>OU343221.1:44356325-44452518 GCA_910596185.1 Chrysanthemum makinoi
TTAAAAGCAAATTATATCAAACTAGATTAAAACAATATCAACTAGGAAGTTACAACACTAAAAGAATTGGATGGGAAATCCAATAAAAAATATTTTATTCTTTTGAAAGTATTTAACAAAATGTATAACAAAAAATTGGATGGGAACATAATAAAAATTTGACTTTGCAACACCAAATAAAGTTTCTATTCTAGTTCTGAAAGAGTAATTGTTCACTCTAGGAGTTTCGAAAACAGTAATTGTTGTTCCGTATTAACTACAAGTACCTTCGAAAAGTCGAAGAATGTAAAATTTATTACCAAGGCTATACTAATTCGAATCAAAAATAAGTCACGGTGGAATAAAAGTAACCCTTTTAACAAATACATATATACATACATTTTCGCTAATGATTAAACCCTTAAAATTAACCACAAATCATAACCCATATACACATTAAACCTAAAACCAACCTTAAGTTTCAATAGAAATATAGAATGATAGAAAGATGACTCACCAATAACAATGGGGGTGGTAGTATTATAAAGCGGGAAGGATGGCAAAAGCGGAAAAAGAAAATGAAAAGAAAATGGCGAGCATGTGTTTTTTTTCTTTCTTTCTTTCTTTTTTGAAACAAAAATAAGGGGTTTGAATTTTGGGAAAAGCATGGGGCGGGAATGAAATAATTTTTCATGGAAAAGAGAGGCAATTCAAGTTTGGCAAAATTATTTATATGAATAAACCTATAATTTAATTGGCAAATCATTTTAAAAAGCTTATTTTATTTAAAATAAAAAATAAATATTTATCAAGAATTAACACTAGTAAATTTTTTTTAACTTTTACCAATTCAATGATATAATATAGAAAAATATCTTAATTCTCTTTTACTTTTAATTACCATGATTTTTGAATTTTTGGCTGACTAATCTACAAGGTCTGAATCTACAGCCACATAAACTTAAACAAGATAAAATGCTCCTATTTCAGAAGGTTGGTTTGATCACTTGATGGTTTTGCACTTTGCATAAGTTGAACTTGAGATCTCACACACTTTTAGTGTGATAATCGTATGTTTTTTACCAACAAATCACCCTAAACAATTAAAAAAAAACGAATGGTATTAATATTTAAGGCCTCCAATGTTTTTATTAATTGTTATTTATATTGTGAGTGTGTGTGAGATAGATTAATAAATATATAAAACGGATTGAAAGGTGAAGTGGTGTGAGTTATTGTGAGTGAAAAGTGAGATGGTGTGAAAGAAGAGAGAAAGTTGATGCGACGCTTAGGTGAAAGGTGAAGTAGTGTTATGAATAGGAGTAGTCTTACAACTAATACTCTACGAGCTATTGTCAAACATCTGGGTCGTCCTACGAATTGTTAAAATTTTTAAGGGCCCTGAACGAAATTATATAATGAGGCCTTTCGATAAGCAATGTTATATATAAAGTGTCACCGTTTATAGGATATAATGCAATTGGGTATCTAAACGTTCTAATATATTGCTCATTTAAGATATTTTTCCATCTAGATACCTTTTTTCATGAAAAATATGTTTACACATGCATATAATTATTAACAGAACTAATTTTGGGGCCCTTAAAAATTTTGGGCCCGGAGCAGTCGCTCACCTTGCACACCCTCAAAGACGACACTGTCAAACATATCCTACATCTTTATGAAAACAAATGTCATTTTTGTTTTAATAGAATTTTATAAAATAATCATTGACATAAAAATAAAAATAAAAATAAATAAATAAACAGAGATTTGTCTCCATTTTATGATTCGGAAAAAAAAGGAATTCGTATCCGTTTTATCATTCGGACCATGGTCTTATTGTACAATAAGCAAATGCTCAGCCATTGGAATGCTAGCACATCTTGTAATATATTTGGATATGTATATATTTATTTCTTTCGTATATTATATTCATATGTTTGTATAAGAAAACATTGAGAGGGGTTATTCCAATAGAACCTGTTTTAACATGTTTAGAATAGTAGAGATCGGTTTCTTCTTGAAACCAGTTTCTATTACTTCCATGCCCCTTGTTTTCTGACTACATAAACCGGCTTTTATATAACCGATTTCTATTAAAGGGTGTTTATAGGCTTTTTTGTAGTAGTGACATGCTAAACGACTTGGTATTACACCCCAAACAGCAGAAGCACGAACACCTAGACCATACATGCCTGCATCACCATTTCGATCTTTACCCATAATTGTAGAAAAAATATCATCTGGTCCAGGATTATCAATCGAACCCTCGGGCAGATTATCTCTAAGTCGTTTCATATCATCCTGCATTTTATATAAACATGAACAACATATAGTAAAAGCATGTATTACAAAAACAAGCATATTGTGTTTAACTTATGCTATTAATACACTTTTGCAAACACAAAAGCATATTACTTACAATCGCTTTTTCAGTGTCATCATTTTGGTATTTCCATCTTTGGAGAAGCATGCACTAAAAAGATCCAATCGAGTTGGATCTCGTCCCAAATATGTCTGTATGAAAATAAAAGAAAATGAATATTAACAGTGGATATCCACAGGATACATTAACAATCCCACTTTCTCCATACACTTACCTTTAACTCTTCCCTTTTGCGAGCATAACTTTTTTACCGGTTCTTTGGATCATCTTCTTTTTTGCCCGATTCGCCTTGTTTTTTTCACTTAAACTCTGCAGCAGGAAAGTAAAATATCATAATGGGAAATTAAGTAATGTTATTTAAAGTGGAAGAGTATTTCACACCTTAGTGTTTTCTTTATTCCAATACTTCACAAGCTTCTTCCATTATTTAAAGTGGCAGTATTGACAGCAGAATACCTACTTGGCATAATTCCCAACAGATAAGGACAATACAAAGACAGATAACCCATACATAACTTCCAAAAGATTGAGACATATAACAATACAAAGACAGATAACAAGTGTCCTATTATGGTGTATCAAGTTTTGATACCCAAGTATCAAGTGTCATACTAACTAATGTTTAAATAAAACTTTTGTAAATAAGCGTTCTAAAAAACTGATGTTTTATGACTCAAATAAAGGAGTGTTCTATTATGGCGTAGGATAATAAAACCACAACAAATAAGCGTACTATAAAGGTTAATGTTAAAAGACACAGTTGTCAAGGGTCTTGTTAATTTTTTTTCAAATAAAACTTTTGCAATTAAGCGTTCTATAAAACTGAATAAGCGTTATAAAAAGCGGATGTTTTACGACTCTAAAAAGATGTGCCATATTGTGGTGTATCATAAACAAACCATTATGAATAAGCGTTCTATAAAGGTTAACGTTATAAGACGCTATTGTCAAGGGTCCTATTCACTTTTCTTATAAAAAAACGTTTGCGAATAAGTGTTCCATAAAACCGATGTTTTATGACTCAAATATCAAGTGTCTTATGATGGTGTATCAATCTATGGGACCCAAGTGTCAACTGTCATATTAAGTTATGTTTTAATAATACGTTTGCGAATAAGCGTTTTAAATAATTAATGTTTTATGACTTATATATCAAGTGTCCTATTATGGTGTATTGTAATAAAACCATAATTAATATGCATCCTTTAAGGGTCCTATTAAGTTTTGTTATAATAAAAATTTTGCAAATAATCGTTTTAAAAAAATGATGTTATAAAACCATTGTACATAAGCGTCCTATAAAGGTTAACGTTATAATACCCCACGTGTCAAACGTCCTATTAAATTTTGCTATAATAAAACTTTTTGTGAATAAGAGTTTTAACTAACTGATGTCTTATGACTCAAAACTCAAGTGTCCTATTATGGTTTATTATAACACAACCATAATGAATAAACGTCTTATAAAGGTAATTTATTAGGATCCATATTTTAAGTGTCATTTTAAGTTATATGATAATAGGACCCCAAATCATCGACCATCCTATTATATACCTTTTTAGGACATCGCTTAAGTAGCAAATATTTAAAAAGGACCCTAAACGCTCATATGTCCTATTAAACAGTTTTTTAGGACTCCATTATCATACCGTCCCACACAAAGGGTTCTAAAAAGCCACTTTTGTTGTAGTGAGTAAAGGAAAACGCAAACAAAACAATTAAGGAATCATAACTAGGCTAGCACCAAAGGGTGCTTAGCCGCTCATATTAATCATGCAAATCAATTCAATATTCAAAGGTACGAAATACATGAATTGAAAGTAAAAGAAATATAAAACGCTAAAGCTTATCGTAATGGAGTGACTTCTCCCTTGGAAACAGCTCTGTATGCTTCCCTAGACCTGCCTTGAGCTTTTTCCCACATTCTCAAAGAGTTGTGTGTGGAATGGGATGATTAGAAATGCTAGAATTCGTGGGGTATTTATAGGCCAGGTCTGGGTTACGGCGTAACCAATATAGGAGTTACGCCGTAACCTTCTATTTTGTCGTAAATGCACTAGATATGCTATTTACAGCGTAACCCAATAAGTAGTTACGTCGTAGTCTTCAATAAACACGGTTACGTCGTAAGTAATGCGCAGAAGCTAATATCAGGCGCGGATCCTCATTTGACCTAATGTAGTTACGTCATAACCTTTAGGAAGAGTTACGCCGTAACCTCTTGATAAGTTGGTACTCTGAGTCACGCAATAGTTACGGCGTAATATGAGAGAGGAGTTACGCCGTAATTTCTTCAAAATAGACATACTGTGATGAATCTTTAGTAATGTTTCCATTTCTGCGTCTCTTTAGCTCCAATGCTCGTAATTTACCTGAAAGTGGAAAACAATGGAAAACAAGCGTAAATCCATATAAATGATATAAATAACGAGTATTATCGGGGGAAATTGACACTTAATATTCAAGACTATTTGATGTTATCAAATATCCCCCCACTTGAACTCTACTTGCCCTCAAGTAGACCTTATTAGATAGATTCCTAAAAAGATATCTCCCAAAACCTGGAAAATATGTGTTTACAAATCCCTTATGCTAGAATAAAACAAAGCCGAACACTTCACGAAAGGGGAACAAACACTCAAATCTCTCAACTATTCTAAGTGTCAATTTCGGGGTGATCACTCAATCGCACAGTCATAGCATGTATTCTATCATAAGCTTGGCGGTTACACAAATCTCCACCACTAGAGTTAAGGGCTAAACAATTCTCAAAGGCAATATGGGTAGACACGACAAAGGTTAAGGGGTGACTCGTCATTACTAACATGCCACGGCAAAGTGGAAAAAATCAATGATACATGACCAAATCCATGGCCAAGACACCAAAGATTGCTCACTGCATCACCTAGACATGCTTCATGACTAAAGGGTAGGATAAGACATGGGATATATAATTGGTGTAAAATGAAAAACAAACAGGTAGTCTAAATCTATAACCAAGTCATCGCCACTTACTGTCCGCCCAAAGTTCAAGCTTAGAAGTCTAGAAACCGGATCATGAAATGCAAGGTAGATGTGTCATTAGAGGACGTCGTGATGGGCACACTGCCTTTTCTTCTTCTATTGGTAATTACCAACTCCAATCTTCAAATGTGACCGAGGTGGCCTCCTCGATACTAATCAATAAATCTCATACTACAGTGCTTATAACATCGCACTTTACAATATCATAACTCAATCAACTTTTTTTTTCCAACATAACATAATAACATAACATCCCCCCACTTGAGATGAACAACGAGAATTCGGGGGGTCTTCAATGATCTTCATAAATGTTGTCGATGAAAGCGTGATTTCCAAACCTTTCCACTCGAACCTTGAACTTAGGCAAATGATGACTTCCCAATCACAAATAAAGATTACAGGGTAGGCTAAGGTGTATAGGTGTAACGAAACAATATATTGGGTTGAAAAAATGAAAAGAATGGCTCAGAAGGGTATATCTAGGGGTATCTTGCACTAAAGGTGAGTGCAACAAAAGGGTTTCACATGGGGGACAAAAAGTCGAGGTGACTAATCAATAGACTCACAATGGGAGGTTGTTTGGGTGATAATCCTATAATATTTCCTTCTAAAACTGAAAAGTCCAAATACATCGAGCTAACTCAACATACCTCGTCTATGATCTCGAAATGATGCAAAGGCCAAGTTCAAAAGTTTACAAGCTTCCGGCACACTCATAATTTGGTGGATTTTGGGTAAAATATTGGAACCGGATAAGGCTAATCTCACCATGTAATGTCAAGGGTTGTATGTGCTCGTTTAAGGTCTAATCTAGTTAGGTTCGGAAAAACATGTCAAAATTTAAAAAATGGCATAATTTTTCAAAATAAACTAGAAAAATGAGGGCGAAATAAAGTTCAAGAGATAATTCTACTCCCGTCCCCCCACTTGAATTGTACAAAGTCCCTTTTGTACTAGGCATTAAAATAAAGGTGAAGAGAAAGATAGAATTAGAGCGAGAACTTCCCTGAAATTTGCTCCAAAAAGAAAAAGGCCCACGAAAAAAAACCGTGCCTTCGTTTAAGCGTCATGAACAAACTTCAATCCCTGAAATCACAATACCGACAAGCATAATACTAAAAAGAAAAAATAAAAATGAAAAACAACCTAACTCATTTTCATAGGAATCACGGTTGTATTTAGCGTATGCAACAAGCCTTTTAAACCACTTGGTGTCCCAAATGGACGAGTGAAGTCTCGTGAGGGTTTACAGGGAACACACCCACAAAGTTCATTTAAAAACTAATAAAAGGTTATTGTGTTTTAAAATGAAAGAATTAAAGCAGAGGAAAGTTACGTCGTAACTCCTATAAGGGAGTTACACTGTAACTGGAAAAACCTGGTATGAGCTGTAAAAGCGAGTAGTTACGGCGTAACCACTGAGATGGTATTATGCCGTAATTGGTAATGCGTCAAGAGATCTGGTGCTAAAACATTGGTTACGGCGTAATCACCAATATGAGTTACGCCGTAACTCTGTTCAGATAAGCAACTGCAGCAGCAATTCGTTCTTCGTTTCCTGCAACAATGGTTAGAAAACACAAAACCCAATAGAAAAGAAATAAAAACAAAAGAAAGGGATAATTCGGGTTGTCTCCCGAAAGAGCACTTTTCTTTTTTAACGAGTCTTTAAGTTAGACTCAGAGCCGCGAGGCTACTATGGGGGCCTTTGACCTTGCCCTACTTCCACCATACGCTGGTACTCATTCCTCCAATTATCAAGCCCTCTTTTTCCTGTGGAAGTGTTGATGCCATTCATTCCAGACTTATGTGAATGCCATTTATCACATGATTTACCTAGGTCATCATCTTCAGTAATAAGACTATTAGTAAAGCTGATGTTGGATCTTGTACCGCCTATTGTGTCTGTGAGATGATTGTACTCATACTGCTTAAATAGACCCTTAATGATTTTTGAGCTCCTAAATTTTAATTTGTACCAATCTTCCAATGCTAACTCAACATCATGTTTCTCTCCCTTATGAGGGTATATCAATTCATCCGCTTTTCTTTCACATTTTTGAGGATGAGTAAATGGTGACCACACTGATTTGCTATCTTTGGTTGATATCGAGTTGCAAAAATGTTTGTTTGGATTCAGAGTTTCCTCAATGCCTTGGACAATATCATCCTGTTTCTGCTTACAATTAACAATATTCTTTCTACGATCACCAATAATAGGTTTTGAGTGTAGAGTGGGATCTAGTGATTGAACAACATCATTAGAAATTTCAGTTTTTGGTTTTAAATGTTCTTTCGTACAAAAAGTTATACGTTCATTATTAGTTCCCAAAGAAATTTGTTTTTCAAAAACCTTAATCTGAGCTCGACAAGTGGCCAGAAAAGGTCTTCCAACAATCAAGTTGTAGGCCTCCTGCTTTCCCATGTCAATAACCACAAAATCAGCAGGGAAGAAAAATTTTCCAATTTTTAAAAGCACATTGTTCACAATTCCCCTCGGTACAGCCTTAGAGGAATCAGCCATTTCAATCATAATAGTTGTTTCTTTTAAACTGGTAAGTTTGACTTTTTCAAATAATGTGGTAGAGATAAGGTTTACCCCGGCCCCTAAATCAGCTAATGCGGGAATCTTTATGTTACCAATAGTGCATGGGAGAAGAAAACTTTCCTGATATTGCTGCTTTTCAGGAAGTTGGCTTGGCAGGAACTCGTCATCTTCTGATTTATTATCCTCTCTTAGGTAGTTAATCCCGGAAAGATCATTAGTGATAGAGGATGTGTATTGTTCCTTTTTTGCTTTATATTGCGCAAATATGGCCTTGCAGGCAGTGGCTTTGGCATTACTTGTTTCAAGGTTTTTAGCCAATTGCCCAATTTGTGTTTCAAGGTTCTTAATTGCGGCATCTTGGTTACGTATGTTCATATTGGTGTCCTCCTTTATTTTGACCATCCATTCCTTGAGTCTATCTCCCTTTTTTGCAGATTCTTTGATGTGCTGGTGCATTATTTCTTCAAGGCTAGGTTTAGGAGGATTATTGTTGATTCTTGTGTAGAACCCAGGGGATTTTTCACGATATCTAGTTCCGTGACTATCGTAACAGTTGAAAGGGAATTCTTTTCCATAGTTCACTTCTCCGATCCTTTTAACTTCTTCATTGGAGGAACATTCTTTAGAAGGAGGGGTCCCATTTCGCTCAACTTGAATGGAATGCACATTTTCCTTGAGCTTCTTCATTTCCATTCCAAGGCTTTCTAATTTGTTGTTTATTGCCGCGAGGCCTTCTATATCATCACTCTTACCTCGGTTGCTTCCTCCATTGTGCCATTTGTGAGAGTGGTCTGCCATTCTTCGAATAGTTTCTAAAGCCAAAGTGGGTGTCATACTAGGAATCGGCCCTTGAGAATCAATCATTTGTCTTGAAGAGATGCGCAGTCCCTTGTAGAAGATGTTCACCTTTTGTTGGCTGTTGAGATCATGAGTAGGGCACTTGTATAACAATTCGTTGTATCTTTCCCAAGCTTGGTATAACATTTCACCACCCTCTTGCTTGAAGTTATGAATTTCTTCCAATTGCTTAGCCGTCTTCGAAGGAGGAGAGTATCTCTGAATGAAATACTTTTTTAAGATAGGCCAAGTGTTGACAGTCCCTGCAGGTAATCGATCGACCCATCTTTTCGCAGCTCCCGTAAGAGAAATAGGGAAAACTCGTAACATTATAGCATCGTGTGAGACTCTGGGAATTTTAAATAGGCTGACAATGTATTCGACATTGTCTACATGTTCATGGGCATCATCGGTTATGCTTCCAGAGAAAGGATTTGCACGTAATTCCCTCATGAATTGAGGTTTGATTTCGAACTGAGCATCTTCTGCAATGGCTGGCCTAACAATCCCTGGTCCTTGTTCTTCTCTTATCAACACCAAATATTCCTCAAGAGTGAGGTTATCGATGTTAACAGCTTCCATGGTACCTGAAATCTTGAAATATGATTGTGAGAAAAGTTTTAAAACGAAATGAAAGACTTAATATTAATCCTAATATAACTCCCCGGCAGCGGCGCCAAAAACTTGATGCAGGTTTTACTGACCAGGTCATAATATTTATAGTGTCTCGCTATACCTATGGTCTACCCTAATGCACTAACGGCGCAGCCCGCGTGTAGTGTAGTAAATGGTAAAGCCGAGGTCGTCCCAAGAGCTATGTGTGTTGGATTCTTACTAAGTCTAGTGTCACAGAATAATTGTTTCGATAGGGAATTAATTAATTAAACTACTAATACAGAATAGAACAAAATCAGATAAATGGGTAAAGGGAAATCAATAGAGGAATAGTGGTGCTAACCTAGTCAATCCTCCTAGCTAGTTATGTCTACGTCTACCTACTTCCAATTACTTCAGGTGGGGTCAAATTCTTGAGGACAACATTTGGTCAATTCGCCCTAACCTATCACCAAAGCTGCCACCACAGGAGAAATCAGGCGCACCGTCATAAGTCCTGTTGTTCCTGGTCCCCTAAGCCAAGTCATTAAGTACCGCTACATGTTAGATTCAAAATAGTGAGTGCCCACCCGTTAGGAACTTAGACACTACACCCCCCAGTTCTTAAGTTCATCCAAACGATAGGTGATCAGTTGGTCAAATCGCACAAGTTGAAAGGGTCATCAGTTGGTCATATCTTACCCTTCCCGTCTCATTCCGCTCACCTAGGGTCAGTTGGTCATATCTCCTAGGCAATTGGCCTCTACCGCCATTCAAAACTACCGAACCAAGGGTGACTACCAAAAAACTATGCATGCATACAACTTAGAAATAATTGTACGGAAGTAAAGGTAAACGCAAACAAAACAATTAAGGAATCATAACTAGGCAAGCACCAAAGGGTGCTTAGTCGCCATATATAATCATGCAAATCAATTCAATATTCAAAGGTACGAAATACATGAATTGAAAGTAAAGAAATATAAAACGCTAAAGCTTATCGTAATGGAGTGACTTCTCCCTTGGAAACAGCTCCGTATTCTTCCCTAGACCTGCCTTGAGCTTTTTCCCACGTTCTCTGTTTGTTGTGTGTGGAATGGGATGATTAGAAATGCTGGAATTGTGGGTATTTATAGGCAGTGTCCTGTTACGGCGTAACCAATATAGGAGTTACGCCGTAACCTTCTATTTTGTCGTAAATGCACTAGATCTGCTATTTACGGCGTAACCTAATAAGTACTTACGTCGTAGTCTTCAATAAACACGGTTACGTCGTAAGTGATGCAGTAGTTACGGCGTAATTATCAGCGGCGCGGATCCTCATTTGACCTAATGTAGTTACGTCGTAACCTTTGGGAAGAGTTAAGCCGTAACCTCTTGATAAGTTGGTATTCTGAGTCACGCAATAGTTACGGCGTAATGTGAGAGAGGAGTTACGCCGTAACTTCTTCAAAATAGGCATACTGTGATGAATCTTTAGTAATGTTTCCATTTCCGCGTCTCTTTAGCTCCAATGCTCGTAATTTACCTGAAAGTGGAAAACAATGGAAAACAAGCGTAAATCCATATAAATGATATAAATAACGAGCATTATCGGGGGAAATTGACACTTAATATTCTTGACTATTTGATGTTATCAGTTGCTGATAATGGATGCTGAAAAGAATTGCTTATACAGACTACTTTGATACAAGCACAGAAAATACAAGCTAAATCTGAAGATAAAGACAATCTTTCCTTGAAGACAAAGATGTTAAAGTTCAAGATACAAAGGAAACTTGAAATCAAGCAAGTAGAATTCAAGTTAGGGGAGGATTGTTGGGATATAAAGTACTGAAGAAAGTCAAAGTACTGAAGAAAGTCAAAGTGCTGAAGATAGTCAAAGTACTGCTTAGTGAAAGTCAAAGTACTGCTTGTATCAAAGTACTGCAAAGGCTAAAAGACTGTTATATCATTTACGGAAAGTTATGTTTTCTAGAAAGTTCTTATTTTAGAATTAGTATTACTTGGCGTACAAGGATTGTAATTGTAAACCGACTAGGGTGCTCCTTACGCCTATAAAAGGACCCCTAGATTGGCATTAGAGATATCGGATTTAGAATTTACAAAGTACGATATTAGAGTTATTAGGGCCGTTAGTGAATATGTGTATCAAGCGGGTTCAAAGTATTAATAAAATCGTTGAAGTTTAAGTTATTCTTCTTAGCTTTATTGAAGTAGATTCCGCATACTTAGTAAAGTAATATCAGTGTTTCATTGTTAGTAGCTTAGGATTTATCCGAGGTTGCTAAGCTTTTACAAGCTACATAGTTAGTTTGGTCAGAGTATATCGATCCAACAGGAATAGTAGTAAAACAAACAACGTTATTCTTAGAAACTGAAATATAATTATTCGATTCAAAACAGTTAATAAAACCATCGTCATACAAACGAGAAACTGAAATAATTCCCCTAGTAATAGAGGGAGCATAATGACAATCATTTAAAACAATAACTAATCCACTAGGGAGAGATAAATGATAAATTCTAATAGCTTCAACTTCTGCCCGTTGACCATTGCCCACGTATGGACTTAAAGCTCCTGGCTTCAACTTCCTACTGCCCCTTAGACCCTGAGTATTATTACAGATGTGAGTACCACAACTAGTGTCATATACTAAGGATGATTTAGGGAAAGATTAGAGTTCTATGGTGAAAATACCTGAAGAACAAGCTGCAAGAGACTGTTTCTTATTTTTCATTAACTCGGTGAGATACTGGGGACAATTCCTTCTCCAATGTCCTGTCTCACCACACTGGTGACAGTTAGCGTCCATCGGTGGATTATCCTTCTTGGGTGGTGGAGGAATCTTGGATTTGGATTTGGAAGAAGAAGCATTGTATGGCTTATACTCAGTAGCATAACCAAAGTTGTTGTTTCCATTACCACGATTCCCCTTAGCAGCCTTAAACGATTTATTCTTCTTTTGGTTTTTCTGGACCTTACCACCACCATCACGAACATAATGTAGTGCAGGTGCAACATCTTTCTTTGGCAACGTCTGCTCATGTTGCTTAAGCATAGCATGTAGTTCATTCACAGTCTTCCCCATGCTGTGCATATTAAAGTTTTGCACAAACGTAATGTACTCTTTAGAAATACCATTAAGATCGTGATGAATCCATAGTTCAGAGTAACGGGGTGACCAAGACGTTCCAAATTGTCAATGTAGCTCTTCATCTTGAGAACATATGAGCTAACCGATTGGCCCTCTTCCTGCTTGCAAGCATGAAATTCACGTGCAGTTTGTAGAAGCTCTTGTTCTGCTTGTTGAGAGAACATAGACTTCAACTCCTGAAGCATGTCATAAGAACCAAGATGAGTTAGATTTCGTTGGATCTCTAACTTCATGGTCATGAGCATGAAGGTAGCTATGTCCTTTGAACCTTTGACCCAAGCAGTATGAGTTGCAAGAGCCTTAGGTGGGACAGGGTGGCCAGGAGTAGCAATAGGTGCTGCAGGTATAGGATGCTCCAAATAAGTTTCCTTATCTTCAGCTGATAGTATAATGCGAAGCTGGCGATACCAATCAATGAAGTTAGGTCCAGTGAGTTTCTGTTTCTTAAAGAATGTCCTGAGTACCGAACTGTTTCCGACTGAAGTAGTCATCTACAATTGAAAAGTTCAAATAATTAGTATTTTCGATAATTACATTCTTAAAAGAATTAACTACCCAATTAATTACTAATAAGACTAAGATCCATCTTGCACTACCACTTAATTACCATAGGTCCGACCAGGCGTAAAAAAATAGGACAAGAGGTGTTACGAGCGTTAATTGCATAATGCAACTCTTAGACTTTATGAGACTGTTTTAGGCATTAGTATCAAGTAATAATGTCAAAAGCATGTTTAGTTCTCATCTTATGCCTCGGGTTCAAGGTCTGACCAAGCCAACTCGAGATAAGTCAACCAAGTATGAATGTGTAAAATAACCGAGGTCGACCAAAGAGAAATAATTACCATGGTCGGAAAAGGCCCTTAGGTTCCACAGAAAGTCAATCCAAATGCACGTGTTCATAGTTGGATGGCATAGACTTAAAATTTACAAATAGGTATGCACATATAAATGTGGTAAAAGTCGTGTACAAAAAAGCATGCAAAACAACTCAGAGCACTAATTTTAAAACTTTTTGGTAATGACACATCAGTGATCATCATGGTTCACGGTAGCTCCAATCGAACGCATGGGAGGCAGAGGACCGTGTAAGCGGCATAACCTAGACATCCTTTCGGTGCGACTGTGCGCACCTCTTTAAACCCCCTTTTGAGTTTGTTCTAGTGGGTGAGCCGTACATCCCAAGTGTCCATAGCGTCTAGTTTTTAAATTCTTGAAAACGTGTTTCATATATTAGGTCACTTTATTTTACAAAAACGATTTTCCACGAATCAAATAGCAGGTCACAATTGAGCATGAAATTTAGGCGTGTAAATAAAGACCAATATTAATGTTATGGTTACGATATGTATTATTCCATATTGCATGCAATTAGGTGTCAAAAGCAAGTAACAATAATGCACATATAAGAATCACAAACATATAAGAATAAACATCAATATAAAACACATATTGTTCTGAGTTCTCTTGCGAGTCTTCCCTAAACGGAGAACCATAAGACCGTCACTAGGATACAATACCTAGATCGCCCCAAACATCACTTAAAAAGCAATTGAGTGGTTCTTTTGGCCGGAAAACACATAAAAACATGGCAATCTCAATTAACAAGTATTTATGCAATTTTATGTATTTTAATAACCAATATGTAATCTTAATTATCATTATAATTCTAATTAACAATTAACTGATTCTAATTAACATTTAATTCTAATTAGCAAGTAATTCTAATTAAAATGTAATTCTAATTAACAATTTAATTCCAATTAGCAAAGTAATTTTAATTAACATGTAATTCTAATTAACAAATTAATTCTATTATCAAAGTAATTCTAATTATATGTAATTTAAATTAACAAATTAATTCTAATTATCAATATAATTTAATTTTTGTGTGACTAGTTATTTTTTATTAAAAATTGAGAAGTATTGCATATAGTTGTCAAAACAAAATAAAACGAATAACTAAATTAGGTTTCATGCAGCCTTTTAAACATGTTTATTAATAAGACATGTGTAACCCATAATCGCAAAAACGAGTTGACTCGTGATGCCACTGTTGGGATTTTAGAATCTAAGTTAACCATTAACTCTACTTAGTACTAGCCGGATATGGATCTAGTATTTGCAATTTGGTTAAACACGTAATTAATGAACAATTAATTAATAAACAATTAATTAATAAAAGTTGCTCGGAATTGATCTTAGTAACAAACAAGTAAACCAAACGAAACCCAAAGTATCAAAATTAGATACCTCAATGAGTATCACACTCAAACCTCGATAACTAATAATGTCGATATATGGCTAGTCGAGAACGTATTAATAAAACCCAATCAACAATTTGACACCTTGAACATATTTGAATAAGAATACCACCCAAGAACCAGTTTAGATAAAACCCACGCATCGACAAACAATAATATCACTTTTTGCCGCATTGCACTTGTTGACCGTGATACCGTAAAACAAAGTTCCACCAATTTATCTAAACACTTGAATCTAACAAGTTAAGAATTAATCAAACTAAAACCCTTAGTCGATTAAAGAGCAAGTCGACCAAGAAGGAAAAACTGGATCGGTTTTAAGGATCTTTAGGGATAGTTTATGCGTGTGTTTTGGCAGAGGTTGTGTTTGCTTTTATAGCAAACAAACCGACTCCCAGTTGGAGTCAAAAACTTGTTCGACAAGTTCAAGCCCAAGCAAAACCCATGCTCCCTTTTACCCATTCGTTTTCCAAGCTACAAGGCCCATAAACCGACCCAAGTCCAAGAACATGTACATGGGTCGTTTAAAGAAAACGGGGTCAAGTTCCATGTAAACGGGTATAGTATAATTCAAGTTATATATTACGCTCACAATGATATTCGTGTTTGATGACGTATAGTCTATATCCGGGTCACGAACCCGCCCAAAGCCCAATACTGACAAGCCCAGCACGAACTGGGCTACGCTGATAAGCGTTTAGGCCTACGAAGGCCCAAGTACAAATCTATTTACAGAATAGATAGAGGATATCTCTTAATCAGGGAGATAATCATTCCCAACCGATTTAGGCGGGATACGCCGAAGGTTGAGGAACACGGAACAACAAGGATTCTGCATATATAAAGGGAATCACATCCCTCGTTAAAGGTAATGACCGACAAACCCTAACTCTCCTTTAACCCTAAACCGATTACTTACTCTCACGCCGGAGGATAATCGTGGGAGACAATCCCTCGGTAGTTTTCCAATCTGTTTTCTTCTTAGTGCGCAGTCTCTGCTACAATCAAAGATTGGCGAGAACCGAGCCCCAAATAAGAAACGCCCAACTTTTGTAACAACATGTGGCGCCATCCGTGGGACCCTTCACTAAGAACTAAGACTAAAATGACGGCATGGAAATCAGCCGACGAAGCGGATCTTACGGGAAAGGTTGCCACACCTCCGGCTTCCAAGCAAACTCCCTGGACAACCAGTATCGCCAAAAACAAGGGAGTAGGCCGGACTTGGTCTACCCTATAGTGGAACCACGCCGGGGACAACCCCAGCCACCACAACCACTACCAAGACAGGTGGATCCATCGCTGACTGCCTTTACCTCTACCCATTTCAACCGGTACTAGAGATCGACTTGACAAAAGCACCGAGGCACCGGATAAAACAAGGATACAATGTAGCGAATACCCTCTAGAAGGGGCGACCGAATTAACACCAAGGGATTTTCGGTCCCAAAATTATGAAACCTTGACCCCTCGAAAGAGGAAGCTAGAAAAAGGTCGGGTCAAAGCCTACAAACCCGACTTAGTTTTGACTCTCGAATACGAAACCTCACCCCCAGCCGCCGGGGAGAGAAGCTGAAAAGACAACCGCCACCCCTGTTGTGAATTGGGAGGAGAGTTGAGGATGATGAGACATCCAACTCACAGCATCTAGAAGGAAGTGAAGAGGATGGACGGCTGCACAGCGTCCACACATTCGTACTCAGTAGTCAAAATACATGACAGACTGGGCGGCGTGATATTCCCAAGTAAAAGCCCTTCGAGTACAAACTTTGAGGACAATCGGCGCAAGCGCCTGAGGGGAAAACTCGCCCTTCCCTGGAAATTCCTCTGACAACGAGGATAGTGAAACCGACACGGAAGTCCGAAGTAGATATAATTACCATGAGGATGAAGATATATCTCTCCGTAGGCCGTCAAAAGGTGGATGCGTTCACCCGCGCATCGCTGACTTCTAGAGAACAAAAGAAGGCACATGCCCGCCAACGAAAAACCTATGACGGAACAGTGACCCTCGATGATCACCTCAAAATTTTTGAATCAGCCGCTACAATTGAAAATTGGCCACAACCTGTATGGTGCTACATGTCCAACTCCACCGGTGGAAATGCACGGAATGGTTCAAAGAAGCTTCCACGCCAAGCATCAATGGTTTTGAGGAATTAAGAAAGCGCCTAAACTTTACTCAGCGGAAGAAGTGCTCTAAAATCTGTCGAACTAGCAGGGTAAAGCAGCCAGGAGAATCTACAAGCGCATTCATGGAACGTTTCAAAGATGAATGCATGCAAGTTAAAGCATGCCCTGAAGTGTTAAAGATCTCTGGTTTCATGAATGGGATAAATAACCCGGAGCTCATCAAGAGGTTAAACGACAAGATTCCCAAACATTTGATGAACTCATGAAACGCCGGTCCTTTGTCCAGAGAGATACGCCATGATAGCAAAAGAAACTACTCAACTATCGGTCACAGAACAACCCGGGAGACAATCCACCGACCGGGTAGTAATCGCATCAGAGCTATATCGTCCGGAAAGCGGAAGAGATAATGACAGATACCCCGACCAAGACTCCTAAGGAAATACTTGCAAAGAAGGTGCGAACTTTCCAAGACCACCGCAGAAATGCACTCCATAGGATCGACGCACCGGAAATGGATATTGTGACTACCACGCACAGAAGGGCCATACTACTAATGAATGCGTTCAACTGCGCCAGCTCATTGACAAAATGGTTAAAGAGGGCAGATTGGACCATTTGGTCAAAAATATCAAGGAGGAAAAGGATAGACAGAAGAGGAAACAAGAAGGAGACACCCAAGGAAAAGGCCGACACCATCTACATGATACAATCATGGCAACGGGTCACTAGACGTGTCGCCCAAGAGTTCTCCGAGAAGTAAAATCTCTTTTCCCACCTTAACTATGGACAACGCAGTAGTAGAGCCACTCACCATTGAGATTTGCGTGAGGTCACCGACATCCACCGCGATGTACGTTGATGGCATATCGGCGACATCATGTATGAAAGCTCAAGCTTCAAGCCGCATCATACCACGCACGCTAAGCTCCTGGCCGAACGGCGCTAACCGGTTTTATGGGTGAAAAGATATGGCCTATGGGCAAATACGACTACCGGTTAGCATTGGAAATGAGGAACACTCCGCAATGGCTGGATGGAATTCATGGTGATCAAACTTCGCCATATAACGGCATTATCGGAAGACCGGATATCACGGCGCGCGCAGCGTCCGCCTACACGCACGGGATGCTTAAATTCCAGGTGGAAGGTGGTATTGTTACTCTTTACAATGCCACCATGACGCATTGAGAATGTAACACGCTACATGCTAAACGGCACCGATACCGAACAATGCGCAACCGAGCTCCAAATCAAGGTCGCAACACCTCGAATACCCGAAAGGAAATATCCATCGGAGGTCATCGTCGGACAACGCAGAGCAGCCGTATGTGCGCTCCTGCAAAGAACTTGGACATTTTGCATGGGAGCAAAACACATGACTGGGTACCACGCCATAATGAGCATAAACCGAGAATCGACAAGGATACTCACCACGCCGTAGAAGAAGTGCGGCCAGGCTCCGAGAAGCGCAGCAATCCGGCAGAGGTACACAAGCTAGTAGAGGCAGAATTATGAGAAGTGTACTATCATGACCGGCTTTCCAACCCGTCATGGTAAAGAAGATGGTAGTCGGATGTGCGTGGACTTCACCATTCTTAAAAATCATGTCCACAAGATCTACCCATTACCGAGATAGACTGAAAATAGAGTCTTTGTGCTGGTATCTATTAACGTGTTTCCTCGATGCATACAAAGGATATCATCAAATCCAGATGACTAAGGAGGATGAAGAAAAAACAGCCTTTCACACAAGCCAAGCGTCTACATGTTACACAAAATGCCCTTTGGCTTGAGGATGCAGCGCCACCTATCGTTTAGTAGATAATGCTTTCGAAAAACAGCCGCAACCTAGAGGTTTATGTTGATGACTTGGTAATAAAGAGCCATACCGAAGAGATAGTTCAGCGATATTGAGGAAACATTCAAAACTCTCGAGAGATCAACATGAAGTTGAATCAAAAAATGTACCTTCGGCGCGATGAAGGCATGTTTCGATAACTGATAGAACCGGACGTAAAACCGTCCGTAAAAGACTAAGAATGCATTGAACTTCCCTCACCACGTACGTTGAAGGAAGTCCAATCTCTCAACGGAAAGTTGGCCGGTCTTAACAGATTCCTATCCAAGTCAGCAGACAAATCATTACCCCTTTTCAAAACACTCAAGAAGTGTATAAAAAAAGGGTGATTTCCGTGGACTACTAGGCGCGTAAGAGGCCTTCACCAATTGAAACAACACCGCAACGCCCCACACTTGTTGCACCCCGACCAGGGGAATAGTTAATCATGTATTTATCCGCAACCGATGGAGCAGCCAGTGTTACTAATGTAGGGATTCAAGACAAACCCTGTCTATTTTGTAAGCAAGCTCAAAAATACGAGATAAACTATAGTGCCATGGAAAAATTAGTTCGCATTGGTGTTTGTCGCTAAACCGCTACGCATGTACTTCCAAGCACCCAATAGCGGTAATCACGCACCAACGGATCAAGCAAATCATCTCCAAGCCCGCATCGGACGACCGCAAAATGGAGTGTGTTACCGGTGAGCATAACATCACCTACGACCACGCATCGCAATAAAGGGCGATATCGATTTCATTTCACTGAAAAGCCGCAGACACGATGATGCACCCGCACCACGCATCGAAGGAAGTACCAGATCCATGGATCTTGTTCACGATGGATCCTCATGCGGATGGGTCGGAGCGTGCCTCATCCTCACAAACTCAAGGAATGGAATTCACTTATGCACCGCATTTTGAATTCACAACAACAAATAATGAGGCGAGTATGAAGCCTTACTAGCAGGACTACGCGACGCATCTCGAATGGGTGTACGCGAACCGGAAGCAAATGTGGACTCTAGACCTGGTAGCCAACCACGGTTAGGGGCGAAGTATGTAGCCGCGAGGAGGAAAACATGATTCAATACCTTGAAAAAACCGCGCAATTCAAAGCTTTATGCCCATCAAACAGGTTCCAAGAGGGGAAAACCGCAAGGCGGATGCACTGAGCAAAATTGCATCCACAAGCTTTTGCGACCTATCCAAACAGTGTTGGTGGAAACATTGAAAAGCAAATCCATCTTAGACATGGAAGTATCCACGGTAATAGAGGAAGACGGGCCTACGTGGATGACACCAATAGTCGAATTCATAAGCAAGGGAGTATTACCCCAAGAACAAGAAAGAAGTCCGAAGGATACGGCGACAGCAAAAGGTTCGAACCGGGACAACATCCTATATCGACGCTCTTTCTTGCAACCATGGCTCCGCTGGGTTGGTCCCTTACAAGCAAACTATGTAACGCGAGAAATCCACGAAGGTTCATGCAAGATGCATTCAGGACCACGGTCGCTTGGTGGCGCGCTCTTTACGGTCAGCTATTATTGGCCCACCATGCACCGCGATGCGCGGATTTGATAAGAAAGTGCATCGACCGCCAAGTCCACGACCCATTCCCCGCAAACCACAACAGGAATTAACACCAATTATGGCGCCATGGCCATTCCACAAGTGGGGTATTGACATCGCAGTCCTTTTCCTGTTGCAGCAGGAGGTTTAAAGTTCCTCATAGTTGCCATAGACTACTTCACCAATTGGATCGAAGCAAAGGCAGTGGTAACAATCACTGGCAACCAGGTGAAGCGCTTCGTCTGGGAAAACATTGTATGTCGCTTTGGTCTACCTGGTGAGCTTATCTCGGACAACGGGAAAAAATGCTGCGACAACCCTTTCAAGGACTGGTGCGAGAAGCTAAACATCACACAACACTTTGCATCAGTAAAACACCCACAAACTAATGGCCTAGTTGAACGTGCGAATCGAAGCCTGGGTGAAGGATTTAAGGCACGTTTGGACAAGCACAAAGGAAGATGGGTGGAAGAACTTTCGCATGTTTTGTGGGCGCATCGCACCTCAATCAAAACCAGCACGGGAGACACTCCCTTTTCTCTAGTCTACGGGACAGAAGCCGTCATACCAGCCAAAATCGGAATGCCAACTATCCGCACTACGGAAATTAATGTGGCAACCAATGATGACGAGAGACGTGTCGACTTAGACCTGCTCGAAGAACGCGCATAACGCGCAGCTATCCGGGAAGAAAAATCAAAGTCAAAGATGAAGGGATACTATGACGCTAAAGTGCGCCATACTTCATTCAGACCAGGTGACTTCGTTTACCGCGCCAACGATGCGAGCCACGCAGAAGACACATGTAAGCTTGGACCAAAGTGGGAAGGATCCTATGAGGTTACTGAAGCATTAGGAACATGCGCGTACAAGCTACGAGGCTTGGATGGTCGTGAACTGCCGCGCACATGGAACATCTGCAACCTCAAGAGGTGCTACCTATAAGAGTGGCTACGGCCCAGCGCACAGATGCTCTTGCACTTCACTAAAGTGCCCAATACACATCTATGTATTTATTTTTTATTTTCCTTAGAATAATGTTTTACTTATTTCTCACAAACACTTGCAAGTATCAATAAAACGCCGCGGTTTCTAGCTAACTCCGCGACATATTTTGATTTGTTATTTCCATATACTGTATGTCTTAACAAATTTTCATTTTTAGCCTACGTGGCGTGCATGCACTAAATACACCCACGATGGTAAAAGGATAAGTTAACCTACTAAACAACTTGTTGAGTAAGAGGGTTGCAAACCCATCAACATTGGATCACGTATCCTTGTTAAACAACTTGTTCTCAAGACGTTGGGATAAGTTTGTGCGCTTCCCACGACGGATGCGCAACTATGCATATGGTTCGCGTTTAACAACATAAGGATTCAACACGCTTGGTTCTTTAAGATGATATTTACAGTACGTTGTATATCACATCATACACGACTATGACACTATTACTTAGAAACTATGTTTAAGTATACAATGATTTTCATACATGATTATGAATTTCCCATATTATTTGCGCTCGTGTACAACTGGACAAATATATCTTTTACGCAAAGATAGATAGATAAACACGAATGTCACAAGAGGCAATAAATATTAACATACATTTAGCAAAAGATGATCTTTATCCAAGACTATGTTCTTACAGAAGATATACAATCCTATATACTATTAGATCGCTCCAATAATGAAGTCCCTACGCGGATTGAAGTACTTACACTCTCGCTAAGCCTCTTCAACAAGTCCGCGTCTTGGGGAGACACGGTAGCAACACTCACTGGCACCCCATCAGACCTTGGAAGATGAGCAGCACCAACCCCGCACAAAGTTGCTTTACCCTTAATACCTTCTTTTCTAGCAAGTCTGGTCGCATGCGCTTCCAATACTTCCTTCAAGGACATTTCTTTATCTAAAGCAAAGGGATTCAGAATATCCCTAGGGCGAGCAAAAACAGGTACCTGCAACTGAGAGACATCGGGCTTCATAAAATAGTCCGGTTGTGCTTCGCATCAAGACGATGGTGCGCTAAGGTCAATCCTTCCATAATAACGCTTATAGGATAAGCATGATCACGTTCCATCTGAGCAATCATGGGTAGCTCTAAAGTCTTCATCCTATTCATCGCAGTAACTGGTTATCATAAGACTGCGCATCATACCTGGAACATTTTCAGCAAGTACCTTCAGCAAGTTAGCTTCCTGTAACGCTTCTATAGCCTCTGATTTTCCTCGCGCCAAAGCACACTGGACTACCCCACCAAATTTTTCCACTACCTCCTTGGACTCAAGAGTACTCAAAGCAGCAAGACGCAGACCATGACTGATAAGCCACCTGCGGCCAGAGATGGCAGACATCAGATGAGGATATAATTCCTCATCATACTCCAAACTAAGCTTACGCAGCTTCGTCTCTTGTACCTCCAGAGCACTCTTCACAGTGGCACCAAATTCTTCCAACTGCGTGGTCAAGGCGTCCTTACTCTTTTCTAGATATTTTAGGGCCCAGAGGCACGAAGCCTTGTACCCTGATGACTCTGTGCGCTCTTGGCTTATTTGGCCCATCAGCGCCAGTTTCTCCTCAGCTTGCCTCTGTGCGTACACGCTCAAAATTTCTACCTCAGCCCTGGCACCAGCCAACTGCGCTTCCAACAAAGAAATTTTCTCATTTTTTTGAGCACTTTGGCTGCCTTCACCAGCTATTATAGCACCCTTAGCTTCTCCACTATTGAAGCTTGTGCTTGACCGACACTGTGCCAACCTCCAACCATTTGACCCACGATGCATCCCCAGCAGTTAAGCCTTCATCTTTTGGGCTGTTCTGGCTCATACTGTACCGGACTATCCTTGGGGAGACTCCGCAACTTGTTCAAACCTGCATACGGACACGAGCATTCTCAGCTTCCCACTCAAATAGCAGTGCGTGCGCAAGCAAAAAAAAATAAATAAAAAAAAAAAAAAAAGACAGCATTCACTTACTGTGGGCCAGGGACATCAGCAGATGGGTGCGAGGACGCAACATCACTGGTGGATGATTCCACAGTGAAAATTACAGGGCGTTTTTTCCTCGAGGAGCTCGCACCATCCTCTTCGTGGGATCTCTTGAGTTGTAACCCAGATTCTGGCTCTTCCTCTTCTTCTTCCATAGGTTGCACCACGGCTACAGGTGGTGGCTGCGCAACGGAAGCGGGCACACGGGGGCTCGGCACGCTCTGCAGCGGTGTCGCCTCCACTGCAACAGAGGAACTAGTACCTGTTCCTCCTATGTTCATCTCCATGGTATGACCTGCAGTGGCCGCTAGTATGGCCGCCTCTCCTTCCCTCAGGGGGGCGTCCATACCTTCACCTCAATTGGTTTCGCTATGCGCACACGACGGTGAAAAGATCCATCTATGCGCAATAAAAGACAACAAATAAACAACAGTTATATAATGTGCGTAAAAAACAGAAAACTCTTACAAAAGGAGGTGCGAGGAACGAGTACCCACCCCAAGCCATTAGCGCCCAAAAAGATTGGCATCTCATCCGGCATACCAAAATAATTACGACTGATGCCCATATGCACCAAAAATTCCTCAGGATAGGA
This sequence comes from Chrysanthemum makinoi, assembly GCA_910596185.1. NCBI lineage: Eukaryota > Viridiplantae > Streptophyta > Magnoliopsida > Asterales > Asteraceae > Chrysanthemum > Chrysanthemum makinoi. The sequence continues at coordinate 44,380,255 of OU343221.1, forward strand.
ACTAATGGGGATGCGGTTTGCGTTTATCAGATCCGCCATCCTCACTACATATGATCCAATCACGGGGCACTCATCCCTCGGCAATGTTCCCGGGTAAAAATTCATAGTGCCACGGAAGCGTGTGTCGTCTACCCGCAACCTTAAACGACTCCCTCCAGCTTCTAAGCGCATCTACTTTCTAGATAACACTGAAATCTGCCGGGCGCTTAGCAAATGATACCCACCCATACATGACCATGTCGTGTGATAAAAGGCACGGAAAGGTGGATGGTTAGGTTAACCGCCAAAGAAACGGCAGTTCACCTCAAAGTTAGTAATTTTAGCCGCACCGATGCACGCATTGGGATATGTGCAGCTCGTAATAATTTAAAACATCACAAAAAAATCAGGATAAGGGTACACGTTGATTTGCAAACTCAAAGAATCGTGTGTATACCCCTATTTTCCCCTTGGAGAAATCCGCGATAGATGCTCTCGCCGACCTTAACAACCGGATGCACGCCAGCGGTATAAAGTAATCCGAAGTAAACTCTTGAAGATCACTTTCGGTGAGGTTGGAGGTGAAATCAGACAACTGTTTGACCATGGTATTGTTTTTTACAAAGCGCACGCGCGGTTACCTTTTGAATACAATGTTTTTCTGGGTTGAAGTTTGACGTCTTGTTAGCAATGGCGGATGAATGTTTTTACTGTGAGAAACGAAGTGGAAATGAACCGAGGGGTTATATAATTCTTCTCACCCATACGATGAGTGACACGTGGACCCCACTAACACTAATTGTGTGGCTGAGATTGTTTGATGGGACGTCACAGCAGTAACTTTCCCCCGATTTACGAGGAGCCATTTTTTTTTTAATCCTATGTCTCGATACAATGTACGGGAAGATATATTTTTATGGCTTCTTGGCCACGCTTCGATGTTGTTTCTTTGTCTACGATTATTAGTCTAGCATCCGCAGTTATTCACTGCGCATACTAGACTAGGGGGACATGATGACGTATAGTCTATATCCGGTCACGAACCCAGCCAAAGTCTCAATGACAAGCCCAACACGAACTGGGCTACGCTGATAAGCGTTTAGGCCTACGAAGGCCCAAGTACAAATCTATTTACGGAATAGATAGAGGATATCTCTTAATCAGGGAGATAATCATTCCCAACCGATTTAGGCGGGATACGCCGAAGGTTGAGGAACACGGAACCAACAAGGATTCCATGCATATATAAAGGGAATCACATCCCTCGTTAAAGGTACGACTGACAAACCCTAGCTCTCCTTTAACCCTAAACCGATTACTTACTCTCACGCCGGAGGATAATCGTGGGAGACAATCCCACGGTAAGCCTAACGGTGTTTTCTGTCTCTTAGTGCGCAGGTCTCAAGCAACAATCAGCAATTGGTACGAGAATCGGAGCCCCAAATAAGGAACGTCCAACTTTTGTATCAACAGTGTTTATCGCGTGTGCCCCCATTTGCTCACACACTTTTAGTTGAACGGAGTGATGGTGGTCTTAAGGAGATTAGGGTTAGGCATTTGCTCTGAATTGGTCACTTTCTCTTGTTGCTCAAAGGTAGTAAGGCACATATGATATATGTTTTCCGCACTTATTAATTTGCTCGTAGTTAGCATGCATTTTACAAAAACATGATTTGTACTAAGATGCTAAGCATGATTTTCACTATTATCTTGTTGGTATTAGTTGTACAGAATGCATAAGAGGACTTATTAACATGTAATCCGTGAAGTTTTCTGTACAATGAACTTGTCTGCTTCACACATTAAATGTTTCCCTACTTGCTTTTTTTTTTTCCTTTCTTAGAAGATGCATTGTAATTTTTTGATAAGCATGTACAAATTCTGTTGCGGCGTTAAGTTATTATTAGGATACGTTTGATAGTAAAAACATAATAGTTGTCGGCATGTGTTTGTTACTGGTTTAATGGCATGCAATACTATTTAGTGCGTCATTGATTCATTAAATACATAGGCATAAAACAAGGTAACTTACATAAGCAGAACTAGAAGCCAAACACTTTTGTCTGAATGGATTCTAGAGGTAGAATTGGAATATCTGAATTTGAGTGAGTCAACTTCTATAGGCTCTCCAAACAGTTGAAGGATTTAGAAAAATTAGACTAATCTTTGTAACAAGAAACAACTAAAGACACAGTATAGTATGATACACTACCTCTCATTCCTTGAGGTCGACTGGATTGGTTATACGCGAGACTTTTAGGATCGAATTGTGGACATTCTTATCACACTACCAAATACTTGAGTTTTTCTTTTATCAGCTATCACAAAATATTGGTAGGTTAAGCTTGTCCATTTTTACCCCTTTTTTATAGAGTAAGTTCTTATTAGTCAGACCCCCCCATTTGCCACCTCTGTTAATAACATCTTGTTGGTTTTATGGACAAAATATTAATAGACGTGTGTTAGGATCGAACTCGAGACCACGGGATTGCACACTTTACGTATGAGAATTAAAGTTAATAAATAAATGTTAAATGTTATATTTATTTATTAATTAAACGAAATAACATAACGGACGTTAAGTAATTAGTTGTAATGGACTAACGGGCGTTAAATGTATTTGGAAAAGGACTAGATTGCAAAGTTTGGGAAGTTTCCGGAATCCCTTGAGGATGCCTACCAATGATCGGTCAAGGAGAAAAGGAAACAAAGCCAAACTTGTTCACCAAGTTAGTTGGGTATATATACAAGGCTTAGGGTCTTGATTTTGCATCTCTTGTACTCATAAGCTAAAAACCTAAATTGTTTGTGTGTGTTTTTTTTGCTTCAATCGATCGTACAACCCTTTAGGGTAGTCGATCATAGTTTTTCCAAAACATAATTATTTTGTTTAATTAAAACTAGCATTACTTTAATTTGTTATAGTACGTGTGTACAAGAACGTGGTACAATCACACTATTGATTGTATCTTGGATTGAATAACAAAAAGGTAAGGGGTAATTCACATAATCCTATAAACCCTAATTAGGGTTCATCCTAATTGCTAGTTTTGTGGATTTGATTCTTGTTCGGCTAGAATCAAGTAAGGTACGCATACTTTATTCTTTAGTTAATTAATTATTCATTATATGTTCCTATACGCTTCCGCACTTACTTTGATGTGTATTGTTTATATTTATGATAAGTCATGTTATATAATTTCAACAATGGCATCACGAGTCATTGGTTTTAATGAGTAATTAATTACTAAACACGTAAAAAACGGATATTGTATTGTGTTTGATATGATTTATTCTAGGGTTTTGGTTATGATTATATAAACCCTAATTTTAGGGTTAGGGCTTTTGCCCTAATTTGGTTTTAAAAATCTTTTATGGATCGAAAATTTTTTTTTTGTGGAAACCCTAAAATTTTTTAGTCGATTTCCTTAAATTTTTTAGGGTTTATATTAATTGTTATGTTATCTATATCGAAACCTAGATTTAATATATTTGTTACGTGATAAATTCATGAATAAAGTGTTATGTGACATGGAATTGTATGCGATCTTGTTACTTATTGAATAATTGTTATGTTATATCCATGATGATACATGCATGTTCGTCATGGATGGTTGCTTGAATATTTAATTGTTAAGATTGGTTATGAGAAAATTAATTGTTAAGTTTTATACACATGTATATTTATGATAAATTTTGAATTGGGGAAAACTCCAATTATATACATTAATGAATCAATTATGTGCAATTTGGTATATCATTAATTATGGGTTTACGCAATCGATTCGTCGATGTATGTGGCTCACTTTCAATTGGGAGAGTGAAAGCCCTAAATTAATATATACATTAATTTAACCTAGACATTGATTATTAATAGGGTTTTATCGAATAAGTTGCATGTGGCTACTTGTTTACACGTATAAATTGTTTATTATTTGCGCATTGTTTTTTAGTAGTTTATTTTTTATTTGTTACTTGTTTGTTTATTATGTTTGACAGTTTTAAGCAAATGGTAATTTTGAATAGAAAAATAATACGGACTAAACAATGGTGAAATTTGATTTGTTTTGGAAGAGTTAAGTTTTCAATAGTTTAATTGACTGGTGACTTTGGTACAAATGGTCTGAACAGCTCACCCACTAGAATGAACTATAAAGGGGTTAATAAAGAAGTGCGCACAGTCACACTGAAAGGATATGTAAGGTTATGCTTTTGCTTACACTGGTCCTTCCCCTGTAAGTTCGAATGGAGCTACTTAGTAAGCCATAAAATGTGCAACTCATCTTAAGGGCGAATTAGTTTTAATTCCATGCGCCACTTCGGTGGTAATTATCCGAAACACTAAGTGTTTACACTTATGCAAAAGTACGGTATAATGGATGATAATTAACACTAAATTCCTTGATTGGTGAACCCAATACCTCAATCAAAACTTTGATAATTTGATCTTTATGAATTGGTAATAAAAAGTTTTTTTTTATTAAAATTATGCTACAAGATGAATGCATGACATCTTTGTACATATTTGATTTGACCACATAAAATCAAAACTAGTACCCTTTTAAAATTAAGTCATATGCCATCTAATTAAAGGGACACTTGAAGTTACAATTTACGTCATGACAGTACTTGGCGAGATTGTAATGGAGAGGTAAATCTCTATGTAAAGTCAGACCTTACATGGACATATTTGCAGTTCTTTAAGTTAGACACTTAAGTTGAGTAGGAAGTGAGGCCTGTACTCAAGGCATAAGATGGGATGAAACATGTTTATATTTGCAATAGCGTTGGAAAATATAAATCTCATAATGATCTAGGAATTGGAAATTGTTTGCCAATTATTGTTCGACAGATTACCCTATTATGTGCTTTCGTTACTAGCAGATCAACTGATGTAATGGAACTACGATAATTTGGATCCTAGTTTTCGAGAAAATTATATGGTTATATGAATATTACCTTGGGTATTTTATTTTCTTGAAAAGTTTAATTATCGAAAATACTAAAATTGAATTTTGCTAATTCTTTAAATGTATTAATGCAACATTAAACCGTAAACGAAGGTTATTCCTGTATTGGTAAATTGATCTACACTTGTAACGGTTTTTTGGTAGAGTCAACTTTACTAAAAGAATAAACCTAGTCCTCTTTTCATAAGAAAGAGTGAGATTCAATCCTATTCCTTTTCATGAATGAAGAAAGGTATGATAGGACAATTAGAATTGTCTAAATTCTAAATACGTAACTCGTAAAAAAATTTTAATAGTTAAGAAAATTGCATATTTTCTGAGTTATTAAATTAGAAGCTAGACTAATTACTGTATAATTGGTAAAAGACAAACTAGTATATTTTATCTAGTTGTTTTGTTTTGACCATTTAAAAGTACTACTTACAATTGTTGGAATAGTAGAACTATTAAGAAAGAAATTGCATGCCCAATTTTTCAAGTTAATAGCAATGATGGATAAATTCATCATCTACATAGTAGAATACACTCTTTAAGTACATAAGTAATTGTTATGTATGGACTTTTTCAATGGTGTAGGGAAGTAAATAGAACACTATTTTCTTTCATTGGTTAATGAAACACTTTCAATGTTGTCAAATCCAGTGGGAGTGTTGTGTTCTTATTACTGAATAAAGAATTAATGTAATGATCTCTAATTCAGTTGGAGTTACAAGCTTTGTCATCTTGGTAGTAACCCAGATTATCTCTAGAATGTCTTAAGATAATTACTTTCCACTGGTAGACACTTATGTTTTCAAGGATAGTCATGTACGTTTCCTTATTAGACAATGAAGTGGTTCTACATCTACTAGTTATGCTAATATCAATGACACAATCATATTAGTCACATAAACAAACATATGTCGTGTTGTTTATCTGCTACATGATGTTGTTCCATGCAAAAGTGGGAGAAATCTATATTGCGTGCAAGGTACAACATATAGGTATATGATTTAATGGATTCTCTTGACTGCAAGGTAAGAGACTAACATTCTAATATAACTTGTACATATCTAATTCAAGAAACACTTGGTGTTGCAATTTACGTCATGTCAGAACTTGGCGAGATTGCAATAACAAAGTAAATCTCTATGTGAAGTCAGACCTTGCATGGACATATTTGCAGTTTCTAAATTAGACAAGTATTTAGAACATGTGTCAAAATGATATATAAGACTACTTCAAATTAAATATTTATGTATTATTAGAATGACATAAATAAATGAAGTAATCTAATACTACTTCAATTTGTTTATTTATGTATTTTAGAATGACATAAATGAAAAATAATGTAGTCCTACATTATTGTGAAGTAAATAAATTAACTTGAAATTACTATTGAAACCAAAAGTTGTGTTCATAATTACTTTAGTTAAACATGTTTATGATTCATTGTAAAGACATAAACATAAAGTCTTTTAAGACTTATAATAAAGTAAGACGTTAACTTGTTATGTTTTTTAATTAAGACATATACAAGAAGTCATTTAGTTGATCAATGATTTATAACGTTAAATGGGATTATAACAAATTTATGTTTTCTTGATGAGACATGGATATGAAGTGATTTGGTCAAAAAGTACTTGTGTTATAAAGCATGAAATTGGCTTGGAAAGTCTATTATATCATTAAGTTGACTTAGTTGGTAAATAGGTAAGCCAAAAGGAATATGTTTATCTTATATATTGTTAGATTGTCTTACAATATTAATTCTAATGAATACCACAAGTTGATGGTATGTTTAGTTAGGAGAATCAAAGTATATTTGATTTGTTTGATTCAAGATAACCATAACTTCTTTCTTAAAAAGTAACAAGGTTAGAAATTGAGTATGGATTGAATATACTCAATATGACTCCAACCTAGAAGATTAATAAAACACCATTTTATTATGGAATGTGATGAATCACATTAAGTTTTAAAATTGAAGATTCTGAATTTGTTAAACTATTTATGAATAGGTTATTAACAAAGTAAAGTCATGAATTATCAATGTGTATTTGTAATGTCCCAAAAAGAGAACAATGTAGTTTTGCTCTAAATTGCTAAGTATATATAGATAGTCTATATATTACAAAAGGCAAGTGGGAGTTTTTTTTATCTTGAAAGATAAAATTACAAAATACATAATCTACTAAAACACACTAGTAAATATCATGATGAGGTTAGACATGTAAATGATAAACCTTATAATGATGGAATTTTCATTCATAGATCTGCAAGGATATCTCAGATATTTGACATATATGCTGAGAAATATGAGTTACAGGATTATAGTAAACCTGATAATCATTATGATGGATTACCAAATATTGAATTGGGTAAATTACTCATACTATGAATGTTAAAGATGCTGTCCATAAAGATAATCAATTTTGGAAATTTGGTTTATCTTAATAGTTAGACTAGAGAATGAAAATGAGTTTCTTCAAAGAGATGAAAAACCCTAGTGGTTTGAATTTCTATGTAGAAATCATATGGACAATATTGTACACATATTTAATGCATGTCGTATGACAAGATTATTAATCATACTTAAGCAATTAATTGTGATTGAATATTCTTTTCTAGACACATTAAATATATAAAGATGATAATTGTCATACTTGTTTTCATTAATATGAAATATGACAACGGAATATCAAAATTCTTTCTTGAAGAAATTACTTGAGCGAGGACGGCAAGTAATCGAAAGGTTTTTTGAGTTCATATATAATCTTTGGAAGTGTACGAAGTGCAATAATTCATGAATGGATAAATGCATGCATCTATGAAATTATTCTTATGTTTAATTATTAAATCTTTGTTTCGATTTATAATTGAAATAAGATAAATTTTAAGTATTCCTAAAAGCTAGTGGGAGTATTATGTTAAGGTATTAAATCTTATATGTTGTATAACATATAGGAAGTAACATTCCTTGTAAGCTAAATGTTAAGTCTTAGATTGGAATGAAACTTCACTTGTAAGATTTAAGAATTGAAACATATAACCTTGGAATATATGTGCAGTAAAATAAATGATTCTAATAAAACATGATATATCATTTGGGAAATGGATAAATATCTTTTAACAAGATAGAACATGAATGAAATCTAAGTTTGACCTATAGATTTATCATGTACATCATGTAGTGCATTAAAATTGTTGTATCATTCTTGAATGATAGATGATTTGACAACATTGATATCTAATTAAAAGTTATTAGATAACTTGTGTAATGAATATTCTAATAGAATTACATCCTCAGCCTGGAATTGCTCCTAGATTCTATGGATGAACAATATGTCAATTGTTGTACAAATTGTCATCAGCTTTAAACTTGAAAGTTAGGAAAGCATCAAACATTACACAATAAGATATTAAAGTTTACGGAGTTTTAATGAGCATATTGTTGTTTGTATACAATGATGCTGGTTTAATTGAGATGACACTCAATACTAGTCATGGTAGGATTTCATCCTTGTTAATGGCCATGTGAACTAGTTGTGCTACTTAGAGCACAGTTGCATTATACATTAAAAGAATAAGAATACTTTAAACTTTAAAATGTTTGAAAGTTTAAATTGTCATAAATTGGTGATAGAGGATGTCACACACTTTATGAATTATTATGTGGATTGGTGAATGCACACATACAAGGACTTCATTAATTGAATTCTTGAAATAAGTATTCTCAAAATTATGATAGATCAAGTTGGTTGATTTATGCCTTGTCAACAAGTATGATTGTCATTACTTGAGGCATAATTCATCAACTGGAATTTTCATGCATTGATCTAGTTGGTATTTGGATAAGGTATGTTAAACAATTGTTATAATAAATCAAGTACTTGGTATGTTTAATTTTATAATATATTGTATCCTATATTTGCATGTTTAATCCGTGAATAAATTTTTTTATTCTAAATTGTCCGTTGTCAATTAATGATATGGGAGTATCATTAAACTAAGACAAATCAGAGAGATATGGTAGAATGTACTTGAAAGTATATTGATGAGAATGCATACCAATTTCAGATGATATTCAATGAATTGAATATAGGACTTATCCCAACTACATAATTTACTTTATGGATATTGTTGTTAAGTAAATTATGAATAGTTATCCTCAGACTTGAGATACCAGATAAGTGTCATGAATGTAGTGCACTTCTGTGGAGCAACTTAACGCTATACGTAACTGGTAGTCATAAGGGTTGTTTCCTGAAGTGTTGCAAAGTTCGTGGGTTATTCTCGTAGTCAAGATAGAATTTGTTCCTTCAAATTTATTTGGAGTTTAATACTGCTGGGCCCCTCGTAGGGTTGACAAGATATTTGCATGGCCATGCCCAAAGTTCACCCCTGAATATGTTCAGAAGATTTGGTAATCTTGCTCAATTACTTATAACGAGAAACAGAATAGTTGAATAAAGAATGACTTAATTCCATATCTTTATTTAACATGGTATTAGAAACAAAAGGATAATAATAATGAGAAATCATTAAAAGGTTTTCCAAGAGCCTTGCTCGAGTTGTACTAGAGGCATCGAAGTGTTGCTAGACGTTAACCGATGTGATCACTCTATTAAGATATGTCCAAGTGGGAGCTGTTGGTTTTATGGACAAAATATTAATAGACATGTGTTAGGATCGAACTCGAGACCACGGGATTGCACACTTTACGTATGAGAATTAAAGTTAATAAATAAATGTTAAATGTTATATTTATTTATTAATTAAACGAAATAACATAACGGACGTTAAGTAATTAGTTGTGATGGACTAACGGGCGTTAAATGTATTTGGAAAAGGACTAGATTGCAAAGTTTGGGAAGTTTCCGGAATCCCTTGAGGATGCCTACCAATGATCGGTCAAGGAGAAAAGGAAACAAAGCCAAACGTGTTCACCAAGTTAGTTGGGTATATATACAAGGCTTAGGGTCTTGATTTTGCATCTCTTGTACTCATAAGCTAAAAACCTAAATTGTTTGTGTGTGTTTTTTTTGCTTCAATCGATCGTACAACCCTTTAGGGTAGTCGATCATAGTTTTTCCAAAACATAATTATTTTGTTTAATTAAAACTAGCATCACTTTAATTTGTTATAGTACGTGTGTACAAGAACGTGGTACAATCACACTATTGATTGTATCTTGGATTGAATTACAAAAAGGTAAGGGGTAATTCACATAATCCTATAAACCCTAATTAGGGTTCATCCTAATTGCTAGTTTTGTGGATTTGATTCTTGTTCGGCTAGAATCAAGTAAGGTACGCATACTTTATTCTTTAGTTAATTAATTATTCATTATATGTTCCTATACGCTTCCACACTTACTTTGATGTGTATTGTTTATATTTATTATAAGTCATGTTATATAATTTCAACACATCTTTGCATATCCAACTAAACTCTAAACTGCGCTATAAGCCCTTCTACAATCAACAATATGCTAAAACCTCAAAAAAAATGAGAAAAAATTGTTAGTTGCTTTATAATTCGATTATTATTTAGCTTATTTCAATAGGTACACAGAGCAATTATTAGAACTTCAAAACTCGTAACTGTGATACTAGACATACCCCGCCCTTAAATTCATTTGATTTGGTCCATCACAATTTCAATTCTTTCACGAAGGCATCAAGATCTTTGTAAGCCGACCCATCTTCAACAACACTTTCTTGACATGCTTTTTGTAGTTTATTCACTCTCTCCATCATCTCAATCCTCTCGACACTTTTTGAATCCATAAACATTCTAATAACCTGAGCGATTTGGTCTCTTTTAAAAACCCGAACCTCTTTCCTCATGTTCTTTCCAATCTTCCAATCTTCAATGATTATTTTACTGTTAAGTGGTTGGTCAAGAAGTATTGGGGAAGTCAACATGGGCACACCTGAAAACAAACTCTCCTTAACCGAATTCCACCCACAATGCGTCAAAAACCCTCCTATCGAAGAATGTGACAAAACCCTTAACTGGTCACACCATTCCACCACCATCCCATTTTCGCCACATTTATCTTTAAAATGTGAGGTTTCTCCTCTAGCAACCCATAAAAAGTTGAGTCCACCTGCGGTTAAAGCAGCTGCGATTTCATCCATTTCAACCCTTGACACTGATAGAAAACTACCCATAGAAATATACAAGACAGTTCTCGGTGGCTTGGAGTTCAACCAGTTTATGTAAATGGGTTCATGTGATGTGGAATCGGGTTTGATTTGGGTGTGAGGTATGTTTGGTCCGGATGTGTATACTGGTATTTGCAACCCAACTCTTAGGGCATCAATGGTTTTTGATTCTAACTCATACATGGTGGATAGTAGTACATAATTTGCTTTTTTCGTTGACTCGAAAATATTAGGTATCACGCCCTTAAACTTTTGGCCGATTTTATCATGATAGAACGTAGGAAGGTCTGCTATTGTCAGTGAAGATATCTCAGGAATGTAATCTATGGGCTCTTTCCCTCTTTCTGTTTAACCAAATGAAAATATCATGTTATCACCTAAACATGTATTAATCGTAAAAAAAAGGGTCATGTCAGGGACGGAGGCAATGGGGAGACATAAGTCCACTATAATATAGCTCAAAAGCTCAATATTTTAAGAATAAGAACAATCGGCCCCTACCAATATTACCGATTCGATATTGCATTTTTTGGATAAAAAAGTTGTAACTGCTGAAAATCAAGAGTCAAGAGGAAAACGAGTGTACCAAGTAAATAAACCGATCAAAAGAATTATTTCTCTAATAAGGTATTGAATGCTTTTATTGATATTTTCTTTCATTAATGATCACGATTACTTATTCACTTCTTTGAATCTTTGTGTCTTCAATTCTTTGAAATATTGAATTGTGATTTAATCGATAGTTTTTGTTCTTTCATTAATGATCGCTTAATTCACTTGATAACTACTCTGTATTAAAGTATTAATTGCTTGTAGCCTTCGATGATTATCAATTTATCACTTGTTGTATGCTTGATTACGTATTTGTCTTAAAGAATTATTATGATTATATTAAGTATTAACTCGTAAGATAAATAAAATAGAGCAAATTATTTGATTCGATTGAATGCAAAGTGAAAAAGAATAGATTGATTGTAAGAGAAGATATGATAGAAACTAATTGTTGCTAGACACATTTACTTTAAAACAATGATTAGTGTATTTGTAACAAAGTTATATGTTGTTCACTTGCTAAGTTTTTGTACATATTTACTTTTGAAAAATAATGTAGCAAACAAGCTACAAACTATTGTTTTTATGTTTTCAAAGTTATGGATATTGTCATATTGACTTTTTGTTTAATTCTGATGCAAAAGTTTTATGATTCTAGGTCGACCCATGAGCAAGAAGAGGACAACTGATTTTTTTTACAAGCGAATAGAAGATGTCGTTCATGACTCCGGAATTCAAACCCAAACCCAAACACAACCTCAAACTCAAAAACAAGCTCAACCTCAAACTCATACTGAAACTAATGGTGATAATGTTATGGAATAGTCACTCGGAGAGTTGAACCCGAAACAATTGCTACATCGAATTTAAATGAGGTCAAATTAGATTCTTTGATCCGTGATCCTGGTTTGCAGCCTCCAATATTGAGCTATCCAAGTTACTTGCAGATTTTCATGCTTTGATATATTGGTTAGAATTATATCATTATCATTCTTAAATATTATATTGGCCCCCTTTAACTTGAAATCCTGGCTCCGCCCCTGGTCATGTGACTTGCACGTGAGCAGCGTGTTGGTTATGAGCTTTTACGGGAAAAGTCGTCGGTGCTTTTCTTGATATAAATAGCTGATTCATTTCTGTATAAAAAAAAACCTTTCTAATTTTTTCCAATCATTGGACTATTGAACAGTCCATTGTAATATATATTTATCATGGAATACAATTGTGTGTTTTGTCGAATATTCTCATAAGCTTCTTCAGTTATTACTTGTTAATTCTCGAAGTTTGCATTAATAAGAAAATAAACTCACCTGATACATCAGCGTAAAGCTGATTGTGCGATTCAATGAGATCAACATACTGCGCCACAGAAAACATCAAAGCAGACATAGGCCAATACATTGCTATTGGAATATTTCGTTTCTTAGCAACACCACACGGCCAGTTCATTGTGGCATCGAAAATAATAAGTTTCACTGGAACCTCCATCTTGTCAAGCATCTCCTCAAAAGGATCTCCCATTTTGGTGTTAACTGCCGTCAGGAATGCTAACATGTCAGAGCCACGGTTGCGCTCAGATGGTAGGACATTAGGTATACTGACGAACCGAATGTTAACCTGATCTGGTTCTGGATTGATAAGCCCTAGCCATTCCTCAGTTAGGACAATGGTGAAGAAGGTGGTGTGATCGGGTTTATAGTTTATTCGAGAAGAAAGTAAGTTACAAAGGTTTAGCATAGGGTTAATGTGGCCTCTGCCCGGATATGGAACAACTACTACTTGATTTGTAGTCATTTCCGGTTAATGAGTGGATATTTGGAATTTGTGTAAGTCACTATAAATACCTACTTAATTTAGACTTTTCATATTGGTGATTAAATACGAGACATGTGCATGATAAGGCAAAATCTTGTTGACCAGTTAAAATCTAGCTAAAGGTAGATACAAAGGTCCCATATATATTCAATGCACTTTCAAATAATTCAGACTAAAGGATCACGTGTTTAATTTCATGCTAATGTTTATATCAAAACTATATAGATCGGATCCTAACGGTTTAGAAAAAATGCATATTTTAATCAGCGGAGAAAAGGTTTTAGGGTATGTTTGACAAAAATAGATGTTGCTAATGTAACACCCCAACCCGACAAGGGTAGAAGTGTCACATTCTGTTGTTATATCAAAACATACAATTAAGGTTTTTCAAGCGGAAGCATTATAAAATAAATTACCAAGTCATATAAACGAATGACTTACAAGGAAAATTTCAAAATCCAAAAACTTCTAAAATAAAATGAAATCTCAAAACAAAAGCCCATCAAAATAAGTCCAAGATAATAAGTTAACTAGGGTCGGTCCACTCAGATATTCCAACTCTCAGCCCATCAAAGCCCATCTTCCAACCTAAAACCTGCCGCAGGAAAAGAAATGCGGCTGAGCTTAAAAAGCCCAGTGAACAGATATAACAAAACGAAAGCTAAACGAAATCAAGATGCAAATGAAATAAGGAAACTGATAACAATGTCGCAACGAGAAGAGATCAATGAGACGATGAGGGTCCTGCAGAAACACAATTACACAAATACTCAAAGGAAACAGATAACAGAGGAGGACAAGCGCATAGCACATCGATGACATAAACGTACGCACATCTAAATAACCAGGCATACAATAAATCAGGAGATCAGAGTACAAATAAGCCAACAGAAGTCCAAATGCTAGCGGAAGCAATTAACGAGAAAGTAAGCATGGCAATCACACAAGTCAAATAATTACAGTTAATAACATCACAAGTATCACAACAGCAGAAATACAATGAGTAGTCAGACATGGTAACCACAAGTATCAAGTATGAAATCAGCATGAACACTATAATTGAATGACTTAGGGACATAACAAGACAAAATGAAGTTAACAAGCCAAACCACATAAGTTGAACCATTTATCCAATCGAACAGTAGCATAAACAGCAATGTACACATGGCAGATCAACAATGAGCAGATAAGGATACTAACAGATATTCATAGTCCACGAGGTTAACAGAATGAAGTTTACATGATAAACCGTTAAAACAATTATTTACATACTAGCATGGTCACCAGATAAATCAAAGGGGTCACATAACAGTAGGATAACATGTAATCAGGTGACAACAGGTGGATCATATAATCGCGTACTAATCATATCGTAGCAGGGTAAACAGTAGTCACATAAGACATGCAATAGCACAATCAAATTCAATAACCATATAATAACCTAGTACGGGAATGGAACGATGGTTTGAAGTAACGAAACCATAGTATGACAGATCAATGAAATGGAGTATATATAACATGGTAGTGGAGTGAGTCACATAAGGGTACTGGATAAAGATAATCAATACAGAATATGATGCGTTGGAAAATACGTAAGGTGAAATATGGGTATATCAATAGTGTAAGGTTTGTCAAAAATCCATCCCGAGCCAACAAAACAAACCAATATCAATAGTGGAAATAGTCACCAATAGTATCCAATAGTAACCATTGTATTCGGAGGGGTGACCTCGGAATACCAAACCAATAGGAGGGGAGACCTCAGTAACCAACGGAGTAGATAGCTCCCAAAATGTGAGGGAGTGTATTGCACACACGCACCGCATCACCAAAATATATCATATCAAATGCAAATCAAATCAAATCAAATCAAATCTAGGATGCATCCATACGCCCCTGCAAATCA
Organism: Chrysanthemum makinoi; assembly: GCA_910596185.1. Lineage (NCBI taxonomy): Eukaryota > Viridiplantae > Streptophyta > Magnoliopsida > Asterales > Asteraceae > Chrysanthemum > Chrysanthemum makinoi. Next base: position 44,395,629 of record OU343221.1, read on the forward strand.
AATCATAGTGGCCAAACATATATATCCAAAGCGCGCATAATCAATACAGAATAGGGACGGTGTGGAACATCACTCAACCACACTAGAGTCTTGCCATTGGTGCATCAATGACACGGCCATGTTACCTTCATGGCTAGGGAAACAATATTTGGCTCGGGTATCAATCTGAAGGGTCAAACAAAGGTCCAAAGTGTAGCAATATATAAGTCTTCGTAATCAAAGTTTCAATATCAATAGTTCCCAATTCAAAGGTTCATAGCAATAGTCCAATATCAATGTTCAATATCAATATTTCAATATCAAAGGTTCAATAGCACAGATTCAATAGCACAGGTCAATAGCAACAGTTCAGTAGCAAAGGTTCAGTAGCAAAGGGTTTAATAACGAAAGTTCAGTAACAGTGGTTCAATAACAGAGGGGTCAATAGCAAAGCAAAGACTCAATAGCAATGGTTCAATAACAATGGTCAAATAGCAAAGGGATCGATATCAAGGTTCAATATCAGAGGGTCAATAACAAAAGGGATCATAGCAATGAAATATCATAAGCGAAATAAAGTCGAAGGATCAGAGAGTCATGAGAAATCCCTACTGAGAAGGGATAGAATATCTGTACCTCAAACCGTAAAGCAAATCGCCCAAAATACACAAGGAAACAAAAGCTACTCCTTCCTCCGCGAATCTACACAAATAATGGTCGCTTAATATTTAGGACGCTATTACATAGTTTTAGGGTTCATCGTTATTCATATTTCATAATTAGAGTTTCTTTCCATTTTTAGTAACTTCCCAAATTAGTAACTAAGTATGACGAATTAGTAAATTTAGTTTTTAAAAATGCTAATTAAATAATTTATAGTCTAATAAAATTAATTATCATGGTTCAGGGTTTATTGCGACAAGTAATTAAATTTAAAGACTTAATATTATTATTATGATAGTTTAAGGTTTTAATATGCCAATTTATAAAATCCAAGGTTTGCATGCGCCAATTTCTCAAAGATGAAGGTTTAAAGTTAAAATAAGCTTTACTACTTAACATTGATTCATTTTAGGCTGTACGTAAATTTTAGATTCAAAATTCTCATTTCACAATTCATGTTCTTCATTCGAACTTGCTATACACTTTCACCCTTGCTCGTGGTTCAAGAAACTCCGAACTATGACTTAATGGGTAAAGGGGAGTAATCTTGCACCCTGGTAAATATATTAACCAAATAAACGTTTAAGTACAATGGATATGAGTGAAGTCCCATATCTGAGCCCGTTACATAGGCATAAAGCTTACATAACAAGATACTTCCTATTCTCTAAACAAGAAAACAAACCACTACTCAAGTATCCCGTCATGCTTTCAAAACACCAAAAAACCCAACCGTTGATCCCGCGATCACCCTCAAACTTACCCCATATCTTAACGAGGCACACACACACTAAGTACTCTTCTTGCTTGCTCATTCCTTGCGAGACCAAAACAACCCAACGTACCCTTTTGCGACTCAAAATACTTACCCAAACCGACCCATGATCAAAGTTTACAAGATCCATTCGACACCTTAACACACATACCCACATGTAAACCTTTTTCCCATCCACGTACAAAACCAATTACGGGACACAAACATCACCAACCTTAACCTCGAAATGAATGCGCATGCTAATTATTCAGGTTTAGTAAACATGTTGTAACCATCCTTGCATGTGACATGCATATATTACCTTCGTATAATACTTTTAATAACACAACGGCAACGAGATAAACATATTAAGGCTTCGCATGACATGTTAGTAAACGAGGTAAACGTATTAGTGATTGATATATGTGTATAACGTGACATGGTTTTACGATAATAATTAATTAACGAGACATGAATCCTTTTAATCTTGACATCAACAAACGAAAAACATGCAAGTCGAGAGGTTCAAAATCAGATTCAATAACAAGGTTTATAGTACATATTTATTCGACATATATAGGGCTTTATACCAAGATTTTATGTAGCAACATTCTAGGTATATCATGGCTTTGTTTTTAACATTAATTGAGACATGTTTTAAGGTGACACAAAGCATGCGCATCTGCACATACCACGACCAGATTTATGATGGCAAAAGGAGGCGAGACGAAAGTCATAAGGGTTACCTTGTGGCGTATGAAAAGATGGAGAAGAACAAGGATCGAACCAAACAACCAAGCACCTTGTGCCCTTGATACCTCACGACAACAGCAGCAACATAAACCCACGACAAAACCAAGCGCCCCACGTACCACAATACCTACGATATCAGCAACCAAAAGACCCCGTACAAACTCCTCTTGGATTTCTTTGTGTGTCGACAGAAAAATGGGACAGGGAAGAAGTTTTGCCGTCACTTTTTGTCTAGATGAATTAGGGTTTTGTGATTTGTTTGGGATAGGTAAATATTGTAGTTTACAATGAGAGTAATGGGAGAATTAAGTGGGACGAAATTCATGTATGTTAGACGTTTTCTTGTACCGAATTTAAGGGGATAAGGAAGACCAAGATCACATTTTATTTTCTTAGTAAAATTACTTGCTTACATTTATTTTAGATGTTTAATATAAATGGTACATTAAACCTTTAGATGTGTTATATATATTTGTGGTATAATGAAACTTTTATTTTCAATATCTTGCGTAAACATCATAAACTAAATGTCTAACGAAATTAACGAGCTCGCTTTATTTTACAGATTTTTGATAGAGGGCATTATGGTCATTTAACGTGTTCACGAATTTTAGGGTTTTACAACTCTTCCCCTCTAAAAGGAAATTTTCGTCCTCGAAAATTGAAGTCGCAGGGGTACACAGAGACGGACGAGTTAGGGCAGACGTAGCAATCCATAGTCTCATACAGATTATAACGATATGGGTTAAAAGCGTACAAATCTTATACGTAACAGATGTCGGTGAGAATCTCACAAAGAGGTACAGAATTCCAAACGAACATGAGGAGTGACAATTAACGGACATAAGTCATATTCCATTCACTCACCAACCCCAGGCATTTCCCAAGATGTCGTATGGTTTCAATAAGATCAAATTATATGATCTCGGTATTATCACGTTGATCAGGCGTCATAATACATGCATCACATAACAAGTCCTTATTGTCATCATATTCTGTCTCAGGTCATGACGAACCCACATAATAGATATCAGAACAAAACAAGTAACACACAGGTAGCAAGTAACATACCAAAACAGACCAGATTCACATATATGCAACATATAATACATCAAACCGACTTATCGTATCACAATGAAAGAAGGACACCAACTTGCACAAAACGGCTCCTCATGACTCATTACTGACTATCTGAAATACAGCTGAGATATCACCAAAATGCTAAATGATAAAACTTCACGATTCAAACCGAGTTCTGAACAAATCGAAGAAAAGCAATACCGATCAAAATCACTTAACAAAATATCAAAATGCCTCAAAACGCGTGACAAACAAATCGGAGTATCACAAGTCGCGCCCAATCGTGTGAAGCAGATGAACCTCCTCAGCCATCAGTTGAATCTTGTCTCCGTCTTTGCGCCTTTGGTTGTCTGTTCACCTCTCCAGCAAAGCATCGATGTTTCCAGCAGCATGGCCGTCGGGTGCGGCTTTTGTTTCACGAACCTCTCCAGCTCAGGGACTGTTGCAGCAACACAGGGTCGGCACCATCATCTTCGACTCCACGAGTAGTCTCCACCTAAAGATCGACAGAAGAGGGTGCGAAGACAAAATAAAAAAATTCGATGCGAAAAGAAGAAGGCCAAATCAGTGAAGACAAACGAATGTCAAAGTCAAATCTGAACGATAATCAAACGAATCAGAGAAGATCATAACAGACGGAAGCCTAATGTCTACCCAGTCCTCACAGGTCAATCCTAAGGTCAACAAGACGAAATCTTTGCTCTGATGCCATAATTGTAACACCCCAACCCGACAAGGGTAGAAGTGTCACATTCTGGTGTCATATCAGAACATACAATTAAGGTTTTTCAAGCGGAAGCATTATAAAATAAATTATCAAGTCATATAAACGAATGACTTACAAGGAAAATTTCAAAATCCAAAAACTTCTAAAATAAAATGAAATCTCAAAACAAAAGCCCATCAAAATAAGTCCAAGATAATAAGGTAACTAGGGTCGGTCCACTCAGATATTCCAACTCTCAGCCCATCAAAGCCCATCTTCCAACCTAAAACCTTCCGCAGGAAAAGAAATGCGGCTGAGCTTAAAAAGCCCAGTGAACAGATATAACAAAACCAAAGCTAAATGAAATCAAGATGCAAATAAAATAAGGAAACTGATAACAATGTCGCAACGAGAAGAGATCAATGAGACGATGAGGGTCCTGCAGAAACACAATTACACAAATACCCAAAGGAAACAGATAACAGAGGAGGACAAGCGCATAGCACATCGATGACATAAACGTACGCACATCTAAATAACCAGGCATACAATAAATCAGGATATCAGAGTACAAATAAGCCAACAGAAGTCCAAATGCTAGCGGAAGCAATTAACGAGAAAGTAAGCATGGAAATCACACAAGTCAAATAATTACAGTTAATAACATCACAAGTATCACAACAGCAGAAATACAATGAGTAGTCAGACATGGTAACCACAAGTATCAAGTATCAAATCAGCATGAACACTATAATTGAATGACTTATGGACATAACAGGACAAAATGAAGTTAAAAAGCCAAACCACATAAGTTGAACCATTTATCCAATCGAACAGTAGCATAAACAGCAATGTACACATGGCAGATCAACAATGAGCAGATAAGGATACTAACAGATATTCATAGTCCACGAGGTTAACATAACGAAGTTTACATGATAAACCGTTAAAACAATTATTTACATACTAGCATGGTCACCAGACAAATCAAAGGGGTCACATAACAGTAGTGTTACACCCCGTGCCCGCCTTGACCGAAAACTTGAAACTTTTGACTTGACTATAACGGACCTTCTGTTACTCTTTAATAAAATGATAAAAATATATTACAAACCAACCATTGAGACTAATTTTAAATGAAACTAGACTCAAAGACCTTTAAAACGATGGGTGACACGACCTCTAACGACTTACGATTTATTTTATACAAAATAAACAAAAAGACAAAAAATCTGCCAAACATCAAAATTCTGGTCTGAGCATAGATCTTAAGATCTATGCTCAGGAAAGAAACTCTTTAAAACTAACTTTATGGGCTGAGCATAGATCTTAAGATCTATGCTCAGGAAAGAAACTCTTTGAAATCAACTTTCAGGTCTGAGCATAGATCTTAAGATCTATGCCCAGGAAAGAAACTCTTGAACTTAAAATTTCTGGCTTGAGCATAGATCTTAAGATCTATGCTCAGGGAAGAACTTTTGCAAAGTTTCCGGAAAACTAACTTCCCGAACACGACTCTACATGAAGACTTTCAGAAATCATTTATAGAGATCATAAAACTTCATCTTCGTAATACTCGTGGTCTCCACGATCTACGGAAACACGCATTACAAAGTGACGGGTATTATGCCAAAATACCCGTTTTGACCCGTTTGCATACACCACTTAAACATAACTCTTTAACATGCTTTGAGACCTGTAAAATGACTCTTAAACCATTCCAAAGACTTGACATTACAAACATTTAACCCATTTAAACTCTTGGGGAACAACTTTGAGAACGAGCTCGGTACATCTACCTAGCTCCTAGATTTCTCACTACCTTCCCATTCTTCACAACTAATCCATGGTTTAGCCATGCTCCAAAGGACAAACCTTAGCATCTTCAATACAAGAGAACCTACAAAATGGTTAGACAGCTAAACCATAAGCTTTCGCTTAGTAAGTAACCCGACATAAAACACATATCATACGCATATTAGCACATAAGCATCATGATCACTTACATCGCTTCCAATCCATAACATTCAATATACCACATAAACCTTCATTCATTACTCAATCCATATGCTAAACACTATCACAATCATAACACATATATGGATAACACACATATAACATATGTTTTAGTGCAAGTTACTTACCTTAATCCAAGCTAAATAATACCAAAGACATCATCATCATCACTATCTTCCATCATCATCATCCAAAGTTTAACACCCTTAAACACATAATCAATATACACTTAATACATCATTCCAAAGCTATAATTATGGATTAAAACAACCATTTAACTCACCTATAAACACCTCTAATCATCATATGATTATATGTTAATCATATGATGATCCAACCCATAAATTACTCAATTTTAACCCATAATAAGGTCATCCCATCATTACTATAACTCTTTAATTATTTACATGATCATCTAATGATCACATCCCAAAATTACCCATTACCTTCAATTCAACCAAAGGGGTTTTAACCAATTACACTATAACATCATAATTAGTGTTTAAAAACACAATTACCCAAAACCCCCAATCTTGGGTATAAGAACCCTAACTTTTAATTCATAATTAATTCACCAATTGAATACTTACTTGAGAAGAATCATTACTAGGGATTCACTACTTGATTTGGGATACATAGACACCATGATTGATCATCATCACTTGGTCTCTTCTTCCCTCCGTTCTCCATATCACGACACACTCACACACACCCACACTTTTCTGGAATTCCAATGAGGATAACAAAAATATCCAGACTATTGTAGGTGATGAGTTTGTCTATTTGGCACATTAGGTCCCTCAAGTCCCATTCTTCATATTTTGGCCATTAAACACTTTATAACACTTTTATAATAAAGCAATTTAGGTCCCCCTACTTTCTATAACTATAACACAACATGTGTTAATTATTAGTTTGACTATCGGGTTGACTAGTCAATATAACATTCATTGACTAGCCAATCACATAAGGCCTTTGGTCCATTTTCATCTAGGGTGGGGTCCCAGTACCCGGGAAACGGGTCTTACAAGTAGGATAATATGTAATCAGGTGACAACAGGTGGATCATATAATCGCGTACTAATCATATCGTAGCAGGGTAAACAGTAGTCACATAAGACATGCAATAGCACAATCAAATTCAATAACCATATAATAACCCAGTACGTGAATGGAACGATGGTCTGAAGTAACGAAACCAGAGTATGACAGATCAATGAAATGGAGTATATATAACATGGTAGTGGAGTGAGTCACATAAGGGTACTGGATAAAGATAATCAATACAGAATATGATGCGTTGGGAAATACAGAAGGTACAATATGGGTATATCAATAGTGTAAGGTCTGTCAGAAATCCATCCCGAGCCAACAAAACAAACCAATATCAATAGTGGCAATAGTCGCCAATAGTATCCAATAGTAACCATTGTATTCGGAGGGGTGACCTCGGAATACCAAACCAATAGGAGGGGAGACCTCAGTAACCAACGGAGTAGCTAGCTCCCAAAATGTGAGGGGTTGTATTGCACGCACGCACCACATCACCAAAACATATCATATCATATCAAATGCAAATCAAATCAAATCAAATCAAATCAAATCTAGGATGCATCCATACGCCCCTGCAAATCAAATCATAGTGACCAAACATATATATCCAAAGCGCGCATAATCAATACAGAATAGGGACGGTGTGGAACATCACTCAACCACACTAGAGTCATGCCATTGGTGCATCAATGATACGGCCATGTTACCTTCATGGCTAGAGAAACAATATTTGGCTCGGGTATCAATCTGAAGGGTCAAACAAAGGTCCAAAGTGTAGCAATATATAAGTCTTCGTAATCAAAGTTTCAATATCAATAGTTCCCAATTCAAAGGTTCATAGCAATAGTCCAATATCAATGTTCAATATCAATATTTCAATATCAAAGGTTCAATAGCACAGATTCAATAGCACATGTCAATAACAACAGTTCAGTAGCAAAGGTTCCGTAGCAAAGGGTTTAATAACGGAAGTTCAGTAGCAGTGGTTCAATAACAGAGGGGTCAATGGCAAAGCAAAGACTCAATAGCAATGGTTCAATAGCAATGGTCAAATAGCAAATGGATCGATATCAAGGTTCAATATCAGAGGGTCAATAACAAAAGGGATCATAGCAATGAAATATCATAAGCGAAATAAAGTCGAAGGATCAGAGAGTCATGAGAAATCCCTACTGAGAAGGGATAGAATATCTGTACCTCAAACCGTAAAGCAAATCGCCCAAAATACACAAGGAAACAAAAGCTACTCCTTCCTCCGCGAATCTACACAAATAATGGTCGCTTAATATTTAGGACGCTATTACATAGTTTTAGGGTTCATCGTTATTCATATTTCATAATTAGAGTTTCTTTCCATTTTTAGTAACTTCCCAAATTAGTAACTAAGTATGACGAATTAGTAAATTTAGTTTTTAAAAATGCTAATTAAATAATTTATAGTCTAATAAAATTAATTATCATGGTTCAGGGTTTATTGCGACAAGTAATTAAATTTAAAGACTTAATATTATTATTATGATAGTTTAAGGTTTTAATATGCCAATTTATAAAATCCAAGGTTTGCATGCGCCAATTTCTCAAAGATGAAGGTTTAAAGTTAAAATAACCTTTACTACTTAACATTGATTCATTTTAAGCTGTACGTAAATTTTTGATTCAAAATTCTCATTCCACAATTCATGTTCTTCATTCGAACTTGCTATACACTTTCACCCTTGCTCGCGGTTCAAGAAACTCCGAACTATGACTTAATGAACATACATTATGACTCACCCCCGACTCAAGTATCCCGTCATGCTTTCAAAACACCAAAAAAGCCAACCGTTGATCCCGCGATCACCCTCAAACTTACCCCATATCTTAACGAGGCACACACACACTAAGTACTCTTCTTGCTTGCTCATTCCTTGCGAGACCAAAACAACCCAACGTACCCTTTTGCGACTCAAAATACTTACCCAAACCGACCCATGATCAAAGTTTACAAGATCCATTCGACACCTTAACACACATACCCACATGTAAACCTTTTTCCCATCCACGTACAAAACCAATTACGGGACACAAACATCACCAACCTTAACCTCGAAATGAATGCGCATGCTAATTATTCAGGTTTAGTAAACATGCTGCAACCATCCTTGCATGTGACATGCATATATTACCTTCGTATAATACTTTTAATAACACAACGGCGACGAGATAAACATATTAAGGCTTCGCATGACATGTTAGTAAACGAGGTAAACGTATTAGTGATTGATATATGTGTATAACGTGACATGGTTTTACGATAATAATTAATTAATGAGACATGAATCCTTTTAATCTTGACATCAACAAACGAAAAACATGCAAGTCGAGAGGTTCAAAATCAGATTCAATAACAAGGTTTATAGTACATATTTATTCGACATATATAGAGCTTTATACCAAGATTTTATGTAGCAACATTCTAGGTATTTCATGGCTTTGTTTTTAACATTAATTGAGACATGTTTTAAGGTGACACAAAGCATGCGCATCTGCACATACCACGACCAGATTTATGATGGCAAAAGGAGGCGAGACAAAAGTCATGAGGGTTACCTTGTGGCGTATGAAAAGATGGAGAAGAACAAGGATCGAACCAAACAACCAAGCACCTTGTGCCCTTGATACCTCACGAAAACAGCAGCAACATAAACCCACGACAAAACCAAGCGCCCCACTTACCACAATACCCACGATATCAGCAACCAAAAGACCCCGTACAAACTCCTCTTGGATTTCTTTGTGTGTCGACAGAAAAATGGGACAGGGAAGAAGTTTTGCCGTCACTTTTTGTCTAGATGAATTAGGGTTTTGTGATTTGTTTGGGATAGGTAAATATGGTAGTTTACAATGAGAGTAATGGGAGAATTAAGTGGGACGAAATTCATGTATGTTAGACGTTTTCTTGTACCGAATTTAAGGGGATAAGGAAGACCAAGATCACATTTTATTTTCTTAGTAAAATTACTTGCTTACATTTATTTTAGATGTTTAATATAAATGGTACATTAAACCTTTAGATGTGTTATATATATTTGTGGTATAATGAAACTTTTATTTTCAATATCTTGCGTAAACATCATAAACTAAATGTCTAACGAAATTAACGAGCTCGCTTTATTTTACAGATTTTTGATAGAGGGCATTATGGTCATTTAACGTGTTCACGAATTTTAGGGTTTTACAACTCTTCCCCTCTAAAAGAAAATTTTCGTCCTCGAAAATTGAAGTCGCAGGGGTACACAGAGACGGACGAGTTAGGGCAGATGTAGCAATCCATAGTCTCATACAGATTATAACGATATGGGTTAAAAGCGTACAAATCTTATACGTAACAGATGTCGATGAGAATCTCACAAAGAGGTACAGAATTCCAAACGAACATGAGGAGTGACAATTAACGGACATAAGTCATATTCCATTCACGTACCAACCCCAGGCATTTCCCAAGATGTCGTATGGTTTCAATAAGATCAAATTATATGATCTCGGTATTATCATGTTGATCAGGCGTCATAACACATGCATCACATAACAAGTCCTTATTGTCATCATATTCTGTCTCAGGTCTTGACGAACCCACATAATCAATATCAGAACAAAACAAGTAACACACAGGTAGCAAGTAACATACCAAAACAGACCAGATTCACATACATGCAACATATAATACATCAAACCGACTTATCGTATCACAATGACAGAAGGACACCAACTTGCACAAAACGGCTCCTCATGACTCATTACTGACTATCTGAAATACAGCTGAGATATAACCAAAATGCTAAATGATAAAACATCACGATTCAAACCTAGTTCTGAACAAATCGAAGAAAAGCAATACCGATCAAAATCACTTAACAAAATATCAAAATGCCTCAAAACGCGTGACAAACAAATCGGAGTATCACAAGTCGCGCCCAATCGTGTGAAGCAGATGAACCTCCTCAGCCATCAGTTAAATCTTGTCTCCGTCTTTGCGCCTTTGGTTAGTCTGTTCAGCCCCCTCCAGCAGCATCCTGATGTTTCCAGCAGCATGGCCGTCGGGTGCGGCTTCTGTTTCACGAACCTCTCCAGCTCAGGGACTGTTGCAGCAACACAGGGTCGGCACCATCATCTTCGAATCCACGAGTAGTCTCCACCAAACGATCGACAGAAGAGGGTGCGAAGACAAAATAAAAAAATTCGATGCGAAAAGAAGAAGACCAAATCAGTGAAGACAAACGAATGTCAAAGTCAAATCTGAACGATAATCAAACGAATCAAAGAAGATCATAACAGACGGAAGCCTAATGTCTACCCAGTCCTCACAAGTCAATCCTAAGGTCAACAAGACGAAACCTTTGATCTGATACCATAATTGTAACACCCCAACCCGACAAGGGTAGAAGTGTCACATTCTGCTGTCATATCAGAACATACAATTAAAGTTTTTCAAGCGGAAGCATTATAAAATAAATTACCAAGTCATATAAACGAATGACTTACAAAGAAAATTTCAAAATCCAAAAACTTCTAAAATAAAATGAAATCTCAAAACAAAATCCCATCAAAATAAGTCTAAGATAATAAGGTAACTTGGGTCGGTCCACTCAGATATTCCAACTCTCAGCCCATCAAAGCCCATCTTCCAACCTGAAACCTGCCGTAGGAAAAGAAATGCGGCTGAGCTTAAAAATCCCAGTGAACCGATATAACAAAACCAAAGCTAAATGAAATCAAGATGCAAATGAAATAAGGAAACTGATAACAATGTCGCAACGAGAAGAGATCAATGAGACGATGAGGGTCCTGCAGAAACACAATTACACAAATACCCAAAGGAAACAGATAACAGAGTAGGACAAGCGCATAGCACATCGATGACATAAACGTACGCACATCTAAATAACCAGGCATACAATAAATCAGGAGATCAGAGTACAAATAAGCCAACAGAAGTCCAAATGCTAGCGGAAGTAATTAACGAGAAAGTAAGCATGGCAATCACACAAGTCAAATAATTACAGTTAATAACATCACAAGTATCACAACAGCAGAAATACAATGAGTAGTCAGACATGGTAACCACAAGTATCAAGTATCAAATCAGCATGAACACTATAATTGAATGACTTAGGGACATAACAGGACAAAATGAAGTTAAAAAGCCAAACCACATAAGTTGAACCATTTATCCAATCGAACAGTAGCATAAACAGCAATGTACACATGGCAGATCAACAATGAGCAGATAAGGATACTAACAGATATTCATAGTCCACGAGGTTAACAGAACGAAGTTTACATGATAAACCGTTAAAACAATTATTTACATACTAGCATGGTCACCAGACAAATCAAAGGGGTCACATAACATTAGTGTTACACCCCGTGCCCGCCTTGACCGAAAACTTGAAACTTTTGAATTGACTATAACGGACCTTCTGTTACTCTATAATAAAATGATAAAACTCTATTACAAACCAACCATTGAGACTAATTTTAAATGAAACTAGACTCAAAGACCTTTAAAACGATGGGTGGCACGACCTCTAACGACTTACGGTTTATTTTATACAAAATAAACAAAAAGACAAAAAATCTGCCAAACATCAAAATTCTGGTATGAGCATAGATCTTTATGGGCTGAGCATAGATCTTAAGATCTATGCTCAGGAAAGAAACTCTTTGAAATCAACTTTCAGGTCTGAGCATAGATCTTAAGATCTATGCCCAGGAAAGAAACTCTTGAACTTAAAATTTCTGGCTTGAGCATAGATCTTAAGATCTATGCTCAGGGAAGAACTTTTGCAAAGTTTCCGGAAAACTAACTTCCCGAACACGACTCTACATGAAGACTTTCAGAAATCATTTATAGAGATCATAAAATTTCATCTTCATAATACTCGTGGTCTCCACGATCTACGGAAACACGCTTTACAAAGTGACGGGTATTATGCCAAAATACCCGTTTGCATACACCACTTAAACATAACTCTTTAACATGCTTTGAGACCTGTAAAATGACTCTTAAACCATTCCAAAGACTTGACATTACAAACATTTAACCCATTTAAACTCTTGGGGAACAACTTTGAGAACGAGCTCGGTACATCTACCTAGCTCCTAGCTTTCTTACTACCTTCCCATTCTTCACAACTAATCCATGGTTTAGCCATGCTCCAAAGGACAAACCTTAGCATCTTTAATACAAGAGAACCTACAAAATGGTTAGACAGCTAAACCATAAGCTTTCGCTTAGTAAGTAACCCGAAATAAAACACATATCATACGCATGTTAGCACATAAGCATCATGATCACTTACATCGCTTCCAATCCATAACATTCAATATACCACATAAACCTTCATTCATTACTCAATCCATATGCTAAACACTATCACAATCATAACACATATATGGATAACACACATATAACATATGTTTTAGTGCAAGTTACTTACCTTAATCCAAGCTAAATAATACCAAAGACATCATCATCATCACTATCTTCCATCATCATCATCCAAAGTTTAACACCCTTAAACACATAATCAATATACACTTAATACATCATTCCAAAGCTATAATTATGGATTAAAACAACCATTTAACTCACCTATAAACACCTCTAATCATCATATGATTATATGTTAATCATATGATGATCCAACCCATAATAATAAGGTCATCCCATCATTAATATAACTCTTTAATTATTTACATGATCATCTAATGATCACATCCCAAAATTACCCATTACCTTCAATTCAACCAAAAGGGTTTTAACCAATTACACTATAACATCATAATTAGTGTTTAAAAACACAATTACCCAAAACCCCCAATCTTGGGTATAAGAACCCTAACTTTTAATTCATAATTAATTCACTAATTGAATACTTACTTGAGAAGAATCATTACTAGGGCTTCACTACTTGATTTGGGATACATAGACACCATGATTGATCATCATCACTTGGTCTCTTCTTCCCTCCGTTCTCCATATCACGACACACTCACACCCACCCAGACTTTTCTGGAATTCCAATGAGGATAACAAAAACATCCAGACTATTGTAGGTGATGAGTTTGTCTATTTGGCACATTAGGTCCCTCAAGTCCCATTCTTCATATTTTGGCCACTAAACACTTTATAACACTTTTATAATAAAGCAATTTAGGTCCCCCTACTTTCTATAACTATAACACAATATGTGTTAATTATTAGTTTGACTATCGGGTTGACTATTCAATATAACATTCATTGACTAGCCAATCACATAAGGCCTTTGGTCCATTTTCATCTAGGGTGGGGTCCCAGTACCCGGGAAACAGGTCTTACAAATAGGATAATATGTAATCAGGTGACAACAGGTGGATCATATAATCGCATACTAATCATATCGTAGCAGGGTAAACAGTAGTCACATAAGACATGCAATAGCACAATCAAATTCAATAATCATATAATAACCCAGTACGTGAATGGAACGATGGTCTGAAGTAACGAAACCAGAGTATGACAGATCAATGAAATGGAGTATATATAACATGGTAGTGGAGTGAGTCACATAAGGGTACTGGATAAAGATAATCAATACAGAATATGATGCGTTGGGAAATACAGAAGGTGCAATATGGGTATATCAATAGTGTAAGGTCTGTCAGAAATCCATCCCGAGCCAACAAAACAAACCAATATCTATAGTGGCAATAGTCGCCAATAGTATCCAATAGTAACCATTGTATTCGGAGGGGTGACCTCGAAATACCAAACCAATAGGAGGGGAGACCTCAGTAACCAACGGAGTAGCTAGCTCCCAAAATGTGAGGGGGTGTATTGCACACACGCACCGCATCACCAAAACATATCATATCATATCAAATGCAAATCAAATAAAATCAAATCAAATCTAGGATGCATCCATACGCCCCTGCAAATCAAATCATAGTGGCCAAACATATATATCCAAAGTGCGCATAATCAATACAGAATAGGGACGGTGTGGAACATCACTCAACCACACTAGAGTCATGCCATTGGTGCATCAATGACACGGCCATGTTACCTTCATGGCTAGGGAAACAATATTTGGCTCGGGTATCAATCTGAAGGGTCAAACAAAGGTCCAAAGTGTAGCAATATATAAGTCTTCGTAATCAAAGTTTCAATATCAATAGTTCCCAATTCAAAGGTTCATAGCAATAGTCCAATATCAATGTTCAATATCAATATTTCAATATCAAAGGTTCAATAGCACAGATTCAATAGCACATATCAATAGCAACAGTTCAGTAGCAAAGGTTCCGTAGCAAAGGGTTTAATAACGGAACTTCAGTAATAGTGGTTCAATAACAGAGGGGTCAATAGCAATGGTTCAATAGCAATGGTCAAATAGCAAAGGGATCGATATCAAGGTTCAATATCAGAGGGTCAATAACAAAAGGGATCATAGCAATGAAATATCATAAGCGAAATAAAGTCGAAGGATCAGAGAGTCATGAGAAATCCCTACTGAGAAGGGATAGAATATCTATACCTCAAACCGTAAAGCAAATCGCCCAAAATACACAAGGAAACAAAAGCTACTCCTTCCTCCGCGAATCTACACAAATAATGGTCGCTTAATATTTAGGACGCTATTACATAGTTTTAGGGTTCATCGTTATTCATATTTCATAATTAGAGTTTCTTTCCATTTTTAGTAACTTCCCAAATTAGTAACTAAGTATGACGAATTAGTAAATTTAGTTTTTAAAAATGCTAATTAAATAATTTATAGTCTAATAAAATTAATTATCGTGGTTCAGGGTTTATTGCGACAAGTAATTAAATTTAAAGACTTAATATTATTATTATGATAGTTTAAGGTTTTAATATGCCAATTTATAAAATCCAAGGTTTGCATGCGCCAATTTCTCAAAGATGAAGGTTTAAAGTTAAAATAACCTTTACTACTTAACATTGATTCATTTTAGGTTGTACGTAAATTTTAGATTCAAAATTCTCATTCCACAATTCATGTTCTTCATTCGAACTTGCTATACACTTTCACCCTTGCTCGCGGTTCAAGAAACTCCGAACTATGACTTAATGAACATACATTATGACTCACCCCCGACTCAAGTATCCCGTCATGCTTTCAAAACACCAAAAAACCCAACCGTTGATCCCGTGATCACCCTCAAACTTACCCCATATCTTAACGAGGCACACACACACTAAGTACTCTTCTTGCTTGCTCATTCCTTGCGAGACCAAAACAACCCAACGTACCCTTTTGCGACTCAAAATACTTACCCAAACCGACCCATGATCAAAGTTTACAAGATTCATTCGACACCTTAACACACATACCCACATGTAAACCTTTTTCCCATCCACGTACAAAACCAATTACAGGACACAAACATCACCAACCTTAACCTCGAAATGAATGCGCATGCTAATTATTCAGGTTTAGTAAACATCTTTGTAACCATCCTTGCATGTGACATGCATATATTACCTTCGTATAATACTTTTAATAACACAACGGCGACGAGATAAACATATTAAGGCTTCTCATGACATGTTAGTAAACGAGGTAAACGTATTAGTGATTGATATATGTGTATAACGTGACATGGTTTTACGATAATAATTAATTAATGAGACATGAATCCTTTTAATCTTGACATCAACAAACGAAAAACATGCAAGTCGAGAGGTTCAAAATCAGATTCAATAACAAGGTTTATAGTACATATTTATTCGACATATATAGAGCTTTATACCAAGATTTTATGTAGCAACATTCTAGGTATTTCATGGCTTTGTTTTTAACATTAATTGAGACATGTTTTAAGGTGACACAAAGCATGCGCATCTGCACATACCACGACCAGATTTATGATGGCAAAGGAGGCGAGGCGAAAGTCATGAGGGTTACCTTGTGGCGTATGAAAAGATGGAGAAGAACAAGGATCGAACCAAACAACCAAGCACCTTGTGCCCTTGATACCTCACGACAACAGCAGCAACATAAACCCACGACAAAACCAAGCGCCCCACTTACCACAATACCCACGATATCAGCAACCAAAAGACCCGTACAAACTCCTCTTGGATTTCTTTGTGTGTCGACAGAAAAATGGGACAGGGAAGAAGTTTTGCCGTCACTTTTTGTCTAGATGAATTAGGGTTTTGTGATTTGTTTGGGATAGGTAAATATGGTAGTTTACAATGAGAGTAATGGGAGAATTAAGTGGGACGAAATTCATGTATGTTAGACGTTTTCTTGTACCGAATTTAAGGGGATAAGGAAGACCAAGATCACATTTTATTTTCTTAGTAAAATTACTTGCTTACATTTATTTTAGATGTTTAATATAAATGGTACATTAAACCTTTAGATGTGTTATATATATTTGTGGTATAATGAAACTTTTATTTTCAATATCTTAAGTAAACATCATAAACTAAATGTCTAACGAAATTAACGAGCTCGCTTTAATTTCTGATTTTTGATAGAGGGCATTATGGTCATTTAACGTGTTCACGAATTTTAGGGTTTTACAACTCTTCCCCTCTAAAAGAAAATTTTCGTCCTCGAAAATTGAAGTCATAGGGGTACAGAGACGGACGAGTTAGGGCAGATGTAGCAATCCATAGTCTCATACAGATTATAACGATATGGGTTAAAAGCGTACAAATCTTATACGAATAACAATGTCGATGAGAATCTCACAAAGAGGTACAGAATTCCAAAGCGAACATGAGGAGTGACAATTACGGACATAAGTCATATTCCATTCACGTACCAACCCGGGCATTTCCCAAGATGTCGTATGGTTTCAATAAGATCAAATTATATGATCTCGGTATTATCATGTTGATCAGGCGTCATAACACATGCATCACATAACAAGTCCTTATTGTCATCATATTCGTCTCGGTCTTGACGAACCCACATAATCAATATCAGAACAAAACAAGTAACACACAGGTAGCAAGTAACATACCAAACAGACCGATTCACATACATGCAACATATAATACATCAAACCGACTTATCGTATCACAATGACAGAAGGACACCAACTTGCACAAAACGGCTCCTCATGACTCATTATGACTATCCGAAATACAGTGAGATATAACCAAAATGCTAAATGATAAAACATCACGATTCAAACCTAGTTCTGAACAAATCGAAGAAAAGCAATACCGATCAAAATCACTTAACAAAATATCAAAATGCCTCAAAACGCGTGACAAACAAATCGGAGTATCACAAGTCGCGCCCAATCGTGTGAAGCAGATGAACCTCCTCAGCCATCAGTTAAATCTTGTCTCCGTCTTTGCGCCTTTGGTTAGTCACATGTTCAGCACCCTCAGCGCATCCTGATGTTTCAGCAGCATGGCCGTCGGGTGCGCTTACTTTCCACGAACCTCTCCAGCTCGAGGGGCTACTTGCAGCAACACGGATCGGCACCATCATCTTCGAATCCACGAGTAGTCTCCACAAACGATCGGCGAAGAGGGTGCGAAGACAAAATAAAAAAAATTCGATGCGAAAAGAAGAAGACCAAATCAGTGAAGACAAACGAATGTCAAAGTCAAATCTGAACGATAATCAAACGAATCAAAGAAGATCATAACAGACGGAAGCCTAATGTCTACCCAGTCCTCACAGGTCAATCCTAAGGTCAACAAGACGAAACCTTTGCTCTAATACCATAATTGTAACACCCCAACCCTACAAGGGTAGAAGTGTCACATTCTGGTGTCATATCAGAACATACAATTAAGGTTTTTCAAGCGGAAGCATTGTAAAATAAATTACCAAGTCATATAAACGAATGACTTACAAGGAAAATTTCAAAATCCAAAAACTTCTAAAATAAAATGAAATCTCAAAACAAAATCCCATCAAAATAAGTCCAAGATAATAAGGTAACTAGGGTCGATCCACTCAGATATTCCAACTCTCAGCCCATCAAAGCCCATCTTCCAACCTAAAACCTGCCGCAGGAAAAGAAATGCGGCTGAGCTTAAAAAGCCCAGTGAACCGATATAACAAAACCAAAGCTAAATGAAATCAAGATGCAAATGAAATAAGGAAACTGATAACAATGTCGCAACGAGAAGAGATCAATGAGACGATGAGGGTCCTGCAGAAACACAATTACAAAAATACCCAAAGGAAACAGATAACAGAGGAGGACAAGCGCATAGCACATCGATGACATAAACGTACATGCGTCTAAATAACCAGGCATACAATAAATCGGAGATCGGAGTACAAATAAGCCAACGAAGTCCAAATGCTAGCGGAAGCAATTGAGAAAGTAAGCATGGCAATCACACAAGTCAAATAATTACAGTTAATAACATCACAAGTATCACAACAGCAGAAATACAATGAGTAGTCAGACATGGTAACCACAAGTATCAAGTATCAAATCAGCATGAACACTATAATTGAATGACTTAGGGACATAACATGACAAAATGAAGTTAACAAGCCAAACCACATAAACAACCAAGCACCAAACAACCAAGCACCAAGCACCTTGTGCCCTTGATACCTCACGACAACAGCAGCAACATAAACCCACGACAAAACCAAGCGCCCCACGTACCACAATACCCACGATATCAGCAACCAAAAGACCCCGTACAAACTCCTCTTGGATTTCTTTATGTGTCGACAGAAAAATGGGACAGGGAAGAAGTTTTGCCGTCACTTTTTGTCTAGATGAATTAGGGTTTTGTGATTTGTTTGGGATAGGTAAATATTGTAGTTTACAATGAGAGTAATGGGAGAATTAAGTGGGACGAAATTCATGTATGTTAGACGTTTTCTTGTACCGAATTTAAGGGGATAAGGAAGACCAAGATCACATTTTATTTTCTTAGTAAAATTACTTGTTTACATTTATTTTAGATGTTTAATATAAATGGCACATTAAACCTTTAGATGTGTTATATATATATTTGTGGTATAATGAAACTTTTATTTTCAATATCTTGCGTAAACATCATAAACTAAATGTCTAACGAAATTAACGAGCTCGCTTTATTTTACAGATTTTTGATAGAGGGCATTATGGTCATTTAACGTGTTCACGAATTTTAGGGTTTTACAGCTAATGTTGGTACAATGGCACTGGTGTTGATGCTGAAAAAGATCAAAATTTGTAGTTTTTTTCTTAGTATGTTTGGCAAACTAACCGTACTTTTATATTAAAAGTGTAAAATGACTTAATTTATGAAAATAATCTCCATAATCATTTAAAAGCTGATTTTGATAACTTATTTTTTGAGAACTTATTTTTGAAAAATAGTTCATCATCTTTGTCACCCAAACAAAAATTATTTTTTGATGAGAACTTATTTTTTTTAAAATAATCTTTAGCTCTCATAATCTCCCATAATTCTTGATGCCAAACATACCCTTAATACAAATGAGTCCATACCAATATTGTAAATACAAGATATATTGATTAAGACTCATTTGGTTTATAAATAGGTTTATGATTAGGATTTAGATTTTGATTTAAAATTGATTTATGATTTGTATTTGAGGTAAAAGAAAATATTATATTTAATTTAAAAATTATTTAAATAGCTAGTGGATGAAATAATAATTAAATTAATTATTTTATTAAATATAATAAAGAGATAGATAGAGTAAATAAAAAGCTGGTCACACAACTTTATTAAAAAAACTGACTACCTAGACGACTTTTACACAACCCTAAATTTTTGGATTAAAACCCAAATTCTAATTCCAAAGCTTAAAGCAAACATCTATTTTTTCTTTTGAACCCAAAATAACCCTATCCCCATCAACCAAACAGGCCCTAAGCGTGCTTATTTATGTCCTAATTTAAACTTATAATCACAAATTTGATGATAAAATTTGAAAAATTAAAGTGCTATCTATTACACTATTAATAATTTAGATTTACTACTTTTGAAAAACATATACCTACTGCGTTATAAAATATTTGAAACATGCTAAATAAGGAAGGTTTAAAATAATAAAAAATATTGGCTCGCTACAAAAATAATAACCGAGTACATGCCGTCGCATTGCGCAAGTACACTTCTAATCTAATTATATTAGAATTAGAAAAGCTGTTATAATTGTGACAAATTACATTAGAAGTAGATAAGCATAGTTACACATAAAGTTACAAATCGTGAAGTTTTTCTATTATAAGGTAAACTCAACGATAGTTCTTAGGGTTTAACCACAACCATGAACAACCATGAAAAAAAGAAATCCGTCGAGCCACTATGATCTTCCTTTAGATTGTCTTGTTTACATCTTCACTCGACTCACTCTCAAGGATCGATGGCTAAGCACAATGTTTGTTTATAAATCATGGCTTCATGCAACAAAGGATCCTGAGCTTTACACTGTTTTTGATCTCGAATCATGTTTCATCGACGCAAGTGATCAGTTCGATGTATCTGAACCAAAACGCTGGTGGATTCGGCCCTCTGAATCGAAAAGCTGGTGGACTCATGAATTTGAAATAAAAATCGATAACATGATCCGAGATGTGGTTGAATTGAGTAATGGAGGTCTTAAGGAGATTAGGGTTAGGCATTGCTCTGATCATTCACTTTCGCTCATTGCTCAAAGGTACGTATTCTGTTTCATTATCATGATTTGGTACAAGAAATACCAATAGTTTGTTTTTTTAATGGCGATTATTTTATTCAAAATTAGCTAGAGAAATCACAAGAACAAGTCGGATATAAGATCCAATCACTGGCCATATATTGAACGTAATTGTTTACTCGTATGATTATCAAACACGCGACAATGATTTTATCTCCTATGCCTAAAACTAAGTCAGTGGCTGAACTTGAACATTTATTTTGAGAGGGGAGGGGGGGGGATTCGGAGATTTGTTTGTTTTATCAACTAAATTACGTCTAAAACCTATAATATTTACTTTAGTTACAGCAATTTTATTTATTTTTATTTTTTGGAAAGGGGGGACACCCTCCCCTTCCCTAGTTCCGCCCCTGAACTAGGTGATAGTACGTACACTTTTGTTATTTACAAAACCATTAAACAATAGTACAACAATTCATTGGATGCTTGATAATGCATATGAGACCAATTTTTTACTTGATAATGCACGTGACCAATTTTTTAGTACCATTTTAGTCCTAGTATGGAGATGTGGAATCTGTTGGTCCCAAATATGAGTAGAGTCGATATATGAAATTGCAAAGTAAAACTAGATAACTTATTAATCGTCTAAAACTAGAATTCTGTTACATATTGTCAAGTATATATAGGTATCGAAAGGACACAATCCAAACGACACAATGGTTCGGTATATTAACCGCCATAACTAACTTCCAGAAAATAACTAACTAACTATCATAACCGTTATTCGGTTATTAAGTTTACAACGAGCAACTTTGGTCCTTGAAGTTTCTGTGTCTTCGAAATGGAGCAATGAATCGAGATTACATGCTCACATTCTCCTCCTTAATTTTGATCGTTGCTTCGTCCTAAGTCTTGAACTCCGAGCATTTGTCGCATAGTCACGAACTTGAGTCTTGGTAAGGCCTTTGTTAAAATATCCGCTCTTTGAAGTTCTCCACTTACGTGTTCCACTTTGATATGACCATTCTCTACACATTCACAAATGAAATGATAGCGAATTTTTATGTGCTTGCTCATTCAATGAAAAACTGGGTTCTTTACGAGTGCTATAGCTGATACGTTGTCAACTCTAAGCGTTATCTTCTTTTCTTCTGATCCAGTTAATTCACTGAGTAATCGTTTTAGCCATAAGGCTTGACATGCTGCTGCAGTAGCCGCCATGAATTATGATTCACATGATGAGAGCGCTACTGTCGGTTGCTTTTGAGTACACTAGGTAATAGGTGACTCTCCAAAGTAAAATACTATTCCAGTGGTTCCTTTTCCTTGATCTGTATTGATTCCATAACTACTGTCGCTGTATAATGTAATCTTGCAGCCTCCTTCTTTCTTGTATATTATTCCATGGTCTTTCGTTCCTTTGATTTATCGGATTACTTGTTTCACTGCCTTCAGGTGATGATCTTTCGGGTCTTGCATAAATCTACTGAGTAGTCCGACTGAGTAACTAAGATCTGGTCTTGTATGTAGTAAGTATCTGAGACTTCCAATTAAGCTTCGGTAATAAGTTGCGTCAACTTGGTTTCCATCTTCCGCCTTGACCAACTTAGTGCCGGGATCCATCGGTGTCTTCGTGTCATTACTGTCCGTCATGCTTGTCTCTTTTAAGATCTTGTTAATGTATCTAGTTTGCTTGATCGTAATCTCTCCTCCTATCTGTGTAACTTCTATCCCAAGGTAATATGCTAGCAACCCTAAGTCGCTCATTTCAAATTTATCTTCCATCTGGGATTTGAACAAGTCTACCTCCTTCTTTGGAGTGCCCGTGATTATCAAATCATCTACATATACTCCAACGATAAGTGTAGAAGTCTTGCTTCTCTTTGTATAGACTGCTTGTTCGAGATTACATTACTTAAAGTCTAATGACTTTAATGTTTGGTCAAGCTTCACGTTCCAAGCTCTAAGTGCTTGTCTTAAGCCATACAAAGCTTTAGTTAGCTTGTAGACTTTTCCTAGGTTTCCTTGTTGAATGAAACCTTCAGGTTGTGTAACATAGACTTCTTCCTTCAATTCTCCATGTAAAAATGCTGATTTTACATCTAAGTGGTGTACTTGCCATCCATGATATGCTGCTAGTGCTAATATCAATCGAACTGTCTCTATCCTAGCAACTGGTGCAAACACCTCATCGAAGTCTATTCCTTGTTCTTGTACATAACCTTTTGCTACTAATCTTGCTTTATACTTTATGATCCTTCCTTGTGCATCTCTCTTGGTTTTATAAACCCATTTGAGTCCTATTGCCTTCTGATTTTCGGGCAATGTGTTATTTTTGTTGATTGAATCTAATTCAATTTCCATGGCCTCAATCCACTTCTCATCTTTTGATGCTTCCTTGTAATTACGGGGTTCTTCTTCTGTGAAAAATAAGCTTGGTGCTTCTACTTCACGTGCAGTTTGGTAGATTTCCGTAATATTCTTTAAACCTTGTATAGGTCTATGATCAAATCTAGGATCTGAGCTTTCGAATGAACTTATAGTAGCTCCTTCTTCATCTTCTGAGTTAGGGTTGTAAGTGTATGATGGTGGTGTGATTGGTGAGGGTGGGTCTGGTATAGGTTCTTGTTCTTGATACGTGTTATCAGTGTTTTCTATGTTGACTGGTGTAGGATTATCATAGTCAACTCCATTTATTACAAAGCTAGTCCAAAACGTATCCTCGGTACTTGTATCCTCTTCATTATTATTCCAATCCCACGGTTTCGTTTCCATGAACTTTACATCCCTACTAACATGTTTCTTCTTTCCTACTGGATCATATAGCCTACATGCTTTTGATCCTTCTTCAACTCCTAAGTAAATCATTGGAATGCTCCTATCATCCAGCTTCTTCAAGTGAGGTATCGTTACCTTAACATAAGCTGTGCATCCGAATATTCTTAGGTATTCTAGGTTTGGTTTTCTGTTGTAGAGGGATTCATATGGTGTTTTATCTTCTAGGGCTTTCGTTGGTACCCTGTTAAGTATGTAAATGGCGTGCTAACTGCTTCGCCTTCAAAAAGTTAAGGGTAACTTCATTGCTTTCATCATACTCCTAGTCGTTGATAACACTGTTCTATTTCTCCTCTCTACTACACCATTCTGCTGCGGTGAGTATGGTGCTGTCAATTGTCTCTCTATTCCATTTTCCTTACAGTATTTGGTGAATTCATGTGATGTAAATTCACCTCCTCTATCAGTTCTTAGCATCTTTATTTTCGACTTCAACTTTGATTCAATTTGCCGTCTAAATTCCTTGAATGTGCTAAATGCTTGATCTTTCGAGTTTAGAAAGTAAGCCCACATGAAACGTGTGCAGTCATATACTAATAAGAAGATGAGCTTCTTTCCGGAGTGTGTTGTTGGACTTATGGGACCACAAAGATCTCCATATACTAAGTCCAACGGGTTCTTTGATCTGAATTTAGCTTGGGTTGGAAATGGTGTTCTGATGTGTTTTCCTAATAAACATGCATCACAGATTTGTCCTGCATGTTTTATTCTCGGTATTCCATCCACTAGACCTTTCCTTGTCATTTTGTCTATTGCGTCAAAGTTCAGGTGACCTAATCTAGCATGCCATAACCATGCTTAGTCATCTACGTTTGCTAAAAGACATATAGGTGCTACTATATGTAATCTAATACTGTAAATTCGATTCTTAGATCGTTCTACTTTCATCAACAACTTCTTGTTCTTATCATACAAAGTCAGTAAATTTCCATCCATGATGATCTTGCAACCTATTTCTGTAAGTTGTCCTAGACTAAGTATGTTGCTCTTGAGGTTTGGAATGTAGTAAACATCCGAAATCATCTTCTGTTGTAGATTTCTACATCCTAATAATATTGAACCTCTACCCTTTATCTCTACATACAATCTATCTCCAAAACGAACGCGTCCAGTGATGCTTTCGTCAATATCTTTAAAATGGCCTTTGGTGCCCGACATATGGTTACTTGCACCATTATCTAAATACCATATGCTAGCATCTGTCGTAGCATATTTTCGGGGGTGTACTTGTTCTTCATTTAACAAGATTTCTTCAGTTTCGTGTGTAGCCATTAGTAATGATGGTTCATCGTCTTCTAAGATAAGGTTTGATTGTTCCTGAGTTGTTGATGGTTTTCTACATTCATTCTTTACATGTCCTAGTTTTCCACAGTTATAACATGTAATTTTACTCTTATCCCATCCTCGTTTTCCATTATTTGATTTATCTATGTGGGATGAGTTTCCTCCATTCGAGTTGTTTCTATTTCCCTTATTTTGCCAATTTCCTCGTGAATAGTTTGATCTACCTCTATATTTGGTAAATCGTTTCTTATTTCTAGAGTGTTCGCCTTGTGCGAATAATAGGTTATCTTGGCTTTCTACTTGTCCTCCCTTTCGGACTTTTATTCTCTCCTCGAATGCCTTAAGTTTTCCAGCGATCTCATCTAACGTAATGTCATCGAGATCATTTGTCTGTTCTATGGATGCTACTATTTGAATGAACCTATTTGGTGTGGTATCTAATAGTTTGCGTACTAAAAGTGATTCATCCAACGCTTTTCCTAATTCTTTAGCCTTCGTGGCGTAGCCGTTTTATTTGGCTCTAAATGCATCCACCGTTTCATCCTCCTTCATCTGAAGGGTCTGAAATCCAATCATCGGTGATTGTAACCGTGCTTGTTGCACTTTTTCTTCTCCAACGTGTCTCTTTTTCAATGAATCCCATAATTCCTTTGTTGTTTTGCAACTTGCTACTTGTAAGATCACATCTTCGGTTAATGCTTGATATAAGAAGGCGGTTGTTGCCTTATCCTTCTTATCATCTACTTGCGTGTTTTCCTTAGGTTCTATTGCTTCCCATAATCCTTGTACTTCTAGTATCACCTTAATTTGTATAGTCCAAACTGTGTAGTTTGTGGTTTTGAATTTAGGGCATTGATAATGTGTCATAGGGGTTACGGGTTTTGGTGCAAAGAGTTACTCACTGCGATCGATCACCGGGCATATTGATAGTGCTTATGATCTTCACTTTCTAAATCGTATGGGAATTTCTAACTAGTGGTATCACTTAATACTACGGGAATAGAAATAGTTATCCGGGAATCCTAATATGGAACTATGGATTTCTAATAGTATAAAACTAAGTATCTATACTATAAATATGAAAGGAAATCCAAAAGTTTGAGATTTTGTGACCTTGTGTGTTTGTCACGCGCGTATTCCCTTCTTGTCGGTACTAGAATATACCAACTATGTTTTCCTTTTCCCTCGTTCTTTTTTCCAAAACAATCGGTACACCCTTATTGATGTTGTCGATTTGCTTTCTTCAAAATATACCACTCCACGTACCACGTTGTCCTTCC
Organism: Chrysanthemum makinoi; assembly: GCA_910596185.1. Lineage (NCBI taxonomy): Eukaryota > Viridiplantae > Streptophyta > Magnoliopsida > Asterales > Asteraceae > Chrysanthemum > Chrysanthemum makinoi. The sequence continues at coordinate 44,422,674 of OU343221.1, forward strand.
TTTTGTGTCGAATTGCAAAAACAAAGTATGCTTTTGATTTCTTTATCTCTGCTAGTCTTCCCAAAACTTCTAAAAGTTCTCGGATAAACACAAAAGTGTCTCAAAAATTACTCTCGGTAATTTTCTTTCAAAAGACCAAGCGAATTGCTTGTCTTTGTTCTACTACTCGACGGTAGTATGTCAGCGAGTGAAAGCGTATGCTTATGTCCTTGTTGCCCTCGTTGCTTGTCCGCGTTCCACAATACCACTTCTTCTTTGTTCCACACCGTATCTACAACAACCTACGAGTCAATACCCACTCGGATCCCTTGCGAGCAAGTGATCAAAATGCTCCTATTGTTGTCCCTTTGTATTGCGGCGTTATTCCAAAACAATCTTCGATTGTTTTCTTATTCGGTATACCCTTCTCTTCAATCCAAGCAACGTCCCCTTTTTTTGTCCAACATACGTCTTCTTCTCCACCTTTGTCCGTGACAAAGAGGCCTTGGTTTTGCTGTATGATAATGAATGCCAACAAGTTTTGTAACAAAGTTTTCTTTGTTCTGTTCTTGTCGCGTTCAGGATCAAGCCAACACAAACCTTCAAGTCACCACTTCGTTTGGTGCCTTGTCGAATGCAATTTCTACACAAGTACGGTCGTGCACTACTTTCCTTGCGTCTAAAGTTATCCGCAACGTATATCGATATATATGTCGCGTTTTTTCTTCTGAAACAAGAGTTTCAAATGTTGTTTCGTCTTTTGTTTCGTTTGGTCTCGCTAAAATGAAAGTTTCTGGAAATGAATTGATGTTTTGTTGTAGCGAAGGCAGGCTCTTTGATGCCAAATGCTGGTCCCAAATATGAGTAGAGTCGATATATGAAATTGCAAAGTAAAACTAGATAACTTATTAATCGTCTAAAACTAGAATTTACGTTACATATTGTCAAGTATATATAGGTATCGAAAGGACACAATCCAAACGACACAATGGTTCTGGATATTAACCGCCATAACTAACTTTCAGAAAATAACTAACTAACTATCATAACCGCTATTCGGTTATTAAGTTTACAACGAGCAACTTTGGTCCTTGAAGTTTCTGTGTCTTCGAAATGGAGCAATGAATCGAGATTACATGCTCACAGAATCAATGTTGGATATTTAGGCAATGATGAAATGCAACACACTATAGTTGTCGGGCTAGCATGCTGAACACAACAGCATAAAAAAAATTTAAAAGGGTAAACGTAAATTTGTCATCAATAAAGGCACAACGTTAGAAAATAATGGAGGATGAATTCAGCCTTTGTACGTGTCTGTTGGCCAACACACATGCCTGCTACACACTAGTATTTTGGCAGGAAAACTATTAAATAGTTGGTTGGTGTACAATGGATAACGGTATGGGTGGGATGACTCCCCCTTGACCCTAGGGCGGAAACTCCTTCACCCAGCTATTCTTCGTGGTGGTTTCAACTTAACTAGAATGAGTATGCATTCTTGTAACTCGTGATTGAGCTTAACTTGAGAAACTCTTTGGCCTCGTGTAAATTACAATTATACCGAGTACAAAGTAGTTGATAAGAGTAAAATCATCAATAATACTTTCCGTTTCATGTCTTCATAATTAGCTTATCACATTTATCTATAGTTTATATTTTTATAGTATCATATATTCAATAGGTGCCCAAACCTTGAAGTGTTATCAATCAAGAGCAGCCCGAACGTAACGGATGAATCCATGGTGAAAGTAGCGTTTCGGTGCCCTAAACTTAAAGAAGTTGACATTAGCTATTGCTATGGAATTTCTCATACATCTCTACTCACACTTGGACAAAACTGCAGCAACATACTTATATATTATATATATATACTATTTGTTGGGGAAGAAAACAGTGCAAAGCATGCATTAAATGTAAAGTTTCAAAACTTGGCAAAAACAGCCCCTCGAGGTTCGTAACAAAATAAGTCCTGATGCATTAAATGCAAACTTTCCCAACTTGGCAAAAACAGTCCCTGAGGTTCAAGTGGCGCTGCAAAATAAGTCCTGCATCATTAATTGCTAACTATAGCAACTTGGCAAAATTAATCCTTAAGGTTTAAGTGTCGTTGCAAAGTAAGTCCTTTGAAGCCAATCCCGCTGCATCGCGCGGGTTTCCACACTCGTTAATTCTAAAGCGTAACCACATTGGAATTTATAGGAATCGGTTTGAATCAGCAGTTATGATAGAAAATATACCCACCAACTACCTAAGAGCCCGCCCCGAAGATGGTGATCTTGTAGCTGCTACAATTGGGAAATTCATGCCCCAACTCCTGCATCTTGAACTCCGGTTCTCACAATTATCTTTGGAAAGCCTTGATTTGATTTGCGAAGGGTGTAAAAACCTTGAGAACTTGGATATATCGTCATGGAAATATTTAGGATATAAGTTAATAGAAAAAGCAACACTTCATCTGAGAAATTTGAAGAAATTGAAGAGCCGGATGTCGTGAGTTAATTGATCTAGCTAGGATTCTTTCATCTTTGAAGAGGAAAAAAAACATGCATGTTGGTACTTTCTTTTTCGGTTGGACACAGTTTTAAAATATCAAGTGTTTTTTGTTACCAATTTTATTTTAGAAATCCTTTTTTTCTATCTTACACCAGATTAAGTAAAAAAAGTTATGGTACACTAACCACTGTACTCCCAATATTACGTGGCTTCTTTTATATTCATGGTTGGATGTATCTAGCTCTATGCTTTATGTTTGATTTCGACAGCAAATCGTCCTGCATATATGCAGATTCATCATCATCTCACTATTACAGAAGCTGATTAGAATTCATAAACATTACAATAGCAAAAAAAAGTAATATACGAGAAGATATAAGTAGCTATGCTTTAATCTCCACTATACGGAAACATGAATAAAACATACATGAGGCCCGGTTCAATTCCTCTGGAAATCAGGTTGTGTCGTAACTGATCTCACCCAAGCCCAGTTATGATGTTTAGTGTCCACTTGATTTTTTGTCACAGCAATCTCATCCATTGGAATGTATGCATAGTTTCCATTGATCGGACCTGCTACAAAACCCGTATAACCAGCCATGATGCCATGAATAGCGGAATGTGCTAAGAGTGTACAATACAAGTTATCCGTAGCGTTGGCTGTTACGGCACGAATCATGTACGTGGGGTCTATATACTTGACCGTAAACAACTCACCTTTATGATCCCTATCCCACCAACTCTTCAATTCAGATTTCAACCACACCCCGACATCTAAAAACACAGGATTCCCAGATTCATCTCGTTCTTGCTTCTGTGCATCAGTTCTTGGTATGATATCTTGTCCAGCCCCTTCTGCAACAACCACAACAGCATGCCCATTTTGCTTTAAACGATCACCAAGAAACTCAAAGAGACCACCTTTCCCTTTAAGGTAAAACTCGTTTTCGGGAATCAAACAACAATCAACGTCACGGCTGCTTAGGGTTGCACTTAGAGCAATGTGGCCTGTGCTTCGACCAGTGAGTTTAACAAGGCCTATGCCATTTGGTGCACTCTCTGCTTCAACGTGAGCTGCATTGATTGCTTGTTGTGCCTTCTCCACAGCTGTTTGAAACCCAAATGATCTATCGATAATTCCCACGTCATTATCAACTGTTTTGGGAATTGCAGCAACACCAACATATAACTTTCGGCGCTGAATTTCATTGAATATTTTCACTGCTCCCCGTAGAGTGCCATCTCCCCCAATTATGTACACCTGCACGCATTTATACTGATCAAGTACCCTGCTACCGGTGATTGTTGCATTAACCAAACACAAAGCTTCTTAAAACCACAGCAGATAAGGTAGAATACAATTCTAGTATGGTTTCGAATTTTTAAATCAGTGGGACATAATTTTAAATTTTAAATATATATCTGGTCATTTCACCCATTGCTTGAGGAATGATTCTCACTCACTCAATTAAGGACTCATATCAGCATCTTAAGACAGTGTCCATGTCCACAACATATTCCAACTTATTGGCTAGGATTGCCTAGTTATACAATCATATAGCTAGTAAAAGTATACTACCATCAGGGTACAACAACTCAACTCCTTATCAACTAAGATGTTTGCTCTAAGCATACACGATTAGAAGCTATTCTATAAATCTTTAGCCGATGATAGTTTCTTGTTCAGCTAAAGTTTGTAGTGTTGACACTTGGTCAGTAATCACCAACAATTTCACCTTTTGAGGGAGCAAAAACAGTCCATACAGATGATGTCGGTAAGTTATATGCTTAGAAAACACATCCAAGTATACAATTTCATTTGCTAGCTAATTTTGATCCATTTGTAGTCATATAATCAGAGCTCTACGAAACTTATAGATAATCAAGAGAGTAAATTGAAAAAATCGTCGGGTTTTGCCAAATTGCATGTTTAAAGTGCAAGCACCGTCCCTGTGGAAAATTTACGAGTGCAATTTTGGTCCCTAACCATAATAAAATGACTAAAATGCCTATCCTTTTTATACTATTAAGAGAAAGAAGACAATGGTAATCTAGTCATTTCACTTTGGGCATGGAGGAAATTTTTTTGATCCATTTGTAGTCATATAATCAGAGCTCTACGAAACTTATAAATAATTAAAAATTAACAAAACGATATACTATATTTGATCAAGATTAATAAAAAATAACCTGATTAAATCCATGATCCTCAATAGCATTAACAATCTTGTCAAGATCAAAACCACCTCTTGAAGTCTCAAGCACAGTACCACCTATCTTATGCCAATTATGCACCATTTTAACATCAAGTCTAACAGGTTCTTCCATGGAATAAAACCCACGATAACCCGCTTTAATCCCGAAAATCTCACGAACTCCATACTGCTCCCACAACCCAACAACCAGCTCCCGAATAACCGTATTAAGCCCGGGACAAAGTCCCCCGCAAGTAACTATAGCAGCCCGTACGTGTTGCGGGTCATATAGTATCTCCTTGCGAGGTCCAGCCCGGTGGTATGCTGACGATGATAAGGTACTTTCGGACGTGTCGAAAATGGTACGTCGAAGAATGACGTCAGAGTTGGAAAGATAGAACCCGTCTGATGGGTGGTAAAAAGGGTTGTTTTCTAAAGGTGATGTGTGTTTTTGAAGGTGTGGGAGGTAGTCGGTTATGTGAGGTACGTGAACAAGGTTCATGTTGATGATGCTTTGGGTTTCTTCAAGGTGTTTTTGGCTGTTCATGTTCATGGTGATGGTGATCAAAGTATGTTTTGTTGTTTATGATGGAATTGAGAGAAATGAAGACGGTGGAAGTAGGCAGGAAGTGCCGACATATTTTGTTTGTATAGAATAATAAATACGTGGCTAATGGATTGTGTGACACGACCGGGTGTTTACGTTTGTTCAACTTATAGGGTGATGTTTGTTTGATGGGTATTGAATGAAAGATGTGGGGTCCACAATTAAAAATGCAGTTTGGTTAGATTATTGGGTTACGCAACAGTATCTAATACCCATAAACGTGGGTCTTCATGATTCCGATCCCACTTAGTGACTTTTCTGACAATGGTTCAAAAGATTTGTACTTTTGTTTTCTTTTATTATATTTTATGTTATTTAACTCGTTTGAATGGTCCCATGTTCAATTCATTTGGTATTTTGATATTAAAATAATGATATATTTTCTATTTTAATATTAAAATAATAACTTGTATATTTTATTTTTCTTACATCATATCTAAATTCAAATCCGAATCTTAATCCAAATCTAAATCCAAATCCAAATCCTAATCCAAAACCCACATACAAACCAAACGGCCCCGATTCAAGAAAAATGTAAGATCTCTACTTTTTATTTTAACATAGAATAAGTACCATACTTTTTGTGGCTTGCTAAATCTTTTTTACTTACAATAAAAATAAATTAAATGCTAGTATTAAAATGGAAAGGTTTTATCCGATTTGAGTCTATATAAAAATAAGTTCAAACCCTTTAATCAGCTAAAAAGTCAAAAATCATAGTTACCTAAAAAATAATCAAGTGGCAGTAGTATTAGAACACAATGCATAATCAATACCTTAATATTTATCATGAACACAAAGAACACTTGTACAAATTAATAGATATTATATAGGTTCTGAAAACATGTTGCAAAGGTTATTATTCGATACCATTTTGTCGAAACACACAGTTCCTTGAAGGTTTATAAAGAGGTTGGAATTGAAGTGGCTATGATCACTTGAATGACCAGTTTCGTATGTATATCATAAATTGGTATGAGCTTTACTTTGTTATCTTTAACATACAATTACATCTCAATTTTACTCTTTCATATATAATGAATAACCAATTGGATAATTTGCAATCAAACATTTTATCAATTGTTATGCTTGCTAAATCTATAAATGTCAAAGTCTTATGAATTGTTACCAGTGAGCTATCACTCAATTCAAGTTGTTGGTAAAGGATTATCAATCCTGGATAAAAAAATGTAGTCCAATACTTGAAATGCTAAACAAATAAAAGAATAGTGACTATTGTAAATCAAAAGAGAGTATAATACCTAAAGTGAGATAAAATAATATGGCAATTTGCCTTTATATAAACTAACATAGTATCCACGTGTTGCGACGGTAGATATTTTTTTAATTAAATTTTGACAAATAATGGGTTTTTCATAATACGTTTTTTGTGACAGAAGACGGGAATTTTAAATGATGTTAACTTTAAACAATGATAAACTATATTATGTTAAAAGTAGATAGTAAAGAATATAGATATGTCATTTATTTAATTTTTTTTATTGATTCTATTAATTTTTATTTTCATGAATGTTTAGGTGTGTTTGAAAAGAGCATTTAAATTTATTCTAATATGTTTAATTTGTATCATATGGTTTATTGATTGTATTTTTGTATTGAGGGGTAATTTAATGATTACATTAATTGAAAGTATTACATATATATCTTAGTGCATAAGTTAATTGTACAACAAGCATGTATAGTTGTCCTGCTTACTATTAAGTTTTCAATTATCTTAGTTACTTAACGAAAGGAATGGTCTTCCTCCATGATATGTAGTTTAGATTCTATAAGAACTAAGTTAAATCAGTTTCTATGTCTATCCCATGTATATTTAAACAAATTTATAACAAGTATACTAAAACTGCTTAAACAAAATAACACAACAAAGTTTTCAACGTTTAAACTTTTATTAGAAATGAATCAAATAATTTACTATGATTATTTACGGAATAACAATCAAAGTTGAATAACAAAGTGTAAAGTGATCTCCTCACTTTCTTAAACACAAATAAAAGTTATGTGTTTAGATAAGAACTGTTTTAACCACTGAGAATGTCCAGTGACTTAGTTCTAGGAAGAGTAAATGCTCTCATAAATGCAAACACATTAATTGCATAAGGTGAGCATTTACTCGTTTACAACATTATTTTATATAGGAAACTCGAGGTGGATACCCGTGAGGTAAAAGAGACGTATCAAACATCTAATTAGGAAGGTACACTGGTACCTACATTTTAATGCTTCTACTCTTGGAGCACGTCCAATCTTACTTTATGGTACAAGTGCTAACAATTGTTTACTCATTTTATACCATGTTAGCCTTAATAGTTTTATTAGAAGTGATGGTCATTCACATTTAGGAACTTTGTAACGTGTGTTAGATATCGTGATAGAATAGTCAACGGGCTCGTGGATTGGACTAAGCTAAATGGGTACTAGTTATGTAAGGCTTGCCTTTTATCCAATCCAACCCATGTCCAAGCCCACGAAAAGCCCATAAGAAAGCCTTTAGGGCATCAAGTCCCTTGGACTATAAATACCCCTCAAATGGTCATTTGAGGGGTGTGCTTGAGTGTGTGTGTGTGTGTTTTTCCTTTGAAGCAATATAACATATTATTGTTTTGATCTTTCTTCTCTCTACCTCTCTAAACATATACACGAACATACATCAAGTCACCATATCTTATCTAATCTCTTTATTTACGCATAACAGTTTGGGTTTAACGTGGTATTCTTGTGTTCATAACGTGGGTATTTGATAAGGTTGGTATATCTTGGGTCATAACAATTGGTATCAATCGCCTAACAATGGTTTAGGAGTGTTTGTGTTTGGTTTGAAGGGTTACGCGTAAAGGCTCTTGTTATACGTTTTTGTCAAGCTTAAAGCTTTAATTTTTGCACTTAAAAATTCAAGATTCTTGTGGTTTAAGGTTTATTTGGTGCTAAAGTTTCATTTTTTTGCAAAAAGTTAGAAGCTTTACGTGTTTTTCTTCACTTTTGAACTCGTTTTTGGTTCATTGGTCATTTCTACTCGTAACTTTTCTAGCAACTTTGGGTGAAAAAGGTCAACATTTTTGGGTTATTCGAGTGTTTTTAAGGATATCTGTGCAAGCGAAATCATTTGAATCGTTGGAAATTTCTTACGAGTAGAAGTCAAAAAGTCAAAACCCTAGTTCTACTCGTAAGAAAGTCAACTACTCATAAGTTTTCTACTCGTAACTATTTGGTGAAGAATCTTCGTTATATAATCGCTACTCGCTTCCCTCACTTGGATAAGTGTGTGGAACACTTCGACTTGTGGATATCTCTTACTGCGGAAAGTGTAAAGGATTTTGGTTCTTAACCATAGTTTACGCATAAGCTAAAAGCTTACGAGTAACTCCACGCATAACTTCAAAATTACGCGCAAGGTTTCATTTAGTAAGTTTTTGTCTCGATAGCCTAAGGTTACGCGAAGATACTTTCACGCATAAGGTTTCTACCTAAGGTTTCTCGCCTAAGGTTTCTACGCATAAGGTTTCTATGCCTAAGGTTTCTACGCATAAGGTTTCTACGATAAGCTTCCTAATAACGCGATAAGATCCTACGCATAAGCACCGGATCCTACGCTTAACCTCGCTCTACTGTAACTTCGTTTCTACGCCTAAGCTCTTCTAACGCATAAAAAAAAGAGTTTTTGGCGGAAAACTTGAGTAAAATTAAATTTTGAGGAGACTAAACGTTCAATTTTTTACGAGATTCAAATTTTGGTTTATCTGTGAAAATTTTGGTCAAAAATTCAAATTTTTGGGCCTAAATTCAAATTTTCCGGGTCAAATTTGGCGTCAAAATTGTCATAACTCAAATTTTCATACGACCTTAGAATTGATTTTAATAGTGAATTTCAAATTTTGGGCTAAATTGTTTTTCGACTAAGAACCAAGGTTTTGAGTACGACTTTCGAATCACCTCAACCGAGCTTAATCTTCATCAACCACAACTCATTTATCATTGAATCGATCCTACATCAACTTTATCATATCATACCTTCATCAATGGCAACTCTACAAGACATTCATGCACCAAGCCGGTTTAAAACCGACCTCCTATGTTGGCAAAAGGTGGTTATCTTCAATGGACAAGTCGAATGCTCCGCTACATCAAGACCAAACCTAATGGCAAACTCATGATTAAATCCATTCAGAATGGACCCTTCAAGCCTCGACAAGTTCAAGTACCGGAAATGCGATGCAACACCTCCCATCCTACCATCCTCTCATCTTCAAACTGAATCGAATAATAATCGAAGAGGATCGAGAAACAAGTCGATGCAGATGACATGGCAATTCATATTGTCCCACTGGGTTTACCAATAGACATCTTTCTTTGCGGTAGACAGTTGTGAAACCTGCTTCGATATGTGGGAACGTGTTAGACGGCTTTGTCATGGAACATAAATTGGTCAACAAGACATGGAGAACAAGTTGCTAACTGAATGGGAAAAGTTTACATCTACACCGGAGAATCCATTGAATCCTACTATGGAAGGTTTTGCACTTTGATGAATGAGCTTATCAGCAACAAGTTGGCACCCTGAACTATCGCTCAAAACATCAAGTTCTTGAACAATCTTCCGTAAGAATGGGGACGATATGTCACTATTGTCAACCAAACAAAAGACTTACATCAAGTGAACTTTGATCAACTCAACGATTTTCTCAAACAAAACCAATGAAGTGAATGAAGTCAGGCAAGAAAGATTAGCAAAGAATCATGATCCATTGGCACTCATTGCAAAGACTCAAACTTCAGTGAATACACAACAACAAGCTTCATCATCTTCCAATAACAACAACTTGCAAAGAATACATCCCTCAACAACAAAACTATCCACCAACAACAACATTACCAGAACAAGGAATCACCGATCTTGAAATGGAACCGTAAGAAGCTTTGTCACAAGCATTTGTATTCTTGGGTAAAGCATTCTGTGGTCGCTATTCCACACCAACTAACAACAACCAAAGGATTTCATCAAACACTGCAACATAGCAGGCAAATTGACAGCCGGTGTGAACATGGGCAATCAAGGTCAAATGGTTGGAGTTATTGGGAATCAGCAGAGATATGCTACTAGATTTCGTGATGGGTAATCAGCGGTTCAATCGTGGTAATCGGATGGGTCAATGTTGGAAATAGAGTAGTGGGTAATCGAATGGGAATGTTGCGGCCAGTCGTTGGGAATTATGGAAATGTGAATCGGGTAATCGTGTTAAGTGTTATAACCTGTCAAGGATTGGGTCACATGGCAAGGAATTGTCCAACTAAGCCGAAAAAGAATGATCTTGCGTATCTTCGAAAGTTATTCTATGGCACAAAAGGAACAACTGACTTCAATTGAGTGCTGAGGAACATGACTTCATGGCTATTATGGATGATTTGGAAGACCTCGAAGAACTCAATGCAAACTGCATCTTCATGGCAAATCTTTAGGAGACTAAGTACGACTTAACGATTCTCGACGCACCTCCGTCTATGACGCCAACGCAGATCTCGAGGTACCAATCATTGATCCATGCTATAACAATGTCATATTTGATGTGTTTACTCATGACGAACAAGATTCTGTGACATACACCTACTTATGATACATACCTGGACAATCCGAGTTGTAGCAATACTAACTCTCAAACTCCAAATGTGGATCCTAGTGGAGGCTGTGTGGCACAAAATACCAGACCGATGAGGAAACTCGTGCTTATTTTGAATCATTAATCAACAACTGTGGCATTGAAATTGAGAAAGTTTAAAAGGTCAATCGCGATGTTAAGGCCGCGAATGCCAAATTGACCGCTGAGCTTGAGAGTTACAAGGAGAACGCAAAAGCCTTTGAATTTCGTAAAAACAAAGAATCAGAATTAGAAATTGGTTATCGAAATTTGGTTTCTAAAGAAAAGAATTGCAAATCAAGTATAACACACTTGATGTGAATTTCAACTTGAAAATTAAATCTTTAAACAAGGAAATTTCTGATTTAAATAACCAACTTTCCAAACAAAATGACATGTTTTCTAATCTTGAAAAAGAGAAGAAGCAGTTGATTACCTTGATTTTTCAAAACGAGAAGATTCTCTTCTTGATGAAATTCTTGATAAGAATGAAAAGATAAAAACTTTGGAAAATTTGCTTCTTACAACGGGTCATTCTGCTCAAACAATCAAGATGCTTTCTAATCAAGTAAATCCGCGTTTTCATACTAACAATAGAATGGCACTTGGTAACGACTCTTCTTCGTTCCTCAAGAAAGCTCGAAATCTCGAATGTGTTAAACAATGGAAAAGCTTTACATGAACCCATTATTGTTCGTGATTCTCTTGAAACGTTAGAACTATCTGAGGAGAGTAGATCAAAAATGAAACAAAAGAATCCCGAAATCAAACCAATTGATTATAACAAATGGAACAAAATTAACGGAATTACTTTTGTTAATCAAAAAGAAAAGTCAAAGTTCTCCATCACACCAAGTGTTTCACACAAAGAGTCAACACCGCTTCCAAATCGTTTCAAAACCAGTTGTCTCAAAATCTCTTTCGAACATTGAACAAATGTCTTCAAACAATCCTTTTAACTCAAGTGATGCGAGAAGTATTTTAGACAATGTGAAAACTAGAATTGTGGATCTTCAAGACACTGTTAAAACTAAAACCACTATTACACCTGACAACTGGTTCTCTAGTTTTGACATCGAACAAAGAAAGTTTTTTAAACTCAAATTGCCCCTCACCAATGCCATCGCGGTCAAGGGTAATTCATTTTGAACAAGCTTTTTGAAAGAAACATCGACTTTGTCAAGGACCATAAATCCTCGGTAAAGCAAGCTACGACTGTGTTGAACAAATCAAAGTTTTGGAAAATTTAAATGATTCTCTCTTCAAGATGTTCTGACTACTGATATTATGTCCATCATTTTGCAAACATATTCCGTTGAAGATCATGAAAGACTCCAGTCCGAGACCTCCAAAATTGTTTCAAAATATGAAAAAGCACTTGAGAAACTTGAAAAAGAAAATGTCTCATATTTTAAACAACTTGATCAAAAAACTGAGGAATGCAAGTATGACAAATTGTCGTATGAGCGCGCCTACAATGACATGAAAGCGAAAAATGATCTTTTGAGGGCTCAGCTGGAAAGACAAAAAGGAAAGGCAAAGTGGATACCGTGGATTAAAAACCATTGATCTGGAGAAAGCAAATGTTCCCAAACCGGTTTCCAAACCAAAAATGTCTGTTTCTATGCCTCCTCCAAAAGTAAATGAGAAAAATGTTTCATCAAAAACCACCACTCCACCGCACTACCTAAACAAAATGTTGATAAGGGAAAAGCGGTTATCGAGAAACCAAAAGTTTTAGCCCCTGGCCTTTTTAAGATGAGTACCACTAATGCGTCTGCCTCCACATCTAAAACATATGGAACAAACGTCATAAGTTTAGAAAAGCACTCTAAAGAGACTAGGATAGCTGAAACCACCTCCCTTGATAGAAATGTGAATCCTAATGAGTGTGCCTTACCTTCTACAGGACTAGGAAGCACCTCTAGGAGCAGACTAAAGCCTAAGAGCAATACAAGGAACAATAGAGTCTCGCTGGCCTCTAAGAGTAGTAGCTTGAATAAAGAGAAGAAAGTAGAAGAACACCCTAGGAATTTACGCTTTGTAATAAGAAAGACATTTCATCCGAATGTAATGAACCTATGAAATCTGCTAAGTTTAATGAATCTGTTGAATCTCTTTGTTTAACTTGCAAGAAATCTTTATCTAATGTTCATGATGATTGTGTTTCTAAGAATGAGATTGTTAAGCCTGTTAAGAAGAATGTTCCCAAAAGAACTTATGCTAAACGAATAGGAAGACTAGTTGAGAGACTTAGGCTTTACACTACTGATAGGGAGCATAATGTTTACTTTAGGGATGACATTTGGAAACCCACGGGTAGAACTTTCACACTCGAGAATGGAAGAATGAGTGATGCACCTGTCTTACATATAGACAACTTCTTTGAGTGTGATCCGGATTTTACCTCTAACCCAAAGGAACCAAAATCAAAACGGTTTCCAAAAAAATCTTCTTCTTTCAGTATATGGTGTTATCGAAATATGTCTTTGGATCGCCGACTGGTTGCTCCAAGCACATGACCGGAATCAAGTGATCAATTTCATCCGGAAATTCATGGGAACCGTACGTTTTGGAAATGATCATGTAGCACCTATCATGGGTTATGGAGATCTACCTTTTGGAAATTATTTGATCACTCGGGTTTACTATGTCTAAGGGTTGGGACACAATTTGTTTTCACGGGCAGTACTGCGGATGCATTTAGAGGTTGCTTTTAGGAAAAATGCTTGCTTCGTTAGAAACTTGGATGGCGATCTCTTAAGCGGGAATCGTGATACAAACTTGTATGCTATCGACATCAATCAAATGGCCTCTTCATCACCAATATGTTTTATGACACGAGCATCCGAACACGTCCACGGTTGTGGCACGACGGTTATCCCATCTCAATTTCGACACCATCAACAAAATTGCCAAAGACAACATCGCCAACGGACTTCCAAAGTTCAAATACACCAAGGATCACTTATGTCCATCATGCGAACAAGGAAAAGCAAAAGAGCATCATATAAACCCAAACCGCACCTAGTTCGAAGCAAAGTTGCATATGTTGCACATGGACTTATGTGGCCCAATGAGAGTTGAAAGCATTAATGGGAAAAGTATATTCTTGTCATCGTCGATGATTATTCAAGATATACATGGGTTAAGTTTCTGAGATCAAAAGACGAAGCACTAGGCATCATCATCACCTTACGAAAGCGATTCAAGTACTTCTTCAAACTCCAGTAAGAGTTGTAAGAAGCAGAACAACGCACGAATTCACTAATCGAGTTAAGAGCTTATTTTGAAGATGTTGGAATCACACATCGACATCGTTGTTAGAACTCCACAGCAGAATGGGGTAGTTGAAAGAAGAAATAGAACTCTTGTGGAAGCCGCTCGCACAATGCTAATCTATTCTAGTGCACCGTTATTTCTATGGGCCGATGTTGCTTGCTTGTTTCACTCGAGAACCCATCCCTAATCCATCCTAGATTCAATAAAACCCCATATGAGCTTGTGAACAACGAGAAAACCGATATCTCTTACTTTCACGTATTTGGCGCTTTGTGCTATCCTACTAATGCGAGAAGATCTAGGTAAACCGAAAGCAAAAGGTGATATTGGAATCTTCATTGGATATTCAGATAACTCGAGGGCATTCAGTGGTGTATAACAGAGAACTAGGAGGATCATGGAGACGATGAATGTGAAGTGAACTTTCACATATGGCTTCAGAGACTCGCCTAGAACCCGCACTAAACCGGCAGACTTACGGACACATCGCCGTGACTCGTACCTCAAAGAGCTCAATCAACTTCGTTTGACAATCCTAAAGAACAAGAATGGGAGAATTTCTTCGAGTTAATGTTCGATGAATACTATGGTGGAACTTCGACAAATGCATCAAAACCATCATTCCGCGCACCCGCCAACATCATCCTCCACCACCAAAAGAAGATGCATCTACAACGGTCGAAACCAATGCACCAACTCCATCTACATCATCTACATCTACTACAGTTATTGCACCCGCTCTACCCACGGTTGATGAGCAAAATCAAAACCAAAACGATGCAACGTTAGATGAAGACTTATTTGAAAACCCTTTTGCTACGGAATCACCGAATCATCTTCTAGCTTACGAGAACCATCTAATCGCATAACGCTTAACCAACGGTATCCTTCTACTCTGAAGTGGACAAAAGACCATCCGATTGAACAAGTTATTGGTGAACCTTCAAGGCCAATTCAGACGAGACGCCAACTTGCCACCGATTGCGACTTGTGCATTTACCTTTGCTTAATTAGCAATATTGAAGCCAAAAACATTCATGAGGCAATGGCGTAACCCGCATGGATAGAAGCGATGCAAGAGGAACTTCTCCAATACCGTCTACATGACTCTTGGGAAATGGTTCCAAGACCAATTGACATTCGCGTCATTGATCTCAAATGGTTATGGAAGAACGAAATGGATGAAGAAATGATCTGTAATAGCAACAAAGCTCGTCTTGTGGCCAAAGAATACATACAAGAGGAAGGGATAGACTTTGAAGAGTCATTCATACGCGGTAGCTAGACTTGAGAAGCGCCGATTTTCTTAGCCTATGCGCCACAAAAACATCACGGTTTATCGATGGACATTAAGACCGCGTTCTTGAATGGAACTCGAAAGAAGAAGAATGTACGGAGTCGCCGTAAGGCTTCATAGACATGAATCATCCAGACTACGCCTACAAACTCAAAAAGGCAATCTATGGTTTGAAACAAGCTCCGAGAGCGTGGTATGACTAACCGCCCTCTTTCCTTATCCAAAACAATTTCACCAAAGGCACAGTTGATCCTACCTTGTTTACACAAAAATGCAACAATGACATTTTGATTGTTGATTTATGTGGGACGACATCATCTTTGGGTCCACTAATCCGAATCTTTCAAAACATTTTGAAAATCTCATGAAAAGTAAATTTGAAATGTCCATGATGGGGAACTAAAATTCTTTCTTGGTTTACAAATACATCAATCCCCTCGTGGAATTTTTATAAATCAAGCTAAATACACGCCTGAGATTTTGAAAAATCATGGAATGGATAATTGTGACTTCGGTCGAACACCAATGGTAACTTCACCAAAAATTGGAGCCGATTTGTTTGGGAAACCTATTGATCCAAAGAAATATCGGAGCATGATTGGTTCTCTCATGTATCTTACCGCTAGTCGACGTGATATTCATTTTGTTGTTTGCTTATTAGCACGGTTTGCAAAGCCTACAACCGCACCTCAAAGAGGTTAAAAGGATCTTTCGGTACCTGAAGACATCCATTCACATGGGACTTTCGTATCCGATGGAATCCGGATTTGATCTAATTGCCTTTTCGATGCGGACCACGCAGTGATCAAGTTACAAGAAAAAGTACATCCGAGGAGCACAATTTTGGGTGAAAAGTTAGTAAGTCGGTCTTCAAAGAAACAAGATTGCACCTTTGCACTATCAACCGTGAGTATGTGTCTCTATCTCGTGTTGTGCTCAAGTTCTATGGATGAGAACACAACTCACAGATTATGGCTTTACTTTCGATAAAATACCTATGTATTGTGACTCTAAAAGTGCCATAGCCATATCATGCAATCTTGTTCATCACTCAAAGACTAAGCATATCTGTGTCCGCTACCACTTCATCAAAGAATACGTCGAAAATGGTATCTTGTTGAATTATTCTTCGTGAAGACAGATTACCAACTCGCCGATCTATTAACTAAAGCCCTTCCAAAAGAAAGGTTTGACTATTTAGTTCGACGAATTGGAATGCGAAGCCTAACCCCCGAGGAGTTAGAAAGTCTTCTCGAATCTTCTTGAAAATGATTTTCCAAAAGCTTCACAAAATATTTTTGAAAAACAAAATACAAAATTTGAAAAACCAACAAAAGCAAAATATAAAAATATAAAATTTTTCAAAAATACAAAACAATATAAAATCAAAAATCCAAAAATATTCTTCTCACGACATGTCTCACGTATAATCGATATTCTCAGACGCTTCTAGAAATGTCATTCAACAATGATACGGGTATGTACAGATGCTTGAGCGAGAGTTCTTTATTGTTTTCTAAAACATGTCGCTTCTCAAAATTTCTTCATAAAATGGCTTTCGTATACATCACAAGACGTGCGAAACCCCGGATAAATGATGACTTTTGATTATTTCAAATCAAAACTCGTGTTTTTACAAAGAAAAAAATGTAGTGTACTCAAAAAGATTGTACATTTAAAATGGTGAGAAATCATCATCATCTTGAGCACCTTTTCAAGATTGTTCAAAAAGATTTTCAAAATCTTTCAAATAGTTTGTGCTCAAGATAACTCCCTCTAAAACCCTTTAATTGATTATGCTTTATTAAAGGGGGAGTATAAAACTAAAATGTTCCATATTCATGCGTAAATCAAATCCGTTTGTCTCCCCAAAAGATTCTAAAATGTTGTTTAATCCGTTGATATCAAAAATATCACGAATATGCTATTTTTGAGGGGGAGGAGACGTGATTAAAATGTGATCAAAATGTTTAATGATCGTGGTTTGAATCTCATAATGAGCTCGACTCAGACGAAACCAATGAATTGACGGGAATCAAAGTCTGTAAATGTACCATCTCGAAACTTTCTATGGACTTGACCAGGACGGGTAATAATTTCAAGCTAGTTCTCTAGTGATGTCAACGTGTCTCGAATCTGTCTTGTTCATTTAAAGTCGATCAATTCAAAAGTGCGAACTCTACCCTATGTGCGATTTTGTCAAAACTTATAAGCACATGTGAAGGGGGAGTGTTTCTGAAAATATAAAACTCACTGAGTGTTTCAAACATGTTTTCTATCATAAACACTCTGAGAGATTTTCAAAGAAAAATGGTTTTATGGCAACAATAGGACCGTCATGGAGTTATAAGGTGACTAAGGATAGGAAATCCGTCCTATGATCCGCCAGAGCGGGAGGGATCTACCCAAGGACATCACCAATAGTTTAGTATTAGAAGTCCTTAGGTATGATTGAAAAAGGAGTAATGTGAGAAAGGAGAAAGAAGGGGTTGAAGAATTAAAAAGAAAATTAAAAGAAAGGGTGAAAAGAAATAGCCCTCCATATTCAACCTTAGGCGTAAACCGGTTCAATACATATGCTACGGGTTGTCACTAGATGACACTGGTATTGAAGACAAAGACGTCATGGACCCAGTGGCGCACTGCACTAAACCTTCTAGCCACTCAATTCCTCTTAAAAGGATTTGTTTCATTCTCACTGGGAACCCTACATAATCTATTGACTTTCTCTTAGAGATCGTTGATATTGAAGAAGGAGACCCCTCTCCCTAGTCTCCGCCAGAAAACCAAAATGCACAAATTGAGTCTAGAGCCACGAGATTCATCAAAAGATCTCATAGGAACACTTGACATGACATCGCTTGTTGTTCATCAATAAGGATACAAGTGATATATTCTAGAGTCCTACGCAGATCTTAGCAATTTGCCAGAACATTTATGAGAAGTTTCACATCTGTGATCTTCAATGATTGAATGGAAACTCCGCCAGGTCAACATCAGCGACCCGACAGCAGGTCACTTCGGTAACTCCCCGTGGATTACGCTTAGTGTGTCTCAAACGGTCTACAGGTGTGGGGTGATGCTTCGTGTACCTCAATGACTCATCTGGTGTAGATGTACTTTGGTATATCGCGTTATCTCACTTGTGGGACTCCAGCCAGAACGGCCTTTGTGAGAATTAGAGATGTTTTCACACTATCTTTGTTAACACCCTCGAAATTCAAACTTGTAAGTGCCGGAATCCGCTTATTACTAACTGTTTTTATGTTTTCTTCTTATGGAAGCTCCGGAGCGGATGGATCGTGCAGACTCGCCACATGCTCATACCAACAACACTTGAAAGTTCTCATCAAAATCAAATGCTACATAAAGTTTAAAGACTCGAGAACTACGTCATTGTTAAATCAAAGTCAAATAGAAGTGTGAGCATGGTGGAGAAAGACGTGGAGACACCTAACCAATGAAGTTGACAATGGCAGACAACCACATTATCTGATCACAAAGCATGAAGGAACAAAGATTCAAGACTATTCTATATCTACACGCAAAGTTCAAGCTGAAGGAAAGTAAAGATCTTATCAAGTGGAGCATAATTTGAATGACCACCCCTTAGGGGGAGATTGTTAGCCTTAATAGTTTTATTAGAAGTGATGGTCATTCACATTTAGGAACTTTGTAACGTGTGTTAGATATCGTGATAGAATAGTCAACGGGCTCGTGGATTGGACTAAGCTAAATGGGTACTAGTTATGTAAGGCTTGCCTTTTATCCAATCCAACCCATGTCCAAGCCCACGAAAAGCCCATAAGAAAGCCTTTAGGGCATCAAGTCCCTTGGACTATAAATACCCCTCAAATGGTCATTTGAGGGGTGTGCTTGAGTGTGTGTGTGTGTTTTTCCTTTGAAGCAATATAACATATTATTGTTTTGATCTTTCTTCTCTCTACCTCTCTAAACATATACACGAACATACATCAAGTCACCATATCTTATCTTAATCTTTCTCTTTATTTACGCATAACAGTTTGGGTTTAACGTGGTATTCTTGTGTTCATAACGTGGGTATTTGATAAGGTTGGTATATCTTGGGTCATAACATACCAACTCTTATACATTGTTGACTTTCTTGATAAGTAGCTTTCACTTATCAATTTAACAAAGTTTTCGCCTATTTGTTTCAAAGACTTAGACAGTTTTCATAATTATCTAAGTTCATGATGTCTTGTACTTGATAAGATCAAAAGGGAGTAAGTGAGCTATTGTCATCACTCACTAACTTCATCATCTTCTTCTTCGTTCAGGACATCACTGAAGCCTCGTGAAATGGTGAGACTTTCTTTAATCTTTAAGGAACTTCTTTGAAGATGACTCTCTGAAATTTCTATTATTTAAGGACATCATTTACACTTAAGATATTTTCTATTCAAATTCTAGTTGAAGATCATTAAGTACTCGAAGTTAGCCTAACGTAACATCCTAATATGATTTTATCATTACCTCATCTACCAAAACTTTACCATTTATGGTCAAATAATTTAATGATTTTTCTTGAATGTTGTTTACATACTATAATGACAAATAGTCTTTAACTGGCAAGGTATCCGCGTGTTCTTTGACGATTTCATGTAACCAATATTTTTGGCGAGTAATAATTTTGGGTCATATGGTTTTTGTGATAATGATTTTATGCATGGCAAGAACTTTAAGGATTAACTTTATCACATACTATTTCATATTAAAATGTCAAATACCCATGTGCATCACGATGCAATGGCAATACCAAAACAAAGCAGTAGTAGTATTACGATGTTGTGGTAATTAACGGTGAAAGGTACTTGCTAATCAGTAGATATTGTGTAATACTAACTACAATATTATATAAAGTGTAAATGTAGAGAATCTTTATACTTTATATATTTACACGTTTTCATACTTTTTAAATCATCTAAAAATCTTCGTACTTTGACAACTTTGACGTGTAAAATTCATTTCAATCAAATTTATTAGCAAAATGATTATAATTTTACTAAACTTGTACTAAAATACAAACTTGATAAATGAGCCCAGCCTTCTCCACCTTCATACTGGTAGAAGCCGAGCCTCCCTGAATGTGACTTCTACGGAAGTAATAAGGGTCTTATATATTCTTGTTATTCGCTCAGATATTGCTGTTTTAAATATGCAATTTTAAAATTTTTAAACATCCACAACCAAAAAGAAATTTGACATTAAACTTACATTAATGGATACTTTAAATTATTATGTGTAAAAGAATTACAGTTTAATGTAGAGATAATTATCTAAAAATGTATTCAACTTGATACTTTTTCTTTTTGTTTATACTCATGTTAATTCTCTTAATGCAAGCAATAAACTCTTATTTATTTTTTTATTGTATGTATCATTCTTTTAATATTTCTTATTGTATGTATCATTAGAGTTAACTTTTATTTTTGTTAAGGGTTAACTTCATTTTTGGTCCTTGTGGTTTTTCTGGTGTCACACTTTTAGTCCATTAGTTTGATTCTCAATATATAACCTCATTTAGTCCGTAATACATAGCCACTGCCCACCACCGCCACCACCACCACCTACCACCACCACCAATCACCACCACCACACAACACCGCCACTCACCCCCACCGCCACCAACTTCCACTACTAACACCCACCACCACAACCCACCAGCTACCGCCACCACCAACCACCACCACCACCAATTACTACCATCACGCACCACCACCACCAATCACCACCACCACTCACCACTGCCACCCACCATGACTACCACCACCCACCTACCACCACCACCCACTACTACAAAAACAGGCTAATGCAACGAATATTTGCAACGGTAGATTTCCGTCACAAATTTGCAACCGTAATGCAACGAATTACCAACCGAATAGCAACGACAAAGAGAATGGTTGCAAATCCATTGCAAAATATAAACTAATTTCTTTTACATTTATTTTTACTTTTTCCGTTGCAAATTAAAAGCAATTGCAACGGAAATGCAACGAAAGACAAAAAGAAAATCTAAAAGAAATTGTAATTTATTTTCCGTTGCAATTTTCATAATTTGCATCGGAATAGCAACCGAAGAAAAAGTTTAAATTTAAAAGAAATTCTCATTTATTTTCCGTTGCAATTCGGTTGCAAAGTTTCAAAATTTGCAACGAAATTGCAACGGACGACAAAAGCTAAGCTAAAACAAATTATCACTTGTTTATAGTTGCATTTCCCTTGCAAAAATTTAAACGAAATAACAATGAGAGACATAATTTAAATAAAAAAGAAATTATCATTTTTTCCTGTTGTTACAAATTTCAAAATTTTGCATGGAATTTGCAATAGAAGATTACAATAAAATGTAGAAAGAATTATTTTTTATTGTCTTCGCAAATCCTTTACATTTAATTTTTTTCCCATTAATCCACTAGCATAAAAAGATCAATGATCCTCGTAACATGGGTAATGCTCACATAGACCAAATAAGTGTATGTGTATATAGTGTGTAAAATGTTGAAGATGACTTTTCGTTCTTATGAACAAACATATCTAGCTAGTCCCCATGAGGGCATTTTTGTTTTGGATAATGATAGCGTGTCAAGATTAACTGCCTAAGCCCATTATTTACACGCCAAGATCAGGCCAGTATAAACACCTAGTAAGACCATGTTAATACAAATATCGTCTAAAAATGTTATTTATTTTCTCTAAGTGTTGATAATAACAAAACATAAAAACGTTCTACGTAAAAGTTAACGTAAAGAATGTTTTTAGTCGTAAAACTCCATCTCGATACCAAAATCACTAAATGTATGAATAATGAACATTAAACATTAAACATTGTGAATGATCAAAGAAATAGTTTTTACAAAAATAAAAATGTGATATAAACATTTTACACAAAGTTACTTAGACAAATTATTTTCTAATTATAATAAAATGTTGTATTTAAATAAATTATTGAATTTCAAAAATCTGGTTTTTCCCCCCAAAATACCAACCTACACCCGATTTTTACTTCCCCACAAAGGACAAATTGAAGCGTCGACGATGCCATTATCTCCAGATGCTACCTTTAAATAAATAAAGTTACTGTCCATATTTAAGGGTACCGTCTGACCGTTAGACGCCCATATATCTCTGTTCTATAAATTGCAGCTCAAATCTCACATTTTATCTCACCTCTTTGCACCTAAATTTTCTGTTATCATTTTTCCACTTCCTAGCTTATTTCTTTGATCATAAACTAGTTTGATTTCATTCATAAGTGATTTTAGCATTCTTCCATTACAAGTTCAATAGAAGAACACTCATATTCATCAAGATATCAAAAGTCTTGGTGTGGTTAGTGCATAAGTAACATTGGTTACTTTCTTGTTATACTCTAGCATACATCAAGTCATCATTATCATTCTTGTGTTGATTGGGTAGATTGTGTCAAGATTGGGAGGATCTTGTGATAAGTGTAATGATTGTGTTGATTGGGTAGATTGTGTCAAGATCAGGTGGATCTTGTGATTTGTATAGTTTGTGATAAGATTGGGTAGATCGAGCGTGAGATTGGTTCTAGCTAGATTAGAACTTAATATTTAGCTTAGTGTCAGAAATTGATATAAGCGGCGGTAAACCCGGTTCTCCCTTTGAACACTTGATAAGCCCAAACACATTCCTAGGCTACACGTAACCTCGAAAGGCTTATCAGGTTGTGTTAACTACACACATGATACACCTGTCTCCCAACTATCACTACGGTTAAAATGTATCATCTGACATATGACAATGAAAGACACACGAGCAAGAAGAGAGGAGGCATGCACGACCTGGTACAAGCCAAAGAGGGGTAGCCATATGTCAATCTTGTTGATCTAGGTGTCATAACATTACTATTGAGATTACAAGCTAGTAATATCTCATACAAGTTAAATTGAGATTATAAGCTAGTAATATCTCATACATGTTAAATTTTAGTTACCATCGTCAAAAATTATTCTCTCATATTAATGTCGAATACGTACTACTAGACGTATGTCATTCGACTTTTTTTTTAAGGTTTATAAATATCTGAGTATAAATTGTTATACAAGTTTTATGTGCTGATTTTGACTTTTTGCAGTTGATTTGAGCTTATTATTATTATTATTATTATTATTATTATTATTAACCAACAGGTTTACTCAGTTGGCCACCTGGGCTACTTCTAGAGCTTGGGTGAGGTTTTACATAAGGTTCGGTCTCATGGCGACAAAAAATCCAAGTATTTTTTTTTTTTTTTGCGAAGCCGTGAGTTCTAGGGGTTTCCTTTCGCGGGTCTCTCCTAATGGTTCGGGTCCCGGGACCTGCCCATTTGGATGGTTTAACTCGAGGTTCAGATCTCCCGTGTGGTGTCGTTCTTAAAAAAATAATAAAAAATATTATTATTATTATTATTATTATTATTATTATTATTATTATTATTATTATTATTATTATTATTATTTAATGATTTTAATTGTTTATCTAGTTTTTTTGTTACTTTTAAGTTATGTATAAAGACATAATATGTGTATAATATTTCGTGGCGCTACCGGTAATCTAAGCATATTTGTTAAAATTTTCTACTCCGTAATAATCAATAGTTTATAACTTTATACATATTTCTTATAGTTACTAGTTAGTATTGTAAATATATATAAAAAAAAATAATAATAAAAAATAACTTATGTTTTCTCCAAAAATTAGAAGTTCCCTCTACAAGCTTTTACACTCCCGCTCTTTTTTTTTGAACGGCAATTTTATAGAGAAAAAACAAAACTAACAAAGAAGCTAGTAATTACAAAGAGACAAGATGGGGTTTTAAGCCGGTTATCCCAACTAAAGCGAGGCTTTACATCTATAACGGGACCAAATGAAAGACTTAGAAACTACATCTTCAAATAACAACCCCTTCGATGGAACCTTTGACTCAAAATGACCTTGTTATGATACAACCATAAAAGCCACCGCATTACATAAAAGACACCTTCAAGAATCTGCTTATGCTTGGCCGGGAGATGCAGATTCACCATCCAATTCTTCCAATCTTCATATGTTGAGCACTCAACGAATGAAACATCCCACCAGTGAGTAATTTTATTCGCAATCTGTCGATCCAAGCTACATGTAAAGAACAAATGATCGACGGACTCCGCTTCCATGCACATATCAGACACATAATAGATTCAATGTCAATCCCGCGACGAGAAATATTAAATCTTGTCGGAAGCGAATCAGTCTTAACTTTCCAAGCATGCACATTCACCTTAATAGGAATAGATTTTATCCACCTCGTCTTGGTTGTAACCTCAGGAAGTCTTTTATCATCATTCACCTTCCTTATAGAAGCAACAGAGAACTTCGCCGGAAGCTTTCCAAAGACCACGTCCATCACTGGAACATCGGTGCTAATGTAACATCATAAACTTGACTTGATAAAGCTTCATATTGAATCAATTGCTCATTTCGACCACCCCGTGGTTTACTGGCGAAAGGAAGAATCCAAGCTAGTATGTGCCAACTTCAACCAACATTACCAATTTACAAGTTTCAAGAGCGTATATATGCGGGTAAAGCTCTTTAAGCACATGATCTCCTATCCACTTATCCTCCCAGAATGCAACCTTATCTCCATTACCCAATATCAATGCATAAAAATCAAAAAAATCAATACCATTTTTTTTCAAACATTCCCCAAAAATTAAATCACCCTAATTCCCTCCTTGTGACATCTACCCAACATTTTCACTCACCCTTAGAGCATGGGGTGTGGGTGATTTCGTTCCTCGCCGAATCCTACGTGGCTAGTCGCCACTTTTTTTCACACCTCGCCACCACACCAGATCCCCTCGCCACTTTGCTCTTCGTCGTTCCAACGACATGAATACGACAAAAAATAATTGACGAAGAATTGGAAGAAAGAATTTAATTTATTTCTTTTGTGTTTGTGTTTGTGAGATGTGTTTGACTGTTTGTGTTTGTGATGCTGCACAGCTGCAGCAATGGAGAAGACAAACCAAAGAAGATGATGTTTTGCTTTTTTAATTTACTCCCTTGTGTTATTGCTTATTTTCCATTTCACCCGAATAGTATGTATCTTGTGCAACTTTTTTTAGTTAATGTATTTTTTTTGTTTTTTTTAATGTAATGTAGTTTTTTTCCCGTAATTTTATTTAATTTTATTTTAATGAAATTAATTTTATTGTGTTTGAAAAATATGAAAAAGAAAAAAAATGAGGATGGGTGGAGCCCAAATGAAGGTGAGTGGAGTTGTGATTGAGATGGATTTTTAAGTGAGTGTGTTGGAGGATGTGGAGGTGAGTGTGGCACACATTAAACGAAGAAGCTTTGAGCTCCCCACACACCCCTTGCTCTTATCCTCTTCATCTCATCTTATATCTTTTTTCTTGAGTCTCAACACATCCCAACAAAATCTGGTTCTTGTAATCGACCCTTGCTCGTCACCACTCACAAGTCGTCAGTTGCCCTCGTGATTCACCATCTTCGATCCCGGTTTCAAGTCCATTTATCTACATATCAGGTACTTTAATGTGTTAAATCTTCAATTAAATCATCAATTTGAATTTTGTATGTGTCGGTTTCCGTTTTGGGTCATTAAAAGAATTAGGTTATATTTAACTCGAATCTATATAAGCTTGGAACATGCTTTCTACTGCGATTGATGCTTATTGCAATATATTCTTATTTGATGCTTCATATTACATTATATTTACATGTTGTTACAAAACTCTTGGTAGCTTCTTTCTTTAAGGTTTTAATGTGCACAGTTTCAGTTTGTACAATCTTTGAATAATGGCCCATATAGCATGAACTTTTGGAGGTTCATATGTATATCCATGGATCCGGTTCATTATATAAAAGGGAAAATGATAAATTTAGGCATCAAAGTTGCCACGTTTTCCTTTTCTAGGCATCCAACTTTTTTTTTCCTATTGTGAAGATTTGAACTTGACTAATTTTCTTTTGTGACACAAAATCACACTTTTGTGTCACAAAAGGAAAAGTAAGTTGCTACAATAAACAAAAAAATGCCATGTAAAGAAAGAAAAAAGTTCGATGCCCGAGAAAAAAAGTTCGACCGTTAATTTTTTTATTGCACCGTTAGTCCTTTTCGTCTGTTTTACACGGTTTTGTTCGTTTTACGCGGTTTTGTCCTTTTAACACGGTTTCGTCCGTTTTACACGTTCGTCCGTTTTACGTTTTCGTCGGTTTGCGTTTTCCGCTTTTGCCGCACGTTTCGTCCGTTTTTACGTTTTTCGTCGTTTTTGCCCGCGTTTTGTCGGCTTTTGCGTTTTCGCCCCGCTTGCACATTTGCCGTTTCGTGCGCTTTTCACCGCGTTTCGCTTTCAAGCGAGATTTTTTACCGATTTAGTCCGTTTTACATTTTCTTCTGTTTTTGCCCGTTCGTCCGTTTTTGCGTTTTCGTCGGTTTGCATGTTTTAACGTCGCCGCTTTTGCTTTGCATAACTTTTGACAAACGACGTAAAGCGGACTGATTTAAAACATGCAAAAAGCTTTTTAAAACGCAAAAGCTTTTAATTTAAAACGTCAAAAACGGATCTAAACTGCGGCAAAACGGACGAAAAGTGTAAAACGGATGAAAACGCGATAAAACGGATGAAAACGCGTAAAATGGACATCGAAAACCGTGTAGAACGGAACCGAAAACGCGGTAAGAAGTGAAAAGGACTAACAGTGCAATAATATAATAACGGTCGTTAAAAGCACGAAAAGAACTAAGTGCAATAAAAAATTAACGGTCGAACTTTTTTTCCGGCATCGAACTTTTTTTTCTGGGCATCAAACTTTTTTTTTTTCCTCTATTGTACTGAACTTGCCTAATTTTCCTTTTGTGACACAAAATCACACTTTAAGTGTCACAAAATGAAAATTAGGCAAGTTCAAGCTAAAATAGGAAAAAAAGTTCGATAAAAGGAAAACGTGCAACTTTGACCTAAATTTATCATTTTCCCTATATAAAATAAGTGGCCAACTCAATCTGTCTTTCTTTTTAGTAATATATTGATTGTTTAAGTACTTTATTAAATTTATTTAGTTTGGTGTTGGAAAATTGTTAAAGTGCTAATATTTGGTAAACCAATTTTACGTTTTGGTTAGTCTAGGAATGGTTTTAATAGTGCACTCCCATTCCTACAAGATAACTTTATATGATGGATGATACTTGCTTATGTTCAACCTCAGTCAAACATCAAGCAACTTCTTAAGTTATTATACTTATGGTGGAAGCTATACATGAAACATATGCAGTGGACTAAATTATTTCTGATTACTTGAAACAATGTGTGCTCTCAGTGGGTTAAGTTAAATTATTATGTGTCCTCGATAAAGTAGTACTCATGAATCATGATAGTTGTTTATAAGTTATATTTTGAAGTATTTTGATATTTGTCTTACTTGTTCCTCTTTCGAAGTACCGATCTAGTCTCTGGTTAGCATGATGGCCAAAAGTAGTTTATGCAATGAAGAACGCCACCACTTGTTGGATTTTTTAGTGTAATTGGATTAACTTGTTTGACCAATTTCATCATAATAAGACATCATTTAGGCTTGGAGGTGCGGAGTGCACACGCCCTGGGGCCGGGTGGGGGTCGCAATTTCTAGTAGCAGGTCCAAGGCGCCGCTTCCCTACAAATTTTTATTTCCACTAAGTTGCTATGTCAAAAATTC
Source organism: Chrysanthemum makinoi (assembly GCA_910596185.1). Classification (NCBI taxonomy): domain Eukaryota; kingdom Viridiplantae; phylum Streptophyta; class Magnoliopsida; order Asterales; family Asteraceae; genus Chrysanthemum; species Chrysanthemum makinoi. The sequence continues at coordinate 44,450,913 of OU343221.1, forward strand.
CTCATAAAAGTAATTTTTCGGAAATTGAGGGACTAAATTTGACAAGTTGGAAACCTTAAAACTGCCTTTGGCGATTACCGCTTTTATAGTTATATACGGTTTTATTTGGTCGGATGTTTTATCGGTTCACAAAACATCTCATACAAAACATACTGAGAAAATTCTCAATCTCTCGAATTGTATCCGATTGAATAATTTGGAGAACCACCGAATTGATTCGATCCGAAAAGTGTTCACACGCTTTTAAGAGATTTAAGCATATCCATTGTGTTCGTTCTTGTTTATCCCTACACCACTTGAGGCAAGTAGCCAACATGTAAATGGTATGTAAAATGATTAGAATATCGATACTTGTTTGTACGAGCTATATACATGTATTGCTGTTAATAAGTATTTATATTTGCAGCTACAATAGTTACAAGATAATGTCGAGGAACACCAACATCAGCTATGACTCTTTGAGGCGACTCTAAGAACGAGAGGAGAGGACCAAGTGTTCGCTTGTGAAACGATCCTAGGGACCCAAATAGTGTTGCCATTACAATCCCTCAACTTTTATTGTGGGATATCAGATATTATGCTTCTGTTGTTTGTTAAAAATTATTATTTGATTGTTGGATTGGTATATACATGTGATTCTTTGAAATACAATGTTAATTTGTTGGTTTGGATAATTGTTTATTTTATTTATTCTCATTGATCAATTACTGGAGGAAAAACAAAATCAACTATTAATAGCCGTAATTGTACAGATTTTCTCGAGTCGATAGTTATCCGTTGGTACTATTTGTCAGGAATCGTTGGTGATATCTAGTATTGTTTGGTTGTTGCAAAAATTACCATTGCAAAACCCGTAGCAAATTATAACTATTGCAAATAATGAGATGCAAAAAATATTCGTTGCAAAATTGTGGGAAAAGGTTTTCGTTGCAAATAGAGTATGTGGTTCCAACGAATTATCTTTCATTGCAAAAGGTTGCAAAAGTTTTATGCTTGTTGCAATTCGGTTGCAAACTAAATTTGCATGGAGCCTTTTTGCAATAGTCGAAATCCATTGCATTTCCGTTGCAAATAGCCTTTTGCAACGGATTTGCATTGTGTTTGAACGGTTGCATTAGCCTGTTTTTGTAGTAGTGACCACCAACACCACCTACTACCACCACCACCACGCACCACCGTCACCTCACACCCACCACCCACCCACCACCACTTACCACCACCACTGCCAATCACCACCACAATAGAGTATGCAAATATAAAGGTTCCATGCTAGAGGTATGTATGATAAACAATATCATGATGAAATAATCATTAAAACTTAACAAAAAATCAGCACACCAAAAAATTTACAAATTGTCTAACTTCTATACATAAAAACGCTCTATTTCAAAGCTCAATATCAAACTAACATACTGAAATTAAACCCCGTAATCAAACTATCATATATACCTCTTGGTGGTGGTGGTGTTTGTGTGGGTGTCGGTAGTGGTAGTGGGTGGCCGTGGTGAGTGGTAGTGGTGGATGTGGGTGGGTGGGTGGGTGGTAGTGGAAGTGGGTGACAGTGGTGTGTGGTGGTGGCAGTGGTAAGTGGTGGAGGTGGGTGGTG
>OU343221.1:44458544-44497619 GCA_910596185.1 Chrysanthemum makinoi
GATCCCTGGACTTCTAGTTCAAGAATGCAAAAGGTAGCCCAACCAACTAATGTTCCCAATATTCCCTCTACAGGAGTAATCAGTGACATAAAAGCAAGCGGGTCAAAGCCTGTGCAATACAAAGCAAGATAGGACCTCGCAAGCTAAGAATGTGCAATGAAAGAAAGTAGAAGACCACCCTAAGAACATTAAGTTTGAGTTGAATAAAATGAATCGTGTTGATTCTAGTATTAGCTATGTTGCATCGTAATTAATTCAATTCGCTACTAACCAAAACTATGTAATGATGATTGCTTGATTTCTATTACTAATCATGAATGTGGTGTGAATGATTTCATTAATGCTGCTAAATGCCCAGTTAAAATTGTTAATGCCAAAAATCAAGCTAAGAAGACTAGAAAGCAAAGGCGGAAGAAGGTTAGAAAACATTGGAAACCCACTGGAAGAAAATTTAGTAATATATGTTATCAATGGATACCTACTGGCCAAGAAATTTAATCTTAATGAGTTGTGCCATAAATTTTCTAAGTCAATGCCCATTAGAAAATATATGCCTACTAGTAGAACTATTTCTTTAAGAAGTGAACATACTTTGAATAGGTCAAATACGGACTGATGAGTGCTTATTCACTCATCGTTTTTACCCGCCTAAGACCTCAAAAATGACTAAAAACACCCAAAAACGCTAAAATATGTTAAAATATCCTCGAATGTGTTTTATGTCTTTCGTGTACAAAAGGATTGAAAACAGAGCTAAAAACGGAAAATCGAAATAATCCGAAAAGTAGTCAAGACGTAAGCGGGAAGTGATTCTCTACACTGGGCCCGAGACGCGCTTTTGAGAGTGATCTGGAAAACAACCCAAAATCCTATCCCGAACCCAAAATCCCATTTCACCCTTTCTCGATACCGACAAATTTCCAAAACATCTTCACAAAAATAAAACAAACTTAACATTACCTTTTTAAACCCCCTATCACCCATTGTGAACCCCTGCCATAACCCTTTTGAACCCCCCCTAAACCCACGACCCTTTCACTTGACCTTTCCCCCCAAACCAGTAATAAAACCCCTTCTTCTTCTTCCTCCCACATACCCAAACCCAGAAAACCTCCAAAATACCCAATCCCGCCCAAATGTATCCCGCCAAAAATCCAACTCACACCTGAGTCACTCCCCCACTATCCCTTGTCACTCTCCATCTTGAAGTCATAAAGAGAAGTCAAAAGATAGTCACAAGATTGCAATCCACCTTGGCAATCCTCAATCTTTTATTGAGCTCAAGCTTTAATGGCCAAGATCAAATGGTCTGCTTCTCCAAGATCATTTGATGGTTCTGACATTCCAAAGAAGCACAAGGTTTTCCCAAGTCTTTTCCCTCACATGCTAAGCACATAAGAGATGAAGACCTAGGATGTTTTAGTATAAATAGATCTCATTGTAGCCTTGAAAGGCACCCTAGTTTTAGTTTAAAGTTTTAGTTTATCTGTTTAAGTTCAATTGTACTAACGTTTTATTCAATGAAAAGCATTTTTCTACTTTATGTTCTTGTTTCATACTAAGTCCAAAGACTGCTTATTTGTCTAATCCTAATTGTAAGTTGTCAAAGGCTCTAAATTGAGGTAACAAAACAATTTCCAAACAAAAGGGGGTCAAACCAGTACTTGAAAATCAGTTAAAGTGTTTTTCGGCTCTTCAAGGGGTGTTTGTTTGTTGTTAGAAAATGGTCAAAAAACTTGTTTCTACCCGTTTGACTTAGCAAGTCAAATTACTTTGAATAAGTTTAGAAGAGTTTTAATGTTTAGAAGTTGCTTCATTAAAGTTGTACCAAGTTTGTTTCACCAAAAAAAAATAATAACTTTTTGCTGTACTTTATCAGGTCTCAGAACAGCAGCCCACTGCTGCTGTTCAGGAGCTTAATTGGTTGCTTAATTGAAGTTCCAAATGTGCTACATTTGTTTTTCTTGAATCCTTAGGTCCCTAACTCAGTTTGTGTCAAATATAGTTTGCAACTTAATGTCTTTTAGCATGGTTTAGATGAATTTTAAAATCTTCCTTTTCATTTTTTTAGTTCGACATCAGCACACAAAATTCCCAACATAAGCTGAGAACAGCTTAAATTTAAGCTGTTAAAAGCTTCCTGTTGGCCCCTAATTGGTTTTTATATATCTCCTTAGCCTAACTTTGTTTCTCGTAAGTATGTCTTGGTTCTGAAGCTCACCATCAGCTTAAAATAAGTCAAAATGACCATAGGAATCTGTGTTGAACCTGCAGCTTACAATCCCACAGGTCACTTTCCTTGGCAAATTGCTTATTAGTAGGACTAAATGCTTAATTAGGAGTTTAGTGCTTAAGTATGTTTAGACTAGGTTAGAATATTGTTAGCTAATTTATTGCTTATTTGTAAACCTTAAGAGTTTTGTTTAGTCATTGGCTTAGGATTTCCCTAGATAGTTAACTGTTGCATTACTTATTCTCTAGTTTAGGTAGATTATTGTAGTTAGATTTAGTGTGCTTATTAGATTACCCTTAGATTGCTTATCTTGGAGTCTTTCTTAGTTAAGTCGTTGGCTCAATTATACCTAGTGGGTGTTTGGTAGACTGCTTATTATGCTTTCAAGCTAAAAGGGTGTTTGTTAAGTTTTTAGCTCTGTTGTGATAAGCTGTTCATACAGCTTATTGAAAGTATTCTTAACAAAAGGTTTTCACAAAAAGTGTGTATCTTGGTTGTGATTTCAAATTTCAAAAAGAAAAATTTTAAAAAAATAAATAAATAAGAGAACAAAAAGATAGAGGCCAGGATTCGAACCTGTGACCTCCACCCATCTCAAAGACCTCAACACACACACCTAAAGCCATCTCGCCTTGGGACTCTTTCAAACAAATCTTGCAAAATCAAATCTTTAAGGATTGGCAGCTTTTTACTTTAAGCTCATTTTCGCTTATTTGGTAGCTTATTTGCTTAACAAGGCACTGTTTTCTCATTTTTCATAGATTAGCATAACTCAAGGTACTTTTTGTGATTTTTCCAGATTTTTCTTAAAATGTTTAGTATTTTTAATTAATTAATTAGATTAAATTAGTTTTTAATTCATAGTAATTATTTTAAAAGTCAAAAAATTCTCGGTTTTTTTTTTCTAAAATTATTTTTTGTCGAATAGAACGTAGGAAAATTGTTTTCACACCCGTAGCCCCTAAATTGCAAAACTTTTACGTTTATGGCTCGGGTGGTTCCCGGTTCTTGCGTTTTTTAGTTTAACACCCTAGGAATTAGTTTAGCTTCGTTTTATCATTCCTTAGACTTAGTAGTAGTTAATTTGTAGTTTATTAGGTTTCCCTTGCCTTAATTACCTTCCCGCATTAATTGTAGAGAACGTAATTCAAATCAACAAATCATTATAACCAATTCAAGTTATAAATCACGAAACTCAACTAATCCTTCCATTCACACCTCGTTGGACACGACCCGGAAATCACTTTTCCCAGATCACTTTTATCACACTCGTAAGATTTGGCACGCTAACCCTTTTCCTAAAAGGTTAATTTGTCGGTTTACTGTTAATTTGATATATATTGATATTGTGTTTTTCACCACTCACAAACAAACGAATCAAATTTTGGCGCCGCTGCCGGGAGGTGTGTATGCACAATATCATGATTTTTGCGATTAGTGACTTGAAGAACCTTCCTCGTGAAGTTATTGTTTTTTATAAAATACAAAAATACAAAAATATTTTTCTTTTCTTTATATATGTAAAAGATTAAAAATACAAAAAGATTTTTGCTTGTTGTTTTAAATAAATAGAAGACACAATCAATATAACATTCTCAACTGAGGTGTTATCATTATAAGTTCCCGAACAAAAGATTTAAAACTTGCCTTTGTGTCGCTCGTGCTTTGGTTTATTTCTATCTGATAAACAAACCTGTGTAGGGTATAAGGATGCCCGACATTAAATCATGGCTAAAAAGAGGCGTGTTTTAATAAGCTTCGGCTGACCTAATAAGCTTCTCCACTCCTTTGTGCGTTTATCTTATAGAAGTGATCAATTCACTTGGGATTATTGGTTTAAGTTCACTGTGTTTTGCCTCGGTCTTGTTTTAATTGATAGTGTTGTTTTTGGAAGTGCATGCACACTCGCCGCAAGCTCAGACGTGAACCGTAACCAAACAAACGCATTACGAGATACGTGCCGTCAAACAAATCACAATGACACATAACCAAGGGAACGGACCTCAAGTCCCAAAGTACTGGTCCACAAGATCCAAGCTCCCGATCTCCGAACGATGGAGGAGCTTTGCCAACCCACCGATGGATGGACGGGTGGTCCAATTGCCCGCTTTAACATCGAAGTTACGGACTTTGGACTTAAGCATCACATGATCCAACAAGTCCAAAGCTTTTGCCAATTTCACGGAAGGCCGGGTGACGATGCTAACAAGCATCTCGACAAATTCTGTCACCCAAAGCATGAAGAAGCAAAATGGGTCACGATGAAGCTTATATCTTTTCTTACGCTTCATGCCACCGCATGGTTTGAAAGATTCAATCCATAGTTTTCGACGAAATGATCTCCAAATTCTTGGCGAAATACTTTCCACCGTCGATGGTGACGAAACTACGGAATGAAATCAGTAATTTTTGGCAGCAACCCGATGAGTCCTTATTTGAGGCATGGGAACGCTATAAGCTGATTGATCAATGTCCGAACCACAATATTGCTTTCGCCCAATAGATACATTCTATAATGGGTTAACATTGAGACATCGTGACACAATCAATGCTGCTGCCGGTGGTACCTTTATGACACCATACTACACATTCCGACCGAATTAGAGCCGAGAGAGTGAGTCATGAGATCTACCACTCTTCCATCTTCGGAATACACAACTCTCACCAAAAAGATCGAAGAAATATCCACTGCTGTACTTAAAATGAGTCTAAATAATAATCAACAAGTGAATGTCGTGAACAAGAGTTGTGAAACTTGTGGTGGTCCACATCCTTATTTCGAGAGTGTCCGCCATCCGGGTGGCTTCACTCAAGAGAGCGTATATGCCGCTTCGGGATCCTACATACGGGAGGTAATTCCTACCAACCGCAAGGAGACCGTAACCTTCTAAGCTATCGTTCTAACAATTACCTTGGACCACCCGGGTTTAATCAAAATCAGAACAATCAAAATGTGCAAAATAGAAATAATCAGTTTAATCAGAATCAGAATCAGAATTTTCAAAATCAAGGTTCTCAAAATCAAGGAAATTATAATCAAAACCGATTCCAAGCTCCGCAACAAACTGTTCAAGCTCCACCTCCTCAAGCTTACATTGACATTGCTAATTACATCAAAAACAATGAAGCTAAGATGGTGTCCATGCAAAATCAAATTACCACTTTGAAGAATGATTTCACTTCTGAGCTTAGAGCTACTAGCAACAAAATTGATCAATCTCATAGCAAGATTGAAAGCATGATTGCTAGTCTCATGAGTCAAAAGAATCAAGCTTCAACTTCTGGAGCTCTTCCGAGTAACACCATTCCCAACCCAAAGGGAGAGTTGAATGCTATTGCTACTCGTAGTGGTAAATCTTATGAGGGACCCTCGATGCCTACTCCCTCTCCGGTGAGGGATGTGGAACGAGAAACCGAGGAGCCAAAGGACAAGGTGCATATCTCAAGCCCACGGTACGCACAAGTCCAACCTCCGCTGTCCTACCTCCAATTCCGGAACCCGTTGTTCCGATGAACACTCCTAAGCCTTCACTTCCTTATCCTTCAAGGCTTAATGACCAAAAGCTCCGTGATAAGACTAGTCAACAAATGGAGAAGCTTATCCAAATCTTTCAAGATTTGCACTTCGAGATTAGTTTCGTGGACGCTCTTCTTCTTATGCCCAAGTTCGGTCCGACAATCAAGAATTTGTTGAATAACAAAGAAAAGATTTTCGAAATGGCCAAAACTTCATTGAACGAGAATTGTTCGGCGGTTATCCTCAAAAAGCTTCCCGAAAAGCTAGGAGACCCCGGAAAATTCCTCATCCCATGTGATTTTCAAGGCATAGTTCAATGCTCCGCCTTGGCCGATCTTGGTGCGAGCATTAACTTAATGCCACATTCCATGTGGAAAAAGCTTTCATTACCTCCGACATACACCTACATGTATGATCCTTGAGCTTGCGGACCGTACAAGTTCTCGTCCGCTAGGTATAGCCGAGGATGTATTTGTGAAAGTAGGCAAGTTTCATTTCCCCGCCGACTTTGTTGTTGTCGAATTTGATGCCGATCCCCGAGTACCCCTCATCCTTGGGAGGTGCTTCTTAAAAACGGGTCGGGCATTGATCGACGTTGATGAAGGGGAAATCACTTTGAGGGTAAACAAGGAAGCCGTTACTTTCAATCTAGATCAAGTTACGAGATACTCCCCCAATTATGAAGACACTTCCGTCAACAAAATTGATGTCATTGACATTGTTTCGGAGGAGTATTCTCAAGAACTTCTTGGATTCTCGAGTGGGAATCCCACTTCGGTTGATCCCATCGTTGCTCGCTCTTCCCCTTCCCTCACTCCGTTTGAGGGAAGTGACTTTATCTTGGAAGAGATTGAAGCATACTTGTCTAGTGATTCTGTTTCATGGGAAATTGATCACGCTCCCATCGACATCGAGGGAGACATTCTTCTCATCGTGAAAATGCTCAATGAAGATCCTTCCTCACTCCCTCCTCAAGAACTTCATAAAGAGGAAATTAAAACTATTGAAAAATCTAATGATCCTCCCGAGGTCGAGCTTAAGGACTTACCACCTCATCTCGAGTATGCATTTTTGGAGGGTGACAATAAATCACCCGTCATTATTGCTAAAGACTTGAGTGAGGATGAAAAAGCCGCTCTCATAAAGGTTTTGAAGTCACACAAGCGAGCCATCGCTTGGAAACTTTCCGACATCAAGGGTATTAACCCGGAATTTTGTACACACAAGATTCTTATGGAGGATGACTTCAAACCAGCGGTCCAACAACAAAGAAGGGTGAATCCTAAAATTCATGAGGTTATCAAACAAGAAGTCATAAAACTTCTCGATGCCGGATTGATTTACCCTATTTCGGATAGTCCTTGGGTGAGTCCCGTTCATTGTGTGCCCAAAAAGGGTGGCATAACCGTTGTTGAAAATGATGAAAACGAGTTGATTCCTACTCGATTGGTTACGGGATGGCGTGTTTGCATTGACTATCGAAAGTTAAATGAAGCCACCCGTAAAGACCACTTTCCTTTACCCTGCATGGACCAAATGCTCGAGAGATTAGCTGGAAACGAATACTATTTTTTTCTCGATGGTTTCTCGGGTTACTTCCAAATACCCATTGACCCACAAGATCAAGAAAAGACCACATTCACTTGTCCTTATGGAACATTTGCTTACCGACGCATGCCTTTTGGCTTGTGTAATGCTCCCGGTACGTTCCAAAGGTGTATGATGGCCATTTTTCATGACATGATCGAAAAGACTATGGAAGTCTTTATGGATGATTTTTCGGTCTTTGGGGATTCTTTCCCAACATGTCTCTCCCATTTGGACAAGATGCTTGAACGTTGTGAAAACACGAATCTTTGTCTAAATTGGGAGAAATGTCACTTTATGGTTAAAGAGGGAATTGTCCTCGGCCATAAGATTTCTAAGAACGGGATTGAGGTTGACAAAGCTAAAGTTGATGTCATTGCAAAATTACCTCCTCCCACAACCGTCAAAGGAGTTAGAAGTTTCCTTGGTCATGCCGGATTTTATCGTCGTTTCATTCAAGACTTTTCAAAATATCCCTACCTATGACCCGACTTCTTGAAAAAGATACTCCTTTCATGTTCTCTAGTGAGTGCATTGAAGCTTTTCAAACTCTTAAAAAGAAGCTCACGGAAGCACCGATTCTAGTTGCCCCCGATTGGGAATTACCATTTGAACTTATGTGCGACGCAAGTGATTTCGCCATAGGTGCAGTTTTGGGGCAACGAAAATCAAAACATTTCCAGCCTATACATTATGCTAGCAAAACTTTGACCGAAGCTCAAGCACATTACACTACGACGGAGAAAGAATTACTAGCCGTGGTGTATGCTTTCGAGAAGTTTCGGCCATACTTGATCTTGTCTAAAAGCATAGTGTATACGGATCACTCGGCCATCAAATATCTTTTGCTAAGCAAGATGCAAAGCCGAGGTTGCTCCGATGGATTCTCCTCCTACAAGAATTTGATATCATCATCCGTGATAAAAAGGAGCGAGAACCTAGCGGCTGATCATCTTTCTCGTCTTGAAAATCCTCATCAAGATGTGCTCGAAAAAAGGAAATAAACGAAACGTTTCCTCTCGAGACACTTAATGTGGTATCTCATCGTAGAGATTCGAGTACCCCATGGTTTGCCGACTTTGCAAACTATCATGCAGGTAACTTTGTTGTGAAAGGGATGTCGTCCCAACAAAAGAACAAGTTTTTCAAAGATGTTAAGCATTATTTCTTGGACGACCCCTACTTGTTCAAAATCATCGTGCGGATCAAATCATCCGACGTGTGTTCACGCCAAGAAGCCGCTAAAATTCTCAAGGCTTGTCATAATGGACCCACGGGGGGACATCATGGCCCGAACTACACCGCCAAAAAGGTGTTTGACTCCGGTTTCTATTGGCCCACAATCTACAAAGATGCCCATGACTTAGTCCAATCTTGCGACGCTTGTCAACGTCATAGCAACATCTCTAAAAGAGATGAAATGCCTCAAAATGCCATTCAAGTGTGCGAGATCTTTGACGTATGGGCATCGACTTTATGGGGCCGTTCCCGTCTTCTCGAGGGAACAAGTATATACTCATGGCGGTCGATTATTTGTCTAAATGGGTAGAGGCGAAAGCGCTACCCACCAACGACGCCCGAGTAGTTGTGAAGTTTCTAAAGTCTCTCTTTGCCCGTTTCAGAACTCCCCGTGCCATCATTAGTGATCGCGGTGCACGCACTTTGCAACGACCAATTCAAAAGTGATGCTTAAGTACGGTGTCACTCACCGTCTCTCTACCGCGTATCACCCCAAACTAGTGGGCAAGTGGAAGTTTTGAATCGTGGTTTGAAAAGAATCTTGGAGAGGACCGTAGGTGAAAACCGTGCCTCTTGGTCGGACAAACTTGAAGATGCACTTTGGGCCTTCCGTATCGCTTACAAAACACCCATCGGGTGTACTCCTTACAAGCTTGTGTACGGAAAGGCGTGTCATCTCCCGATCGAGCTCGAGCACAAAGCCTATTGGGCCTTGAAGCATGCTAATTTTGACCTTAAGTCAGCGGGTGATCACCGGAAAGTTCAACTCAATGAATTAAATGAACTCCGTGATCAAGCCTACGAGAACTCGTTGATTTACAAGGAAAAGACTAAGAAGATCCATGACTCAAAGATCAAGAACCGCGTTTTCAACGTTGGTGACCGAGTCCTTCTTTTCAATTCTAGATTGAAAATCTTCTCGGGGAAGCTTAAAACCCGTTGGACTGGTCCATTCACCATTGCCAAAGTTTTTCCATATGGCACCGTCGAGTTATCTCAAACTGACGGGCCAAACTTCAAGGTGAATGGACATAGGTTGAAGCATTATTTTGGAGGGGACATACCATCCATGGTTGTCCCGGATCTCCAAACCTTCCCCATCTAACCAATGAATTCGGGGTCGAGTCAAGCTAGCGACTCGGTTAACAAAAACAGTAGCATTCCATGGGTTTTCATCCATGTTTCTGACTTCTTTCTCTTTTCTAACATCTAAGTGTGGGGGGAAACCTCCATAGTGTTTGCTTCTTGTGTGTTTGCTCATGTTTTCAGGAATCCCTTTGATCGTGATGATTGATGCTCTGCTTTGTTTTCATTCCAGCCGCCCAATATCCGATCAATTTTGCTAACGTTTATCCGGGGATATGTTTTCAAAAATCCTTTTTGTGATAAATAACAGATTTCGGTCCCACACACTTGGCTAGTGGTATTACCTTTTTCCGTTCGATAGTATCGGCTTCGGCCGGGACTTTGAATATTGAGGGAAATATTCAGTTCTAAGTGTGGGGGAATTACTGTTCACAATTTTGTCACATTTGTACCCTTTAGTCCCTAGTACCCCCGTTTTGACCCAAAATTTAAAAAATTTGCATAAAAATAAAGTGTTAACACTTCGGTGTTGATAAAAGTTTAGTCTTGATTAGGTTAGAACAAAGGGAATCCCGACTCTGCTAGAGTGTTGATCTAGCTGCTTCCTTAACAATTAGGCTAAGTTTTTACGAGTTGTGCAAATGAAAATGCTAAGCATGGAGTAGTTGGTTCTCTTTAGAGCTTATATAAGTAATCTATGGCTTTTTCTCCCATTAGCTCCTAATTGAACCTAATATAGTGTTGTTTTCAAACCCTTGAACATAAATATCGTTTTGTTATGCAATAAAATTTTTAAGCGATTTTGATAAAGAGTTAGAGTTCAACTTTTTGTTTAAATTTTTGGGAAAGCATACTTTCTTAAAATCTGAATAATATTGCAAAATGAAAGTATCGTAAAAGTGCTTGAATGATGCAAAAGTAAAATTGCAAGTCAAAAGTCACAAAAAAAAAAAAAAAGTGAAAAAGTGAATGAAAATGAAAAAAAATGTTGGTGAAATAAAAATGTTATGAATAAATGTGCGAAACTTGCTTTTTCTCAAATTTAAATCGAGTTGAACTCGATTCGTCAATTTTATCTTAAAAAGCAATGGGAATTTAGAGATTATTAATTTCAAAGGTCTAGAAAGCTTCTGTAGTATTCTCTCTGGGGTGTCAAAACCCGGTCACCTAAAACCAACTGGTTTGGGATGTTCCGAGAAGAAAGCCGTTACATGGAGTAATTTGGCCTTTGAGTTTTCAAACCTCTAAATAATCGGTGGTTGTTGTCCATTCAAGTCTTAATATTAAGTTAGCGGAAGTTTCTAAACCTTTGGAATCAAATCCACCGGCTGATTCGGTACTATTCTCTGTGGGGTGTCAAAAGCCCGGTCACCTAAAGCCGTCCTGGTTTGGGATGTGCCGAGAAGAAGCCAGCTACATGGAAAAGGCCCTTTTCGAACCTTAAGTTTTTAGATTTCCGGTGAATTAATATTAAACTTGAATAGATAACAACCGTGATGAGTGTCGATTTTTATGATCAAAGTTTTGAAAACAACACACACACTTAAAATGTATAAATTATGGGAGTAAAAAGTTAAGTCTCGACTTACATAGATTATTTGTATAAGTAGTGTTAGCATTTTACAAAAACATTTGCACAATAAGTCTAGACTTAGTTTGGGAGTATAAAAAAGAGGATGACGATTACAATTCCCGGAGACACCCATTTTGTGTGAATCCCGTTCCATGATACCGCTTATATTTTGATAATCAAGCATGTTTTTTACATTTCAGTTTAAGTTTCTCACATCAAATAAAAATTCGAAACGGGGTAGTCTTGGTAATCTTGAGTCTTTCATTACTTCACATGATTGATTGCTAGGGACTAGCAATTGCCTAGTGTGGGGGAATTTGATGAGTGCTTATTCACTCATCGTTTTTACCTACCTAAGACCTCAAAATGACTAAAACACCCAAAAACGCTCAAAATATGTTAAAATATCCTCGAGAATGTGTTTTATGTCTTTCGGTACAAAAGGATTGAAAATGAGAGTTAAAACGGAAAAATCGAGTTGAATCTGAAAAGTGCGTCAAGACGTAGCCGAAGTGATTTTTACATTTCAAGCCCGACGCGTTTTGAGAGTGATCAGGGGAAAAACAACCCAAAATCCTATCCCGAACCCAAAATCCCATTTCACCCTTTCCCGATACCGACAAATTTCCAAAACATCTTCACAAAAATAAAACAAACTTAACATTACCTTTTTAAACCCCCTATCACCCATTGTGAACCCCTGCCATAACCCTTTTGAACCCCCCAACCCCACGACCCTTTCACTTGACCTTTCCCCCCAAACCAGTAATAAAACCCCTTCTTCTCCTTCCTCCCACATACCCAAACCCAAAAAACCTCCAAAATACCAAAATGTATCCCGCCAAAAATCCAACTCACACCTGAGTCACTCCTCACTATCCCCTTGTCACTCTCCATCTTGGAAGCTGCATAAAGAGAAGTCAAAAGATAGTCACAAGATTGCAATCCACCTTGGCAATCCTCAATCTTTTTATTGGAGCTCAAGCTTTAATGGCCAAGATCAAATGGCTGCTTCTCCAAGATCATTTGATGGTTCTGATTATCTCCAAAGAAGCACAAGGTTTTCCCAAGCTGTTTTCCCTCACATAAGAAGCACATAAGAGATTGAAGACCTAGGATGTTTTAGTATAAATAGGATCTCATTGTAGCCTTGAAAGGCACCCCTAGTTTTAGTTTAAAGTTTTAGTTTATATCTTTTTCTAAGTTCAATTGTACTACGTTTTTATTCAATGAAAAGCATTTTTCTACTTTATGTTCTTGTTTCATACTAAGCAGTCCAGCACTTTCTGTTTATTTGTCTAATCCTAATTGTAAGTTGTCAAAGGCTCTAAATTGAGGTAACAAAACAATTTCCAAACAAAAGGGGGTCAAACCAAAGACTTGAAAATCAGTTAAAGTGTTTTTCGGCTCTTCAAGGGGTGTTTGTTTGTTGTTAGAAAATGGTCAAAAAACTTGTTTCTACCCGTTTGACTTAGCAAGTCAAATTACTTTGAATAAGTTTAGAAGAGTTTTAATGTTTAGAAGTTGCTTCATTAAAGTTGTACCAAGTTTGTTTCACCAAAAACAAAATAATAACTTTTTTTGTACTTCTTATCAGGGTTTAAATTCGCACGTTACCCACCCGCCGTGCCACCTGAGTGGGAGCTTAATTGGTTGCTTAATTGAAGTCCCAAATGTGCTAAATTTGTTTTTCTTGAATCCTTAGGTCCCTAACTCAGTTTGTGTCAAATATAGTTTGCAACTTAATGTCTTTTAGCATGGTTTAGATGAATTTTAAAATCTGCCTTTTCATTTTTAGCTCACATCAAGACAAAAATTCAACATAAGTCGAGAACAAATTTTAGATTTGTCTGCTAAAAGCTCCTTATTACCCCAATTGGTTTTTTATATATCTCTGCTAGCCTAACTTTGTTTCTGTAGCATGTCTTGGTCCTGGAAGCTCACCATTCAGCTTAAAAATAAGCTGAAAACAGACCATAGGAATCTGTGTTGAACATGCAGCTTACAATCCCACAGGTCACTTTCCTTGGCACATTGCTTATTAGTAGGACTAAATGCTTAATTAGGAGTTTAGTGCTTAAGTATGTTTAGACTAGGTTAGAATATTGTTAGATAATTTATTGCTTATTTGTAAACTTTAAGAGTTTTGTTTAGTCATTGGCTTAGGATTTCCCTAGATAGTTAACTGTTGCATTACTTATTCCCTAGTTTAGGTAGATTATTGTAGTTAGATTTAGTGTGCTTATTAGATTACCCTTAGATTGCTTATCTTGGAGTCTTTCTTAGTTAAGTCGTTGGCTCAATTAGACTGAAAAGGGGTGTTTGGTAGACTGCTTATTATGCTTTCAAGCTAAAAGGGTGTTTGTTAAGTTTTTAGCTCTGTTGTGATAAGCTGTTCATACAGCTTATTGAAAGTATTCTTAACAAAAGGTTTTCACAAAAAGTGTGTATCTTGGTTGTGATTTCAAATTTCAAAAAGAAAAATTAAAAAAAAAAAAAAAAAAAAAAAAAAGAACAAAAAGATAGAGGCCAGGATTCGAACCTGTGACCTCCACCCATCTCAAAGACCTCAACACACACACCTAAAGCCATCTGCCCTTGGGACTTTTCTTTTCAAACAAATCTTGCAAAATCAAATCTTTAAGGGGATTGGCAGCTTTTTACTTTAAGCTCATTTTCGCTTATTTGGTAGCTTATTTGCTTAACAAGGCAATCGCTTTTCTCGTTTTTCATAGATTAAGCATAACTCAAGGTACTTTTTGTGATTTTTCCAGATTTTTCTTAAAATGTTTAGTATTTTTAATTAATTAATTAATTAGATTAAATTAGTTTTTAATTCATAGTAATTATTTTAAAAGTCGAGAAATTCTCGGTTTTTTTTTTCTAAAATTATTTTTTGTCGAATAGAACGTAGGAAAATTGTTTTCACGCCCGTAGCCCCTAAATTGCAAAACTTTTACGTTTATGGCTCGGGTGGTTCCCAGTTCTTGCGTTTTTTAGTTTTAGCACCCTAGGACTTAGTTTAGCTTCGTTTTATCATTCCTTAGACTTAGTAGTAGTTAATTTGTAGTTTATTAGGTTTCCCTTGCCTTAATTACCTTCTCAATTAATTAAGTAGACAACGTAATTCAAATCAACAAATCATTATAACCAATTCAAGTTATAAATCACAAAACTCAACGAATCCTTCCATTCACACCTCGTTGGGACATGACCCGGGAAATCACTTTTCCGGTATCACTTTTATCACACCCGTAAGATTTGGAACGTTAACCCTTTTCCTAAAAGGTTAATTTGTCGGGTTTTACGGTTAATTTGATATATATTGATATTGTGTTTTTCACCACTCACAAACAAACGAATCACGGACACTAGCACTGCATCTATCACTGATGATTCCATTGTTTCTACTTCCGATGTGGGTGTTCCAATCACTGTTACTAACCAAATGGAACCCATTCTTGCATGGGGATTTGAATTATCCAGTTATCCATTCTTGTTCTGTGGTTCAACTGCGCATCGTTCAAATCGTTCTGTGGTAATGTACCAGACTCAGCCTTCCAAGCATATGACTGAGATCGCCATGCTCATGAACTTCGTGGAGTAAACTCATCGGGATCAGTTAGATTCGGGAAGGGACCATTTTGGTGCAATTATGGGTTATGGAGACTATGTTGTTGGTAATAGTGTAATCTCTAGGGTATATTATGTTGAAGGTCTTGGTCATAACTTGTTTTCTGTTGGTCAATTACGTGATTCATCTAGAGGTGGCTTTAGAAAACATACTTGTTTTGTTAGAGAACTTAATGGTGTAGAACTTTTAAGAGGAACATGAGGTTCAAATCTATACACCATCTCTATCGAAGACATGATGAAGTCTTCTCCAATCTGATTGTTGTCAAAGGCTTCAAAAACAAAGTCACGGTTTCATCGTCTCAATCACTTGAACTTCGGCACAATTAATAATCTTTCCGTAAAGGATCTTGTAAAGAGGCTTACCTGCATTAAAGTATGGAAAAGATCATCTTTGTTCAGCATGCCAATTGGGAAAAAGCAAGAAATATGCCCACAAACCCAAACCCACAAACTCAGTAATGGAAGTTCTTCATACCCATCATATGGATATGTGCGGACCAATGAGAGTGCAAATAATAAATGGGAAGAAATATATTTTAGTCGTTGTTGATGACTACTCTCGATTTACTTGGGTAAAGTTTTTGAGGACAAAGGATGAAACTCTAGATGTTATCATCAAACTTATCAAGCGCAAATTGAAGCTTGTTCTAACTTAACAATATGTTAGAATTGTTTGAAATGCAGACAATGGCACAGAGTTCGCTAACAAAGACTTCTTAAGTCAATTTTATGAAAGTGTTGGAATCAGTCATCAAAGAAATGTTCCACTAACTCCTCAACAGAACGGTGTAGTTGAAAGATCTAAATCGAACTCTTTGAAAGCCGCAAGAACAATGCTGATTTATTCAAAGGTTCCAATGTTTCTCTGAGCTGAAGCCATTGCCCTTTGCTTGCTATATACCCAAAATCGCTCCCTCATACACACACATATCATGGAAAAACTCCATAGAACTTGTCCATAAACAAAAACCTTCGGCCTCCTACCTTCAAGTGTTTGGTGCTTTGTAAGTATCCAACTAATGACTCAAGATTTAGGTAAATTAAGAGCTAAGGCGACATTGGAGTTTTTTTGTAGGTTATGCATCAAACAAGAAGGGTTACCAATCTACAACAAAAGAACTCGGAGATATCATGGAAACTATTCACGTCACGTTCGATGAAATGTCCGCAAATGGCTCCGGGACAATCAGTTCTGGACCCGTGACATTCAACCTTCATTAAGTAGTCCCATCGGCCTTCTTTAAACAAATCTCTCACCAAAGAACTCCTTATGTACCTCCTTCTTGAAGATGATTTGAAGAAATTGTTTGATCCTAAATGTTTGATAGAACACCATGAGCTAATTGCTAATGACGTCAAATCCATCAACAGATCTGCCTCCTAACATCGCTGTCAATGAAGATAACCCTTCAGTTTCTATGTCACTAAGTCAAGAAGTCACTCGTTGATGATCACTGCCTCATCATCAAATCCTAAAATCATCGAGTGTACATCATGGAATTGTTTCTGTCACCTATGATGGAGATAATCCCTTTGCTACTCCTGAAGATGCTCCCTTTAAGAACATATTTGCTCCTGAACCATCATTAGAACCATCTTCATCAGGAGAAAACGACTCGCTACTTCCGCCCTTTTAACAACAACCACATAAACACCTTAGAAAATGGAAACATGACCATCCATTGGACAACATCATTGGAAAGTCCCTCCGTCAAGAATCCACTCGTAAACAACTTGCAACCTGATGCCTTATGGTGCTTCTTCAACTTCGACTCTCTAAGATCGAACCGAAGACGCTTAAAACCGCCATGAATGAAGATGTACCGGTTCAATGCCACGCAAGAAGAAATTCATGAGTTTGATCGACTAGATGTATGGGAATTAGTACCTGCTCCTGACTGTTCTATGATCATTGATCTAAAGTGGATCTTCAAAGTAAAACTTTGTTAGGAATTAGAAATTCCAGGTATTAAAGAGTCGGTCACCTCAAGTATATGTAATCGTTAGAAAGCTCATAGTCATAGTACTTTTATGTTAAGTAGTATTTAGTTTAGTAACACCGTGGAGGACGGACGGGTTTTTACCCACTGTATGCCTCGGATCCACGTTCTCGCTTGTGTAGGCGTTTTATGTAAGACTATAAATACTCTCTACCTCCCAAGGTAGAGAGTCGGAGCTCATAATAATATTTTCTTTCTCTACTTTCATAGTTCCCAACTCTCTTCCTTTCTCTCACTAGAACTCTCTCTAAAACACTCTTATACTACCACTTGTGTTAATGGTTTGATGTGTTTGTGAAATCCAATATCCTACAATTGGTATCAATAGCCATGGTTTGATCACTCATCTTTCATGCTCTTTGTTTTGGTGGATTTCATAAGGTTTTGGAGTATTAAGTGTTTAGGAGAGTTTGATTCATTTGGACAAATTCTAGTGTTAAAGTTTGAATTTTGCTTGTACTTTTTGTGTTTAGGATCATCATATGTGTTTATGTTTTGAATTGGAAGCCTTAAATCATTAGGGTTTGGTTGTTTTGGATTGATAAAGTGGTTATTTTTGAAAAAAGGACTAAGCTGTGAGTTGTGTCTCTGACTTGTCAGGTTTCTTCAAAGCGAGTTGTTTTGTTATTTCAAGCGAAGTTGGTACATGCGACTTAGCGTTTAACCGAGTTGATATTTATGCTACTTGGGTTCTAAGCGAGTTGTTTCTTTAAGAAACTTGAGATCTAAAGGACTTCATACTTAGCGAGTTGTAACGGCGTTAGCGGAAGTTAACTTAAGCACTTAATTTTAGTGTTCAAGCGAAGTTGATTGTCATGTTGAGTTGAGACTAAAGCGAGTTGGCTATTTAGCGACTTGATTAATTTAGCGAGTTGAGTGTGTTGAGTTATTTGACTGCTTATGAAGGCGAGTGTGTGTTTAGCTTAACTTGTTCATTTAGACCTTTTCTTCTTCGTGTTACGCTCTTACGTTGCCAGGTTCTTTGGTTTAGTAAAATCCGCTGAAAGAATCAATTTCCGGTTTAATCAAAGAATTGCAAAATCCCTAGAGCTTGAAACATGTCTACAAACGTTCCTACTATCATCTCCACCGCTGTTCAGAGAGGATGTTCAAGCGGTGGTTCAGATACTCGGGCCCACCCATGCTTGATGTAATATGACTTCACGCATTCTTGGAAACCAGGTCAACGAATCGCATTGTACCGCTATTTGGAAAGGAAAAATGGTGTCAGCCACATTCTCAAATCCATTGATGAAGGACCGTATCGACGAGTTGAGACGACTAGAGATGTACTTGATATCTGCTCAAGATGGAACTCGATTTGGAATGGAGCCAGACTAAAAGATGTATGATGAGCTTGATGATAAGGAGAAAAGAGATTCGATGCTTCGATATCGTGGCTTCAAACATTGTTCTTCAAGGTCTTCCTAAAGACATCTACAAGTCGATCAATCACAACAATCAAGCAAAGGCAAGATGGGATAATGTCAAGATGCTTCTCCTCAGGTTCAATTAACTATGAAGACAGAGAATCACAACTCTATGACGAATTTGAACACTTCAAGATGAAACCAGATGAGAGTGTTTATGAGTACTATGTGAGATTCCACAAGCTTGGTAATGATATGAGGAACACCGTCGAATGACTATGCCTAACATTCCACTTTGAACTCAAAATTTGCACGAACAAATATGAATCCCGAATGGCACAAGTTTGTCACTGTGAAGCTCACTAAAAGGATTGAAGAATACAAACTATGAGCAACTCTATGCCTTCCTTCTTCTGAATGAGAGACATGCCATGTTTGAAAAGAGGATTCTTGAACAATTCAAAACAAATCCGGGAGAGACAAGCTCATCAAATGATTCAACTGCCTTCTACTCAAACATTGGAATCACCACCAAAGCATCTCAAGTTATACCCATGAGTGATGGCAATCACAAACTCATTCCTGATCCAAGATTCAAACAAGCCGATGCGTCGATGTACCAAAGGACACTTCATTTCAATCGGCCCTCATGGTTAAACAAAACTTGACACTCAGTCCACATACCAACCGTCTTCATACCAACAATGAAATCAGCTAGCTTCCATACAATCATGCTCTAGTCGAGAGATGGAAAGTCATGGTGCAAATGGCCAGTTCAAGAAAGACAAGATTTAACAAGGAAGAGGTGGAGTCGTGAGAGAATATGTGGCAAATCATAATCTGGGGAAGGAATGGAAATCAAGGTCAGCTTAAGCCGATCAAATGCTATAACCGTGGTGGTGAGGGACACATTGCAAGGAACTGCACATCTTCAAAACGTCCACAGAATGCTGCCGTGAGATAAGATGTCGCTTGTACAAGCCTGTCAGATAATGGTCTTTGCTTTGGATGAAGAGGAGTTGTTGTTTCTGTCTGAGGGGAAATGCCAAGACCATGATGCAGATGTGGATGAATGTGCCAATTGAGATAGGTCACAATCATCGAATGCCTTTCAAGTCGCTGATTGTGATGCATACTGACTCTGATGTGGATGATGGACCCACTAATGCACACACACAATTTTTATGGCTAGCATCTCTCCAATGGTTTCTCCCAAGGTCTCATCTTCACCACAAGCTGGCCCATCCAAAGACAAACTCATCTCAGAGATTGTTCAAATCGTTCTGTGGTACCTGGACTCAGGCTGTTCCAAGCATATGATTGGAGACCTGTACGCTCATGAACTTCGTGAGCAAATTCATCGGGACAGTTAGATTCGGTAATGATCATTTTGGTGCAATTATGGGTTATGGTGATTATGTTGTTGGTGATAGTGTTATCTCTAGAGTATACTATGTTTAAGGTCTTGGTCATAATCACTTCTCTGTCAATGGGTCAATTCGTGACTCATCTAGAAGTAGCCTCTTTAAAACATACTTGTTTTGTTAGAGAACTTGATGGTAAGGAACTTTTAAGAGGAACTCGTGGTTCAAATCTTTACACCATCTCTATAGAAGATATGATGAAGTCTTCTCCAATTTGCTTGCTGTCAAAGGCTTCAAAACAAAGTCATGGTTATGGCATCGACGTCTCAATCACTTGAACTTCGGCACCATCAATGATCTCTCCCGAAAGGACTTAGTTGTAGGTTTACCTCGACTAAAGTATGAATAGGATCATCTTTGTTCAAAGATGTCAATTGGGAAAAAGCAAGAAGTATGCCCATAAACCCAAACCTACTAACTCTCCAATAAGTTCTTCATACAATTCATATGGATTTATGTGGACCAATGAGAGTGCAGAATATCTTTGGGAAGAAATATGTGTTAGTTGTAGTTGATGATTACTCTAGATTCAACTGGGTCAAGTTCTTAAGGACAAAGGATGAAACTCCTGATATCATCATCAAACTCATCAAACAAACCGCAGTTCGACTTAACAAAACCGCCGAATTATCCGGACAGACATTAATGGAACGAAGTTTGTTAACAAACAACTTAGTGAATTCTATGAAAGCATTGGAATCAGCCATCAAAGAAGTGTTCCACTAACTCCTCAACGTAACGGTGTAGTTGAAAGGCTTAAATCAACTCTTGTAGAAGCGCGTAGAACAATGCCGATTTACTCAAAAGTTCCAATGTTTCTCCGGCGAAGCTATTGCCACCGCATGCTACACACAAAATCGTTCCCTGATTCACACTGCTCATGGAAAGACACCATATGAACTTGTCCACAAATGAAAACCTAATCTCTCTTTCCTTCGTGTGTTTGGAGCATTGTGCTATCCAACTAATGAGGGTCAAGACTTAGGTAAACTTAGAGCTAAAGTGACATTGAGTATTTGTAGGGTATGCACCAAACAAAAAGGGATATCGAATCTACAACAAAAGAACCCGAAACATCATGGAAACAATTCACGCTACGCTTGATGAGCCGGTCAAACGGCTCCTCGAACAATTCAGCCTGGACCGAGACTTCAAAGCAAATTTCAATTGGTTCATCCCTTGTTCCAAACTCTTCTCAAGAAACTCCATATGTACCTCCATCTCAAGATGATTTAAAGAAATTGTTTGATCCTATGTTTGATGAACTTTATGATCCGAGTACTAATGAGGTGTTGATCCTACAACAGAATGGTCGCTCATATTCCAGTGAATGAAGTCAATCCCCGCCTCAATATCTTTAAGTCAAGAAGCTTCGCCGATCCTTCAGAATTCGCCTCATCAACAAATCATCATTCTTCAAATGTACATCATGGAATGTTTCGCATCAATGATGAAGTTAATCCCTTTGCTAACTCAAGATGCTCCATTTGAAAACATATTTGCTTCTCGAATCTTCTTCGAACCATCCTCTTCGTGAGACATCGACTCAGCTACTTCAGTCCTCAACAACTACCACATGAACACCTCGAAAATGGACTCCACGATCATCCATTAGACAACATCATTGGAAATCCCTCTCGTCCAGGATCCACACGGAAACAACTTGCAACCGATGCCTTATGGTGCTTCTTCAACTCCGTACTCTCTAAGATCGAACCAAAGATGTTAAAACCGCCATGAATGAAGATAGCCGGTTCAATGCTATGCAAGATGAAATTCATGAGTTCGATCGACTAGATGTATGGGAATTAGTACCGCTCCAGATTGTGCTATGATTATTGCTCTAAAATGGATCTTCAAAGTGAAACTTGATGAGCATGGTGATGTGTTGAAGAACAAGGCTCGATTAGTTGCTAAAGGATACCTTCAAGAGGAGGGTATTGACTTTGAAGAATCTTTTGCTCTCAGCTTGCTCGAATCGAGGCAATCGAATCTTTGGCTAATGCCGCTAGTAAGAACATGGTAGTCTATCGATGGATGTGAAGACGGCATTTCCGAATCCGGAGATCTTAAAGAAGTCGCTTCACGCCACCAACCCAAGGATTTGTAAATCAAGAGCATCCTACTCACGCTTATCGTTTGAAGAAGGCCCTTTATGGTTTAAAGCAAGCTCCAAGGGCATGGTATGATACGTTGACAAAGTTTCTTCTATCAACCGGATTTAGCAAAGGAGCAGTTGATCCAACATTGTTCACCGAAGTCGTGCAAACATTTAATTCATGTTCAAATTTATGTTGATGATATTATTTTTGCCTCGACAGACCCAATGGAATGTGATCGCTTTTCTAATGAAATGAGTTCAAAATTTCAAATGTCAATGATGGGACAAATGTCATTTTCTTGGGATTACAAATTTCACAAAGTCCCGGAGGCATTTTCATAAATCAATCTAAATATGCACCTGAGATCTTAAAGAAATTTGGATTTGATTCAAGTGACCCTGTTGACACTCCCATGATTGATCGAACCAAACTAGATGAGGACCACTCGGGGATCATGATTGACCAAACAAAATATCGTAGTATGATTGGATCCCTGATGTACCTCACGCCTAGTAGACCGATATCTTGTTCGCTCGGCCGTTTGCATGTGTGCTAGATACCAGGCTAAGCCTACTAAAAGCACCTTGAAGTTAAAACGGGTCTTTCGGTATCTCCAAGGAACCATCAATATGGGACTTGGTACCAGAAGACACCGTATGTCACTAACGCCTGCGCATGGATCGATCATGCAGTTGTCAAGATACACGCCGAAGGCACGCCCTGGAGGTGCGCTTTTGGCCAAGTGATAAGCTTGTGAGTTGGTCTTCAAAGAAGCAAATGAGTACTTCTATTTCATCTACAGAGGTTGAATACATAGCCATGTCATCTTGTTGTGCTCAAATCTTATGGATGAGATCTCAATTATCCGACTATGGCTTTGTATTCAACAAAATCCCTGCATGTATCAGATAATAAAAGTGCTATTGCTCTCTCATGCAACAACGTTCAACACTCAAGAGCAAAGCATATCGCATATTCGACATCATTTCATCGTGGAACAAGTGGAAAAGGTGTGGTGGAACTCTATTTTGTGAGGTCTCAATATCGCTTAGCGACATCTTCACCAAAGCTCTTCCAAGAGAACGTTTTGAGTTTATTCTTCCACGCCTTGGCTTGAAAAGTCTTCAACCAGAACACTCAAACGCCTTCGTGAAGAAGACGAGGAGTAAAGGTCTATCTTCATCTATCTCTTGTATATATCTATTCGAAAAAAAAATACAAAATTATAAAACCTTCAAAATCCATAAAAATAATCAAAAAAATTCAAAAATCTTCAAAAATATTGTCAATTTGTCATGCTTTTTCGATTCGACAATATCTACGGTTTTGTGCCTGTCATTCAAAGAATGACACGGGACTTTAGATGTTGTTCGAATTTAAAAAAAAAAAAAAAAATTTAGAGAAAGAGAAACAATGGTTTATTGTCATTTCACAAGAACCCGCTTTTCAAAGAAAGAACAGAGCCATACTTTATCATGTTTTCAAAATTCCATGCTATGATTCTTTAAACATTTATGCTCAATAAAACTAACTGCTTTGAAAAATAACTCAGCCTCTATTTTTGATAATCATCTGACTTATTTGTCAAAATATCAATCTCTCAATCAACAACCTATGTCATTGATTGAGGGGAGAATGATTTCAATTAAATTAAAAAGTTATTTGGCATTCAATTGTTTTCAAAAGATATTCATGCATGTTTTATCAATGGAGTTTAAAGTCTTAAAATCCGATCATTATCAGCTAAAACGCTTTCATAATCAAGTCACAATTCTCCTTAAAAGCTTTCAAAATCAATTTAAATCTATAAGAGATCACAAATCTCAAATGATTTGATAATTGTGATCGGGGAGAATGTGTGATTTAAATTGGATTTAAACCGATAATTCGGTAAATGGTTTTATAAGGATGTACAAGCTCGCCTTCCCACATGTGACAAACGATTTCAAATTTTCCATGCACATGTTGAGGGGAGCATCTATCTTAAACCTATGATTTGAAACGTGATAACTTATCTCAAGGTGCAGGTTCCCTCTAGTATGTGCAAAACTCTTTTCAAATCTCGAGGCACATATTGAGGGGAGCAAAATCATGAAAACCTCATCCTTCCCCAAAATGCTTTATCTACTTGATTCGATTAAGGAAGTGATGTTGATATTTTTTTAAAATGGTAATCAAAGAAGTTAATTCTTTCTCTTGCCTCCGTGTGGAAAACTATTTCAAATACTTGATTCACATGTTGAGGGGGAGTTCTTCTTCTAAAAATATCAAAAACAATTCAGGTACAAAATGCTTTGATAATATATCACAAGTATCTGGATTGATTTTCAAATGGTTTTCAATTGGTTCCTATGGTAGATGAACAATACCAAAAAGACCCACCAACTTTACATTATGTATGGTGATATAAGGACGATAAGGTTAGGTATGTGTTCCCATGATCCGCCAGTACCGGAGGGATCTACCTGTGGACTATCCACTAGTTAGTGTAGAGTTCTTAGGTATGATGATAAAAGGAGAAAATGAGATATGGGAAGAGTGCGGACCGAGATCGAAGTACCGAATAAACCCAACAAGGTTCTAGCTATGAAGTCTCTCGGTAAGCACTCAAGGTTGAAGAATTAAAAAGAATTGAATGAGAAAAGGGTGAAAACAAATAGCCCTCCATTTATTCAACCTTAGGGCGAAAACCGGGTTCAATTCATATGCTACTGATGGTAACATCCAGATTGAAGACAAGACGCCATGGACCCAAAGGACGACCGCACTTCAACTTTCCAAACCACTCAAGTTCCTCTTAAAAG
The DNA here is from genome assembly GCA_910596185.1 of Chrysanthemum makinoi. NCBI lineage: Eukaryota > Viridiplantae > Streptophyta > Magnoliopsida > Asterales > Asteraceae > Chrysanthemum > Chrysanthemum makinoi. The sequence continues at coordinate 44,483,116 of OU343221.1, forward strand.
GACTTGTTTCATTCTCACGGGAAACCTACATTATCTATCGAATTTCTCTTAGAGATTGTTGATATTCAAGAGGAGACCTCTCCCTAGTCTCCTATATAGGATCCAAATATGCACAAATTGAGTCTAGTGCCACGAGATCATCAATAAATCTCATTATGACACTTTCAATGAAGACTGCTTTACACAATGTGGAAAGAGAGATTATATTGAGTCCCACGCATTATCCTTGTGGTATTGCCGTAACATCCGAAAGTGATATGTTTACATATTCACAATGAAGATGGAAAGCCTTCTCGAGCCAACATCTAACAAGCTCCTGGTAGGTGGCATGTGAGATCTATTATACAGACAACCATGTGACAACCGAACGTAAAACAATGGGTGATTCAATCTTTGAATCAATCCCGTTCAAAGTTATGGATTGACGGATACCTTTGAAAACCGGTCTTTGTGCTTTAAAACTCTTTTCATTAGCACGTCGACCGCGTACTAATTTTTCAAATCAAAAGGTGTTTTATGATTGATAATTGATTTTCATTAAACCTTCGTTATATTGCAAAAACAATTTCTATTGAGCAATACACCATTGTTTTTCAAATCTCTTTTCATCAATCGACGAATTACCGGGTTCACTCACCTGCGGTTGTCTTCTTTGAGACGCTCCGTTTGAGAACAACTAGAGTACCGCTAAACCCTCACAAGGAAATTCTTCTAATTATACCGATCACAAAAGATCTTGTACCGATCAACGGGAACCGTGGGCCGCGGTACCTCAATTCATCGAAAGTGATCAAAGACACTTTCGTGCTTTATTGCTAACTCGCCTATGCGTGTACACCCGACGTTTGTACCGACGTAATGAAGCTGTCAATCCATAGCCGCATGCTCACCTAACACATTCATCTCAAAAGAAATCATGATTAGTGCATCAATGACTCTGATATTCTCACTCCATGCTTTGCTACGCCGCCGCCAATATCATGAATCAACGAATGCTTCCGCTACTCGGATGAGAAGATATCATGATCCAGAATGTGAGCATGTCGGTCCTAAAGTCACAACATCACATAATACCAACACCACAATGGATGTAGATTTTCTATTAGCCGATGATCTCAAAAGTCGGCTCAACATTATTATCATGGATCAAGAAAAGACCTCCACTTGGATTAACCAAACATGCAATGAGTGGAATCAATGACTACAAGCTTCGGAGCAAAGTACTACATCAAGAATGCAAGATCAATTGTTAATGAAATATCTGATTGTATTCAATGTCATTTTAGTATATGGTTGAGGTGACCTCCTGTGGGAGATTGTTAGGAATTAGAAATTCCGTGTATTAAAGAGCTCACACCTCAAGTATATGTAATCGTTAGAAAGCTCATAGTCATAGTACTTTTATGTTAAGTAGAATTTAGTTTAGTAACACCGGAGGACTGACGTCTTTACCCATCGATGCCCGGGATCCACGTACTCGCTGTGTATGCTTTTTATGTAAGACTATAAATACTCTCTACCTCCCAAGGTAGAGAGTTGGAGCTCATAATAATATGTTTATTTTCTCTCACTAAGTTCCCAACTCTTACCTTTCTCTCACTAGAACTCTCTCTCTAAAACACTCTTATACGCCCACTTGTGTTAATGGTTTGATTTGTTTGTGAAATCCAATATCCTACAAACTTGATGAGCATGGTGATGTATTAAATAACAAGGCTCGATTGGTTGCAAAAGGATACCAACAAGAATTTGCTTCTTTGAGCATGAGTTAGTCCTTTTATGAGAATTCCTCCTGCGAGGTAGTTCGCAAAGTCAGCAAACCAAGGATCGTCAGTTCCATCGATGGTCATGAGGGTTTCATCAGGGAAATAGTCATCGATTTCTTCTTCTTTTAACTCCTCAAGATTGGGATTTTCTAGACGAGATAAGTGATCGTGACAAGATTCCTGCCTTTCATTTCTTATCTTTGATTTCGATGTCAAATTCTTGGGTAGCAAATCCATCGAATAAGACGTGGTTTAGCATCTTGCTTGGTGAATAGATACTTGGTGAATGATCGGTAAAATGACTATTTTTGAGAGCACGAGGTATGATCGAATTTGTCGAATCGCGAAAACGACGGCCAGATAGTTCTTTTCGGTGACGGTATAATTTTTGCCAGCACTATTCAGTGTCTTGCTAGCAAAATATATAGGTCGAAAGTGTTTTCCTTCTCGTTGGCCTAGGACGGCTCCAACAAAATAAACTGCGTCGCACATAAGTTGAAGGGTAGTGACCAATTAGGTGAAACCATGATCGGAGCACTAGTAAGTTGAGATTTCATGTTTGAAAGCTTTTATGCAATCTGCATTGAAGTCAAATAGATTCTTTCAAGAAGTTTTGTCATCGGACGAGATATTTTTGAAAAATCTTTGATGAATCGGCGGTAAAAACCAGCATATACTAAAAAACTTCTAACGGCTTTGACGTTAGTTGGTGGTGGAAGTTTCAAGATAACATCGACCTTTGCTTTGTCTACTTCCATCCACCTTTGGAGATTTTGTGGCCAAGCACAATTCCTTCGGTTACCATAAATTGGCATTTTCCCGTTAAGGACAAGATGTGCAGCTTCGCATCTTTCGAGCATTTTATCGAGATTAGAAAGACAAACTTCAAATGAGTCTCGAAGAAAAGTCATCCATGAAAACTTCCATGGAGGTTTCTAGCATGTCTTGGAATATGGCAATCATACACCTTTGAAAAGTCGCAGGTGCATTGCAAAGACCAAAAGGCATACGCCGATATGCGTAGGTTCCAAAAGGACAAGTGAAAGTGGTCTTTTCTTGATCGTTAGGATTGATAGGGATTTGGAAATATCCTGAAATCCGTCGAAACAAAAGAACTTATTTCTGCTAGTCTTTCAAGCATTTGATCCATGAACGGGAGTGGAAAGTGATCTTTTTGGTGGGCTTTGTTTAACTTACGATAGTCAATACAAAGCGCCAACCAGTGAGCAGATTCTAGTTGGAACTAGTTCATTTTGTTCATTAGTCACAACCGTCATTCCTCCTTTCTTGGGAACACGATTAACGGGGCTTACCAAGGGGCTATCCTAATTGGGTAAATGATTCCAGCATCGAGAAGTTTTATGATTTACTTTTTTACAACTTCTTTCATGTTGGGATTGAGTCGATGTTGACGTTCTACCACATGTTTAATCCCTTCGTCAAAATTGATTTTGTGTTTGCAGAAATTAGGACTAATTCCTGGGATGTCGGATGTTTTCCAAGCAAAAGCTTGTTTGTGATTTTTGAGGACGAAAACTAAACTTTCTTTCTCACTATCCTCGAGCAATGAAGATATGACTCTGGAAGAGACTTTTCCTCAAGTAAGCATACTCAAGATGATCGGGAAGGTTTGAGTTCGAGATCTGTGGGTGGTTCTTCGATAGATGATTTGATTCGCATCTCGTCATTGAAAGTTATTTCTTCAAAACTTTCATCCTCTTCCTCTTTCTTCTTCTTCAGAATTATCTCCTTCGAATTCTACTTTCATGAAATCATCAAACTCTTTGTCAAAGTCTGTTTCATTGATTTTTTCAGAAGTAGTCATGAATGGGTCGGATTCGTTAAGTAATGCGTCCAATTCTTCATCAGTGACTTCATCAAAAATATCGATGTTAAAAAAGTGTCATCCTGGAATGTGAGTAGCGCATTGCTTTATCGATTAGAAAAGTGATTCGATCATCCCCAACTCCAAGGTTGAGTTCTTTTCCTTTCACTTTGATGATTGCATCGGCGGTATTTAGGAAAGCTCTTTCTAAGATGAGTGGAACTTTACTATCTTCTTCCATTTCCAAGATTACAAAGTCCACAGGGAAAATGAATTTGCCGACTTGAACGAGCATATTCTCGGCAATACCCACAGGATATTGATAGGAATGGTTCGCTAATCGGTTGCTCATCTTTGTTGGTTTTAGGCTGTTTGTTACAACTTGGAATACAGCGAATAAGGCATCAAATTGATACTTGCCAAGATCGGCTAAAAGCATCACATTTAACATTATTCTCAGTACATGGAATAAGAGCTCCGGGATCTCCGAGCTTTGGTGGGATCTTGTTTTTGGACAATAGGCATTCATCGTTAAGAAAAGTAGCTGATATTTGCTCAAGCTTTCTTTTGTTATTAAAGTTCTTTAAAAATTTCCGTAATTGGGCATTTCGGCTAAGACATCAACGAGAGGAACATTGAGTCTAACCTCTTTGATTATTTCAATAAACTTCTTATAACGCTCTTCCATCTTTTCTTTCTTTAGGCGTTGAGGATAAGGAATTTTTGGTGTATACGCCTTGACGGATGGAGTGTTCTTCTTGATGGTTTGATTTGTGTTGGGTTCCTCGGTTTCATCCTCACTATCAATGGTGATAGGAGTGTTCCCATTAGGGTTTGGTGGTGGATCGTATGAGAGACGTCTTGGTGACATTGATATGCTCATTTCTTGTTTGTGGTGGATGGTACGTCTTATCATTTGATGGTTTTGGGTTGGATTAGGTATTACTTGGCAATGAACGGATGGTCTAGAGGAATGTTGGTCAGAAAATCTGCCAAACTTGTTTTCAAGATCTTGGATAGATGCTTGATGATTTTTCCGTCCTTGCTCAACTTTGGCTTTGAGATTGAAAAATTGATTTTTGATAAATTCATTTGAAGATTTTTGAGCAACCACGAATTCTCTCATGGTTTCTCGAACTTCGGTTTCTTCCATCTTTTTCCGGGTTTTGTGGTGGTGGATCGTCGGTTAGTGGTTGAGAATCACGGTTGTCATCCTTGGTGTGATCTTGCCAATTTCCAGAATTTCGACCGTAATAGTTACTACGATATCCTCCTCCACGTTATCCTCCTTGGCGTAACTTCGCTTATCCTTCCTTCGGTCCACCCCTAGGTTTATCGTCGCACTCGGACGATGGATGATTTCCTCCACAATTGTTACATCCGTCTCGCATTTCCTTCATTTTATCTTTGATATCTTTATCGTGAGTCGATTTTTGAGGTTAACGCTTCCATCTTCTCCATGAGTTTTGAAGCATCGGTGTTTTCGACAAAAGCAACTGTTTTTCGGAGAGATTTGGTTTTGGAATATTTTGAACAATCAAGTTTGAGAAGTACTCGATATTCGAGCAATTGATGTGCATCGTTGGGAGTCTTATAGAGAAAATTCCCCACATCAAGGATGCCAGGAGATTTCATCTAGTCCATGGTAAAAGATTTGGATAATGGCTCCTTTGGATAGTGCATGTCCATGACAACTCTGAAGCAAATCTTTCATTGAAGCCAAGCTCGACAAGTGATTCGTTTGGTTTTGGGTGAAAGCACGAATTTCTCCCATGTCGATCAAACATGGCGGTGGAAAGAATGGAAACACAAAAGCTTGCCTCATCTCCTCCCAAGTATTGATGATTCATGGGGTTAATTCATTGTACCATACTTTAGCATCTCCGGCCAGTGATGATGGGAAAAGTTTGAGTTTGATGGCATTGACATCGGTGTCGCCATAACGGAACATGCCGCAAATTTCGATGAATTCGGAATGTGATGCTTGTGCGGATCGGCCAGCCGCGACCATCGAATTGACGGTCTTTGATCATAGAAGGTGATGTCCCTTCACGGTGAAGTTGTCACCAAGATTGATAGCAACAATAGCACTTCCTGGAGTTGGTGCTACGGCTCGTTGGTTCCCACATGGGTTGATCGTCCGCTATGGGAAAAGGTAAATTGGTGAAAGGGTTGTAAACAACTTTGGCTTCTACGAGGTTATCAAATGGTGGGTTTGGTACTCTTGGTACACGATTTTCTAATTGTATGAAAAGTGTTTTTCTTCTTCTTCGAATCAAACGTTCGGGGTTGGTAAGAGGTGTAATTGGTTCTATTCCCACTGCTCGAGTGTTCATACAATGTCCTAGAGAATCCAGGAAATATCTAAACACACGGACAAACAACGAAAAAAGTTTTTATGGGTCGAGTGGGTAGGATCGGTTGCGGGTTGCGACCGATCAGTTAGACCAGTTGGGTAATGGGTAAAATCAGCCGATTCGGTTGAGAGACAACCGGATCCGGTTAAGGTTGAGAGAATTTTGGTTGAATCGTGAGGGAAATTCAAAACTGCTGAACACAATCAAATCCCCGGCAGCGGCGTCAAAAACTTGATGTGCTACGTGTGTACAAGTTTTAAATTTATAAAGGTGAATTACCAATATTACCAATAACACATACGAGCAAGTATACTCGTCCGTTATAGCAAGATTATGAAGGTAAGTTGGGATCGTTGAGGGGATTTGAGTGAATCTAAACACAAGTTTGAATCAACGAGTCTATCCAAAACATATAACAAAGCAAATAGATATAATGAAATTCAGGTGATTAAAAACTACACTTGCTTAAACTAGTTTCATATCATAGATTAATGTGATTGTGTTAACCTCTTAACATGTTGGTTATGATAATTAGTTGGAAGACTAATCTGTTGTTCTTACAAGCTAAACCTTCGTCAAGATTTTAGTTCATAAAAACAAGCATTACATTTAACCAATCAATTCAAGATCAATTCAAGTTTCATAAGTCTACATACATAAACTTAAACACATAAACATCCACTTGTTCATCAAATTGCTTAAGAAATGGTACATACAAAAGGTAACCGATTATAGACAAAAGGCTACAATTGATTCTCAACAACTAATCTTACGACCTTTTAGATGTTTCCAACCAATCCAATTTGATAATCAAAAAGCGTTTCTATTACAACCACACCTTAGTTCCTTTGTATAATCAAGAATAATGGGTAAAACAATCATCCATAGACAAAATGATTATGACTAGTTGAATAACAATAAGTTCTTTCGACCCTAACGATTACTATCAATTAGCCAAACTTGATTAACAAATGTCACTATGAAACTTTAGCACAATTGGATCTTAGAATCAACTTGAAATTGAATTAAAACATGTTAACACAATCACTAACTAATCATATGATAATCAACATCATTTAAGCAAGTGCATAAAGAAACTAGCCACTCATAGCAAACATGAACATAAACTCAGAACTTTGAATATTAGAAAACATGATTAAAAGTCTTACAATGCTTGGAATAAGATTACAAATGTTGTAGTAATGATTCCCAAAGTATTGGGGTAGACTTCTTGCTGATTTGGCCTCCAAATGTGGAACTTCTGGAACTCCAAACTTCTCTGGACTTCTAGGAACGAATTTGAGAGCTTAAAGCTTTGTTTGATGAGTGGAGAGATTTGTATTTTGAGGTGTGTCTCATATACTCACAATTGGCCTCTATTTATACTAATTCCAAAGCCTAGGGTATTAATTGCTGAACTTGGCCTCCAAGGAGTAAGGAAGGGACTAGAATACACCAAGAAAAGGACCTAGAATCATTTGGATGCAAAGGGGAAGCTTAGTGATGAAGATTTGGCAACTGCAGCTTCTCCAACCGGATCGGTCATACGACCAACCGATCCGGTTGGTCTTCTTACAAAGGTGGCCAACCGATCCGGTTGCGGGTTGCGACCGATCGGTTGGTGATGGTCATAATGTCGTTTCTGGACGTTATTCCAGCCGATCCGGTTGCATGAGCAACCGATCCGGTTGGATCTCCTGAGATACGGAAACTTGATGTTTTCTTCTCTTTATCTTGTAGAACTTGGTTCTTCAATCACTATGGTCTTCAAAGGTCCTTGATATACTTGATTTAAGCTTCCTTTGAAACGGGAATCTTCTATTTGCTGACATTTCTTTACTTTCCTTCCGTTTCCCTGCACTTGGTTATAAACACTAGACAAACATCTTTTGATGCGTTTAAGCACTATAATCACGCAAATATAACCAAATAACAGATATAAAAGCACACATAACGCTACTAAAACATGCACAATCGAAGTTATCAATTCCCACACTTAAACTTTGCCCTCAAGCAAATAGGAAAAATATCCTTTGATACAAGATCGTGATTATGAAAAATATGATGCAAATCAACCAAGTATAAATACGAGAGAGGATTCATCAATTATGCTTTATAAGGTGGAAACATCAAGATGTTTGACAATATCAATGATTTTCTTGCATGATTAACATTTCAAAACACCTCACGAAAAAGGAACGAAATATAATTCACTCAATCACTCATTTTTTAGTGGAGTAACAAGATAAATCACACTCATTGCTCAGTCATTGTGGAGTTTGTTAGAACTCCTTGAGATCGTTTTGAGCCTTAGGGTTTAACAATAACATATGCAACGTGAGATAATAAAAGAACATTATATATTATTGACACAGGTTTTACTTTCACCCAATCTCCTCAAATATTATTTGATCGAGAATAATACGTGTTACCTAACTAGCAGGGGATCTAAGACACCTTAGATCTTGGAGGTAAACAACTAACCTAGACGTTTACAATAAACTACATGTCTAGGTTACACACACACACACCTTTAGACTTCATTATGGAAGACTTATGTTTTAAAACCTACACCCATGTCCTCTTTATATACTAGAGGATTAGGGTTTACAAAATACTACGAAGGACTAAATAATAAATCTTTTTTTGCAAGCAAGTCCTTCCATCTTTTTGTAGGTTTCATCTCTTTCACTTTAAGTCCCTTTGTTTCATTCTTGTATTTATTTTTGTCTCATCAAATACAAGGAACCTAAAACCCAACAATCTTTGTTGATGATGACAAAACAAAACAAAGTCATGTCTGAACTTCACTAGGCAGTAGCAGAAGTTGAGATGTAATCATCTCCGTGAATGAAACATTCTTGTCTTCCTTTGTCTTCCCCTTAATCTATGCCATCGCACTCCAATATCTCTTCCCCTTTTTGTTATCAACAAATAGAGAATGTAAACATTATAAACTTTCCTTTCCAGTGGTGCATGAAATGATTCAAATCAGTAAGCTCTATGTAATGATCACTTGTGAAGAACCAAGTATACTTGAATTTGATGAAGAAAATAACCCAAACTTGTGTCTTATGTCTTGTACTATCCGTGACTCCAAAATTATACTACCATATATTGGACTACTTAATCTCTTGACAAAATCCTCATCTTCAATGAGACAGGCAATGTAACTCCTTTAAGTGATAGTTTACTAGGTCTTCATCCATCCACCCCTTGACCTATGAAAACTAGATTTTGCAAGTCTTCGTCAACATCCTTTAAGCACGAACAAGTTATCTTAAAAGCATGTATGATACTTTTAAGATATGATAAAACACGTATCAAGTAATTCCTTCACCTTCAAAAAGTGATAAATAACCTCCTTCGTAATCAATTCTTCAATAAAACCAAAAACGAGCTTTTTAAAACCTTTAAGAACAAATACCAATCTTCTTGTGTGTGCGAACCCAAATCCCATGTGGTGTTATACAAAAATCTCGATTACCAAAAACAACATATGCAGCTTCCCTCAATTCCAAAACCTCATCAGCAGAAACGAATAACACAAGAAACACCAGCAGTGGAATTTAGATAATACTAGCAGTGGTTTCGAGAAAACACTAGGAGTGGTTTCAGAAAACACTAGAAGTGGTTTCGAAAAACACTATCATGGTTTTGAAAACACTAGAAGTGGTTTCGTAAAAACACTATCGTGGTTTCGAGAAAACACTAGAAATGGTTTCGTAAAACACTAGGAAACTCTTCTAACCATGAATCATAAACACCACACAATGTATAAACAACCTCCATCAAGAACAAGTAACACAAATTCAAGAAGTTGAATATACATGAAAACCAAAAATGAATTATTAAACCGTTTCGCAGCCAACTTCGACATTGAATAACTTTTGATAGAGAGCTCAGATCGACAATCCCTTCGTTGAAAAGTTAGATGAATATATAGAAGGCGTCCACGAACATTATGATCCAATTGTTAGAAAAAAGTTATCGCGTTTTTAAATTTTCTGAGAAAAATAAATTTTTCAGTTCGTAGTTTTTCTTCTTTTCGCCATTCTTCGACCAATAAAACCTTGCGAATCCCTAGGTAACGAGCTCCCCGAGCTCTGATACCAATTGTGGAGTTTGTTAGAACTCTTTGAGATCGTTTTGAGCCTTAGGGTTTGACAATAATATATGCAACGCAGCGGAATAATAAGAACATTATATATTATTGACACAAGGTTTTACTTTCACCCATTCTCCTCCAAATATTATTTGATCAGAATAATACATGTTACCTAAGCATAACAGGGATCTAAGACACCTTAGATCTTGGAGGTAAACAACTAACCTAGAGCGTTTAAATACGTCTAGGTTACACACACACACACTTTAGACTACATGGAAGACTTATGTTTAAAACCACACCCCATGTCTCTTTATATACTAGAGGATTAGGGTTTACAAAATACTAAGAAGGACTAAATAATAAATCTTCTTTTGCAAGCAAGTCCTTCCATCTTTTTGTAGGTTTCATCTCTTTCACTTTAAGTCCCTTTGTTTCATTCTTGTATTTATTTTGTCTCATCAAATCCAAGGAACCTAAAACCCAACAGTCATGATTAGATTATTACCATAAGCTTGTACAAGAAACAAACCTCCACCGACGTGGCGTGAGCACCAAGTAGAAACATCTAAAGATGACTTTTATTCGGGTTATAATGATAGGCTAAGGGTTAAGGGTATGGATAAGGCATGGAGATGTATATAAAATTGGTGTTAAAATAAATAAATAAATAAAATCAAGTCTAATACCCGTGTTGCTAGTTACCAAACATTCCACGAACCAAATAAATGATTATAGCTTCAATTTCTTCTTGTTAGGTCACAAGGTTTACCACACAAGCTTATAAGAAAGATAGAGAGGCGATTGAACAAGATATCACACACACACACACAAGATAATACGACCGGTTATCGTAGAGTGTTTTGTGAAAAATAACTGAACAACCAACCTTCAAATGAAGGTTTACATAAGGTATTTATAGGCAAGGAGCTAGGGCAACACTCCTACTCCTTCCCTTTCCCCTATGGGCTTGGGCCTAAGCTCATGGGCCTTCTACATAAGCTTAAGGCTAATAACAAATAAAGGCCATAATAAGCTAACTATTACATATGAGTAACTAACACTTGAATAAGGTTTAGGAGTGATTCCAACAATATCCCCCTCAAGTGTTATTACATATGAGTAACAAACACTCAGTGTTGGTGATGAAAAATGGTGAAGGCGTTGATGTAATAGTAGCTTTGGCGTCTTCTGACATTCTTCTTTCTTGTGAGAAGAATTGCCTTGATTTGAACAATCTCCCAGGTGTGAAGATAGTTTACTTTGAACGGTTATGCTTTGGCGTCATCTTTAACTTTGTTCTTTGATCATTGTTCTTTGTGATGAAAGTGATAGTATGTTGTTGTTGTATGCATCAAATGCGCCTCAGTGCTTAGCGCTACATTGTGTCCACGTCATTCTTCAACATGCTCACACGCTCTTTGGCGTTGGAATTGATATTGATGGAGTTCTTTAAGTCTTTAACTTTGTAGATTCTCTATTGGAAGAGAATCATTAAATTGTTGTGTTGCTTTCGATAGAACTTCCATTAGTGATTGAGGTTGGCGTGAGCATGAGAAGAATGCACGCGATCATTCCGCTCGAGCTTCCATAAGAAACATTTAGCGGTTAGTGATAGCGGATTCCGGCTCTTACAAGTTTGAACCCGAGGTGTTAACATAGTGTGAAAAACACAACTCTAATTCTTACAAAGGCGTTCTGAATCGGAGTCCACAAGTTGAGATAACACGATGTCCGAAGTACACCTCACGATTGAATAGTCGTTGAGGTACACAGAAGCATCACCTCACGACTATAGACGTTTGAGACCACTAAGCAATCCACGGGGAGTTAAGGCGACTTTTTTGTCGAGAACTTTGATGTTGACTGGCGAGTTTCCATTCAATCACTTGAGGATCACAGTATGAACCTCTCATAAATGTTCTGAAGCTTGCTAAGATCTGTGAAGGACTCGATAATGTATCACTTTGAAGATTCTTATTGTTGAATGTCAAGTGATGAAATGTCAAGTGTACAAGGATCTTTTGATGAATCTCGTGGCTCTCAGACTCAATAGTGCGTTTTGGTTTTCAGGAGGCGGAGACTGAGGGAGAGGGTCTCCTTCTTCAATACCAGGAATCTCTAAGAGAAATCCGATAGTTTACGTAGGGTTCCCTGTGAGAATGAAACAAGCTTCGTTGAAGAAACTTGAGTGGATAAGAAGGTTTAGTAAATGCGTCCTGGGTCCATGACGACTTTAATCTTCAATACCGGCGTCACTAAGTTACAACAGCTGGCATATGAATTGAACCGTTGTGCCCTAAGTTGAATAATCTGGAGGGCTATTTCTTTTCACCCTTTTCTTTGCATTTCTTTTAATTCTTCAACTCCTTCTTTCTCCGATTCTCATTTTCTCCTTTTTACATCATACCTAAGGACTTCTAAATACTAACTATTTGTGGTGTCCTGGGGTAGATCCATCCGGCTCTGGCGGATCATAGGGCGGTTATTCTAACCTTAATCTTATAACTCCATGACTAACTATATTGCCATAAAACCCTTTGATGTGAAAAATCTCTCACGGTGTTTATGAATGAAAAACATTTTAGTACCACTATTGAGATAAGATTTTGCATAAATACTCCCCTTCCACATGTGCTTAAGAGTTTTAACGGATTAAAATACCTGATGAGGAAAAATGGCACATTTGAATTGATTCACTCAAGATAGACAATCAGAGACCACGATTCGTGGCATAGTTAAAGAGTTGCATTTTCGACTTTTAGGTGACAACTGGCTCTAGTAACTACCTTGAAGGTGTAGACAATCCTCGAAAGTTCGTCAAACCCGTCAGAGTTCATGTTTATCAAGAGTTTCTCGAATGGTACATTCTACTCGGACAAGTCCTTTGCGAGAACCGTTTACATCACTAGCGAACTAGCTTGAAATTATTACCCGTCGGGACAAGTCTTTTAGAGTTACTAGCAGGTTAAGCATCGTCAATTCGTTGGTTAAGTCTGAAGCACCGATTCATTTGGCTTTACACAACATATTTCTTATCCATTTTCTCCCCCTCTATGGCATATTAAAGTGTTATTTTTGAAGCGTTTGAGAATAAATATGACCATTTCGAGTGTTAGGAAGTATGACCCAGCTGTGAACAATTTGTGAACAAAGTTTCAAATACTCCCCTCAACTGATGATATAAGCGGTTGAGGTTTTAAAAAATCATAAGGGGAAGTACTTGTTCTTTTTGAGGCAAAACCTTGAAAAAGAGAAAGGTTTGATAGGTTTTACTCAAAAGTAAGAAGCTTTCGCTCCTGATATAAGGATTGTGGCCTTGTTTACCACAGGGGTCCTTTATTTACAGAAATGCGGGTTGTACAGCTTGTAATGTGTGCACAAGCCATTTACATCATTAATCAAACATCCAAAATGATATGAAGAAAACAATTCAAGGGGTACCAGGAAGTGCAGTGATGTTCCCGGGGGTGTGCACGAGCGTTGAAATCCGGTTATGTTTCTCTGGGTAGACCACTTGAGCACTTAACTCCAATCTTGCAGGCCGGTCCGCGCCGAAACAACCGTTCATCAATCATTGTGATGATCCGTCTCACATCCTCACTTTCACGAATTCCAGCGCTTAGGAGACCCGATTTTTGATGTATATCCTCAACTGTATGCCAATCCGTCCTAACCCGACTTCAAAGGTATGATCCCAAACTTGTGAAGATTCGCTACATGCCATGCATTTCTTTGAAGTTCACTCTCGGTAAGCAGCGCCGAAAGGTTTCATGAGTGTATATTGAGATAGGCTGGTTGATGTCGGGGAAGATCAAGCAGCTTTGGAGGTGTGAAGTTGACAGCGTCTAATAAGATTCAACAGGCCCGGAGATCTTCTACGTTCTTGATGACATCGTCTTATGAAGATGAAAATGACTTGATAATTCGCGTTGTACTTTGGTTGAGAATTGTCTCATCGACCACAATACCTTAGCAAGGTACATGTCTTGATGTCATTGAGAGACAAATTCTCAAAGTAAGCACCGAGAATATAGTTCCGTTCATCTTGTCGTTTGACTCTGATCTTCTTTAGAATGTGGTCCCTACTTAGACGAAAGATCAATGTATGATGGAAGCTTGATATCTTTAGAACTAGCAAATGTTGAGACTTCGAACGGCAGCTTACGTAGTAGATTCGGCTGTTCGGCGTGATGAATCCCATACAATGCATCTCGGTCATACTCTTCCCTTGTGTTGGAGAACAAGTGGTTAGATCTTTCCTCGATGGCTATCGCGGTTGAGTAGGCATTTCTTTGGGAATGGAAGTGTCAACGATGTAGCGTATTTTCTTGAATCATAGATCACAGGTGTAGAAGAAAATCAAGGTCTTTGTTGAAGAGTATCTGAGAAGGAATCCGTGGTCATCACGGTTGGCCAAGTGTTGGTAGAGGTTTGGTCCATGATTG
>OU343221.1:44497719-44808547 GCA_910596185.1 Chrysanthemum makinoi
ACGTGATGCCAATTCACCACCATCAGGTCCCACTTGTTCACGAACGGCATTCAATATCGTCTGCAAGATTTGTAGTGGATCACCATGGCTGACTATCAAGATTGCACATATGCAACATTAACATAAAAATGAATTAACTTAATTCATTTAGTTTACAAAATTTATCTTCTTTTTATTCGTCCACTAATCTAGCAAATAGGACCCATAAAAAGAACACGTTAATGTCATCGTTCATCACATGATTTAAATTATTTAACCTTGAAATTCGGACTCAATCTGTACCAAGGCGTTTGTGAGTCTGGAAACAACATCAGCAACACTTTCCCCATCTTCTTCGGGCTTCATGAATGGATCTTTTTCATCCAGGTCCCATATTTCTGAATACTGTTGAAGTAGATTTGTTATTATGAGTTTCGAATGTTGGCAAAACAGACCCCTCAACTCTTGAAACGGGAAGGAGACAATTAACCGGGTAATAAAAGGATTAAGTGTGCCACGTGTCTAATTTGGTTACAATAAGGGTAATTAAGAAAGTTTTGGTTTTAATAGGAAAATTAAAAGTTTATTGTCACAATAGTAAAATGTGGAAAGTTCATGTATTTTTTTGGACCATTAACCTTTGAATAACTCGATTTTAATTTTATTTTATTTAAATTTTTAAGCAAATAAGAAAAAAAATGAAAAAATGATGGAGAAATATAGTATGTGACTGCGGTGTTTAGGAAGAATTAAAATTCTTTTAATCTTATTTTATTTAAATTTTTAAGCAAATAAGAAAAAAAAAATGAAAAGGATGGAGAAAATAGAGTATCTGACTGTTCAGGAAGAATTAGAATTATTTTAATCTTATTTTATTTAAATTTTTAGATGACAGAAAAATAGAAGAACTCTTCAAGGAAAAAAGATCGAAAACAGACATCTAATCGTCAAGAACCGAATGAAGGTACCGCATTCATTAAAAAGTGGGACAATAGATTGTTACAAGGTATATGTTATGTTCATCAGTTACTTGTTCATCCATTATTTTTTGTTCATCATTATTGATAGTGGTAGTTTCATGCAGGATTATTAGGCATTTGGTTTTGTTAGATGATAATAGTCTTACGTTACATAGTCTATGTTATGTTCATCAGTTTGATTATAATAGGCTTGTTCATCAGTTATTGTTTTTGTTCATCAGTTATTGATAGTGGTTGTTTGCGAAGATTATTAGGCTGTTTAGTTTTGTTAGATGATAATAGTCTTAGATAGTCTATGTTATGTTCATCAGTTTGATTATAATAGGCTTGTTTATCACTATTGTTTTGTTCATCAGCTATTGATGGTTGTTTCGAAGATTATTAGGTTGTTTGGTTTTGTTAGATGATAATAGTCTTAGATAGTCTATGTTATGTTCATCAGTTTGATTATAATAGGCTTGTTCATCAGTTATTGTTTTTGTTCATCAGTTATTGATAGTGGTTGTTTGCGAAGATTATTAGGCTGTTTGGTTTTGTTAGATGATAATAGTCTTAGATAGTCTATGTTATGTTCATCAGTTTGATTATAATAGGCTTGTTCATCAACTATTGTTTTTGTTCATCAGTTATTGATAGTGGTTGTTTGCGAAGATTATTAGGTTGTTTGGTTTTGTTAGATGATAATAGTCTTAGATAGTCTATGTTATGTTCATCAGTTTGATTATAATAGGCTTGTTCATCAGCTATTGTTTTTGTTCATCAGTTATTGATAGTGGTTGTTTGCGAAGATTATTAGGCTGTTTGGTTTTGTTAGATGATAATAGTCTTAGATAGTCTATGTTATGTTCATCAGTTTGATTATAATAAGCTTGTTTATCAATTATTGTTTTTGTTCATCAGTTATTGATAGTGCTTGTTTGCGAAGATTATTAGGTTGTTTGGTTTTGTTAGATGATAATAGTCTTACATAGTCTATGTTATGTTCATCAGTAACATGATAATATCCTTGTTCATCAGTTATTTTTTTTTCATCAGTTATTGATAGTGATAGTTTGCGAAGATTATTGACTTGCCAACATCTTTTGTTCATCATGTTTTTGTTTAAATTATAATCATCAACCGCGTTCACGCTTAGTTGTTCACTTCGCTTATTTGGTTCATCAGTTACTAATAAATGTATTATGTTTTGTTTGATATGTACAATTCAAAGATGGCAAAGAAATGCTCCAAGAAGCATATTCACCAGTGATGATGATTTCAGAAGGATGCATTTACATGAAAAAAATGAAGTTTCTAAGGTTCTTAAACTTAAACGTGACAATCCGTTACTGAAACAAGTTCAAAAACAAAAGATTCATCAAAAACTTCTAGTTCATCTAAACCAGTCCTTTCCGATGACATAGATTCTAAACTGCATCAAAAACTTTGCCAATCGTGGTCAACATTTGATAGGGTTTTAATAAAGTCATCCCTGTCCATTATTTGAAGTTATTAAGGATTTAACTGATGACCAAAAGCAAGCCATGCTTTAGGGTTTGGATCAATGTTGGAGTTTGGAATTAATGCAATGCCAAGCCGTTTAGGATATTGGTTGCTAAAAGGTTCGATGCGTAAAAGGAACCTTGAAGGTATTTGGTAAATCTATTGAGGTTACCTCGTTGTTCATCGGACAACTGATTACCAATGGCTTTTGTTAAAATAATCGTGATGTGTTGAAGGAAAGAGAAATAATCATTTACCAAGAATTTAAAAATCAATTCAACAGATCACAAGATTATATGCTAATAAATATTTGCTCAAAAGAATGAAGATTCAGATAAAGAGAAATGACGCTGGAAGGCTATTTCAGCTTGAATTTTTAGTCATGTTTTCAACTATTATGGCGCATGTGGTTTCAACAGGGACTCTTAATCTAAGCATTATACCATCTTTAAGTTCTCTAGAAAATGTGAAAGAAATGGATTGCGTGAATACATGTTGGATTATCCAAGTCACAAAGATCAATTTGGAAGGGCGGGAAGATGCGCTTCTTTGGCCCACTCTTGTTACTGGAGGTAATTTCTATCACTTGATAACTGATGAACATATATGTATTAACTGATGAACATATATGTATTAATTGATGAAATTTATAAATGATAAACCAATTTTTTTTTAACTAAACTTTAACTTAAAAATGCAGTGGATATTCGCCAATTCTTGCCCTGAAAATCCACAATATCCAAATTTTAAATACCGGAAAATGATTTGATAATTGAATTGGATGAGATGATGTTTGGGAAAGACATAAAAAAAATGGTAAAGAAAGAAGATACCTGATGAAGAAGAAGATATGGATCTATAGAAGAAGAAGAAATGGACGATGTTGGAGCGTATGAAATACGAATGATGAAGTACCCTCAAAAAAACCAAAATGACAAAGACATTGGTTAAAGAACTGAGGACTACCGAGAAGAAAACAATCAAGGTATAATAAATTGATGAACTGATGAACAAATGATTTTATTATATTTACATCTAACTTATATTCTATTTTTTTCTTATAGCGGAACTAATGCCAGAAAAAGATGAAACCGTATTGATTAAAACACTGTGTACTAAAAACAAAAAAGTTAAAGGTAAGTATATTATTTAAAAAAAACTGTGATTTTACGTCTTTAAATAAAAAATTAATTAGCTTCTATTTTGCAGAAGTTGAAAAAGCAAAGAATGATTCAAAGAAGGGTTGTAATACTAAAGAAGGTATAATAATTTTTAACCGATGAACATATGATTTTATTATTTGTTCATCGGCTTTTATTATATGTTCATCATTTAATAAAATATATGTTCATCGATTAAAAACATATATGTTCATCGCTTTCAATTAAAAACTTGTAACAAAGGATGTGCGAAATGAGAAGTACGACGAGATAATCGGAGTATAATAATTTGATAACCGATGAACACATGATTTTATTATTTGTTCATCAGTTTTGTTATATGTTCATCAGTTAATAAAATATATGTTCATCGCTAAAAACATATATGTTCATCGTTTTTAATTAAAAACTTGTAAAAGGGATGGGACAAGAAAACAAATAGAATGCCAGTAAGAACGAACATATATGAAGTGGAAAAAGCTGATAAATATGGTAAGAATTGGTATGTATATATTAATTATGAATTGTGTAAAACATGTTCATCAGTTTTAATTAAAAATACCTTTTTGTTGTTGAAAAAGGAGCAAGAGTAATAGAATACAGATGAAAATTGAAAAGAAAATCATGATGACTGAATTAGAGAGGGAAGAGCCCGTTTGAAGTAGAGAAAGAGCTGCGATTGATGGTGACATTGCAAAGACAAGATACATTTGAAGGTCAAGCACTTCATGATACTCTTCATACAAGGGAAGACATAACGAGTGTTCATATAGATGATATTGGCGAGCAACAATGGTTTGATGAAGATATGATCGCTAAAAAATTATGTGTATCTTGAAATTTATATTGAACATAGATTAGTTATTAAGATATATATTTTAAAATTTCATTCAATAATTTAACAGATTCTCAAAATCAAATGATCGGAATGATGAAAGTGTTGAAACTCGTAATCCAAACCGGCGATGGAACTAAAGTAACAAAAGGATGAACAAAAGAGCTTGTCATCCGACAAGATAAGATCACACAACAATTATCAGTGATGGTTTTAGGATTTCAAGGGTTTTATTCACAATTCAAATCACCGAGGTAAAATCTTTAATATATCTTAGAGTAATAATTATTTTGTATATCATAATTATTAAATTTTAAATAATGTGAATTTGACCGTTCATTGAGGAACATGTTAACAATATTTCAAGAGCTAAAAACAGAAATTGATGACATGTTAAGAGTCGCATTGGAAAAATCCCTATACAAAGCTTTGTTAGGTGTATAGGAATGGATGAATAGGTTAGTAAACGAGAGGGTGAAAGCTCAAGGAAATTGTTGTTCATCAATCACAATTTCAAGGTGATGAAGCCGATTTAGATGTTGATGAAGCCGGCTCAACATGAACCGGAAGCTAAAGAAACCGATGAACATAAAGAGGATCTACGTGATGAACCAACACGCACTAATGAACCAATGAATGATGAACCAACAAAGACCGATGAACCAACACTAACTCAAATGTTCAATGATCCGCATTGCGGAAATATTTTGAACGGATAGAACATCAAAACGAAATGAAAAAACCAGAATTCCCGTTGTTCAATATCACAGAGCTGGAGAAAAATAAGAGTCTCGATATCATTTTATATGAAAAGACAAAACCGATTAGTGGATGAATTAATTGCCAAATTATCTTTCTTGAACCCATCATTAGTCATGCTTGGAGAAGCAAGAGATAAGGATACTTGGCCAAAAATTCGAAGGATGCTTCAAAAGTTGAAACAACGGAACTCAAGAATTTTCAACACCAAAGCCCAAGATGATAATGCCGATATCATTAGTGAAGCCTGACCGAACAAAACCTAAAAGGATATCATGGTAGGCGAAACACCATAACTAAACTGAAAACCACTCTAAGTTCATTCACAATTGCTAAAAGCTAAAAATGCCGGACAAAAGAAAAATGCAAAAAGAAGAAGACTTGGGAAAAGAAAAGTGGCTTCTAAGCACTCAAGTCTCCTTACTTACAGAGAGTGGTGGTCATGAAAAACAAACCACATGACAAAAAAGTGTCTTGAGACTATCTTCTCCGCACAAGGAAATGTAGAGTAAGTAATCTAAATTATGCTCGTGAATTTAAAATTTATATTGGTTCATCAAAAGCAAAAAAATAGGAATGTTTTTTACTAAAATATTATATTAATTTTAATTGGTAGTGATATTTTGTTTAAGTCCTACTTTTTTCATGGTCTGAGAATACATTTTGAGAGCTTGCAATTTGGAAATGAAGTAATTGATGTGTAATTGACATGTGGACACACTTATGAATATGGGTGAAAAAGAGAAGTCCTCACGTTGAAAAACTATTCTCGCAAAGACAAATTATTATTGTAAGTTATATAAAAGAAACAAAATATTTTTCATTAGTTAAATCCAATTAACCTTATGAATTTTGATGAAAACGCATAACTAAGATGATGCAAAGGCTTCTGTATAACAAGTTTGAGGAAAACATGAATGATGTCAGATTCTGTCAAATTATGAATCTATTCTTGAAATAGATCCGTAAACAATTTTATTTGTATTAATTCTTATAAGATAAAAAACTGGTGAACATATTAATAAACTCGATGAACACTCCTTGTATGGCAGGTATTTTTCCCAATGTTGCTCAATGATGAACATTATTATGTTGTGTGTTTTAATTTGAAAGATCCTCAAATTCACGTTCTAGACAACATGCTTCACAATATGACATTGGGAGATAGATATGGAGGAATCAATTTGGTAAGTATTCCATCGTTCAAATTATCTTCACCAATGCGCTTAAAAAGTAACTAAACTCATTGTTATTAATATGTTATTAAAGCACTTTTTTAAAGTTTTGAGCAAAAAAAGCATCAACGCGTAGCAAACTTGAAGGATTACAAGATATGCATTGTTGAGATGCCATGGAGAACACAAGACAATGTGATTGATTGTGGCATTTTCGCCATGCGACATATGGAAACATATCAAGGAAGCATGACAAAATATGATGTTGGATTTGTACCAGAAGGAAAAGAACAAGAGGAGCAGATAAGGAACTTGAGAATGAAAAATCTCACAAAGATTCTCGCTATCCGACTCCAATGAAAACAAAGAAGGAATTGAAAAGAAGTTCAAGCATATCTAAATTGATTTGAAGACAAGGAAAAACTCCAACAAGAATCAGCTTGAAGCCATAAATAGCAGACAATGACTACTTCTATATTATTCCTACGGCCAATGTTGCTAAGTGAAAACAATGTTTGGTTCTGTTACTTAGATTTGTATGTTTTGTTTAATATGAACATTTGGAATATTTGAGGTTTTTTTTGTCAAGTATGTTGAAATATTTGGTTGGTTGGTCATGTTATACATGCTTCTATCATCTGATAAATTGATGAATGGTGTACATGAGTTAATTATTGTTATTATTAAACTGGTGAAAATTTTTATTAAACTGATGAACAAAACATTAAAAATAAACTGATGAACAAAACATTAAACTGATGAACAAACATGTACTTGCTTCTATAAACTGATAAATTGATGATTTAATTATTATTATTATTTATTATTATTATTTCTTATTATTATTGTTATTATTAAACTGGTGAACATTTTTCTTAAACTGATGAACAAAACATTAAAAATAAACTGATGAACAAAACATTAAAACTGATGAACAAATAGTTTTAATAAACTGATGAACAAACATGTACTTGCTTCTATAAACTGATAAATTAATGAAAAATGTACATGAGTTAATTATTATTATTGTTATTACTACTATTATTGTTAATATTAAATGTGAACATTTTTATTAAACTGATGAACAAAACATTAATAACCGATGAACAAACTGATGAACAAATAGTTTTAATAAACTGATGAACAAACATGTACTTGCTTCTATAAACTGATAAATTGATGAACAAACATATCAACAACTAAACCTTTATTATATATAAGAGTATCAAAAAACATATCAAGTACACCTTTATTTTTGACAATAAAAAGAAAAAGGAAACAAAAGCTAAGTAACAACATCGCATAACTTCGCTTCTTAGCGTACCAATCCTCCTTTTGCTTGCTCTTTTTATAGCAAATTTTATCACTAGCCTTCTTAGTAGCAATTTCAGCTCTAATAGCATTGCACTTGGCTTGATCATGATCTTTCATGCTACATTTGCAATATCTACATTTCTTCCTAGACTTCCACTTGGATTAACCGAACGCCAAGACTACTCTTAATCCTTTAGTACTAACCTGTTTAAAACAAATCAGGTAATAAAAATTAGATGATCAAAAAAAATGAAAACACATCTTTAAAAAAAATCATAACACAAGGAAAAAAAATGATGAACAAAACATTAACAACAAACTGATGAACCTATGTGATAACATAATAGTTAAAAGTCAATAGGTGATAAACAAAAACAATAATGTTCATCAACTTAAAATCATAAAACTAATCTGTTAACCTATAATAACTTAAAAAAGCATTAATCGGAACAACAAGCATTAACTCTGCTTTGGAACATTTACAATGATTCTCTACGGGTTACACACCAAGAATAGAAGCAAGCCTATCTCATTTATTAGTATTTTTCGGTATAGGAACATCGAGATTCTGCCTTTGCCATTAATCGAACATGATGATCTCTAAACTTTGCAAGAGCTCTAGATCATCTCAGATAACGATTCACAATACTGATCCGCTCAATATCTCACGCAGATCATATCGACTATCACATGGCTTGAATGACGATGCAGTGGTAGAGAATCCTTTGACCAACGCCTAAGCACGTATTTCTTTGGAAACTTTTTAACCTTTGACAACCGAAGCACATAAAAGATATGACGACATAAAATTCCATATGACTCAAAACGCTTGCACGTACACCGATAAAAGTCTTCACCGGTTTACACAAGACTCGCAAAAAGAAAGTAGTACATACATTGGTAAATTACAAAAAATTGATGAACAATAAAAAATATGATGATTAAAAAGTAATTTTATAACAATAAAAAACCGATGAACAAAAACTGATGAACAGATTAAAAAAGATGTTACCTCATAAAAACTTCATTTACAACGCCCTCCACTGACGATGTCGCCTAGAAATCAGCTCATCTTCACCAAGATCTTGTATAACATATTTTGCCAATCATCACCAAACACTAACCATACATGAAATCACGAAGCATAAATCTCACAGCATCAAAGAAAATCGAGTATATATTTCAAGCCTCCTGCTCTAAATCAAGTTTAGTGTGCATATCCGAATAGTATAACGATCGCCATGACCATTTTACGAGAAAATCTTTGGCACCCCACCACACTATCAAAATGATTATAGAACTCTCATAAAGTCAAATCAATACTTGTCAATCTACCATAAGCATTGTTTTCACTCTCTGACCTAGAAGAAGTTCTCATCAATCCCGACATCGGTTCATCCCTATAATAGGCGGTATCCATTTCAAATTATACATATTCAAAGCCATTTGTGTCCCTTCAAATCAAAATCAACTGACAATCGCTCCCACAAATCCTCAAACTCTTCAGTTTCTATTCTATCACCAAGTATCGATATTCTCCTTTGAAAGTAAGATCTTTAGCTAAAACAGGCCCAATGATGAACGTAACTCACTGATGAACATAATATAAAAAAAACTCGTTGATGAACAAAATATTAACAAAACTAACAGATGAAAAAATAGTTGATGGACAACAATAAACTGATGAATAGAGCTAATTGATGAACTTAATTTTATACTACTAACTGATGAACAAAAAGTAGTTAATGGCCAACAAGAATCGATGTACAAAAGCCATTGATTAATTTACTTATAAAACTAACCGATGAGCAAAAATTTAAATAACAAACACTAACCGATGATTGTCTAACATACCTTTGAAGTCAACTTCTCGCATGATATGCCACATGCATAATCAGGACGAGATAACGGAACACCGACTCTATAGCAACTTTCATTGATCCATCCCGTCACACAATAACCCTGCTCAAACAAACGCTCTTTAAAACATTCAAGCAAACTGATGTAAGATTCTTTCGCTTCATGACAACAAAGCAACCCAAATGTAACACAATGATTGTGATTGTCAATCCTGATGAATGGTACAAAACCATTTTGTACCTATAAAAATATAAATTATAATCCATTACTATACAACTGATGAACCAATACTATATAACTGATGAACCATTATTAAAATAACTCAAGAACCATTTACATTATTAGCTAACTGATGAACCATTTACATTACTATATAACTGATGAACCATTACAATATAACTAATGAACCATTATTAAATAACTGAAGAACCATTTATATTATTAGCTAACTGATGAACCATTTATATTATATTATAATATAACTGATGAACCATTACTATATAACTGATGAACCAATACTATATAACTGATGAACCATTATTAAATAACTGAAGAAGCATTTACATTATTAGCTAACTAATGAACCATTTACATTATAATATAACTGATCAACCATTACTATATAATGGATGTTTCTAGGTTTTAAATCCCATTGATAATCGCAGCAGACACAAAATACGTAACAAAGATGATGGGCAACGGAAGTATTTTTATACCGATGATCATCTTGTTGTACCATTGTTTTGTGTGATTGACACGATCATTAGGTTTTGAAGGTACAATTGAATATCTTTAAAAACTGATGAACTTATAACTTGACAGAAGTATAAAACTTAATACTTAAAAAGTTATAAAAAATGAACTTACTTATTCGTTCTGAAAGTAGCATCATGTTAGGAATTGGAAATTCCATAGTGAAGTGTCGGTCACCCCAACAATAGTCTAGCACAAGTTAGCTCGTAGACATATCATTATTTACGTGTTTAATTAGCGTAGTATAGTTTAGAGTAACACCTGGAGGAAAGACGGCTTTACCCAATGTATGCCCTGATCCAATGTTCCCACGGAGGGCTTATTGTAATTATAAAGCCCCTTCCATCCTTGGAAGGGGTGTTCCTTCATTCTTAATCTAACCTTTCTTTTTTGTTTATCTCTCTAGAACCACCCTCTCATCTCTTTCTCTCTCTAAAACCATGGATTTCTTGTATCATCACCATCCAAGGCCACCCAATCATCATAAC
Source organism: Chrysanthemum makinoi (assembly GCA_910596185.1). Classification (NCBI taxonomy): domain Eukaryota; kingdom Viridiplantae; phylum Streptophyta; class Magnoliopsida; order Asterales; family Asteraceae; genus Chrysanthemum; species Chrysanthemum makinoi. Next base: position 44,508,505 of record OU343221.1, read on the forward strand.
ACAATACATGTAAGATCCTACAAATGGTACCAGAGCCATGGTTTATTGTGTGTTGTTGATTTGTGTGGTTTTTCGTATCATGTTTTGAAGCTGTTTTTAACATATTTTTTGGATATGAAATCTTTTTCTTATCCATGGTATTAATAGTTTCTTAACATGTGTTGTATCAAATGGTCAAAATATGTCTTATTGCTTATTCAGTGTTATACATCTGTTTTTGTGTCATATATATGTCCAATCTGTTTTTTTGTATAACATTTTTTTGAGACTTTTTGTACCATTCTGTGAATCAGTGGTCAACTTTTGTGGTCTAAAACTTGGTCTCAAATATATATGGTCTATATTCGTCGTCAAAACAGGGCAAAAAGGAAGATTTTTAAGTCACATTTTCTGGGTTACCTTTGAAGATGAACGGAAAACTTGGTCGGAAAACTCATCGGAAAAAAGTCAAAGGGTCAAAACCCTCTTTCTACGCCTAAGGAGCCATCTACAGAGATATTTACGAATAGCGGAAGTTATGCGAAGAATTGTTACGAAGGTTTTACGCATAAGCCTATGCTTACGCATAAGCTTTATGCGTAAGACCTTGTTTACGCATAAGACATGCTTTACGCATAAGATGTTATTTAATGACCGCGATAAGTTAAAGGTTTACGCCTAACAATGAAGTTACGCGTAAGTTTTTTTTAAGCAAGATTAAGAACGTATGCGTAACCCAAAAAGACCAAGACCTTTTGCATAACGACTTGACCACGACCACATACCAATATACGAAAACATCACGATTTCAGGCTCCAAATCTCATCATCACCCACAAGTAGTTTAACAAACTATGAATACTACACAACCAAATCCAACTTAACTGTATCTATCCTAAACTCTCAGCCATCAACTTCGACATCAAAAGATTCACGACTCACAGATCAAAAGGAAAAAATCAAATTAATGTTATGTGTTCAAAATGGAAGGTCAACAAAAGTCAACACAAAAGGTCAATCCAGAAAAGTCAAACGCATCCAAGAACTCTACAACTATATTTCCCGCCATTTTTACTATTCCCTTCATTGTATAAATTCACCAACTTTATTCATTTGTAGTTAGCTAATCATTTTGTAATCTTCTTCCTCATTATAAACTCTCATCTATCAAATAACAAATCATTTTCATTTCAATTCGTGATTCTATTCTTATCTCTTGGAATTGCCTATTGTCTTGAAGGTACTACTTCATTTCCTTGTGATTTCTAGTAGTACACATCAATTGGTATCGAAAGAAATCTTGGCACCAAGAATCTGTTTTGTACTTGATTACATCTATCTTACTCATTATCATCCATCATTCACAATACGTGTTTCATTCAAGATTTTCTGGGTTTTGATGAATTCATTGTTTCTTGATCAATCTTGAAGTAATGGTGAATACAAGATCTGTTGAGGCTCCTCCTCTAACAATGGAAAGTCAATTGGCGAGTCTTATGAGAACTATGACTCAAATGGGGAATAATATGACTCAAATGGGGGATAGTATCACGTTGTTGGAACAAAGGATCAACAATGGTGAGGGCCCAAGTCAAGGGGTTTAATGCCTAAGTCGAATATCGGTCGATCGAATTCAATGCAGTTCACAAGGGTTACCAGAATTGAATTTCCTAAGTTTAGAGGTAAAGATGTTAAGGGTTGGTTATACGAGTGTGAAAAATCCTTTAGAGTTGATAATGTACAGGATGAACATAAGGTATCTCTTATCTCTAATCATCTATTTGATATTGCTTTAATGTGGCATAAGAAATTTCTAAGTATAATGGGTAAAAATGTGGCATGGATGATTTACAAGGAGGCAATTTGGCGAAGATTTGGTAATTCATGTGATGGCCCAAATCTGCAATTTTCGAGTAATGGTGTTAAAGATTCAAGTTTTAATTCACATCTTGTGGATAAATTAGAAGAATCATTAGTAAATTATAGTCATTTTCAGAAAACAAATACATGTGCATATAACATGTTTGATGAAATGCCAATCAAGAAAAATTTAGAACAAGAAGGGGTTAAAGAAACAAGTGATAATATTGATAAGAACATTAGTGAGGTGGTTCGTGATAAAGCTTTTAAAGAATGTGATAAAGTGCGAGAATTTGAGTTTAAAGAGTCGAGTAAAGTTGATGAGGGTTGCTTTATGGGTCTTGATAACCCTGATGAAAAAGTTGGTAAGAATATTGAAATTAACTCACTTAATCAAACTTCATTTGTTTTTGTTGAAACTATCAAAGAATCAATGGATGTGGGAAATAGTTTAGCGAATGTTGTTGTGGTTGAAAGTGTTAAAGAATTGGTTGAGGGTAATAATGGGTTAGTTGTTGATAAGTTGTGCCATCGATTCAATCAAGATGGTTTCAGTGAAGGGACGAATGTAGGAAACAAAGTGATTGAAGATATTAAGACTATTCATGTGCTGAATTCAGAAAGTTTTGAAATAATTAAAAGTGGGCTGGAAAAGATGATTAAAAATGGTATCAACAACATGCAAGGGCAAGTTGGTGTTGATGATTTTGCAACTAAACACGTGTTTGATCCAGGGGGTATACAAGATTTTGATATATGGGGTTATAGTGGTGAGAATGTTTTTAGTAAACAAGCATTGAAGAAAATTTATAGGTCACAAATTTTATCTGATATGGCATCATATGTTCTGGTTGAGAATTCATGGTTAAGATCTAAAGAATATGAGTTTGAGGGTATTAATCAACGGGGATGGGAGACAGATTGTGGTGTAGTTGTGATGATCTTATATGTTAAATCATTGATAATAATGAAGCGAAATGAGTTTGGGATTATTAGTCTCCTGGATAATATGGTTCACGTATATGTTTTTGGGAATATGTTAGTTTTAGAAGCAGCTGATATTGGAAATTCAGTCACAAACCTTCTTGCGCAGACCTTGTTGGAAAAGGAGTACAGATGGTTTTGTGATATGAACAAGTTTTCAACGGATTCAAGCAGTTGGCTCGGTGAATTTGGAATAAAATGTGTTGGTGTATAGCTTGATGTGACTTATGATGTTGGATTTGTTATGTGTAATTAGCTAGTTCAGAAATGTGGATGACATGAGAAGGTTGAATCATGTGCATACAAATTGTGTAGAAGCTTTGAGGAACAAGGTTTCTGTTTAAGGAATGACAATTGGTCAACGAAGATAGGTGTCTGTTGTGTTTTGAGTGTGTCACAGTTTAATCATCCAAATTCATTTCATAATGTGGTGGAAAAAGGAAGACCTGCAGTGGACATTGAAGAACTTGAACTAGTATTTGAAATGGACACTGAAGTACCTGATCTAGTACCTAGAGTGGGTAATAAAGGAAACATTGAAGGATGCAAAGGGTTTTTAGTTCATCGTGATAATTCATGGACTGGTTCTTTCAGTGAGTTGTTCAGTTCATTTTGTAAGTTTAGGAAGTGGCTCATTCAGAAGGTTGTTCTTTTAGAGGGGTACACAAAATACAGAAGCTCAGCTTGTAGTGGATCAATGAGACCAGTAGCAAGCCACCCTGAAGGAGTCAGTGAGTTGGTTCAGGGACTCATATGTTTAGGGAGATCACTCAACCTGACGAAGAGGTTAAGAGACTCATTTAACTTGAAGAGAAATAGTTTCATTGGCTCAGAGGATGATGCAAGGAAACTCCACAACGACATGACCCAGAGTTTTCAGAGTTACCCTTGGATGCTTGAGGAAAAGCATTCTTTGAAGGGGAAAGTATTGTTATGTATTCAAAATGGAAGGTCAACAAAAGTCAACACAAAAGGTCAATCCAGAAAAGTCAAACGCATCCAAGAACTCTACAACTATATTTCCCGCCATTTTTACTATTACCTTCATTGTATAAATTCACCAACTTTATTCATTTGTAGTTAGCTAATCATTTTGTAATCTTCTTCCTCATTGTAAACTCTCATCTATCAAATAACAAATCCTTTTCATTTCAATTCGTGATTCTATTCTTATTTCTTGGAATTGCCTATTGTCTTGAAGGTACTACTTCATTTCCTTGTCATTTCTAGTACTACACATCAATTAAATCAATCGATCTCAGATTATTATTTCGTGGTTATCATAATCATTCAAGATCAATTACACGAAAACAATCATCATTGATTTTTTTTATGACTATACTTCATTTGAATATCCGAATATTTAAGATATACCAATTAACAAGACTGTTAATCGTTTTTCTTGATTCGTTCTAAGACCAAAACATGGAATCAATAACACAAATTGCCTACCCGAGACCATGAAAAATGATCTTGAAGCCATAATCTTGAATGGAGCATAATATGAAGAAATCTTGTGCGGTTGTGCTTGTGTGTGGCATTTTTTTAATTCAGATATGATGGAGATGAGATGAGTTTTTTTTTATTGTTGATGTTGACTGGTGGGAGAGAATATTTAGGAAAAGAGGCGGAGTAAAACACTGATGTTTCTTTAGGGTTAATGTGAAATGAAGAGAGATATTAGGGTTAGGACTTATCTTATAACCGGTTTTAAGGAGATACGTTTAAACCAGGTTTACTAATGAGTAATGAGTATGTAACGTGGGCTTTGGCTTCCCACATGTGAGTTGGGCTTCATTTATATAACCGGGTATATGGTTGTGGATATGTTGTGGCTTTTGGAGCTGGACGAGGGCTGAATGATTAGTGGACTGTCACGAAAATTTTTATCCAACTGTTATAAAAAATTGGATACAAAGTTTAATCATTTGGCCAATTGAGTAGTATTTTGGTATGGTCAAATTTCACGGAGGATACATAAATTCACGGCTTGAGCGAAAAAGTGAAAAATGACTACGGGGTTTTGTACGGTATTATTGACGCGAAATGCTATCCCATATGTGGTCATTACTATTAGCCGGTGAATCAAAGGTGGTTCGTTTACAGAATCTTCGGGATATTCGACGCCACCGAACGCCTATGATACTTCACGCCTAAGCAAAATCTTCAAGAATATTCACGTCAAATATGATTTTTCAAGATGTTTGCTTATGACAAGAACTGTGGTCAAGACGCTATGATGCTTCCGAAAGTTCGAAACCATCATGGGGGAGAAACGTGTACTTTAATGTTGATGTTTTATGGTCAACCTCCGTGGGAAGTAGTATATACTACTGACTTAGTATGGTTTGTGAAGTTGTCTACATTTGGGTAAAGAATTGTTGTTAAAACCGCCTGATGTTCCCCTAAAACAGATATTCACCGAAACCAAAGTTGTCATAACACTTTCGTCGACATCATACTTACGTTTAGTCTTGATTTTGTAAAATCCCACCGAAAGAAATTATTTCTGCTTAAATCGAGACTTGTAAAATCCAGAACAATGGAAACATCCTGGTTAAAGTAATGTGCATTTCCGGATCTATCTTGTGGTTTATTCTTGGTTTTGTAAAATCCCGCGAAAGAAACTATTTCTCGGTTTAAACCATAGAATTGTAAAATCCCGTAATGATGGAACGGCGTCAATTCAGTATTATTTATTTGAGGTTGAAGTGAAATATCACGGGAGAGTGTACTTAGTATCCAAGGTATCGGGATGGTTGGATGAAGACTCTTTGAGATCATTGTTCGAGCTTTTTCAAAAATGAAGACTTGGAAATCTAGTTATTTTTGGGTGACTTTTCCTTTTCTTTTACCACTTGGGGGAATTGGGCTCTTACTACCACAAAATAACTATCACTTTAAGGAGTTACGTTGTAGTGCTCAGTGTCACATTGAATTGTGGATTTTCAAGAGGTGATGTACGTCTATTACTTGATGGTTGGTTGGATGAAGAGTACAGAGTACTTAGAGATTCAATGGAGGATGAACTCATTAATCATTTTGTTACATATGTGCAAGTTTAAGTCAACGAAGTTCGGTTAGTTTACTCGGTCAAATTCATCATATGTTTTCTCCATCACCGCCACTACAAAGAGCCCATCAATGATAATGGGGTTGATTACAAGTTTGCCAAGAGAGATTGAAAAGAGAGAGATTATGACTTTTGAACACAACAGCCAACTCACCTCAAAGAAAAGAAAAGTGTAATGCTTAAGGCGCTTTATCTTCAAAAGAAGATAAATCTTCTTATGACGCTTGAATACTACAGCTCAAGCCTCAGACTTAAAGAAAAGAAATGTGTACGCTTTAGTGCGATATCTTCGAAAGAAGAGAAATCTTCTTATGACATTTGAACACAATGTTCAACCTCGTGACTCTAAAGAAAAGAAAATGTACGCTTTCAGCCATGCTTTATTTTCAAGAAGAAGAGAAATATTCTTATGAAGTTTGAACACAACAGCTCAAGCCTCGTTTCTAAAGAAAAGAAAAGTGTATGCTACGCTTTTATCTTCAAAGAAGAGAAATCTTTCATGACGCTTGAACTCAACAGCTTCAAGCCTCGTTCTCTAAAGAAAAGAAAAGTGTACATTTCAAAGGCGCTTTATCTTCAAAGAAGAGAAATCTTCTCATTTATGACCATCCTCATCAATATTCTTCATGCTTTTTCCTTACTACTCATCAAGTGGATCTTCTTCTCATTTTTTTCCTCAATGGTGATCTACTTACCGTTGATGGTTTTTCTATTTTTCACTAATTAAAATGGCGATGGCGTAAATCAGATGCATTTTTTGTGGGGAGAAGTGGAAATAGACTACACATGGATGATTTCACTTGTTTAGTCAAGAATGGCAACGTCAGATGCAATTCTTGAGGGGAGAAAGGTGTGAAACTATCGCATGTTGATAGACATCGAGAACAATGGTCATATCGGCTCCTAACTCATGTAAGAACCGAGCTTCTTCTTATCTCATCCTTATGGAGTTTCTTCTAAGAGCCGCTTGGTTGACATCTTCACACGGCCGATGAGTTTATTGACAAAGTGTTTCCTGTTAATGCTTCACGCACATCAACATGATGATTCCAACAATCTCGTTCTTGTTTGATGTGATTGGTAGTTTGGTGTTACCATTTCGCAGGTGTTCGTTTTGGCTGATGATTTCCTTGATGAACATCTTTCTCGTTCTTGTTTGATTGGGAGAGTTAGGGGGGAGGTAAGTTAATTGGGATGCTGGTGAGATGAAGATGTTAACTATCTATTCCTTGAAGAAGTTGAATCTATGTACGGTTCTACATTCTCTGCTACATGTTAGAAGACTAAAGACGAGCTGCATTTGATTATCTAAACACTTCTTCTTAATCTGGGCATTTATCAAACAGTGACCGGTTTAGGGGAGAGCCCTAATTGGGGGAGAGTGAAATGTCGAATTTAATCCCCAATTAGACTTGCTCACTGATGAGTGGCCTTTTACTCATCATTTTAAGCTCGAAAAACCCACAAAAACGTCTAAAAACACGAAAATATAACCAATTATGCTGCAGATATCCTTGGAATGTGTTTTTATGTGTTTCGTACAAAGGTTCAAAACGGGCAAAACGAACGTAAATGAGCCTGGATTGGACAACGTGCTTTTAAAGACGAGCGGGAGGATGATTTCTACATTTTCAGATCCCGATACATTTGGGAGTGAGCTTGGGAATCAGACTCAAAACATAACCCTTAAACCAAATTTCCATTTTACCCTTTACCCGAACCCAATTTATCACCTTTACTCTAAAACATTTTTCATTAAAACAATTATTTTCATTTACAACAATTGTTTTTATTAAAACCAATTTTTATTAAAATTATTTTCTTTCAAAAAAAATAATAAAAAAAAATACAAAATTTAAATTTACTTTTAACCTTATCATGACCTTAACCTTTCTAAACCATCATTTTGACCCCCTTAAACATCTTGAACTTCTTCCCCTTCTTTACCCAAAACAGATACAGAATATCCAAACCCATTTCATTTTACCCGCCAAAAATCCCAAACCCCACACAACCTTGTCTCTTCCTCAACCAGTCACCCTCACCCACTGATTCCCACACTCACCTTTACCCCACACCCACATGGGTCTCTCAATGCCAATGAGATGGCAATCCAAAACTCTCCCATTGGAGCTTATATGATACCAAGGATTGAGGAGCAAATCAATGGCTCAGATGACCCCCTTGGTGCCCAAGATGATCTAAAGGTTGAGATTGACTCCAAGAAACACAAACGTCCAAGCTCCACTTCTCCTCAGCAAACTAACACAAGCACAAGCTCAAGCTCCAAGTCACTTAGTATAAATAGTAGTGCATTGTAGCCTTCAAAGGCATTAGGAATTTAGTAGTTTTAATATTTAGTTTCTTGCTTTTAAATTATAATTTGTTTGCTTTTTAATTAATGAAAAAGTTTTATTTTGCAATTCGCTTTTTCACTTTAATAAGCACTTTTAGTGCTTATTAACTCATTGCTTCTCATTATCATTCTTAAGTACTATTTTAAGTTGCAAAACGTTTTACATCGTAAAACCTTAGTTTAGCTTTTCGTAAAAATCGCTTTAAAGTTTTACACCCCATCGTAAGTGTTTATTAGCCTATTTTCTTATCCAAAATTTTTTACCCACTTTGACTCTCAAAGTCAAAGTGTTTTAAGGTTTAAGTAAGTTTGCAAAAGTTGTTTTACTTATATCAAAAAAAGGTTGCAAGTATTGGTTTTATAAAAAAATTCTATCTCAATATCGAGTGAAGAAGAAGGTCGCTGCTCACAAGGCTTTTATTGGCTTATTTGTGATAAAAAATGTTTCAAATGTTGTTTTCTTAAGTCCTGCGTACTCCAACTTAACCTCGTTATTAGCTTATATGCCTTAGGATCAATTTCTTTAGCTTATTCTTGCCCCGCAAATGTTCCATTTAGCCATATCTGCTCGCATCACAGCCTTTGTGTACACTCTTGAGCTTTAGCTTAATTCGCTTCTATTCAAATTTTATTTAGGACCTTAGGAGCTTATTTAAATAGAGTAGGTTAGGATTACTAGTTGTTAGCTTATTTAATGCTTATTTAGTCCTTTATCACTTATTATCCATTTTTTGCTTAGTCTCCATTCCATTTAGGACTCCCTTAAAACTGCTTATTTTCCCTTTAGTATAGCTTTATTCTAGTTAACTTTAGCTTATTTTAGTTATTACATATACATGGTAGCTTATTTCCTTTGATTTGCTTATTCATTAGCTTCTAGTGAGTTAAAAATAAAAGTGTTTATTCCCTTTGCTTAACTGTCTCAAACTGAAAACAATAAGCAGTCTGAACTGCTTATTGCTAGCTTTTTGAAAAGTTGGTTTTCATTAAAATAGCTTATTTTCATTGCACCTTTAAGTTTCAAAAAGAAAATTTGAAAAAAAAAATGTTGGGAAAAATTAGACTTGATGGGATTTGAACTGGCCACCCACTCACCACACGCATTACCTCACCAACGCCTAGGGTCTTTCTTCGTAAATACTTGCACACTTAGTTATTTATATACAAAGGCGCTTTTAACATTTTAGCTTATTTAGCTTTTAACAAATGATTTCAAAAGCAATGGTGGTTTTAAATTTTTCTTCGATTAAGCAATCTTCAAAGTATTTTTAGTAAATTTCTTAGATTTTTCTAAAGTATTTTAGTATTTTTTATAATTAAATTAGATTAAATTAGTTTTTAATTCATAATAAATAATTTAAGAGTCAAAAATACCCTGATTTTTTCTAAAATTATTTTCTAGTTTAACGTAGTAAAATTAATTTTGCATCCTTAGGCCTTAAATTTCATTATTTTCACTTTTGGAGCTCGGGATTAGCCCTTTTGCTTTTTTGCATATTAGCACCCTAGGACTTAATTTAGCTTCATTTTATTGTTTCATATGCTTAGTAATAGTTAATTTATCATTTACTTTGTTCCCTTAGCCTTAATTACTTTCCCGTTAATTAATTGTAGAAAACATAATTAAAACAAAAAATCTTAACAATTCAAGCATTTTAATAACAAACCTCAAACGACATCCTCAATTCACACCTCGTTGGGACACGACCCGTGTAATCACTTGCCTCTATCACTTATATCACATTCGTGAGTTTTGGTACGTTAACCCTTTTCCTAAAAGGTTGATTTGTCGATTCTCGCGTGTATCTTATATTTGATATATTTTCTTAAACGAATCAAATTTTTACGCCACGGAGTTGTGTTATGACAATATCGTTAAGGTTTGACGATTAGTGACTCGAAGAACCTTCCTCGTGAAGTTATTGCTTTTTGAAAAATTAAAAAACAAAAAAATATTTTCCTTTTATTTTGTATATATATATAAAAGATAAAAATACAAAAAGATTTTTCCTTTTGTTTTAAATAAAATAGAAGACACAATCAATATAACACTTCTCAACTTGAGTGTTATCATTATAAGTTCCTGAACAAAAGATTCAAAACTTGCCTTTGTGTCACTTATGTGAATACGCTTGGATTATTGGTTTAAGTTCACCGTGTTTTGCCTCGGTCTTGTTTTAATTGAAAGTTGTTTTAGAAGTGCATGCGCATCGTTCTTCTAATTCTTCTAATCCCCTTCTTGAACTCGCCACACCTGGCTGAAGACGAAATAGACGACGCCCTCCGCCAATAGTCGAACCCGATTGTACTAATCCCACCCCATTCCCGAAATGGCGGATACCCGAACCATGTCTGAGTTACTTCAAGCTCCCGTAGACTGCCACGTGATGCTATCGCCGTTCCAATTGACACCTAAAAATTTTGAACTTAAGACTAATTTGATTCAATTGGTTTAATCTAAACCTTTTTGTGGTCTTGATAGGGATGAGCCCCATGCCCATATCCGTTGGTTTAATCGTGGCTTCCACTATTAACTTTCGGGCGCCCTCATGAGTCAATTAAGTTGATGTTATTCCCGTTTTCCTCGAGGCGCACCGATTTGGCTTGAGAAAGAACCCCTCGTTCAATCACAACATGGGAAGACCTCTCTAAGAAATTCCAACCAATTTTTCCTCCGTCGAAAACCACAACGTTAAGAAATGAAATAACCATTTCCACAAAGATTCGACGAGAGTTTCGTGAAGCGTGGATAGATTCAAAGAACTTCTACGAAAATGCCCACACCATGGCTTCTCCGACCTTCATCAGATCGATACGTTCTACAATGCTTTAACCCCATTCGACCAAGATTCGCTAACGCGGCCGCGGTAATATCTTGAGTCGTATGCCGGGGATATTAGAACGACATCGAGAACAAATCAAAGGTTCCAACCTCCAAAGAAAGGTTGTTGCTAAAGTCACTACCAATTCTTCTTCATCCGTTGTGGAGTCAAAATTGGAAGGACTTACCGACGCCATTCATAGCACGATAAAAGAGTTAAAGATTCGAAAACGTAACCCGTAAAGCCGTTAATGAAACTTGTGTTATTTGGTGGTCCCCATCCAGATATAATTGTCAAGCCACCGATGGTGACGCCGTAAATGCCACCGTGGCAACTGCTAATCACAATCACAATCCTAATTCAATCAAGGATACCTTGCATCAATGGGACCACCCGTTTTGCACTGCACCTACTCAACAAAACCGCTTAATCAATCAAAACCGTAATGTTAATGCTAATCAAGGATACAATCGTAATCGCGAACTAATTTCAATTATCAAACTCCTCAACCGCAAAATTATCAATCTCTTCCTCAACAACAAGCTTTCCAAACATATCCTTATGTTGCACCAATTCCGGAGTTTGAGAACTTCAAGAAAACCACGGAAGCAAGCATTCATAACATGCAAAGTCGATAACTAATATGAAAGCCGAGTTGAATAACAAGATTGATAACGACCATGCTCGCACAAACAAATGAATTGAAAACATGATGGCTAGTTTCTTGCATTAAGCTCAATCCTTCTTTTCATCTCAACCCTCGAAGTTCGATCTCTCCCAACACAATCCCAACCCGAAGGGAGAGTTGAATGCTATTGCCACCCGAAGTGGTAAATCATATGATGGACCCTCGATGCCTACACCTCTCCCGTAGAGGGAAGTAGAACGAAACCGATGTGACCAAGGACAAGGTGCATTCTACAAGCTCAAAGTACCGCGACACGTCCAACCTCCGGTAGTCCAAACTTTTCTCACCGAAATGTTCAAGATTAAGCCTTCAATTCCTTATCCTTCAAGGCTTAATGATCAAAAGGCCCGCGACAAAACTAATCAACAAATGGAAAAGCTTATCAAAATCTTTCAAGATAACGACTTCGAGATTAGTTTCACGGAGGCTCTCCTTCTAATGCCCAAGTTTGGTCTGACGATCAAAAGCTTGTTGAGCAACAAAGAAAAATTTCCGAGTTGGCTAAAACTTCCTTGAACGAGAATTGTTCGGCGGTTATCCTTAAAACTTCCCGAAGTTAGGAGACCCCGAAAGTTCCTCATCCCGTGATTTTCAAGGATTAGTTCAATGATCCGCGGCCGATCTTGGCGAAAGCATTAACTTGATGCCACACTCCATGTGGAAAAAGCTTCACCCCCACTCACACCTACATGTATGATCCTCGAGTTTGCCGTAACGAATTCTCATCCGTTAGGTATAGCCGAGGATGTTTGTGTGAGAGTAGGAAAATTTCATTTCCCCGCCGACTTTGTTGTTGTCGATTTCGATGCCGATCCCCTAGTGCCCCTCATCCTTGGGAGGTGCTTCTAAAACGGGTCGCATTGATCGATGTTGATGAAGGGGAAATTACTTTGAGGGTAAACAAGGAAGTCCGAACTTTCAATGTTAACCAAGATTTGAAATCTATGCCTACCATTTGTGGTATTGATAAAGTTGAAAGCCGTGAAACCAAGGTGACAAAGGACCCGGTGCTTCCTACTAATAACGGAAGTACCGAAAACGTCCAACCTACGGTTATCCAAAATTCTCCATCTAGGATCGATCAAAGTCTTTCACGATTTACGGTCAAGAGATCTTCGAGTAAACGTGTTGAGCTTAAACGATAACGAAGAAACTGGAGACCATAACGGAAGTGGTGGAAATTGCTAGCCCTAAGAGCACACCACTTGTCCCACCTCTGCATTCGGTTTAACGTATCGATCTTGTTGAACTTTCTTCGAGTGGTAATCCCACTCCTACTTCCGACCTTTATTTCCTTTCCCCTTCCTCACTTGCTGAGGGAAGTAACTGAATTTGGAAGAGATCAGCTTATTATTTTCCGCCGGAATTGATGACGATGAATCTGACCGGAGGGAGACCGTGTTCGTCTTGAACATTACTTAGTGAAAATGAAGACCGTTGTCTTCTCCTCCGAAGAAATTGAAATTAAAGAAGTTGAGATTTTGACCAAAAATCCTTCAAAGCCCGAGGATTCAGCTATTGATTTACTTCTCGAGGAGTTCACGATGAACTCGCCGCCTTGGTCCTCTCCCACCGGAAATTGACAATGAAGTCTTTGACTTTGAAGCCGACTTACGTGAACTTGAGTATTTGTTGTATGGAGATCCGTCACTTGATCCTTCAATTGATAAGGAGTTCTCCGATAAACTTGCTCTCACGGACTCGATTCCATCTAAGAATGAAAATTTGAACGATGATCCTTTGGAAAATTTTGATGATCCATTCTTTCCCAAAAAAGAGAAGAACTAGAAATTTTCAATTGATGAACTTGTTGATCAAGATGTTCTTCATTCTTTTTTAACCGAGAGTAACTCTTCTTCGAGGATTTTACCGTGGTTGACACTTTCGATTCATGCCTCTCCGAGGATAAAGTGTTCAAACCCGGTATAATACCTTCCAAGGGAGTTCACTCTAAGAGAACTCAAATGTTTCAAACTCTTCGACCTAACCATGAACTCCTCTTCTCTATGGAATTATTTGTGACTAAGAGGTTTTCGATGATCCATCATTCCCTCGTCTTCCCGCCAAACCACCGGATGATGGATTCATCTTTGGTTTTGAACCCGATACCTATACTTTGATCTCTAAGGTGGTGGGCAAAGATTTTGAACACTATGTTCTCGTGCCTAAAATTTTGCCCACCCAACCCACCCGTGCTACCTCATTCGGAAATGAGGATTTCATTTTCACCCCGCATCTCCATTCATCATTCTTTTGAGTCGGATATATCTCATCGGAGTGGAACTTTCAGCACATTCAATGTTTATCCAAACCATTTAAATGAAAGTCTGATGGAGATCTTCTCTTCCACTTGCTCCCCCATGGACCAATGAATTCGGGTCGAGTCAAGCTAGCGTAATTCTTAACAAAAACAAGAGCATTTCATGGGTGTCCACCCATGTTTCTGACTTCTTTCTATTTTCTAACACTAAGTGCGGGGGAAACCCCATGATGTTTGCTTGTTGTGTGTTTGCTCTGTTTTCAGATTCCCAGATCGTGATGATTGATGCGCTTTTCAATCCAAAGCCCAATATCCATCTTTTGCTAACGTTTATCTAGGGATATCTTTATAAAATCCTTTTTGTGAAAAAGATTTCGCCTTCCAACTTGGCTAGTAGTATTACCTTTTTCCGTTCTATAGTTTTGGCTCACAAGATAATATTGAGGGCAATATTCTAAGTGTGGGGAATTCTAAACGAATTTTGATCACATTGTACCTTCTAGTACCCTAGCACCCCCGTTTTGACCAAAAATTTTAAAATTTCTATCGCTTTAAGTCAAGTATTTACATTTACAAGAAGTGCTTTGCACAAAAATAAGGCATTAATGCTTCGGTATTAATGGTAGTTTAGTCTTGATTCAGAACAAGGGGAACTCCACTGCTAGAGTGTTGATCTAGCCGCTTCTCTTAACATTAGGCTAAGGTTTTTACGCTGTGCAAATGAAAATGCTAAGCGTGGAGTAGTTGGTTCTCTTTAGAGCTTTTATAAGTAATCTATGTCTTTCTCGAAGCTAACTAATTGGACTTAAATACGTGCTCATTGTCAACTTTTTGAACATTCAAATCGTCTTGTTACAATAAAAAGTTTTTAAGCAAAATTGATATAGAGTTCGAGTTCAACCTTTTATTTAAATTTCCGAGAAAGCATACTTTCTTAAAATCTGAATAATGTTGCAAAATGAGAGTATCGTAAAAGTGCTTGGATGATGCAAAAGTTGCAAGTTTCAAGTTCAAAGTCAAAAAAAAAAAAAAAAATGATGAAAAAAAGTAAAAAAAAGTTGAAAATGAAAAATATGAGTTGCCTGAATAAAAGCATTATGTTGCTTATGAATAAATGTGCGAAACTTGCTTTTTCTTAAATTTAAATCGGAAGTTGAACTCGTATTCGTCAAAGTTGTCTAAAAGTTTGACGGTAATTTGGAAATCCTTGATTTCAAAGATCCCGAAAGCTCCGATACTATTCTCGAGGGTGAAAACCTAGCCTCCCTAAAAGGACAAGCTGAGAAGAAAGTCGCAACATGGAGTGATCTCACCTTTGAATTCGAATTTCTAAATTGTCCTCGGTTGTAATCCATTTAGGTTTAGTTTTAACTTAACGGTAGCTTCGTAAATCTTTGGAATCGATTCATACCCGCTATTCTGTGAGGTGTCAAAAGTCCGGTCACTTAAAACTTATGTTTTGGGATGTGCCGAGAAGAAAGCCGCTACATGGAAGAGGCCCTTTCGATCCTTAGACTTTCGTCGTTCCGTGGGTTAGTACTTTGTAGTGGATGACAACCATAACAAATGTCGATTTAAATGGTCAAACTTTTGAGAATGAGCACAATCACTTAAATTGTATAAATTGCGGGAGTAAAAAGTTAAGTCTCGACTTACATAGATTATTGATATAAGTAGTGTTAGCATTTTACAAAAACGTTTGCACAATAAGTTTAAGCTTGGTTTGAGAGTATCAAAAAGAGGATGACGATTACAATTCCCCGGAGACACCCATTTTGTGTGAATCCCGTTCCATGATGCCATGTTTTGATAATCAAGCATGTTATTTATTATCGTTCAAGTTTAAATTTCTCGTAGTTGAATAAAAAGTCGAAACGGGGTATTATTGGTATTTTTGATCCTTTCATTACTTCATATGATCGGATTGCTAGGGACTAGCAATTGATAGTGTAGGGGGATGATGAGTGGCCTTTTACTCATCATTTTAAGCTCGAAAAACCCACAAAAACGTCTAAAAACACGGAAATATAACCAATTATGCTGCAGATATCCTTGGAATGTGTTTTTTATGTGTTTCAGGTACAAAGGATCGAAAACAGGGCAAAAACGGACAGAAATGAGCCCGGATTGGAAAACGTTCTTTAAAGATGGAGCCGGAGGATGATTTTCTACATTTTCAGATCCCGGGATACACATTTGGGAGTGAGCTTGGGAATCAGACTCAAAACATAACCCTTAAACCAAATTTCCATTTTACCCTTTACCCGAACCCAATTTATCACCTTTACTCTAAAAACATTTTTCACTTAAAACAATTATTTTCATTTACAACAATTGTTTTTATTAAAACCAATTTTTATTAAAATTATTTTCTTTCAAAAAAAATAATAAAAAAAAATACAAAATTTAAATTTACTTTTAACCTTATCATGACCTTAACCTTTCTAAACCATCATTTTGACCCCCTTAAACATCTTGAACTTCTTCCCCTTCTTTACCCAAAACAGATACAGAATATCCAAACCCATTTCATTTTACCCGTCAAAAATCCCAAACCCCACACAACCTTGTCTCTTCCTCAACCAGTCACCCTCACCCACTGATTCCCACACTCACCTTTACCCCACACCCACATGGGTCTCTCAATGCCACGATAGCTATCCAAAACTCTCCCATTGGAGCTTATATGATACCAAGGATTGAGGAGCAAATCAAGGGGTCAGATGACCCCCTTGGTGCCCAAGATGATCTAAAGGTTGAGATTGACTCCAAGAAACACAAACGTCCAAGCTCCACTTTTGTCTCAGCAAACTAACACAAGCTCAAGCTCCAAGTCACTTAGTATAAATAGCAGTACATTGTAAGCCTTCAAAGGCATTAGGAATTTAGTAGTTTTAATTTTTAGTTTACTGTTTTTAAATTATAATATGTTTGCTTTTTAATTAATGAAAAAATTTTATTTTGCAATTCTGCTTTTTGCTCACTTTACTAATAAGCACTTTAGTGCTTATTAACTCATTGCTTCTCATTATCATTCTTAAGTACTATTTTAAGTTGCAAAACAGTTTTACATCAGAAAACCTTAGTTTAGCTTTTCAGAAAAATCAGTTTTAAAGTTTTACACCCCATCAGGGGTGTTTGGTATTAGCCTATTTTCTTATCCAAAACTGTTTTTTTTTACCCACTTTGACTCTCAAAGTCAAAGTGTTTTAAGGTTTAAGTAAGTTTGCAAAAGTTGTTTTACTTATATCACAAAAGGTTGCAAGTATTGGTTTTATAAAAAAAAATTCTATCTCAAAATTTCTGCATAACAGAGCTGCAGCAAGGCTGCTGTTCACAAGGCTTTTTATTGGCTTATTTGTGATAAAAAAATGTTTCAAATGTTGTTTTCTTAAGTCCTTGCGTACCCAACTTAACCTGTTATTAGCTTATATGCCTTAGGATCAATTTCTTTTAGCTTATTCTTGCCCTGCAAATGTTCCATTTAGCCATATCTGTTCTGCATCAGCAGCCTTGTGTACACCTTGAGCTTTAGCTTAATTCAGTTTCTATTCAGCTTATTTAGGACCTTAGGAGCTTATTTAAATAGAGTAGGTTAGGATTACTAGTTGTTAGCTTATTTAATGCTTATTTAGTCCTTTATCAGCTTATTATCCAATTTTTTGCTTTGTCTCCATTCCATTTAGGACTCCCTTAAAACTGCTTATTTTCCCTTTAGTATAGCTTTATTCTAGTTAACTTTAGCTTATTTTAGTTATTACATATACATGGTAGCTTATTTCCTTTGATTTGCTTATTCATTAGCTTCTAGTGAGTTAAAAATAAAAGTGTTTATTCCCTTTGCTTAACTGTCTCAAACTGAAAACAATAAGCAGTCTGAACTGCTTATTGCTAGCTTTTTGAAAAGTTGGTTTTCATTAAAATAGCTTATTTTCATTGCACCTTTAAGTTTCAAAAAGAAAATTTGAAAAAAAAAATGTTGGGAAAAATTAGACTTGATGGGATTTGAACCCTGGCCACCCAGCTCACCACACGCACACCTCACCAACTGCCCTAGGGTCTTTCTTCGTTAAATACTTGCACACTTAGTTATTTATATACAAAGGCAGTTTTAACATTTTTAGCTTATTCAGCTTTTTAACAGCTGATTTCAAAAAGCAGTGGTGGGTTTTTAAATTTTTCTTCGATTAAGCAATCTTCAAAGTATTTTTAGTAAATTTCTTAGATTTTTCTAAAGTATTTTAGTATTTTTTATAATTAAATTAGATTAAATTAGTTTTTAATTCATAATAAATAATTTAAGAGTCAAAAAAATACCCGGATTTTTTCTAAAATTATTTTCAGTAGTTTAGAACGTAGTAAAATTAATTTTGCATCCTTAGGCCTTAAATTTCATTATTTTCACTTTTGGAGCTCGGGATTAGCCCGGGTTTTCACGTTTTTGCATATTAGCACCCTAGGACTTAATTTAGCTTCATTTTATTGTTTCATATGCTTAGTAATAGTTAATTTATCATTTACTTTGTTCCCCTTGCCTTAATTACTTTCCCGTTAATTAATTTGTAAAAAACATAATTAAAAACAAAAAAATCTCGAACAATTCAAGCATTTTAATAACAAACCTCAAACGACATCCTCAATTCACACCTCGTTGGGACACGACCCTGGTAATCACTTGCCCGGTATCACTTATATCACATTCGTGAGTTTTGGTACGTTAACCCTTTTCCTAAAAGGTTGATTTGTCGATTCTCGCGTGTATCTTATATTTGATATATTTTCTTAAACGAATCACTCACATACTTCAGCAAGTTGATTCTCACAAGAGTTCAAGTGTTCTTCTCAACAGATTTCTAGCTCATGGGCTTATAATGTGTTGCTGATTCTGAAGTATCAAAACCAGCAAGGGGGAAGGAGACATACATCTAAAAGCATAACGAGTACACATGATGAACTTAATACTTCTAAGTGATTGAAGTTATCCCGGGAAGACAAATGTCATGACCGCAGAGAAACTCAGTGTATCTAGCGGCTTCTAGTGTTCTTATTCCAACTACGTGGGGGAAGAGATGTGAGAGTTAGTTTCTGACGTTGAAAGAGGTACACAAGTATGACATATTCAGGGGAGATTAATGTATAACATGAGGGAGGTGTTATCAGTTATTCTCTCGTTGGGAATGTATGTACTTTGGATTCTTGAGCTTCATACACATTCATCAGGGAAGAAAGATGTGAACATTGGGGAGGTGTTTTCATTACCCTCATGATGTGTATTCGGGAGAGTTCTTGGGTATTGGTGTACTTGTTCGAGCTTCATACACGATCATCGTGGAAGAAAAATGTGAACATTGGGGAGGTGTTTTCATTCCCCGCATGATGTGTATTCGGGAGAGTTCTTGAGCATTATACAAAGAGACTGACTGCATCAATTCAACTACATGGGGGAAGTGGTCTCTTGACAACCTTTTGGTATGGATCGCTTCAGACTTCAGTGCAAAAGGAATTTTAGAAGATTATTTATAATGCGGGATGATACGTTGCTGTTCTTCTTCTTGATGATATAACCCCGAATGGAGAATCTCGATTATCGTTCTTAAAAGGAGCAGCGGGATTTATGTTAAATGGTGTGCTTCTTCTGCACTGCTAAGGCAAGCTTGAAATAGAGCTTCAACTGCTCATCTAATGGATTTTCGTTTGAGGGGAAGTCGCCAAAGTCTCTTTTTCTCAAAGGCTCATGTTCTATCTTCTATTCTCGAGCCCTAAGCTTTGGTGGTGAATGTTTAAGAGATGATGACTTCTATCTTCTACAACGGGGCTGCTCGATATCCTTATCTCGGTACTCGTATCATCTTCCTTCTTAAACTATATCATATTCTCTATCATTGTAAATATTTATCAATAAGAGAATACAAAAATATAAAACAAACAAAATCAAAATAGAAAAATATAAAATCAACAAAAACCCATAAAAATCAGAAAATTTGAAAAATTCCAAAAATATTTTTTTTCAAGACATGTCTTCTGGTATCGATAACATCTGCGGTCTTAGAAATGTCATTCAACAATGGCACGGGACCATAGATGAACTTCGAGCAGAAGGTGTAAATATTTCTTTCCAAAACATGTCACATATCAAATGGCTTACAGTTACTTCAGACTGTAACCCGTGCTTAAACCATGGTTTGCTATTATTTCTGATAGCAACCCGCTCTTCAAGAAAGGAAAGTGTTGCGCTAAACCAATTTTCAAATATTTCGTGCACTTTTCCTAAAACAAAATGAGGAAAGTATGTCGAAAGACTGCTGTTCCTACTCAAATATTTTTCTTCCTATAAATTCTTCAGAAAAATATTTGGTGTTTGTCAAAATGGTGGAAATTGAGTTGCTTGAAAATCTTTCATATTCAGAGTTTTCGTATAATTTGAAATATCAATCAATGACTTCAGCGCTTTTTAAACTTTTCAGAAAATGAGTCACTGATTGAGGGGGAGAATGTTTTCAAATTTATATCATCTAACAGACATATCTAATTATCCTATATACTTAAATGTAAAACATGTTAACCTACGTTGAAGGACTAGGTGCCTAGGATATGATTGTTAGGATTAGATGATCAGAGTTTGATAAACACATTATTCGCATGCCTTATATGATCTGATTGATATGTTGGATTGGCTTTAATTAGTCGATTTCTGTTTGGGTGATGTCGACCACCATATATCTGTATGTATGTTCACTAACGTATGCGATATCATGGATATAAGAATGTTCCCGATTCGATCCCACAAATGAAGATGATTGGATGCCTAAAGGAAAGGGTAACCACTCTTGGGTCCACAAATGAAGAAACGGAGCTTAATTGGACCTCTATGGAGAGTTGGCATAACAAATGCAACGCCAGAGGTCTCACCTGCATCGCAGACGATTTTCTTACAAATGAAGAAACGGAGCTTAATTGGACCTCTATAAAGAGTTGGCATAACAAATGCAACGTCAGAGGTCTCACTGCATTTGCAGACGGTTTTTCTTCCCCTACAACAACAACAACAAAAGCACTTAACCACCTAACGATCTTTGTGCATATAATGTGATGATACCATTTTTAAACAATTTTTGAAAAATATTGTCTTGAAAATGAAAAAATATTGTTTTTGAAAATAAACTGATCTCAAATTTTGGAAATCAACCGGACTTCATTTTAAACTAAAGTCACTCAATCAACGACTAATGTCATGGATTGAGGGGGAGAGTGATTTCAAATTAAATATTTTCAAACGATATTTCATCTATCAAGTCCGTTTGTACAAAATAAGTGGTGATCTAAAGATTTAATGTTATGTCATGGTATGATTTTCTTTAAAACTCAAAGATCTTTCAAAATGAAATTTTTTCTGTTCTTGTTTGATTGTGAAATTGTTTTATTTAACCTTAAGATCTCTTAAAATTATCATACCTGACACTAACAATCTTTAATATCTTAAATTGATTATTGTCAGTCTATTTCAAAAATTAAATCTTGCCACGTCTTTCCCCAAACTTTTCTAAATGATTTAAATCAGTTGGGATCACAAATCTCAAATGGTTTGATATTTTTGATCGGGGGAGAGATCGTGATTTAAATCTCAAATCTGTTTTAGTCCTTTAAAGGCACTCCTGCCTCCATGTACCAAACGATTCCATATACATGATGCACATTATTGAGGAGGAGCAGTTATCCAAAAACAAGATGAGTATTTAAACCAAGACACATATTCTCCCATGTTTTCTAAACCTTATTAAATCACTTGGGATCCAAAATCTCAAAGGGTTTGATATTTTTGATCGGGAGAGAATTTGTGATTTAATTATGAAATCTGATAAACGGTGATCGTTTGATTCAATTGTATAGGCTGCTCTCTCATATGTGCTAAACGCTTTCGAATCTCGAAGCACATATTGAGGGGGAGCATTTCAAAATAAAATAAACTATCGAGGTACAAAAGCTTTTATGTTTTAACATAAAGTACCTTGATTGAGTTTTCAAATGGTTTTCTCTATGGCATATGTGATCGTGAAAGTACTTAAAAGAACTCTTTCCTCTATGTGATAAAATGTTTTCAAATATCCAACGCACATTTTGAGGGGGGGAATTCACCAAGAAAATCAAAAGGACTCTTGCCTCCATGTGCTAAACAATCTCAAATCATATGCACATGTTGAGGGGGATCATTTCTAAATGATCAAAACTATTAAGGTACAAAATGCTTTGATCTCGTATCACAAGTACCTTGATTGTTTTTCCAAATGATTTTTCAATTGGTTTCAAGAAGGAATGAACTATACCACAAGACCGACCTTTTACTTTATGCATTGGAGTTATAAGGATGGTAATGTTAGGTATTAGTTCCCACGATCCGCTAGAACCGGAGGGATGTACCCAGGGACAATCCACTAGATAGTGTAGAAGTCCTTAGGTATATTGAAAAAAGGAGAAAAATGAGAATATGGGAAGAGTGCCGCCGACCGAGACAGAGCTAGTACCGAATAAACCTAACAACGTTCTAGTATGAAGTCTCGGTAAGCATCAAGAGGTTGAAGAATGAAAAAGAATTGGAATGTTAAAAGGGTGAAAAGAAATAGCCCTCTAATAATTCAACCTTAGGACAGAAACCGGGTTCAATACATATGCTACTAGTTGTTACTAAGGTAACACTGGTATTGAAGATAAGACGTCATGGACCCAAAGGACGACGCACTAAACTTCCCAAGCTACTCAAGTTCCTCTTAAAAGGGCTTGTTTCATTCTCACGGGGAACCTACATTATCTATCGACTTTCTATTAGAGATTGTTGATATTGAAGAAGGAGACCCTCTCCCTAGTCTCCGGCATAGGAAACCAAAAATGCACAATTGAGTCTAGAGCCAAGAGATCATCCACAATATCTCATTAGGACACAAAATTAATGAAGACTTGCTGTTTCACACAATGTGGAAAGTAAGTATATATTGAGAGTCCTTCGCATTATCCTTGTGGTATTGCCAGAACATCCGAGTGATATGTTAAAATATTCACGATGAAGATAGAAATCCTTCTATAGCCAACATCAGACAAGCTCTTGGTGGGTGACATGTGAGATCTTTCATAAGATCAAGCTTGTGACAACTGGATAGAAACGATGGGGCGATTCAATCTTGAATCAACCTTGGTCCAGGAAATGGATTGACGGATACCTTTGAAAAACCGGTCGTTGTGCTTAAAAGTTCTTTTCTATAGCACTTCGACTGTGTATTATGTTTTTAAAATTAAAAAGGTATTTATGATTGATAATTTATTTTCCATAAAACCTTCGTTGTATTGCAAAACCCTTTATATTAAATACACGATTGTTTTCAAATCATTTTCATCAATCAGTGAATCTCAATTCGCTGGTTCACTCATTCCGTGTTGTCTTCTTTGAGACGTTCCGGTTTGAGAACGGCTAGAGCAGCCGCGAAACCCTGTCAAGGAGATTCTTCTAATTATACCGATCACGGCAGTACTTGTACGATCAACGGGAACCGTGGGCGTGCACCTCAATTCAACAAAAGTGACCAAAGACACTTTCGCGGCGCTTTATTGCTAACTGCTTTATGCAGGAACACCGACGGTTCGGCCGATCGAATTGAGGAGTCAATCCAAAGCCGCATGCTCACGGCATCCACACTTAATTAAAAAAATCATGACAAGTGCTAATCTACATAACCTGGCTATGATATTCTCATACTATGCTTCTGCTACGTTACTGCAAATATCATGTACCAGTAAAAGCTTCCGCTACTCTGATGAAATGATGTCATGATCCAAAAAGTGTGAGCATCCGAAAGTCACAACATCACTTAATGGCGATACAACAAAAGGATGATCCAGAGATTTACTGTGGCTGATGATCTCAAAGAAAACTCAAAGATCATCAAGATGTGGATCAGTTCAAAGACCTCCACTGAAAGTACAAAGCACTCGGACTTTGAAGTATCACTACTAAAGCACAAAGATTTCGGAAGTGAAGAATTGAAGTCTACGAGCTCAGAACAGAAGACAAAATAGAATGCTAGGATTCGAAAGGTAAATCATGGGGTGACCTCCCTTAGGGGGAGATTGTTAGGAATTGGAAATTCCATAGTGAAGTGTCGGTCACCCCAACAATAGTCTAGCACAAGTTAGCTCGTAGACATATCATTATTTACGTGTTTAATTAGCGTAGTATAGTTTAGAGTAACACCGTGGAGGAAGGACGGGTCTTTACCCACTGTATGCCTGATCCACAGCCCAACAGGAGGGCGTATTAGTTGTAACTATAAAAGCCCCTTCCATCCTTGGAAGGGGTGTTGCTTCATTCTTAATCTAACCTTTCTTTTTTGTTTATCTCTCTAGAACCACCCTCTCATCTCTTTCTCTCTCTAAAACCATGGCTTTCTTGTATCATCACCATCCAAGGCCACCCGAATCATCATAACACAATACATGTAAGATCCTACACATCAAATGACATAACATCGCCAAAAGCATAATAGTTCCTTTTTGCATATTCATCAACCCAGAAAAGATTCGTCAAAGCATTATTGTCACCAGTTTGATACTCAAATGAAAAGTTAGGAAGAAAATCCTTCTTGTTCATCAACATCTCAACTAACATCTGTGCATCGTTTTTTCCTATGAAATCAAGCACATCCCTCCTATAATTTTTACAATCAACCGAACTAGCTCCTATAAAATCATAGTCCCCATATATCCGCCTAAGTAAATTGAAACCCTTCACTGGACCAAGATTGACTTGTGAAGCTTGATATAGAAAACCTGTTGAGTATAAGTAACTTCACGAGAAGAAACAAGAAAAACGCTATCCTCTTCACTAACAAGGCTGTGATTATGACCCTCAACAAAATCATAACACCAATAACCTTTCCTTGGAATATGCCTAACCTAAAACTGCTTTGCAATCAGACGCTTAGAGGACACTTTCCTACTATTCAATTCTTCTTCAATGCACCAGCTTTTAAGGGAGGATTTGTACCTTCCTTACTACAAACAAAATATTTCAAATCGGGAATTTTTTCCTTATTTTTCTTAGATATATACTGCTATCCTAAACGGACCTCAAAACCAGCTCTTTTTGCATAATCTTTGTAATATCTGATAAGCTCCTGCTCAAGTGAGTGATACATCATACCATAAGCCGCTTTTGACCAACAGAATATCAGGAACCCAAATCTTACAACCCTCCACTTCTAAAACAATACCAAAGAATGTCTTTAAGGTTCATACTCATTATCTGTGAAAAATTATACAATAATGTTTCAATTTATCGATGAATCTAATATAAAAATAAGCAATAAAGAAAAAAACAGATGAACCTAATAGCAGATAGGATAAACTGATGAACAAACAAAGTATAAACTGATCAACCTAAGATAAGATAATAGCGAAATTGATGAACTAAACATTAAAATAAGCAAAACACAAAAAATGCATAAATTGATGAACATAAGAAGATAACAAAACATAAACTGATGAACCTAAGATAACATAATTGATAAACTGATGAATCAAACACAAAAATACAAAAAATAAAAAAAATGCTTAAATTGATGAACACAAAAGATATACTGATGAAGCTAAGAAAACGTAAAAGCTAAACTGATGAACCAAACATAAAAATAATCAAAATACATAAATTGATGAATATAAGCGATAACAAAACATAAACTGATGAACCTAAAGATAACATAAAAGCTAAACTGATGAACCAAACATAAAAATAAATAAAAATATATAAACTGCATAAATTGATGAACACAAAACATAAACTCATGAACCTAGCTAAACTGATGAACCAAACATAAAAATAAATAAAAATAGAAAAACTGGATAAATTGATGAACACAAAACATAAACTCATGAACCTAGCTAAACTGATGAACCAAACATTAAAATAAATAAAAATATAAAACTGCATAAACCTGATCAAACTCTTAACAATAAAATTACCTTGATTAAACTGATGAGCATCAACAATCGCCATAACACACCGATTTAACCGCTTAAAAAATCCCAATTTTTATCAAATTAACCGATTGAACGGTTAAAAATCCCCAATTTTTATCAAATTAAGAGACTGAACAGTTACAAACCCTAATTTCTTCCGATTAACCAATTGAAAGATTAAAAACCCTAATTTCCTCCGATTATGAGATTGAACGATCAATTCGTAACTGATATGAAGAATTAACACAATTTGAAGAACAAATAATGATTCAAATAATCGAATATCAAAAGAGAGCAAAAAAGCCCTAAATTTACAAAATATGAACAACTGAAAGAATGAGAGAATTGGGAAATTGAATGAATGAATGAACTGAATGGAAATCATCGTGGAAAAATCGTTTATATATGGCCGGAAAAGTAAAAAAGATCCGATCAAAATAGAAAGGAAATACCAGATGAGAATAGAAAGAGAAAAAAGAAAGAAGAAAGAATATCGGGGTGTAAAATTACATAAATGTCCTTGAGGGAAAAAAGAGGGGGGACACGTGGCATAACCAGAAATCTTTTTAGACTTTCTAAAAAGGCCCCTCTTTTTAAAGGATCCGCTACCCCTCCGATAAACTTTCAATAATCGTTGCCATGAAAACCCTAGTGTAATTAATTTTTTTGGGACTTAATAAACCCTACATACAATGTGTAAATTTAGCTCATCGGTTTTGTAGATATAACTGTTTATGTCGGCTTAGTTTAGTTAAATTTTTACAATGGGCCAATATTTTTGTTTACTCGTATATTGGGTTGGGCCAACATAAACATTTGTTCTTGTTGTTTCTCGCTAGGGGTGTTAATAAATCCAAAAAACCGACAATCCGGGCAGATCTGTTTAATTTGAAACTGCAAAAAACCGATAACTGAACCGAAACAGTAAAAAACCCGAAACCAAATAAACCCGCTTATAACAGTTCGGTTTCGGTTTTTATTTTCCAAATATCGATGGTTACCCGAACCAAACCACGTATTACACAATTCATATATTTTTTTTTGTTCAAAAGAGGGAACTATAGATTAATGTACCAACATATATAAAGAAGCATATATACATCAGCTCAGCTAGTACTATGACAACTCCATAGTTACTAATATGACTGAGAAAATAGAAATACAACTTCAAAACAGCAACTATTCAGTATCTATGAAACTACTGTATTCAACAGCCTCAACATGTATACCACTAAGTCACCCTTCACCAGAAACCGGACTACATTTCCATTCCATTGCCCGCCATTCAATGCTAAGGTATAATAGCCTGCATCCGCATATTCAATAGCATCAAACGAGAGAAAAGCGAAGGCATCACCAAAATAGACTACATTTCCCTTTCTTTAGAACAAACTTAAACCAAAAGTGCAACTTCATCATCACACAATTTGGCCTATAAGCTTAACAGAAAGGGCATCATCTAGAATGACTAAGTCCTCTCCTCCACTAAATATGCTAATGTAATTGGTTACATTTCCTATACTTTCCATTCTCCCCCTAATCCTCATTGCAAATCCTCAAAACATGAGACTAGAGATTGAAATAGCAAGCAGGTATCATCAAAAACAGAATGCATACCAGTGGGAACCAGATTACTACCACCCATATCCAAACACTCCTTTAGAACACCAGCTTTGATATCAATTGACCATACTTCATATATATCTTTCATCTAATGATATGAAACACTTGAAGTTGTAATTTAGTTATGTGAGACCTTGATCTAGATTACAATAACAAGGTGAATTTTTTTGTAGTGTGAGACCTCAGCTTAATTATTTGCAGTTTCTAAATTAGACAACTTATTTAAGTTAGTTAGTGAGACCTATAACTTAAGGCATAAGATGGGATAAAACATGCTTACGTTTTGCATAAATTGTTTTGGAAAAATTGTAAATCCCATAAAATTTTGGAATTGAAAACTTGTTTGTCAATTATTGTTTTTCAACAATTACCTATTCTATACTTTCACCACTAGCAGATCAACTGATGTGGTGAAACTATGATAATGAGGATCCAAAATTCAAGGAAAATTCTATGGTTAATATGAATATTGACCAAAGGGTATTTTATTTTCTTGAATGTTTACTTATCGAAAGTACTAACTTTTGAACTTTTATTTTCTGTAGAAATGGCTCAAGCTGAATCTACTGCACTAGCCTCGTCATTCAAATCTATGTTTGATCGAGAGAAATTGACTGGTAGCGCGAATTTCAATGATTGGTATCGGCAACTCATAATTGTCTTGAGGGTTGCCAAGAGACTAGATTATTTCACTACGCCTTGTCCTCCTAAACCTGCAGCTGATGCTACTGCTGAAGCACGAGCTGCATGGCAATCTGAGTATGATAAGTTTAATGAGGTCGCCTGCATTATGCTTGGGAGTATGAATTCAAACTTGCAAAAGCAGTTTGAGAATTACTTCCCTCATCTCATGCTCGCTGAATTGCAAAGGTTGTTTGAAAAGCCTGTGACTGTAGAGCTGTATGATCTGATAGATGCCCTACACAGTTGCAAGCAAGGAGAAGGGAAACCTGTGAGCGCCCACTGCCTGGAAATGATGAGTTACATGGACCAGCTCGGGAGACTCAATTACGTCTACCCTAATGACATACAAATTGGCCTGATCAACAGATCCCTTAACAAGGAATTTGATGGTTTCGTGCGCAATTATAATATGCATTGCACGGGGAAGACAGTTAGTGAGGTACATGCAATGCTCATTGACTACGAGAAAGGTTTGCCCAAGAAGGCTCCTACACCTACGGTTCTTAGCATCCAAAAGGGTAGGATTTCTAATCCTAATAAGCCGCTAGCGAATAAGAAAGGGAAAGGTAAGGGTAAAGTTGATAAAGGAAAACAAGTTATGGTTTATCAACAAGAACCCAAGAAGAACCCTCCCAAAAAGCGTGAGAATCCTAAGAAGGATCAGGCTTGTCATCACTGCACCGAGGTAGGACACTAGAAGAGGAATTGTCCGCTCTACCTTGATGAGTTGCGTACTAAGAGGTATAAAAATACTGGCATCGCGTGGCTAGTACTTCAGGTACTCTTTTGATGATAGAATTATTTGATTTTCCTCATAAAATAAATTTCTGGGTATATGATACGGATGGTATTCACATTTGTAATACACTACAGGGACTTAGAGGTGCAAGGAAGCTCGCCTATGGACAACAATACCTGCACGTGGGTAATGGAGCACATGCAGTCGTTGAAGCTATAGGCACGTTTGATTTAGTTTTACCTTCGGGTTTAGTACTGTCTTTGAACGATTGTCATTACGCGCCTTCTATTGTTAGAGGTGTCGTTTCTATTTCCTTGTTAAAAGATATTGGTTTTATTCATACATTTACTGCTTATGGAATTTCGGTTTCTTTAAATGGTGTTTTTTAATTTAATGTTATTCCAGTAAATGGTGTGTTTGAAATTGATTTGCATGATAATATGATTGATAAAAATAATTCTGTCTTTAGCATCAATAATAAAATAATCAAAAGTGATTTGGATTCTTCATTTCTTTGGCATTGTAGACTTGCTCACATAGGCAAGAAACGCATGCAAAAGCTGCAACACGATGGGATTTTGCAAGACATCAATGATGAATCATTTGATAAATGCGAATCTTGCATATCTGGGAAGATGACCAAGAAACCTTTTACAAATAGTTTAGAAAGGGCTTATGATCTTCTTGGTGTGATACATACTGACGTATGTGGTCCACTAAGACATGTGTCAAGGAAGGGTGCTAGCTACTTCTTAACCTTTACTGATGATTTCAGTCGTTATGGTTATGTTTATTTACTTAAACATAAACATGAAGTCTTTGAAACATTTAAGGTTTTCAAGAGTGAAGTAGAACTGCAACTAGGAAAGAAGATTAAAGCTCTTCGATCCAATAGAGGTGGTGAATATTTAAGCCAAGATTTTAAAGATTATCTTGCTGAGTGTGGGATTGTCCAGCAACTCACATCTCCATATACTCCACAACAAAATGGTGTATTTGAGAGAAGAAATCGTACATTTTTAGACATGGTGCGATCAATGTTTAATCTTACAACTCTTCCCTTATCCTTTTGGGATTATGCTTTAGAAACTGCGGTTCGCATATTGAATATGGTTCCAACTAAGAAGGTTGATAAGACTCCTTATGAAGTGTGGTATGGGAAAGCGCCCAACTTGTCTTACTTAAAGGTCTGGGGTTGTGAGGCGCTTGTTAAATGTGACTCTGCTGATAAGCTGCAACAAAGATCTGTTAAGTGTATCTTCGTAGGATACCCAAAGGAAACTATGGGTTACTACTTTTACTTTCCACCTGAAAACAAAGTAATTGTTGCTAGGTATGGAGACTTTCTGGAAAGGGATCTCATATCTCATGAATTCAGTGGGAGAGTTTATGATCTGGAATATGATCAAGAAGATACAACACCTTCTGAAAACACTAGACAACCTCAAGTAGAACCTGAAAGTCTGAGTGTTCCACCTGAAGTTGAAGTGGTTCTCATTCGTAGATCTGCAAGGACTACGCGTGCACCTGAGCGTCTATGTCTTAACGTAGAAGCTGAGGAAAATATGTTAGGGGATCTTGGTGAACCTGCTAACTATAAGGCTGCCATGATGAGTCTTGAAAAGGATAAATGCAAGTCGCAATGAATGGGGAAATGCAATCCATGAAAGATAACAAAGTCTGGATAGAGGTTGACTTACCTCCAAATGCTAAGGTAGTTGGAAGTAAGTGGCTCTATAAGATAAAGACTGACATGGATGGAAATTTACACACCTATAAAGCTCGTCTTGTAGCTCAAGGGTTTACTCAAACTTTTGGGATAGACTACGAGGAGACATTTTCTCCTGTAGCATACATTAGAGCTATTAGGATTCTAATAGCCATAGCTGCGTACTATGACTATGAGATATGGCAAATGGATGTCAAAACTGCCTTCTTAAATGGTCGTCTAGATGAGGACATCTATATGGCACAGCCTGAAGGGTTTGTGAATCCAAAATTTCCAAAGCGTGTATGCAAACTTCAAAGATCCATTTATGGGTTGAAGCAAGCATCAAGGCAATGGAACAAGAAGTTTGATGAAGAAATCAAGAAATTTGGTTTTACTCAAAATCTTGATGAGCCATGTGTATATCACAAAGCTAGTGGGAGTAATTTTATTTTCCTTATCTTATATGTCGATGACATATTGATCATGGGAAAAGACATTCCAAGTTTACAAGATGTAAAGTCTTATCTTGGAAAGTGAATTTCTATGAAGGATCTAGGGGAAGCAGCATTTATTCTGGGAATCAAGATCTACCTAGATAGATCAAGGCGGTTAATTGGACTAAGTCAAAGTACTTACATTGATAAAATATTGAAGAGATTCAATATGCAAGATTCCAAGAAGGGATATTTGCCGATGCAAGTTGAACATGGCTTAAGTAGTGAACTATGCGCGTCAACACTTGAAGAGGTGGCACACATGAGAAAAGTTCCTTATGCTTCGGCTGTAGGATCTATCATGTATGTTGTAAGATGTACAAGGCCGATGTGCGTTTGCACAAAATATCACCAATCGATATCAACAGAATCCAGGTGTGAAACACTGGCAAGCTGTTAAGAACATTCTTAAGTATCTAAGGGCTACTAAAGAAATGTTCCTAGTGTATGGTGGGAATCCAGATGCAGAACTTGATGTGACAGGTTTTTGCGATGCGTCTTTCCAAACTGATAAAGATGATAAGAAGTCTCAAACGGGATATTTCTTTGTCATTAATGGAGGAGCAATTGACTGGAAGAGCAAGAAGCAGACAACGACTGCGATGTCTATTACAGAAGCTGAGTACATAGTTACTTTGGAAGCTGCGATGGAAGCTGTTTGGATTAGGAAATTCATTTCGGGACTCAGAGTAATGCCCTCAATCGAATTACCTTTAAATGTGTATTGTGACAACTCTGCTGCAATAACATTTTCCAATGAGCCTGGAGTCACGAAGGGCGCCAAACATTTTCCTTGTCGATATCAATATGTTCGAGAAAAAGTCGAAATAGGTGAAATCAATCTACTCAATGTTCATACAGATGATAATCTAGCTGATCCTTTGCGACGAAACCTTTGCCAAAGGAAAAACTTACTGACCATGCTGATGGGATAGGACTTCGTTTAGCTAGTAGTTTCATGCAGATCTGTGATTAGTATTTGGATAAAGGATGTTATGAACAAATATTACTTTAATGAAATAAAATAGTTGCTTATGTTTATTTTTCATTTTCTTAATATTATATCCTATATTTGCATGTTTAATCCGTGAATAGCTTATGTTATTCTAAAATGGTCCGTTGTCGATCAATGATGTGGAAATATCATTGAATTAAGACAAATCTGAGTTTTGGTAGAATATACTTTTAAAGTATATTGATGCGTGGGACATACCAGATTCACATGATATTCAATGAATTGAATATAGGACAGATCCCAACTTTACATGATGATACTTTTGGATCTTTGTCATTAAGTATATCATGAAGTGTTTATCCTCAGACTTGAGATACCAGATAACTGTTATGAATGTAGTGCATTTGTGTAAGATAGTCTAACGCTATCCGTAACTGGTAGTTATAAGGGCTATTTTCAGAAGTGTTACAAAGTTCATGAGTTATGTTTGTAGTCAAGAGAATTTGTTCCTTTGAATTTGTTTCAAAGCATAATACTATATTTGGGCCCCTCGTAGGGTTGACAAGATGTTTGTATGGCCATACCCAAGATCTATCTAGAATATGTTCAGATGATTTGGTAATCTTGTTTAATCGAATATAACGAGAAACAAAATATTAACTTATGAAATGACTTGATCCATATTCATAGTTAATGTAGTATTAGTAACAAAAGGATAAGTAAAAATGATGAATCATTAAATGGTTTTTCCAGGAAACCATACTCGATTTGATCTGGGGGCATTGGCGTGTTAGGCTAGACTAAACCAATGTCATTACTATATTTAGTAATATCCAAGTGGGATCTGAAAGGTTTTATGGATATATTAAATGTACGTATGACCGGATTCGAACTCGAGACTTCGGGATTGCACACATTACGTATGAGAGTTGATGTCAAATAATTAATACATATAAATGTTATTATTATTAATTATTTGTCGCGAAATAAAACTTAACGGTAGTTAATATTTAACGGGGTTTGACTAACGGTCATTAAATGTAAACTACGAGGACTAGAGATGAAATTAGTGGGAAAGAAAATTCTAGAACCCCTCTTGGGTTGGGTGGCCGGTCGTGGCTTCCTAAAAGCCCAAGGGTGAGTTTTCTTGGTCACCAAGTTTTGAGAACCTATATATACAAACCCTTGTATTCATTATTCTCCTAACCTTGGATCACATTGATAACATAATTTCTTTTCTCCTCTCCTCTTTCTTGTGTTGCCGTTCGTACACCCCTCCCCATAGGGTTTCGATTTCCTTAACTCAAGAATAAGTATTTGGTTTTATTTGTGATTCAAGAACCTAGCTTTTCACATCAAATCGCTAATAGTACGTGTGTACAAGAACGAAGGACAAACGCACTTGTGTTTGTGAGATTTCTGGTGATCGACTTTTGGTGGGTCGAATATACATAAATCCTAAGTTAGGGTTTTGGGTTTTGTTCCTTGTTCAATTATCGTTTGGTTCTTGATTTGCTAAAAGGTACGCGTTTTCTTATTCGGTTAATTAATATACATATATTATTCATTATACTTCCGATGCGTGCTTTGATGATGTTTATTTGATTTTATAATTGTTATGATTATTAAAACCCAACAATTACCTCACACAAGGTCACAATATAATGACATATATAGAAATGAATATATATGTTGCACTTTCTTTCTAATATAATTATGTAACTCTTAGCTTTAAATGATAATATGTGTTTGTTGTATTGCAGTTTGAATGGTCCCAACCCAACCATAGAATCAAGGTGATTTGGTGTCTCCTAAGGCAGGCCCATTCCGGAAATGTGGTTTATAGTTGCTGGTGGCGAAAATAAAAATAGTACGAGTGTCAATTGGAAAAGATCATAGATCCAAAGCTAGAATAAGTATGCTCATTATGATATGTTAAGAGTTGTTATGTTTTTACTTCTTTATATAGCTTCGGTATGACTTTTCATTGTATGTGCCTTGGAGACATTTGTCATGGATATGCCGAAGCTTGTTATTTCAATTTTGACGAACGTAAAGAGAAGAGACCCACTCGCCAGCGAGGTCTTCGCTCCACGCCTTCAAATTTATTTGTTTACATCTATAATGCTTTGGTGAATTTCCATTCTTTGGTTTCGTATCCTCTCAAACCATTTTAAATGTATAATAAGTTCTGTACATGTCATCTTTGAGTAGATATCAGGTCGTTAATTCCTATGATGTCACATCTCATTCGAGGTTTAAAGAACTCTGTACTTTTGCAGCGTATCACATAATATGGATGTTTATCATAAATTTGGGATACTAATATAATTGAACTAATGTCTACCTCAAATCTCAACCTCTATTTGGAATGTGTAGTTGTTATTACTCCTAGCTAAGATAACTTTACCATCGTTGTAGTTGCTCTATTTACTTTCTAAAGGTCTTCTAGTCCGTTTACGACGTGATCCTTTTGTTTCTTTCAAAAGACTGAGTTATTAGAAGTTTGAATCATAATACTGTTGTATTTAAATGCTTCTTTTTGTTATTTATGACATTCATTTCTAAAGTATAAATTCACATGAGTAACTAGTTATTTTTTATCCCACTCAGTTTCATCCTTTTAGGGGCTCTCTGTATCATCGGCACTAGTAAATGATGAGCAGTTTTTGTTTGCGTTCGGGGGCTACAATGGAATATACAACAATGAGGTACTGTTAATGGAAGATATTTTAAATGATTGATTTGGCGTTACTCTCCGTTTTCTAATTAATTTAAATCTACTTTAATGCTTCTGAATTGATTCGCTTAACTTCAATTTTCTCAATGAAGCTCCTTCCTAATATTTTGTTTTCAAGATCTTATAATTAGTTTATAAGCTAACCTGTTCTCTTATGTGGCTGATGTGCTGTCTATGAACAAAGGTATTTGTGATGAGACCCAAAGATCTTTCAGTCCAAGAGCTTAGACTTTACAACCATGGGTTCAAAAGCTAGAGTGGATCTTTTGGTTGAAGTTAATGTAATTAAAGAAGATATAAAAACATTGGAATCATCCATCAGAGAGTTCAAAGCAGCAAATTCTTTGATTAATGAAAAGCTTGAGGAACTTAATGTTAATCATGTCGACTTATCCAAGGTAAGCTTGATTAATGGTTATTGGTTGCTAATTCTTTACGACTTAAACATAACTTTCTAGTCGACCTACTGCAGTTATTGCATTGAATATGTTCCAACAAATCCAACATAAACTACACCAATAACTGGTATTCAACCAAATAACAAAGTTTCTTATGCACAGATTAATTTTAACCACTCATCATTATCCTGACTCCAAGCATAAGCAGCATCCATATAATCAAACCACCATCATAACGACCTCAAATATCCATTCTCAGTTCGATTAATTTAAAATATCATGTTACGATCCCAAATATCCAGTTCCAGAACTCAAATTATTTTGGATATATCACAATTGTCTTCACTTCTAAACTAACGCTCGTCTAAACTATTTTTTCACGCACATTGTCTAACTTCATGTATCTGACAATTAAGATAAATACACACCTTCTCCCCAAACCTAGATTAGTCATAAAAACAGCACCAATAAGAGCACTTGCTTAACGTTACAAAAATATTGCCTCCAAAAAACCAACAAATGATCATCATGACATTATGTTACAATAAAAGCATGTTCAAAGTAATGCATCCGTGTAGTACCTTCACCAACATCATAAGTCATCCAAAGGAGTGAGTAGCCACGAGACTACTATTATTCTATAACCTTAATCATAGTTCTAATGGTTATAATTATCAAAAACCAAATTAATTGGTTCTACTAATTAAGTAGGTGCACTTACAAACTCCTAAATAAACATTGCTCTAGTTTCGGATTCGATAAGCAATACACACACACACAAAGTTAAAATAAAAATATGAACAAACCAAAGCCATATATGTATAGTTAAAAGTCGAGTAATCAAAATTACATATAATCACCATTAAGGTAGACTTCTCTTGATCACAACTTCTCATAAATAATTTTTTTCATCATAACCATCGTCACTAATTATACCAAACAACTTTCATAGAGCTATAGATGACATATCTCCTTCTTCTACTGCATGTATCTTCTTCATGTTTAGAGCCTGGAATACATATTAATTAGTTAGCTTCCAACAAACCATACTAAAACAACCGGATTTTTATGTGATGAAAAAGTGCTACCCTTTATTTGCAGTTGGAACGGAAGAACTTACAATATTAACATTTTATAAATCTCGGGAGCAGGTCACGACCAACATTGATTCAGGAACTCTGCTACTAATAGCTTATGACCATTATATATTGTTAGAAATTGAGGTGATAATCTGTGACAAACATGTCATTCTATCAATTGCTAATGGTTTTCCAGTTATGTTTATTGCAGACTTATTACAGGGGTTATTCTTGGACAAAGCATAAATGATTTAAAGGGTGTAGAAGTTCATTTCTGCTGATGCTTCTCTTATGATAGTTGAAGGGGTCAATGTGCATCTTTTTTCCTTACTTAAACCCTCTCCTAATCTAGGGTTAACACATAATTGTGTGCAGTCATAGTCTTACTTTCTCTCCTTTGTCTGATCATAGTTCTGATCTTGTTTACTCTTTGTATTTGTCTGGTTATTGTCTCATTGACATTAATCTGACCTTGTATAACTTTGGATCTTATTGTTGGCTTAATCTATGCCAACTGTTGAGGCTTTGGTTTGAATAAAGTGTTATTGTGTTTCTGATGTTGCTGATACTTTCGTACATGGTATCAGAGCCAGGTTCATAATCACGGTTGATTCACCATCCTAGGGTTTCCTCGTAGAAACTTGGGGATATCTCTCCAGCAACAATCAAAAGCTATTCTGGGTTTCAAAAGGTGGTCAATCTCGATTACCTTATTGTTTGGGTGCTAATTTGAAAAATTGGGGTTTCCTACAAAAACCCTAATTTAGGGTGGTTTGGGGTTATTACTATTGGCGTAATCGCTGGTTATTCTCTATTCACAATTAGCCCTAGACTAAGTGAATCTAGGGTAATTGTGATTTGTTCTTTTCGCTGCATATTGCTCTGTAAGTCTGCTCTCACCTTCAAACAACAGTACTTAAGTCTTTGTGGGTGCAAACGGGTAGACTAACATCTTGATCTCCCATCTCTGAGTAGTATGAATACCTGCTCTGGTTTACCCCAGTCCACAGGCTTGTTTCTTGTTGTTTCTTAATTTCATGCTCTTATTTTTACTGTCTCTTATCTGTTTATCTAATTTAGCTGTTATTTTTCTGTGTTATTTGTCTTTCTTATTGTTTGCATTATGGCTGTTGGTGATGATAATATTGGTGGTGGTTCTTCCACTGAAAAAAGCTTATCTTTTGGTGATGCTCTATACTTACACCCTAATAACACTAATGGTACTCCTATTATTTCCATCAAACTCACTGGAACAGAAAATTATAAAATATGGAATATGGCCATGACCTTTGCCTTAAGGAATCATAATAAGTTAGGGTTTATTGATGGTACTTGCTTAAGAGATGACTCAAATCCTATTCTTGCTAATCAATGGGATACCTGTAACTCTGTTGTGGTTACTTGGATTCTTAACTCTCTCCTGAATTATTTTTGGTGCTATCTATGCTAAACCTGCTTATGAAATGTGGAATGATCTTAAAGATACTTATGATAAGGTTGACGGTTCAGCTATTTTTAATTTGCATAAAAATATAAACTCTCTTAGTCAAAGTGGGTCTTCTCTTGCTGATTATTACAACAACCTTAACTCTTTGTGGAAACAATTTGATTGTATGATTAGCTTGCCTCCCTGTACTTGTGAGGCTGCAAAAAATTTTGAAAAACACAATAAGCTAATCAAATTAATGCAATTTCTTATGGGTCTTGATGACACCTATGTTCCTATCAGAAGTAATATTTTAACCAGAGACCCTTTGCCTAATGTCAAACGCTTCTGTTGTCTCCGGAGAAGAATCTCACGAAATGTTTCATCTGGGGAATAGCTCGCTAAACCCAATGCTAATGCTTTTGCTGCAAAACTTTTGATGGTGGAAAATTTTTGATAACAAAAAGGATTTAACAACAAAAATTTCAATAAAGGTTCTGGTTTTAATGCTGGTAAATACTCAAACAACAGAGGACCAAACATGAATCTCAAATGTACTAACCGCAAAAACCCGGTCACACTGTTGATAGATGTTATGATCTTGTTGGTTATCCTGCTGGATATGTTAAAAAGAATTTTAATGCTAAACCCGTCAGTAACAATGTTTCCAATCGATGCTAATCATGTCACTGATGATAGAGCTAGCAACTCCTCGTCTCTTTGTCTAATGAATGCTCTCCGACTTATGAGTCTTCTTAATGACAACAATGTGTCTTCTGCTAATGCCATCATGGCAGGTAAAAAATTTTCAGGAAATTTCTTTAATGGTAGTGTCAAGTTTAACATAAACTTCAACAAATTTTTTAACAACAACACAAAAACTTTATCTGGAAACATCAGTCTTGGTTGGATTGTTGACTCTGGTGCAAATCAGCACATGACTGTATCTGCAAATTTTTTAATCAATGTTGTTGACATTTCAAATCTTGGTCTAACTGTTGGACATCCCAATGGTACTCAGGCCCTAATTACTAAAATTGGTGATTTAAAGGTCAATAATGACCTAACTCTTTTTGATGTTTTGTTGTTCCCGAATACAATGTCAGTCATTGCAATCGTTCATAAGATTGCTAGAGACAATAAGATGTTTGTTGGGTTTAATGAATCTAATTGCTATTTACAGGATTTACATCAAAAGGATTTGGGGATTGGTAAACAATGCAATGGGTTATATATGTTTGATATTGATTCTACATGTAAGATTACTTCTAATAACTGCATATCTGTTTGTCATGTTTCTAGAAATCTCTGGCATCAAAGACTTGGTCATCCTTCTGACCAAGTCCTACATATACTTAAACCCACTCTTAAACTTGATAGTACCTCTGAATCTGACCATCTTTGTGATACTTGCAATAAAGCTAAACAAACCAGGGAACCATTCCCTCTAAGTGAACATAAATCAACTAAAATTGGTCAACTTGTTCATCTAGATGTATGGGGACCATATAAAGTCACTAGCAGAGATGGTTACAAATACTTTTTAACCATTGTTGATACCTATTCTAGGGCTGTCTGGATTTATATGCTTAAGGGAAAGGATGATGTTTATGTTTCCATTGTTAACTTTACTCATATACTATCAAATCAATTTGAACACAATGTTAAGATATTCAGAAGTGATAATGGGACAGAATTTGTCAATAACAAACTTCAACACTTCTTTCATGAAAAAGGAATTTTACATCAAACCTCTTGTGTCTATACACCACAACAAAATGGTATTGCAGAAAGGAAACATAGGCATCTCCTTAATGTGGCTAGATCCCTTATGTTTCAGGGGAATTACCTCTATATCTTTGGCCTGAATGTGTTCTAACTGCTGCTTATGCCATAAACAAAGTTACCCTCTTCGTTGTCTGGCAA
The DNA here is from genome assembly GCA_910596185.1 of Chrysanthemum makinoi. Taxonomy (NCBI): domain Eukaryota; kingdom Viridiplantae; phylum Streptophyta; class Magnoliopsida; order Asterales; family Asteraceae; genus Chrysanthemum; species Chrysanthemum makinoi. The sequence goes on from OU343221.1 coordinate 44,548,301, forward strand.
GTCTCCATTCTCCCTTGTGTATGGGCATGACCCTTCACTCTCTCTCCTTAGAGTCTTTGGTTGCTTATGCTATGCCACCATTCTCAACATCTCTAATAAATTTAGTAGTAGGTCTGAAAAAAGTGTTTTTATTGGTTATTCAAATGAGAAAAAAAGGTTATAAGCTTTTAAGTTTAGAAACAAAAAATATCTTTTACTCCAGAGATGTCAAATTTTATGAAACTGTTTTTCCCTTCAAAATGAAAAATACTTTGTCAAAATCTTTTGTTGAAACTTATGCGCAGTAAAGATTTAAATCACAAAATTTCTTTGACTCACAAATAAGTCCCAATGATGAAGGGAGAGTGACATCTTATGATGATGGCACAGTGTTGGGTCATCCTACTAGGGATGATGAACCTGTTGCAACTTCCATAGATGAAAATACACACCCTGAGGGCACTGTATCACATGAATCACATCCTGCTGATACATCATCTGATTCTGCTGATACATCTTCTGATTCAAATCGAATTCGAACAAGTTAAGAAGGCTTGCCAGCCACTACTGCTAGAAGGTCAACCAGAGTTTCTAAACTGCCCAGTAATCTTAATGACTTTATTGTTGAAGGGAAAGTTAAATATGGTGTTGAAAAAGTTGTTAATTACTCTAATCTTAACAAAGATAATTACTTGCTTGCCTCTAGTCTAAATAAAAGTATTGAACCTACCTGTTATGAAGAAGCTATTCTTGACAGTAATTGGGTTGATGCTATGAACTCTGAAATTGAGGCCTTAAATGAAAATCATGCTTGGGATATAACTGATCTTCCACCTAATAGAACTCCCATTGGTTACAAATGGATCTTTAAAATCAAATATAAAGCCAATGGTGAAGTTGATAGATACAAGGCTAGATTAGTTGCTAATGGTTATAATCAAAGGGAAGGAATAGACTATGATGAAACATTTTCTCCTGTTGTGAAAATGTCTACTGTTAGATGTCTTATTGCCTTAGCTGTGAAAAACAAATGGCCTCTTTTCCAACTTGATGTTAACAATGCTTTTTTGTATGGAGACCTTGATGAGGATGTCGATATGACCATCCCTAAGGGGTTCTGTAATGAGAACAATAAAATAAAGTCGTGAAACTTGTCAAGTCTCTGTATGGCCTTAAACAAGCTCCCAGGAAATGGAATGAAAAACTTGTTAGTGTATTAAAAGAAAATAACTTTGTTCAATCTATCAATGATCATTCTTTGTTCACCAAAACAGAGAATAACAAGTTTATTGCTCTGCTTGTTTATGTGGATGACATTGTCCTTACTGGAAACTGCATTGATGAGATAAATATGTTCAAAGAATTTCTAAAATCCAAATTTCATATAAAAGACTTGGGAAACTTAAAATATTTTCTTGGCATTGAGGTTTTAAAACGGTAATGACATATGTCTCACCCAAAGAAAATATTGTCTTGAACTCCTCAAAGAGTTTGGACTTCTTGGGTGCAAACATGTGTCCACTCCCATGGAACCCAACTCTGTTCTTCCATACATACCCACTGCTGATGATACCTTACTTGTTAACATTACGGCTATCGGGGTTACTTGGGAAACTTATTTATCTCACCCATACCAGACCTGACATCTCATACTCAGTTCATTGTCTAGCACAATATATGCATTCTCCCTTGAAATCTCATTTAGAATGTGCCCTCAATGTTCTGAGATATCTAAAAGGAGCTCCAGGAAAAGGTCTAAGGTATAATTTCAGTAACTCTGAAAATCATCTTGAAGGGTATAGTGATGCAGACTCGGCTAAATGCAAAAGAACCGGAAATCATCACAGGTTATTGTGTTTTCTTCAATGATTGTTTGATCTCATGGAAAAGCAAAAAAACAAAACACCCTTTTCAAAATCTTCCACAGAATGAGTATAGATCAATGTCTACTGCTGCCGTGAAATTATTTGATTCAAAAATCCTAAAAGATCTAAAAGTTTATATCAATCTCCCTGTTAATCTTTTTTATGATAACAAATCTGCTTTACAACTTGTTGTCAATCCTGTTTTCCATGAAAGATCAAAACACTTTGAAATTGATGTCCACTTCATCAGGGAAAAATTGCAAGAGGTGTTATAAGTGCCAAAAAGATTGGCTCTTCAAACCAAACTGCAGACATTCTTACAAAAAACCTTCCTGTTTATCAGCATAAATTCTTGTGTGAAAAATTGATATTGTTTGATATGTTTGCCCAACAGATTAAGGGGGAATGTTAGAAATTGAGGTGATAATCTGTGGTAAACATGTCATTCTATCAATTGCTAATGGTTTTCTAGTTATGTTTATTGCAGACTTATTACAGGGGTTATTCTTGGACAAAGCATAAATGATTTAAAGGGTGTAGAAGTTCATTGATGTTGATGCTTCTCTTATGATAGTTGAAGGGGTCAATGTGCATCTTTTTTCCTTACTTAAACCCTCTCCTAATCTAGGGTTAACACATAACTGTGTGCAGTCATAGTCTTACTTTCTCTCCTTTGTCTGATCATAGTTCTGATCTTGTTTACTCTTTGTATTTGTCTGGTTGTTGTCTCATTGACATTAATCTGACCTTGTATAACTTTGGATCTTATTGTTGGCTTAATCTATGCCAACTGTTGAGGCTTTGGTTTGAATAAAGTGTTATTGTGTTTCTGCTGTTGCTGATACTTTTGTACATATATTCTAGATATAGGCTGTTATAAATTTCTGACATTGGTTCTAGATTGGTTTAGAAGTCATCAGATGAAATTGTTATGCTACTAGAAATGACAACAGTCGCTTTTGATGTATTCGATCGGCCTATGACTTCACCTAAGATAGTGTAATTCCAGGTCTTTTAAGAAGTTACGCGTAGGCCTAATAATTTCTAAAAGGAAATTAACGAATTTGAGTAAATATTGGTTTATGACCATTATTTTATGTTGATTCAAAAGTTAAGCTGGTCCGAACTTAATAGCACCAAAATAATATGATGAAACTAAGCAATAAGAATTTATTCCAATACTTTAATTAATTAAACAAGGAAACTAAGCATCAGATTCAAAAAACAAACCTGCAACAGAGATGAGCAGAATCAAACACAAGCTAACGATGCAATGAATGGAATGCAGCTCCAATGATCGTAAGATGTACACAGTATAGAAACAGTCTTCGACACAAAGTTATATCGTATGATTTTGTTATGTGATTCCATCACCATATATGAATCATCTCCTCTTTCTCCCAATACAATACACAGAACATAAGTATGCGACCACCAGTACAAATCAGGAATAGTGTTAACAATATCATCACCAATGTACTTTACTAATCATTCAGAAGACTCTTCCCTCATCTCGAATATATGGTAACAATGATCATTTTCCTCCATTAAAAGAAGCAGACTTCCACGAGACTCAAACACTGACATGTATTCCACGTCATATAAAGCCGGAGTTTGTATGTTTGTTACAATCGGATGGTCTACAATATCAAACTTGGAATGCAAAGGCAACTCATCATAATAAATATTTATCCAATGAATAGCATTATTCCAATATATTCCTTTCGAAAAACCCGTAAACCTATCTTTGTGAAGTGGTGGACCGCAGATTCTACACTTGCCTGTTTCCTAGGAGTAAATTACTATTTGTTTAGTATCACTATCTTCCTCACTATCTTCCTCCCGATCTTCCCCACTATCTTCCTCCCGATCTTCCTCCCGGTCTTCCAACCAATCTTGCTCCGAATCACGATTAGGCAGGTAGTTTTTAAATTGAGTAATCACGAGTTTGTAGTAAGGTGATTTAGTTGGATCAAAAGCTAGTATCACTAATTAAAGGTGGCAAAACGGGCGGGCCGGGCGGGCACGGGCTACGGGCCAAACGGGCTATGGGCCAAATGGGCGCGGGCTAAAGGGGCACGGGAAGCAACGGGCATGGGCCAAACGGGCTCATGTTATACGAATCGCTTTTAAAAAGACCCAAAACGACGAAATAAATTCCTCAAACGTAACACCTCATTTATATTTAAAAAATTAAATATAAGTTTTTCTTTAAAAACAATCTAATGTTCGAGAAAAGCATGTGCCCATTATGCCCATTTAACTTCTAAATGGGCAATACATGCCCATTTCAAAAAAAAGGAGAGGACCCAAATGTTCCCAAATCTTTTAAAAGTTTGCCCATTTAGCCCATTTTTTTTATTTTGGGCACAAATTGCCACCCTATCATATCAGTGGAGCATTGATATCGTGGAAATGGAATATTCTTAAATATATTAGTAAATGGATTGTATACATAGTAATAAAACCAGGACGAAACAACATTTCTGCATAAAAGTAAACCATTACAAGATCAAAAGCTAGTATCATATCAGTGGAGCATTGATATCGTGGAAATGGAGCATTAGTCAAATGGTTTGAGAACTTGTGCTTGAGTCAATTGACTCAAGTTCAAGTCCCATCCTTGGCATTTGCTTCATATAGGTACCCACCTCCGCAAAACCTAAGGGCACATTGAAGAGACTTTGTAGAATAAGAGCTCAGGAGTCCGAGTCTTCTCGTGCTCACTCCAGTTGGTGCCCCCACTAGGCCGGGAGAGTTGCCGGAGCTATTCCTTGTGGGGTGGACAATGGCTGGTGCCAAAAGGCACCCGGGGTCAGGGTGTTCCCGCCAATCTACTCCTTTTTGTGGAAGATTGCAGAATACGAAAACGACTTCCTGCCTCGGCGATAGTAGCACGTAATGGGAATGAAGTAATTTTGGGACCCAACAAAACCATAATATTTAAAATTATCTTTGCTGATAAATAAACCGCAAGGAGTATCGATTCTAGGCTTCTGAAGACGGCGAATGAAATATTCAGAAGTTATGAGAGATAACCAGTGTTTGATACGGATTTAAAAGTCAGTTTAAAGTAAAGGTAATCGAAGTAAGATTTCCATCAAAACTTCATCAGGTATAACATAATTTTTTATATATAATTTTTTAGTAATCGTTGCCGTGAAAACCCTAGTGTTAATTTTTTCTGTAATTTAATAAACCCTACATACAATTTATAATTGTTTATGTCGGCTTAGTTTAGTTAAATTGTTACAATGGCCCAAGGTTTTTGTTTCCTGTATTGGGCTGGGCCAAACATAAACGTCGGTTCTCGCTGTTTCTGGCTATGGGTGTTCAAAAGATCGGGGAAAACCGATAAACCGGGTTGATCCGCTTAATCTGCAGAAACCGAATAAACTCACTTATAATGATTCGGTTTCGGTTTTTAATATCATATATCAGCGGTTACCCGAACCGAAATATGTATAATACACATAATACACATATTTGATTTAGCTAAATATTCATAAAAAAGTAAAAATAAACATTTATTCTATATTGAACTACTTTGATAATATAATAACGACTTGTTACCTATATAAGTGTGTAGGGAGTGTAGCGGCAAAGGGTCGTGGAACCATTGCCAAGTCACCAAGAAAAAGGTTAAACACCGCCCCTAACATCACAGCAAAAAAAATATTATTTCACGGGAGTCAAGTCCCGAAACATAAAAGAGAGAGAAAATGTACTTTTGAAGAGATAGGTTATATTTTACTGGTTGTGATGTGTGGGTATTTGTGTTTAGGGGGCATTTTTAAATGATAGAAAATATAAAATAATTAATGAAAGAGATAGAAGGTGCTGCAATGGTTGAGGGAAAATATAAAGGAAATATTTTTTGCTGATGTGGAGCTGGTGTGGCGAGGGAAAAACCACGACCACACCCTCCACCCTAAAGAAAACAATCTACTACGCACTAACGTCTACTTATGAAATACGATTAAGGGTTTATATACAGATAGGTTGCCTAACTTTCCAACTTTATTCGCTTAAGTTACCAAACTTTTTTTTTGTCCAAACAGGGTATTGGACTATACGAGGTTGACATTCAGGTTACTATACTTCAAAAGTGTGTTCAATCATGTTACCGAATGACTAAACTGACGAAAACGGTTAAAAACGTAAGAAAACATATGAAAACAGACGAAAACGTATAAAAACGGATCGAGACGAGGAAAAACGGACGAAAATGGATAAAAACGTAAAAAACCGGACGAAAACGTATAAAAACGAACGAAAAGAAAACTGACGAAAACATATAAAAACGGAAGAAACGTATAAAAAAGGATCGAGACGAGGAAAAAATGACGAAAATGTATAAACACGGACGAAAAGTTATGAAAACTTACGAAAACGTAACAAAAATGAAAACTGAACTGAATCCGTAACACCGGGCAAACCACATGGACCATTTATGCAGTTAACAAAAATGAAAATGTGGGTATTCATCAGTTTAGTCATTCAGTAACCTGATTGAACACACTTTTGAAGTTCAGTAACCTGAATGTCAACCCCGTGTAGTGTGATACCCCATTTGCACACAAAAAAAAGTTTGGTAACTTAAACGAATAAAGTTGGAAAATTGGGTAACCTATCTATCTATAAACCTATACGATTAATGTTATCGTAAACTATATAATCGAACAAGTACTTTTAGTTAATTAGTTAAATATAAAAGATTTGAATGTAATGACTGTGATGTAAAAACTTTACTTAAACTTTAGTATTTTCATCGATATTTAAATGTTACCAATAGCATTTTGCGTTCTAAATCATGTTATTCTTCATTCAGTTGTTTAAAGTTTTAACATGGTTAACTCTGACTCGAACCATGGATAACCGCTCATTTCGGATACCCTCATGTCCGATTAACCCGCCTAGTATGGTTCAGGTAGTAAAGTGAACCACCGGCCCCGTAACGGATAGTTAAAAATCTCAAGCTAACCAAACTGAACCGCCCCACGAACACCTTATATTTCTGTCAGTACAAGTGAGCAAATAATTGGATGACAGAACATACAAAATCAAACCCTTTTGGAATTCCATCATTCAAATATACTTGCATCATAAATTAACAATAGAAAAACATCTCGAGAGCGAAATAACAGACAAATAGGCGGTTTTCGTTCCTTTACAACTCTTTCAAATCTATTTTTTTCTTGAAATGGTCTCTGTTACTTCTTTTCTTCACTTAACACAGCTTTTATCCGGAAACCTGATAAGAAACCTACAAAGAGAGTATGAGTAGTATATTCATCATATACTGCAACACGATAATTTGAGTTTTTGAACTTCAAGATGTCTGCATGTAGAATTGAGTCTGAATCATTCCTCCTATTTTAGTTTTTGGGAAGATGGCAATTACAACCATTTAGTTATCAATGGGTCAATTGGGGTTATGTACTTATGATCTATCGCTAACGGGTCAATTATGCAAGTTCAAAACTAGCAAAAAAATTGGTCAAATGGGGCAAAACTGTATTCCTTTAACACAAAACCTCATCAATTAGAAGATATTGAACAGATAATATAGCTTTTTATATTGGTACGGCACACCAACTTTTTATAGATGATATAAAATCTCAACTCGATCTGTTTCAGCCCATATAGAGAAAACTCTATTTGAAGTGAACTTGTTACATAGGTTCGGTACTTTACTAATGCAGAAATTTTAAGCAAAAAAACAGATACACATGTTGGCGTTGATATTATTACAAGTTACAGGGTAGAACATGAACCTTTTGGCACAGTTAGTCTACAAAACTGCAGCTTTTTGAAGGATGACTGCAAAAGAGGGATGGATTATTGCTTGAACTGATCACCCAAACCTGGTGGCATGCCTAAGCTTTGTGCAAGATCACCCATTCGAGCTTTCATAGCCTGAAACGTCAAAAAGGAGAAAAAGTAAGTAGCCAGAAAAATTGAGAGTTGAATATTGAAGTTATTAGTGTAAGAACCTGAACACTCTTTTGATGGGCGTCCCTATATGCTTCAGTAATCAGAAGCGAAAGTTTCTGCAAAAAATAATGCATTGGTGGTTATCACATAGTTACAGTTTACAAATGAAGGTACACGACATATTTGACATACGTACCATACCAAATGAATAAAGCTAGAAAATGGTACTTACTTCCGACCCCAATTCCATTGCAGCCTCAGTAATTTCTGTACGTACAGGTTGCTGATTTCCAGAGAGTGTGACCTAAGGATTTCAGATATGGGCATGAGTGATGCATATAATGGCACAAAGTCTTGGCATCATGTATCAAACATGTGGACAATACTATGAACCAATCGATTGATTCAAACGGCGAATACAAAACAGATCATTCACTTGTACACAGCACACGTAATAAGCATATACAACAAAATAACCATCAAACTCAGATCTGAACAGCATAATATCAGATAATATGATAAAACTACGACATACCTTTACTAGCTCACCTTCACAATAACCATCAAACTCAGCTCTGCACAACAAGATAGATGACTTAAGATACTACATCAAACATAAGAAAAACCAACTTAAAGTAAAGATAACCAGTAAAATATTATAGTATTAAGAAGAAAGAAACACAAACATCTAGAGTAGAATAATAAATGAAGTAGACATACACAGCAAGTTCTTTTTGGACACGCACTGCCTCAACCTGGACAACCATCTGCGCTTTCTTTACGGTCTCATATAAATTTTGCATGTTCCCAAACACCCCCGCCTAAAATCAAAATGTAAAAGCAATATATCAGTTTTGATCGACATTGCATAAAAAGACCCTACTATGCATCTATAACCACATAACGATGATAAAGCTTAGTGTACTTCAGCATAAAAAATATACTCCTCAATACTCACATACTTGACATATTTTTTAGACCATATCATTATCAGTACTCAGTAGTTTGACTTTTTTACTTGGCAATATAGTAATCTTAAATCTGAACATTACTGAAAGTAGAAATATCAGTATGTTACACGCTTGTAGGACAAACTATTAAAGAAATTGTTGCGTTTATTTTGAAATGAGAGAAATGTTTGTTATCACTGTTTCCTAATAAGTTTTTAGTCACGTCTATAAATCCATTAAAAGTAAGAAACTAGTTATCATGAAATACTATAATAACCACGTCCACGATACAGTTTTTTGTAACATAGTGAAAATTGAACACAAGCAATATATTTTTACATTAAAGGGCCATATCTTAAAAAGCTAGATGCTGCTATGATGTTTTCAGTACAGCATATAGTCTAGTTCAGGGAAAGAGATTTGTTCAAATTATGCAGAAAAATGTTAAAATTTCACCTTTCCATCATCTTTATCATCCTTCTTTCCTCCTCCAAATAAGGCGTTTACACGAAGAGATCGGTGGTTATCAACAAGTTTACGATTACCAGGGTGAGATAGACCCCTCAAACCAACAGAATTCGGTTTCAGACTTAATTTTTCTGCATATTAAGCAAGAAGAAACAAGTTATCACATTATCCTTAAAGTCGAGACAAAGAAGCAGATGCTAAAAAAAACTATACATATTCCAACAATTTATCTTCACATACTTTTTCTCCCAATAAATAACTAGTTTCTTGAGCTATGATATGGTCATGTGTTTATTGACACATAACACACTAAAAGCAATGGTGCTAGTGACTACCGACGTTTATTTTTGTGCAATAAAATGGTTAAAAAAACATACAAAAGAAAGCTTGTCCTTGTCAAGAATTTGGCACCAAAGCAACAACATATAAATTCTCAAAACCCCTTAAAACTAGTTGATAACCCGCCAAATATAACTATTAGCTTCAGCACGAGAAGCTATTTTATCGCACAATAAACTCAATCGATAGAAGTTCATATACAGTTGAATCCCTGAATTGTTATCTACCCCCTACATCTCTTTTCCATTTCGGAGGCCTTTCGCTTTTACATCATTTCATATAAGCATAAACTACTTACACGAAACACATAAACCTGACTTAGCACACTACTCAAATAGTATATACAAAAGTCAACACCTTTCGTATAGAAACATACAACAAACAATCATCTTTATCTAATTCATAAGCTAAGTCATATATTCCCTCTATTCATCAACTATATCATCATTATTCACTTATGACTACCTAATCTTCATATACATCATTTCCAACTTCAATTCATACAAAGTCACTTAGAGGGTGTTATTATTAGCTGTTCCGGCTTATATTTTCATAAGCTCGATCTTGTTGGCTTATTTTGAAACTTGTTGGCTTATTATGAAACATAAGTCTCAAAATAAGCCAAAAAATTGTGCTTATGAAACACAAGCCAAAAACAGATAAGCCCATAAATAAGCTCAATCCTTCAATTCAGCCCATAATTAAGCCCACAAGTCTCAAAATAAGCCGGAAAATCAGATAAGCTCGTAAGCCCACCTAAGTAAAATCAAGATTCTAAATCTTGAAAAAAAAAAAAAAAAAAATGTACCATTTTTAAGATAATAAGAACAATAACAATTAAAGGGTATTAGCTAAAAAGATAAAAAGATTACGAAATGATGATGAAGAAGAAGAAGGTGTTCCAAAGTTGGAAATCTGATGAGGTGTGAAAGCAGTTGCAGAAGCCATTCTTTTTTTTTTGAGGGGTTTGGTTTCCAAAGACAAAAATGTGTTTCACAGAAGAGATGGATAGGTGTTTGTTTAAGAAAATCTATAACTAGGATATTTTGTTTTTTGTTTTTCTTTATGATTTTTTGGTCTTGTTGTTAAAGCTACAAGGCTGTCATTGATATTGGAGAAGGCCCAATTGGAATTGGTGGTCACACACTCACACTCTTCATTTCTGTAAATGATAATTAAAAATTTAAAGTAAATTACACCATTGATCCCAAGCTCAAGATAATTTTGGGCTTTAGTCTTTAAATCGCTGAAATTGCACTTATAGTCCCCAACATCGTTATTTTGCTTTGATGGGGTCCAACATTCTAACGCTCGTTAAAAATCTCGTTAGATGCAAGGGCTTTTTTGCCTTTTCGGTATTTTTTGTCCAAACACTTTATAACACCGTTGGTCCATGAACTTTCCAATGCTCGAATTCAAAAAACAAGGCTAAAACAATGTAATTTATATCTCCCTTTATCACAAGACTACTGGTTGTCATGCCTAATTTTATGCATGATTATGATTTTAATACATGTGACAAGATGTAAACAAATAATTTATTCTAATATATGTTAGAATAAATAAATAGTGAAATTCATGTGTTCAACATTAAAAATGGTAAACAAATAATTAGTCACGTGAATTTTGCATCGAAACCATTTTCCCTTGTCACAATCCTAAATCTTTATATATTAATTTTCCTCGATGCTATAACTTTTTACCTCATAAATAAAAAATGGGGGATTTACATACATCCCCATATCTCAACCAATATTTACATATTTCTCCAAACACAAGTTTTTAATGCATGATGTACAATGCTCCTAAAGCAAGGTTTGAGGAAATATGTAAATATTGGTTGAAATATGGGGATGTATGTAAATGCCCCATAAAAAATTACCATTAAATGATGATCTAATGGTGAGATTCTTGATTTCATCTCGAAAGGTAAAAAAGATTACAATCTCATTAAGTGTGTACATTTAAAAATAACCCAAAATTTATCGGGTCAAAACAATCACAATATTAACCCGATAACCCGTATATATTAAAGTTAAAAAAAGTTCCCCTCCCAACCAAGTAACCTGAAAATAGGGGTGAGTAAAACCGACCAAGAATCGAATCGACCCGACGAAACCGACAAAACCAAGAAAAACCGAACCGATCCGAGTAACTTCGGTTCGGTTTTCGGTTTAGGTTTTACTAATTTTCGGTCTTCAGTTCGGGTCGGTTCGAGTCGAAAACCGACTAAAACCGATCAAAACAGAACCGAACTGAATAGCTTCAGTTCGGTTCTCGATTTGAATTTTTTCCTGAGCCAGTTTTTGTTGGGTCGGGTTTGACCCGATGCCTCACCCTGCCTGAAAACTCATCCGTCTTTTACCCCATGAATAAAAACTTTACACCTCACACAAGTCACAACTCACAACACAAAACAAACCAATCATCACGAAAACAAGAAATTTAATGGAAAGTACAAAAACCAAAATCTTGACAATAAAAACACACGAAATCAAGAAAGCTGATATGTCTTCACATTCCAACCAAACCCAACTCACATTCAATTACAAACACCCTTTTAATCATAAACATTCTTATTATTATTATTCCACACATACCCTTTTTATTCAACCCCCAAAAACATGGTCTTTAATTAAAAGCAACAACTTTTTTTCATCTTTTTTGTGTTTTATAAATACCCTTTTGAGAGATTTTGGATCTTGGATTAGTTTAAGGTTTTATGAGTAAGAATATGAAAAGGGTTAGTTTTCATGATGATGATGTTCAAGATTTTATTCAGTTGCAAAAGGTGAGATTTTTGTTGTTTTGATCTTATGATTTGTTGTGATGTTGTTTTAGGTTGTTGATATTGATTTGATCTTAATGTTTTTTAAGGGTATATGATAGTGTGACTATAATCTATGTGTGCCAATGGTGTTTACAACAAGAAGAATACGCAATTTGCGCCTAAGTGGGGTACACTTAGGCGCAAATTGGGTATTCTTGTCAAGCTCAAGCCTACTGTTTTTGTTTCAAGCCAAACTCAAGCGTTGTTAAGCTCGAGCTCGGCTTGACTTGATTGTAGCCCTATATGTGGCCATGTGGGAGGTAGGATTTAGGCAATGATATTATAGTACACCTACCCGAGGGTAGGGACTAGGACACTGCTTTCGGGAAGACCTCTAGCAATAATGTGCTTGAGTGTATGCGCCAATGGTTTTCATATATTTTTTAAAATTGACAACAAAATTATGCACTTGATAACCGAGTGATTGAGAGCAAACAGGATAGGATTACTTTTATTTTTTAAACAAGGATTACTGTAAGTATTTTGATTAAGTTATGGATAATTGAGGATAGGAGAATTGATTTGTTATGCTTGATTCGATAAATTGATTTTGTATCTTTGATTGAGTGGAGTAGGAGAGTTGATTTTCTTATTGACAATTGAGAGTAAACGTTTATTAACAGCGTTTGCTTATCTTTCAAATGTAAGCTGTTTTTTCAATTTGAAGTTCTGTTTCAGTGTATATTTCGAATTGGGTCCTAAAATTATTTGTACAAAATCTTTTATTATTTTGATAAGGATGGTTACATTGCAACCAAAAATCAAAATGTCAAGCTATTATAATGTGCAAAACCTGATTAGGCTGGAAACAGTTTGGAGTAATATTTTCATAAATTTTCGCAAAACTGTTTATTTTGTCATATTTTGATAGTATTTCCAGATTATCAAACATATTTGTATTCTGCTGTTCTTCAGGATACAGAGGTTGCAAGGAACAATTGGATGGCCTTGAAGCAAAAGAAACTGACCTTACAAGCTGAAGTTAGGTAAGATATTAACTTTGGCTCTGTATCAGCTTGTTGCAATCAAATTAATTGCTAAATTGATGTATTAACACATGGAGGACAATTACAATTTGGTTGTGTTTAGATACTGAGCAATTCATTTTCCACATCAGACTCAAATAATCAACTTTAATACACGTTTTGTCGTCTGCTTATTTTATCCTTTGATAATCAATTTTGTTGCCTTTTGTATGAAACTGTTTATCGAAAACTGACATAAGATAATTGCATAAATAATCTATATGTAAAACATCAAAAACCGATTCTTGCAATTTTAAGTTGCAACAATCATATAGTGGTTCCAAATCACATATCAAACACCCTTTTATAGTCGCTGGAGGTAAAGTTTTCATAAAATTTGTTTATTTGACCCGTTGAAAACATAACCAAATTTACCCATGCTCATAAAGTTTATTTTTAACATTTACAGGTTCTTGAGGCAAAGATACAAGTTTCTATTAAGTAACAAGTCATCAACCCAACAAGAACATGCTTTTGCGAAACCAAAACCAACTCAATTAAGAATAAGTAAAAAAGACCGGGTTCATTTTGAGAAGCAAGCAACTGTACGTAACTTACCACCTATTGACAAGAAAAAAGCTCCTCGAAGTATGCCTTCACATGAATTTGACATGCTTATTGGAAAATCTGTACATGGTGTAAAACAACAATCGGTTCAAAGAGTGATTGCAAACCAAAGAGTCAGAGTCAATGGACCAAAGGCATCTGCATTTCTTGATTTGAGTAAAAAAGTTGACTTTCTTGGAAGTCAAAATCATATGGGTCAAATCCAAAAGCCTGTAATTGACTTGAACCGGATATCTGTAAGTTACTTTTACTTTGTTATGAGTCATTAAAAAGCTGTTATTATTGTAGTGGTGAGAAAACGGGCTGGTCACACAGGTTAGGTAATGGGTCAAAACTGGTTGGGTTGACCCGCAAATACCTATTTGACCTTATTTAGGCTATTTTATATTTTATATTTTCAAATCATAGATGTATTGAACTTTATTACAAAAACTAGGTGACTGAAATAACACCCGAGGTTTAAATGCTGATTAATTATCTGTGAGGTTTAAACAAACTGTGATCGATTTGACCGGTTAGAATTTAAAGAATTAGCGGGAATGAACCTTTTATCATGGCTAATTCTATGCTTCATGACAGCAGAGAGAAGAAGCATTGCAAGAGCAATCTGAGCCGTTTAATCCTCCAATGCGTAGTTTAATCAGAAATGGTGTTGAGATGCAGCACACAGATGTGCAGTTTGGCCTATCTAGGAGCATCACTGGTGGTTCGAGTTTAGGTGATCGGGCTGGGAAGAGGAAGATATCGTGGCAAGATCCTGTGGCTTTTTAGAGTGTAAGTTCATACACATATGAGGAGTGTAGGAATTCTATATATAGAAAGAAAAGAGCAAAATATTGATAACTGGTTTGGTTTCTGAAATTGGTTTTTGGTTTAAAATGTTTTTAGTTTTTGTAAATAAAGTTTTATGGATTTATGGGGGTTTCAAAGTACAGGAAAAAGATTCAATTAATTGTTGATTTGAGTGGTTTTATTTGGATTGCTGAAGTGTGGCATTTTTATTTTTTTTTTGAACAACGATTTTATTGAACTAGCAAGAAGATAGAAGAAGGAAGGCATAACAAACATGTTTTACAAGCACTCATAGGGTCATTTAGCCAATTGAGCCATAAAGCCTGAAAGGTTTTGGACCTGTTAAGAATCCAAGAAAATGAAAAGGTTTTGATGTCATCCATGACGTTATCTTTCCGTGATGGCTTTTCGTTGAAGCAAATTTTGTTGCCGTAGCACCAAATTACCCAAACAATAGTTATATTAACCCCATCCAGAAAGCTTTTAATCAATGCGTGAAGGTATGTTCAACCAGCTCATGTTATCATGCCCATAAGGGTATTAGGCACATTATCCGGTCTCCACCATTTAAAAACTGAACTCCATAGATCGGAAGCCAAATTGTAGTGCACAAATAAGTTGCTCAGATTCTATGTTGTCATCGCAAACCGGGCACAAAGAGTGAAGATCGATACCACGTGAGTCTAGATTTGAACGTGTAGAAGTCTATCATTGATCAAATGCCATGCAAGGATGTTGATCTTGATTGTGACAAATTTTGTTCCATCTAATTACTGCCTTGAGTAAAGAGGTAGAGTCGATTTATTTTCTCATCACTGATACAGAGTACATGTTAGAGTGGTGAAAATGTGAAGTCCCAACGATCATCAATAGGAGAAGGTAAATGGTGTTGTAGAAGACCCATAAGAGTTTCCAACTGATCCAATTCATGATGCGTTCTTAGATTGCGCCTACAAGCCCAAGTAAACTGAATAGATACGTTGAGCAGACTACATCTCTCATTGATGAGACAATGTTTTGAATTCCAATGAGTAAAGTCTAGCAAGAGTAGTATTTAAGCAATTATCACCAAAACCTATGTCGTCCCAAAATCTAAAGATATTGCCATTATCGATTTTTTTTTCTTGAAAATCACGTGCAAATCAATATTGGGTTTTTAGATGGTTGCGGTTTAATGAAAACTATTTTTCCAAAGACTAGGGGAAGCCAATTCAAAGGTGATTCTTCTAAATCAATAGCCATGAATAGACACAATCAATTGAAACAAAAGCGCATTTTTAATCACCACCACCATCTTACCAACATGGCTATATTTGAAGCACTAAGGCTTCCAATCTAGCCCCCAAATTTATGTGTTCTTATTCCTTATGTTTAATAATCTAAAGGTTAATCAATTTTGGAACTATGGGTGTGCGTATATATATTCGCGAATATTTTAAACATAGTGACTTAACTAATTTGTTTAGTTTAGTTTTTGTAAATAAAGTTTTATGAATTTGTGGGAGTTTTAAAGTATAGGAGAAAGACGTAAGTAATTTTGTTGATTTTGAGTGGTTTATTTGGATTGGTTAAGTGTTGATCCGACAGATTTATGTGTTCTTATTCCTTATGTTTAATAGTCTAAAGGTTAATCATGTTAGGAACTATCGGTGTGCGGATATATATATATTCGCGAACCTTAGAGACTGCATGTCATGTTTTAAGCTTAGGGATTAAAATTTGAAATTTGACTATAACCAAAGGGACTATTCTCGTAATTAACTCTAATATTTTGATAGTTTTATGAGCTAATTACTATATTTTTGCTCCAAAAATGAAATTATAGTTAAAGGTTTAAATTTATTACCAAAATGTCACTTACTATAAGAAAATTACAAAAAACTACTTTTTAAATTTCAATTACCAAAACTTACTAAGAGCGTATTTTTTGCCCCAACATATATTAATAAAAAAGTACGGAGCGCAATAAATATATCTCATTTTTATTTATCTAACATTTGAAATCTAAATGTAACTTATCTAACCTTTTAAATATATCTCATTAAATTTTCATCTACCCTATCTTTTTGAGAGCAAAATCCGGTCCTCATTTTTATTTGATTGGGCGCAAGAAATTGAGGGAGAGCAAAATATTTGTTCTCCGTGTACGTGTCACTCTCTTGTCCACATGATCCTCAAAACTGAGAGAGCAAAAATTTTGCTCTCCGTCCCACTAAACCCGCAAATCCTCAAAATTGGGAGCGCAAAACAAGTTAGGAGAGCAAAAAATTTGCGCTTCGTGCCACATGTTTACTTTAGATTTGGTCTTAAAGTACACGTGTAACGATCTAAAGCAAGGAGCGCAAAATTAATAAGGAGAGCAAGAAATTTGCGCGTAGAGTAGATTTTCGTAACACAATATTCAGTGGTTCATTTTCGTAACACAATTTTCTATGCGTTTCTTTTGAAAATTTCCTCTAAAGGTTTGCCCAATTATTATTAGTTTTATTTTTATTTATTTATTTTAATGGCAAAGTGATATTAGACTAACAAGGAGCTAAACAAAATTACAATGAAGACGATAAGGCATTACAAGGATTACATAGCCAATCTATCCAACTAAGATTAAACTTCTTACATCTATTAGAAATCTAAGTAAAAGTAAATGTTGACATCGTGGTCCTCGTGGAGGATGAGATCCTTATTTGGATGTTTCACCGAAAACAATGAGTCATTCCGAATACGCCAAAAAATCCAAATAGTAGAATGGGCCACAACATCAAAAACCTTGGTTGTATTGGCGGGAAGGTTTACCATATTTGCTAACAAGAACATATCGTCAAGATGTCAATATTTATATTTTGGATCTTCCACCATTTGAGGATGTCCATCCATATGTTTTTTGCCCCACCTTATATATATTTGTAATTTCCCCCACCTTATAAGGAGATGCATGTCAATTGTTTGAAAAAATCGCACAAGTTACATAATTTTGGATGGAGCAAATGTGGGAAAAGAAAAAAAGAAAATTGACTTCCACATTTGCCTTACCAAAAATTACACGACTTGTGCGACTTATATTTTTTGCCCCACCTTATATATTTGCAAGGAGACATGTGTCAATTTTTTGATAAAGTCGCAGGTACAAGTCGCATAATTTTGGATGAAGCAAATATAGAAGTCATTTTTTTAACCATGTTTTATTTTTTGGGCAAAAATGAAATTATCTTTAGTTTTATATGTACCCCGTAATGTATAAAAACACCACCATCCCGTAATGTATAAAAACACCACCATGCATCAAGCCAAAAAGAAAAACATACACTTGTGGGATCATTGAAACCCTAAACGATACTAAAAAATTTCACGCAACATACCTTTCGATATCCAAACAGAAATCATGAAAAGGTTTCCAGTAATACCACTCCTCCGATTTCGTTCGGTTTCAAAACAATGGAAGTCTCTCATCGATAGCTTTAAATTTATCAAAGATCACAGCCAGTACCAACATCGTCTTCTTGTGCGGTACAAGTTAGAAACTAAGTGTGGCCTAAAATGTGAATGTTTTTTGATTATCGATAATGATAATGATGATGTTTTCCCCAACCAGAAATCTTCCTTAACACTCCCGCTGTTCCTTAGTTCATTTAAGCCTTTAGACATGATCAATTCTGTTAATGGGTTTTTATGTTTTAAGGGTTATATAGATCCATTCCAACCATATTTTGCTGTTCTTTGGAATCCCACTGTTGGAAAATGTATTTCCATTAAATTCCCCAATGGATTGTGGATAAATGATTATATTGGTTTTGGATTTTGTCCTGATACTCTTGACCCTAAGCTTGTTAGGATTAAAATTCATCTTGACACCCGTAGGTGGGAGGTTGAAGTTTTTACTTTAAGTTCACGTGTTTGGAAAATGGTATTTTCGGGATATAAGTTTGTTTATGATAGGTGTGGTTTGAAGCGGATCAGTTTGTATTAAAGGGTGTATTTATTGGCAGGCGTCGGATTATAGTAGTCGTCAATATACTAATGTTATCGTTTCTTTTGATTTGAAAAGTGAGAAGTTTGGTAAAGTGTGTCTTCCGTATAGGTTATTACTCACACATAAATGGAGAGTTGCGAAAGTGAATGAGTCACTTAGGGTGCTTGAGTTTGATGGTGGTGGTGGTTGTCATGTGTGGATCATGGAGTTTGTTACTAAATCGTTTACTAAGATGTTCACTGTTAAGGTACCGGGTAATTTGGTGAATAATGGAGTATTGGAGTTTAGGAAGAATGGTGAAGCTATAATACAAGTGAAGGATGGTAGTGATAATAAGTCCAGACTTGAAGCTTATAAACCCCCCTCATGGCGTTTCAGTGATATATTGCAATAATTAATGAAAAGTATGGCGTGGGTTTTGTAAATGGAAACGCTACTTTCGCTTGATCAGACAAGTTCTATCATTCTTTGACGATGATGTTGGAGGTATAACAATCAAAGAGGTTAAGATCAGTCTAGGTTATTGTAATGATGCTAAATGCGTAATATATACATCGATGCTTGTGTTATCTTTCAGATTGATGTTTTCAGTATTAACGAACAAAATATTTCGTTGACAGTCTCATGGATGATGGATGTGTTTTATTATTTCAGTTTTAAAGAAAATTCTGTTAGCAAAACGATGATCCATGAGGTTCACATCCATCAGTGTGATGGACGAAAAAGTAAATATTGCATTGTTAACCATGTATTGATTATTTGTGTTAATTCTCGCTACATATATGAAAACGAGACATGACTAACTTAGCATAGTACTCATTTTTCAAGTGTTAATGCGGTAATTGTTAACCTTGTATTGATTATATGTGTAAAAATATGCGATAATTGGCAATTGCTAGCTGGCTGTGGGCTTCAACGCTCATAACAAGCATAAGAAGGCATATAACATATAGAAACTTTGTACGAAAGTATCAGCAACAATAGAACCACAATAATACTTTATTCAAACCAAAGCCTCAATAGTTGGCATGGATTGAGCCAACAATAATATCCAAAGTTATACAAGGGCAGATTAATTGTCAATGAGACAATAACCAAACAAATACAAAAGAAGAAACAAGATCAAAACAATGATCAGGAAAAAGAGAGAATGTGTGACAATGACTGCACACAGTTGTGTCTAACCCTAGATTAGGGGGAGGGTTATGTAGGAGGAAAAGATACACAAAGACCCCTCAAGTCTTCTGAGATAAGCACCATCAGCAGATACACTTCTACACCCTTTAAACCATTAATACTTTGTCCAATAATAGTCCCTGTAATTAAGCCTGCACTTAAACACAACTAGAATAGCTATTAGCAATTGATAGAATGATATATTTACCACAGATTATGATCTCAATTTCTGACATTCCCCCTTAATCTGTTGGGCAAACATATCAAACAATATCAATTTTTCACACAAGAATTTATGCCGATAAACAGAAGATTTTTGGTAAGAATGTCTCAGTAGCTTGGTTTGAAGAGCCAATCTTTTTGGCACTTATAACACCTCTTGCAATTTTTTCTCTGATGAAGTGAACATCAATTTCAAAGTGTTTTGATCTTTCATGAAAAACAGGATTGACAGAAGTTGCAGAGCGTGATTTATTGTCACAAAAAGATTAACAGGAAGATTGATGTCAACTTTTAGATCTTTTAAGATTTTTTGAATCCAAATGATTTCACGGCGCAGTAGACATTGATCTATATTCGCTTCGTGGAAGATTTAGAAAGAGTGTTTTGTTTTTACTTTTCCATGAGATCAAACAATCATTAAAGAAAACACAATAACCCGTGATGATTTCCCGGTGTTTTTGCATTTAGCCCAGTCGCATCACTATACCCTTCAAGATGATTTTCGAGTTACTGAAATTATACCTTAGACCTTTTCCGAGCTCCTTTCGGATATATTAGGACATTGAGGGCACATTCTAAATGGGATTTCAAGGGAGAATGCATATATTGTGCCGCACAATGAACTGAATATGAGATGTCGTCCGGTATGGGTGAGATAGATAAGTTTCCCAAGTAACCGATAACCGTAATGTTTATAAGTAGGGATCATCGCCAGTGGGAATGTATGGAAGAACAGAGTTGGGTTAGATAGGAGTGGACACAGGTTTGCACCCAAGAAGTCCAAACTCTTTGAGGAGTTCAAGACAATATTTTCTTTGGGTGAGACATATGTCATTTCCTGTTTTTAAAACCTCAATGTCAAGAAAATATTTTAAGTTTCCCAAGTCTTTGATATGAAATTTAGATTTTAGAAAATCTTTGAACATATTTATTTCATCAATGTAGTTTCCAGTAAGGACAATGTCATTCACGTAAACAAGTAGAGCAACAAACTTGTTATTCTCTGTTTTGGTGAACAAAGAATGATCATTGACAGATTGAACAAAGTTATTTTCTTTTAAAACACTAACAAGTTTTTCATTCAACTTCCTGGGAGTTTGTTTAAGGCCATACAGAGACTTGACAAGTTTACAAACTTTATTTTTATTATTCTCATTACAGAACCCCTTAGGAATGGTCATATAGACATTCTCATCAAGATCTCCATACAGAAAGGCATTATTAACATCAAGTTGGAAAAGAGGAAATTTGTTTTTCACAGCTAAGGCAATAAGACATCTACCAATAGATATTTTCACAACAGGAGAGAAAGTTTCATCATAGTCTATTCCTTCCCTTTGGTTATAACCTTTAGCAACTAATCTAGCCTTGTATCTATCAACTTCACCATTGGCTTTATATTTGATTTTAAAGATCCATTTGTAACCAATGGGAGTTCTATTAGGTGGAAGATCATTTATATCCCAAGCATGATTTTCATTTAAGGCCTTAATTTCAGAGTTCATAGCATCAACCCAATTACTGTCAAGAATAGCTTCTTCATAACAGGTAGGTTCAATAATTTTATTTAGACTAGAGGCAAAGCAGTAATTATCTTTGTTAAGGTTGGAGTAATTAACAACCTTTTCAACACCATATTTAACTTTCCCTTCAACAATAAAGTCATTAAGATTACTGGGCAATTTAGAAACTCTGGTTGACCTTCTAGCAAGAATGGTGGCAAGCCTTCTTCTTGTTTAGAATTCGATTTGAATCAAGATGTATCGCCAGAATCGAAGTTGTATCGCAGGATGTGATTCATGTGATACGCTGCCCTCGTGGTGTGCATTTTCATCTATGGAAGTTGCAACAGGTTCATCATCCCTAGTAGGATGACTCAACACTGTGCCATCATCATAGGATGTCACTCTCCCTTCATCATTGGGACTTATTTGTGAGTCAAAGAAATTTGTGTGATTTAAATCTTTTGGCACATGATCGGTGCTGAACCGTCAAGTTTATCACACAAATCAACCACTTGTGAATGGTCAACCGTAATAAAATTCAAACAGTCTAAAACCAATGCAATTTCCCTTGGAATATAGTGGATTCCCGGGTCGTTAAGTCCCACGGAGGATTAATGGTGCTTCAAAACTTTCAGATGTCGAATAATCACTAAGGATAGTGATCAGTAAGGATTTTGATTTATAATTACACTACTGATTGATTGGAATTGAATTTGGTTACAGAATTATAAAGCACAACAATCAGATTAAACAAATGAAAACACGTACGTTTATTAAATTACGTGAACGCATAAAATAAAACGTGAGTTTTAAGAAATAAAAGACCTAAAAATATGAAAATGATATTTTTACAATCCTAATAATAAAAGAAAATTATTAGAAAATTAAAATTATTTTTATAACTATTTATTTAATTATTATTAATTAAAAACTATTTTAAACTATTTAATAATACTCTAAAATATAAGAAAATATGAAATAAAGCTAGAAAAATGAAATTATGACTTTAGAAAAATCTAAAATATTAGAAAACTAATTTTAAAATTGAAAATATATTTTTTACACTTTTTATCTATTTATTATTAATTAATTACTATTTATTAATTATTTAAAATACACTTAAATACAAGAAAATATAAAATTAACCTAGAAAAATAAACTTATAACTTAGAAAAATCTAAAATATTATAAAACTAATTTTAAAACTGAAAAGATATTTTTTATGTTTTTATTTATTTATTATTAATTATTTAATACTTTTAACTATTTTAAATTCTAATAAATACTAAACAAGCTAAGAAAATTATGAAATTTTTTATAAAAATATCTTATGATGACAGAAAGCTAAGAAAATTATAAAACCAGGAAGTGCTTAATAATAAGTTTGAAAAAGAAAATTAAAAAGCTAATTCCTATTAAATAAACGCTATCACTATTTTAAAAATGATGTTTTTATAATTTTTCTTTTTAAAACTATTTAACTACTGATAATAAGCAACTTTAATGAAAACAAAAATTTTACAACTTAAATTTAAGCTATTTGAAAGCTTATTAGCTCAACAAAGGAACTTATAAGCTTATTTTGATGTTATTAAGCTCAAACAAGCTTCACAGTTTGAAACAAAGGTGAAATAAGATGCAACAAGCTAAAAGCTACTTAAATGAAACTAAAAAGCACAAAGATACACACTGATAAGCTATAAATAAGCAAATAAGCACTTATCCTAAGTCTACTAACCAAACAAAGTACCATATTAAAAGCAATTTAAGCTTATGTAATAAGCTAAAAAGCTCAAAAAAAAGACTGAGGTAGCAAGATGGACCGGTGGGCTTTCCAAAAGTCCAAGCTCAAACACCGGGACCACCGATAAGCTTTTGACAAGCTTGTGAAAAAGCTTCTAAACCATGATTGCTTAGGTACACGAAATGGGACAAGCTAAAGTTACTTGCGTGCTTATTAAATAAGCTTCAAAATGAAAATTAAGCTAATCGGACTTGTGAAATGGCTAGATTGGCTTTCCAAAAACCAAGGTTCATAAGTCGAGGTTCACTAATAAGCTCTTGATGAGCTTGTGAAAGGGGTCAATTAACCTGCACAAGGCACTATTTCAGATAAGGTGTTCAAAATAAGCTAAGAAATAAGCTATTAAATAAGCTAGCTAGAAAATATAAAAATACTAGGATAAAGATGAGCAGTTATATTTTAATATTCCAAAAGCTCAAATCTTGAAACTTAATATTAAACCCTATAGAAATTAATCTATTTTATTCAAAAACTACTAAAATGAAAATTTTGACTTTTATATTATGCTAAAGGTTGACTAATATGAACTTGTGATTGATTATACTAACTGATTATGTTGTATTAACCTAAGATAAGTTGAAATTAAGCTAAAGTACCAAGTTATAAGCTAATATGATGAATTTCAAGCTATAAATCCTAACAAAGGAGCTAGTAAGGTGAGATTACAAGAGATTTTGACTTTTTAACAAGTGAGCACCGGTTTTATTGTGTCAATGAGTTATTAGATACTAGTGTGACATAGAACAACAACAAACAACAACACAACTGGCCTCTAGCACGGATAACCAAGATATCCAAACAACCCTTATTAAAACTGTTGTTAAGCTTTTCAAAACTTAACACTGATTTAAGCCATGAAACTGATTCATACAAACATTTGATGATATAAAAGACTGATTTAAGCTCATAAACATTAACAATAACAACAAATACCTATAAATCACTATTATACAATATTACTTAGTGAAATGATGAAAACTAAACAACTAAGAAAACTAAAGAACAAGCGACCTATTTTAAGTAATAACTTGACTTATCAACACCAAAGAAGTATGAAATCACGTAAATAAGCAAAGTATAAGCTTTTGAACAATTGAATGGCTAAAATAAAGAAATAAGCTTACAAATTGTGTTTATGCACAAATGAGAACCGAGATCCAAGGACACTTCCTATAGCTTTCCACAAAGCTTCTAAACCAAATCAATCCATAATACACCTTGCTTCAATGCATATTTCATCTTTCCCACTCCATTTTTAATTTTATAACTATTTTTGAGTATTTTTCGTGCTTTGTTGAATAAAACTAGATTTTTAAAGTTTCTAAAAGCTTATAAGCTTTGTCAAGAGCTTATATGAGCTTAAGAATCCTTAACAACAACTAATAACAACATTTGCATATTTTGAGAATTTTTAACAAGGAAATTTGCATAAAACTGAATTAGTGTACATAAGTTGAAATTGAAACTGTAAATAAGTTTAAAATACAATGAAATATGATTACAAGGTGCTTGAAAGCTTTGAAATACACTGGAAACTTAAATTATTTAAAAACGAGATAAGCAAAATTAAATTACTCTAGATACTCTTCACATTGCTCCTCTCTCTTTCTTTATAGACTTTTTTTGAACTTCCCGCTTGATTCTGAACATATCCCACTTTATTTCATGGCCCTTGGATCACTGCAACTCATCTTAGCCATTAAAATAACTTTTTAGCCAAAAAATATCAAGAGCGTGTTTCTAGCATTAAATGAAGTTTGGGAGGATGGAGGTGGAGGAGAGTGGGTAGATAGGTGGAAAGGTGGTGGTGAGGTGGAGAGGTGGGGAAAACGTTCTCGGTTTTGGGTTTGCATGGTGAGGGAGAAGAACAATGACGCTGGTTTGGGCGGGTTTTGACTTTTGACCGTTGGATATTAATAACGGGGGTCAAATGGGTATTGACAGGTTCAAATGAGTTTTAACCGGCTGCCAGTGGGTATAGGTCAAGGGTCAAGGGTCAAGATTGGTTGGGTTGTTAATAACTTGGGCCACTGGTTTTGATTTGGGTTGATTTGGTTTTGGGTTAAGTTAATAACAAGGGTCCGTTTGGTTTGGTATTAACACAAGGACCATTCATGCAATTTATCCAAAGTGAGGGACTGAACCTGTAATTTCTCTAAAGTTATCAAAAGGACCAAACTTGACAAACTTTAATAGTACAAGGACCACATTTGATTATTTTCATCTTTTAAATATCCGAGGACTATTTTTGACATTTTTCAAAGTTGAGGGACCAAAGTTGTAAATATGCAATTTTAAAACTTTGAAGGGTTTGTTTTGACAACTTTTGAATCCCATGGACCTTAAATGATATTTTTCTTTATTTTGATTTATCAGGGACTATTTTTGACAACTTTTGAAACTTGGGGGACTAAAACTGCAATTTATGCAAACTTGATACGTTTTTCATCTTATTTTGGTATTTTTGCATTTAAAACACATAAAACACTTCTTTGTGATATTTTTATCATTTTGATGCATTTCTGAGTGTTTTCAGATGCTTTTGCAGTTTAAATGGTACAAAAATGATGAGTATTTGCACACTCATCAGCACATAAGTTTCAACAAAAGGTTTTGACAAAGTATTTTTCATTTTGAAGGGAAAAACAGTTTCATAAAATTTGACATCTTTGGAGTAAAAGATATTTTTGTTTCTAAACTTAAATTCTTATAACCTTTTTTCTCATTTGAATAGCCAATAAAACACTTTTTTCGACCTACTACTAAATTTATCAGAGATGTTGAGAATGGTGGCATATCATAAGTAGCCAAAGACTCTAAGGAGAGAGAGTGAAGGGTCATGCCCATACACAAGGGAGAAAGGAGACTTTCCACAACATCAAGAGGTAACCTGCTTATGACATAGGCAAGCAGTTAGAACACATTCGTGCCAAAGATATAGAGGTAATTCCCCCTAAACATAAGGGATCTAGCCACATTAAGGAGATGCCTATGTTTCCTTCTCAAGTAATACCATTTTGTTGTGGAGTATAAACACAAGAGGTTTGATGTAAAATTCCTTTTTCATGAAAGAAGTGTTGAAGTTTGTTATTGACAAATTATGTCCCATTGTCACTTCTCAATATCTTAACATTGTGTTCAAATTGATTTGATAGCATATGAGTAAAGTTAACAATGGAAACATAAACATCGTCCTTTCCCTTAAGCATATACACCCGATCGCCCTAGAATAGTCATCAACAATAGTTAAAAATATTTGTAACCATCTCGCCGGTGACTTTATATGATCCCCATACATCTAGATGAACAAGTTGACCAATTTTAGTAGATTTATGTTCACTTAGAGGGAATGGTTCCCTGGTTTGTTTAGCTTTATTGCATGTATCACAAAGATGGTCGATTCGGATGAACTATCAAGTTTAAGAGTGGGTTTAAGTATATGCGGACTTGGTCAAGGATGACCAAGTCTTTGATGTCAGAGATTTCTAGAAACATGACAAACAGATATGCAGTTATTAGAAGTAATCTTACATGTAGAATCAATATCAAACATATATAACCTATTGCATTGTTTACCAATCCCCACAATCCTTTTGATGTAAACTCTGTATATAGCAATTAGATTCATTAAACCCAACAAACATCTTATTGTCTCTAGCAATATTATGAAGCAGCCAGACCGACATTGTACTCGTGAACAACCGTAACATCAAAAGAGTTAGGTCATTATTGACCTTTAAATCACCAATTTTAGTAATTAAGGCCCGAGTACCATTGGGATGTCCAACAGTTAGACCAAGATTTGAAATGTCTACAACATTGATTAAAAAATTTGCAGATACAAATATGTGTCGATTTGCACCGTGAGTCAACAATCCAACCAAGACTGATGTTTCCAGATAAGGTTTTTGTGTTGTTATTGAAAAATTTGTTGAAGTTTATATTAAACTTGACACCTCCATTAAAGAAAGTTCCTGAAAAATTTTACTCGCCATGTTGGCATTAGCGAAGACACATTGTTGTCATTAAGAAGACTCATAAGTCCGAGAGTCATTCATTAGACAAAGAGACAGAGAGTTTCTAGCTCTATTATTAGTGACATGATTAGCATCAAGTGGAAACATTGTTATGGCACAGGTTTAGCATTAAAGTTCCTTTTGACATATCCAAAGCAGATAACCAATAAGATCATAACATCTATCAACAAGTGTGACCGTGTTTTTGCGCTAGTACATTTGAGATTCATGTTTGGTCCTCTGTTGTTTAAGCCGTTACCAACATTAAAACCGAACCTTTATTGAAATTGTTGTTGTTAAATCCTTTTTGTTATCAAAAATTTTCCACCATCAAAAGTTTTTGCGTGAAAAGCAAAGAGCATTGGGTTTAGTAGAGCTATTCCCGTGATGAAACATTTCGTGAGATTCTTCTCCGAGACAACAGAAAGCAGCTTTGACATTAGGCAAAGGGTATCCGGTTAAAATATTACTGATGGGAACATAGGAGTCATCAAGACCCATAAGAAATTGCATTAATTTGATTAGCTGATTGTGTTTTTCAAAATGTTTTGTAGCCTCACAAGTACAGGAGGTAAGCTAATCATACAATCAAATTGTTTCCACAAGGAGTTAAGGTTGTTGTAATAATCGCCAGAGAAGACCCACTTTGACTAAGGGAGTTTATATTTTTATGCAAGTTAAAAATATGAACCATCAACCTTATCATAAGTATCTTTAAGATCATTCCACATTTCATAAGCAATTTTAGCATAGATAGCACCAACAAATAATTCAGACCAGAGAGTTAAGAATCCAGGTGACAACAACAGAGTTATAGGTATCCCATTGAGTAGCAAGAATAGGATTTGAGTCATCTCTTAAGCAAGTACCATCAATAAATCCTAACTTATTATGATTCCTTAAGGTAAAGTTCATGGCCATATTCCATATTTTATAATTTTCTGTTCCAATGAGTTTAATGGAAATAATAGGAGTACCATTAGTGTTGTTAGGGTGTAAATATAAAGCACCACCAAAAGATAAGCTTTTTCAAAGTGGAAGAACCACCACCACCACCACTAGTATTATCATCACCAACACCATAGTGCATAAATAAGAAAGACAGATACCACATAAATATAACAACTAAAGCGGATAAACAGATAAGAGACAAGTAAAGCAAAAACTTGAAATTAAGAAACAACAAGAACCAAACCTGTGGACTGGGGTAAACTAGAGCAGGTATTCATACCACTCGAGGTGGAGATCACGATGTTAGTCTACCCGCTTGCACCCACAAGGACTTAAGTATCGTTGTTTGAAGATGAGAGTAGACTTACGAGTAATATGCACAGAAGAACAAATCACAATTACCCTAGATTCACTTAGTCTAGGGCTAATTGTGAACAAGAGATAACCAACGATTACGCCAATAGTGATAACCCCAGACCACCTTTTGAAACCCAGAATAGCTTTTGATTGTTGCCGAAGAGATATCCCCAAGTTTCTACGAAGAAACCCTACGATGGTGAATCAACCGTGATTATGAGCCTGATGCTCTGATACCATGTACGAAAGTATCAGCAACAATAGAACCACAATAATACTTTATTCAAACCAAAGCCTCAATAATTGGCATGGATTGAGCCAACAATAGTATCCAAAGTTATACAAGGTCAGATTAATTGTCAATGAGACAATAACCAAACAAATACAAAAGAAGAAACAAGATCAAAACAATGATCGGAAAGAGAGAATGTGTGACAATGACCGCACACAGGTTGTGTCTAACCCTAGATTAGGGGAGGGTTATGTAGAGGAAAAGATACACAAAGACCCCTCAAGTCTTCGAGATAAGCACCATCGAAGATACACTTCTACACCCTTTAAACCATTAATACTTTGTCCAAGAATAGTCCCTGTAATTAAGCCTGCACTTAAACACAACTAGAATAACTATTAGCAATTGATAGAATGATATGTTTACCACAGATTATGATCTCAATTTCTGACAAACTTTAAAGTTACAAAAATTATATTCGTAATGTTTATATCCGAATAAAAAGAGTGCTTGGCATATACAATGAGTTAATGAAACTGTGATCCAATCAGAACTCGAAAGTTATCTTTTTTACAATTCATAAAGCGTACGCGTCGACTAGAATTGCTCATTTAAGTTTGTATATTTGTATCTTACATAGTTATGGGGATAGTGATTCATAGCTCACAAATTAGTGAAAGCAATGCAATAAAAGTGTTTTATTTAATATAGTATAAATACACACACACATACATGCACATAAAACACACTTCGTAGAGGTTAATTTGTGTGTGAAGATGGCAGTAGGATCTTTTGCACTATCATGAGTCACAAAGGATAGAGCAGAACAATATCAAGGCAAAGTTATAACTTATGTCATCATTAAGTGCATTGTTACTGGTGTTGAGGCTCTATTTTTACTATGGTATTGGAATTTCAAGTAATTCTATCATCATTACTAGATGATCAACTCTTGAACTTGATGTTTATCAAACGTGCATCAATTCAAATGGAAAACATATGGAGTATGTATTGAGTTTGAGGTAATCTTTGGTGGCTTAATGGGCAGAGTTTGGGTGTTTTGGGTAAGGGGTTGGGTCAAAACCTGTCATTTTTAATACGGGCTTAACGGACTTTTGGGTTCGTGCAGGCCGCTTATACAATTTTGTTTAAGGTTCTTGTTGTTTGAACTTTAAATTGATATGTTTCTAGGGTTCTTGACATTATTTGATTTTTCTGCTACAAATACATAAATATTTGATAAATCATAAATATCCCTCTGACAAATTGTATTTTGATTGAATTAAGATAACTGAGGCTAAGAGAATTAATTTATTAATATTATTTTTTATACGGGTCGAACAAATTATTTGAGTGTATCAACTTACAAGCTAAAGATAGAGATAGGTATATGATGTAACTCGTGGCATCAGACGCTTTGCACTCGAAGTTCTCTTGTTGCTCAAGCATAGCACCTATTTTGACATGCCAATTGCGAAAATCGTACATGTTGTAAAACAACAATCGGTTCGAGAGTGATTGCAAACCAAAGAGTCGAGTGAACGCACCAAAGGCATCATCGTTTTTATTTAAGTTAAAAGTTGACTTTCTTGGAAGTCAAAATCATATGGGTCAAACCCAAAAGCCTGTAATTGACTTGAACATGATATATACTTTTCTTTTGTTATGGGTCATTAAAAGATATTATTAATGTAGTGGTGAGAAACGGCCGGTCACACAAAGTTAGTAATGGGTCAAAACAAAGTTGGGTTGACCCAAATACCGTTTGACCTTTATTTAGGCTATTTTATATTTTATATTTTAAACCGTAAACCCATAGGCTACTTGGATTGGTGAAGTGTGGCAGATTTATGTGTGTTTTTTTTTTTGGAACGGCGATTTTATTGAACTAGCCAGAAGCTAGAAGAAGGAACATATTACAAACATGTTTTACAACCCACATAGTGTATGGAACGATAGAGAACAACTTACTTTAGTTGTTATTGGGTTTTCGTGTGATCCAAGATTCAAGAACATCACCTCTCTTAGTAATTCAAGTGATACGAGGTTAGTAGTTTAGTGTATAGTTACTTGTTAATCCATATGCATCAAACTAGATCCATCCGCTATGTACTCGTAGTATAATGGTTATATGATTGTTAAATCCCAACATATTGAACTTTATTACAAATCTAGGTGACCTAAAAACAAGCATATCCATGGATCGGGTCATGTCGCTACGGTCCATTTCTTATAAAGAAAGTAAAGTCGTTCTCTATCTTAGCCGAGGGAAAAAAACAAGCATATCCATGGATCGGGAAGGTCTAGTACGAATAATATGTGTCATCAAAAACTAATATCTTATTTGTACATACATTATGAATTTTATTATGTAAAAGTAAACCAAATAGTATTAGACATTTGACATTTTACAAGTTGCCTTTTATTTTATGCAAATTACGATATATCTATGTAATTTAGTTTCTAAAGCAAACTTTTAAATTAGTTACTCATCTATCTTAGATGTATAATTGAAAGTTTGCAACTATGGAGTAATATCTAGTATAATTAGTGTGTGAATTAAATCTTTACAAAGATTTAAAAGGTTAAAAAGTGAAAAAAGGTGACCACTTATCATTATAGTTTTTTACTCAAAGTTATTAATTTACTTTCACTTCATCTTCCCCAAACATATTTCCGTCCTCTTCCTCCATTTTTTTTTCTTTTCCTCTTTTTTCACTCTTCTTTCTTTTCATTTTCACTTCCTTTTAAGTTGGTTTCATCTCAAGGTGGTGCCTTATATTTTTCTAGATAGGCCCCCGAAAAATCTCATCTATAGCTTACAAACGATCTCGATTTCTAGGGGTTCGCCACCTACCACAAGGGTAGGTCCGCCTATGGGTTTATGGTTTAAAATGTTTAGTATTTGTAAATAGAGTTTTATGGATTTGTGGAAGTTTTAAGGTACGTAAGAAAGATTTAACTAATTTGTTGATTTTGGATGGTTTAATTTGGATTGGTGAAGTGTGGAGATTTATGTGTTTTTTTAACTACGATTTTATTGAACTAGCAAGAAGGTAGAAGAAGGAACGCATTACAAACATGTTTTATAAGCAGACATAGGGTCATTTAGCCGATTGAGGCCGAAAGGTTAAGAAAAAGAAAAAAGTTTTGATGTTATCCATGAGGGTATCTTTCTGTGGTGGCTAATTGTCGAAGAACATTTCGGTAGCACCAAATTACCCAAACAGTAGTTATAATAAGGGTTAATTGTGTGGGAATGTATTTAACTTAGCATTTTTTATAGTTTTGTGTAGTGTATTTTTTTTTCTCTTATTAAAATACAAAACTTTTAAATTTGTGCTTTTCTCGTATCCTAGGACTATATTACCCCGTATCAGAGATAAATATATTAGTACTAATTAAAAGGTTTTGATTTAATAGGAAAATAAAAAGTCCACTACACGAAACTATAAAAAATGGTAAGTTAGATATATTATCACACAATCAACCTTTATAATAACCCCATCCAGGATTTCTTGAATCAACTCATATCGGGCCCATAAGGGTATTAGGCACATTATCCGGTTTCTACCATTTAGAAACTGAACTCCATAGATTAGAAGCCAAATTGCAAAGGTACAAATAAAAGTGCGCATATTCTATGTTGTCATCATAAATTGGGCACAACAAGGAGTGAAGATCGATACCACGTGTTGGAATTAGATATCAAGACATTCAAATAAATAATCACCAAAACATCAAAGTAATATTGCGGAAGCGTATAGGATGTATTAACGAATAATTAATTAACATAAAGAATATGCGTACCTTTGTTGATTCTAGCCGAACAAGAATCAAATCCACAAACTAGCAACGGATGAACCCTAATTTGATTTAGTTAGGATTATGTGAATTACCCCTTACCGTTTTGTAATTCAATCCAAGACAATAACAAAAGTATGTTATTACTAAGTTCTTGTACACACGTACTAAACCGAATTAAAGTACCGCTAGTTTTTATCAAACCAAATAACTTGATGTTTGGAAAAGCTTTGGATCGACACCTATGAAGGGTGTACGATCGGTTTTAGCAAAACACACACACAAAACAATTTTAAGTTTAGCTAATGAGCACAAGAGATTGAAAAAACAAGACCCCTAGCCTTGTATATATACCCAAGCTAACTTGGTGAATAAGTTGTAGCTTGTTTCCTTTTCTTGATGGCCGATCGGTTCTAGGAGTCCCAAAGGGATTCCGAAACCTTCCCAACTTTTGCAATTTGATCCTTTTCCAAATACGCTTAACGATCGTTAGTCCATTACATTAATTACTTAACGTCCGTTAGTTATTTCGTTTAATAAATAAATAAATATAACGCTTATATTTAATTATTAACTTTAAATTCTCATACGTAAAGTGTGCAATCCCATAGTCTCTAGTTCGATCATAACTCACGCCTACTAATTTATATCCATAAAACCAACAGCGCCCACTTGGATATATCTTAATAGAGTGATCACATTCGGTTAGCGTCTAGCAACACTTCGATGCCTCTAGTACAACTCGAGCAAGGCTCCTCGAAAACCTTTTAATGATTTCTCATTATTATTATCCTTTTGTTTCTAATACCACGTTAAATAAAGATATGGAATTAAGTCATTCTTTATATAACTATTCTGTTTCTCGTTGTAAGTGATTGACCAAGATTACCGAATCATCTAAACATATTTAGGGAGATTTGAAGCGGCCGCACAAACATCTTGTCAACCCTACGAGGCCCAAAGAAGTATTAAACTCCAAATAAATTTGAAGGAACAAATTCTATCTTGACTACAAGAATAACCCACAAACTTTGTAACATTTCTGAAAACAATCCTTATGACTACCAGCCACGTATAAGCGCTAAGTTGTTCCACGTAAAGCACTACATTCATGACACTTATCCGTATCTCAAGTCTCGAGGATAACTATTCATAATTTACTTATAACAATATCCACAAAGTAAATTATGTAGTTGGGATAAGTCCTATATTCAAATCATTGAATATCATCCAAATTGGTATGCAATCTCATCAATATACTTTCAAGTATATTCTACCACATCTCTCAGATTTGTCTTAGTTTAATGATACTCCCATATCATTAATCGACAACGGACATTTAAAATAACTTAGTTATTTACGGATTAAACATGCAAATATAGGACAACAATATTATAAATGAAAATAAACATAATCCAAACTTTATTTCATTGAAAATAATAAATGTTTTACAATATCCTTTATCCAAATACTAATCACAGTTATGCATGAAACTTTTAGCTAAACGAAGTCCAATTCCATTGGCAAGTCCTACAAGCTTGTCTTTAGCTAAAGTCTTAGTGAACGGGTCAGCTAAGTTATCATCTGTGTGAACTTTCAGTAGATTTATTTCACCTTCCCGGACTTGTTCCCGAACATAGTGATACTTCCAGAAAATGTCCGTGCCCTTCATGACCTGTGTTCATTGGCAAATATGATTGCAGCAGAATTGTCACAATACATATCAATAGGCGATTCAATTGAAGGCATAACACCAAGCCTCGAAATGAATTTCCTAATCCAAACAGCCTCCATTGCAGCTTCCGGCCTATGTATTCGCTTCATGCGACATATCGCAATTGTACTCGCTTCTTGCTCTTCCAAATAAGCTCCTCCATTTATGACAAAGACATAACCCGCCCGAGACTTCAGATCATCTTTATCACATTGCCGGGACGCATCACAAGAATCTCAGAACACCAAGCTCGGTTCGGATTTCCACCATACACTAAAAAACATATCTTTAGTATTTCTGAGATACTTCAAAATATGCTTAACAAAGAATCCAGTTGAAGTTCACCGGATTCTGTTGATATCGACCGGTCATGTTTTGAGCGAACGCCACATCTCGGCCTTGTACATCTCACAAAGATACATAATAGATCCTACGGTAGAAGCATAAGGAACTTTCGCATGCGTACACCTCAGCAGTGTTGAAGCACACATATCGCTACATAAGCCATGCTTTACTTCCATCGGCAAATATCCTTTCTTGGAATTTTGCATATTGAATCTCTTCAATATTTTATCAATGTAAGCGTTTTGACTTAAACCAATTAACCGCTTTGACCTATCTCGGTAGATCTTAATTCCCGAATGTATGCAAATTTCTCCTAAATCTTTCATGGAAAAACACTTCCCAAGATATGCCTTAACATTTTGCATACTTGGAATGTCTTTTCCCATAATTAATATGTCATCGACATAAAGAATTAGGAAAATTACATCACTCCCACTAACTTTGTGATATACACATGGCTCATCAAGATTTTGAACAAATCCATACCTTTTGATTTCTTCATCAAATCTTTTATTCCATTGCCTTGATGCTTGCTTCAATCCATAAATGGACCTTTGAAGTTTGCATACACGGTTTGGAAATTGTGGATTCACGAACCCCTCAAGTTGCTTCATATAGATGTCTTCATCTTAGCGACCATTTAAGAAGGCGGTTTTGACATCCATTTGCCATATCTCATAGTCATAGTATGCCGCTATAGCTATGAGAATTCTGATAGCTCTAATGTCCGCCATGAGAGAAAAGGTCTCCTCGTAATCAATGCCATAAGTTTGAGTAAAACCTTGCGCAACTAGACGAGCTTTATAGACGTGTACATTGCCATCCATGTCAGTCTTAATCTTATAGAGCCACTTACTCCCAACCACCGAGGCGTTTGGAGATAAGTCAACCTCTACCCGCACTTCATTTTCTCTCATGGATTGCATTTCCCATTCATTGCAACCGCCATTTAGCCTTGTCGACTTGCCATGGCAGCTTTATAACTAGTAGGCTCTCCAAGATCTCCTAACATAGTTTCCTCAACCTCTACGTTAAGACATAGACGCTCAGTGCACGATATTCCTTACGGATCTACGAACGGAATCACTTCAACTTCGGTGGAGGACCCAGACTATCGTTCTACCGAAGTACGTTAGTGTTTTCGAAGGTAATGCATCTTCTTGATCATCTTCCGGATCATAAACTCTCCCATCAATTCTTGAGATACGAGATCTCTTTCAAGAAAATCTCCATACCTAGCAAAAATTACTTTATTTTCGCTTGATAGTAAAAGTAGTAACCCATAGTTTCCTTAGGGTATCCTATGAAGATACACTTTACTGCATCTTTGTTGAGTTTATCCTGCCGAGTCACGCTTAACATCGCTCGCAACCCCAGCACCTTTAAATAAGACAGGTTAAGAGCTTTACCATGCCATATTTCATATGGTGTCTTATCAACCTTCTTTGTGGGAACCATATTTAGAATACTAACAGCAGATTCTAAAGCATAATCCCAAAAGGATAAAGGTAGAGTGGTAAGATTAAACATAGATCGTATCCTGTCCAACAATGTACGCATTTCTTCTCTCGAGATACACCATTTTGTTGTGGAGTATATGGAGAAGTGAGATTCTGGACAATTCCATTCTCAGCTAGGTAATCTTTAAACTCTTGGCTTAGATACTCGCCTCCTCTATCGGATCGAAGAGCTTTAATCTTCTTTCCCAATTGCAGTTCTACTTCCACTTTGAAAACCTTAAATGTTTCAAACACCTCATGTTTATGCTTAAGTAAATAAACATAACCATAACGGCTGAAATCATCAGAAAGGTTAAGAAGTAGCTAGCACCTCTCTTTGACACATGTCTAAGTGGTCCACACACATCGGTATGAATAAGACCAAGTAGATCAGAAGCCCTCTCCATATTGCTATGAAAAGGTTTCTTAGTCATCTTCCAGATATGCATGACTCACATTTATCAAATGATTCATCATTGATATTTTGCAAAAGCCCTTCAAGTTGCACTTATGCATGCGAGCCTTGCCTATATGAGCAAGTCTACAATGCCAAAGATAAGAAGAATTCACATCTGACTTTATCTTCTTGTTAATGCTAAACATCGAATTATTATTATTGTTAGATTCATTTCCAATCATATCAATTTCAAACACACCATTCACAATAATTGCTTTAAAATAAAATACACCATTTAAAGAAACATCAATTCCATTACTTGAAATAGTATGAGTAAAACCATCATCCAACAAACTTGAAAAGGAAACAACACCTCTAATTATAGAAGGTGCGTAATGACAATTGTTTAATAACAGTACTAAGCCCGAAGGCAATACTAAACTAAACGTTCCTACGGCTTCAACAAATGTGCATGTGCGCCATTTCCCACGTCAGAGATATTGCTCCCCATAGGCAAGCTTCCTTTCCACTCTAAATCCCTGCAGTGTATTACAAATGTGAATACCACAGCCCGTATCATATACCCAGTAATTATTATGATTTAGAGTAAATAATTCAATGACAAATAAATTACAGTCGCGCAGACCCTTCATACTTCATCTTATTTGCCCGTAATTCATCAAGATAGAGAGCACGGTTTCTCTTCCAATGCCCAACGCTTTTACAGTGATGGCATGCTTGATCCTTTTTAGGATTTTCCTTCCTAGGAGTAGGGTTCTTCTTGGGTTGAGGTTGATAGGCCATCACTTGTTTGCCTTTGTCAACCTTGCCCTTACCTTTCCCCTTCTTGTTGTTCGCGACGCGGTTTTGGCTTATTGATACTTCCACCCCTGAATAGCAAGTACCGGGCGGTAGGAACCTTTTGAGGCAACCCCTTCATAGTCAATTAGCAATGCGTGTAGGTCAAGAATCGCTTCCCACGCAGTGCATATTGAAATTTCTGACAAAACCATTAAAATCCTTGTTAAGGGATCGATTAATCAGATTCATAGCCATGTCATCATCATAAGTTTTGCCAAGTGCTTTGAGCTGGTCCATGTAACCTTTCATTTCCAGTACATGAGAACTTACGGGTTTACCTCACCCCGCCTACAATGTGTAACGCGTCGGTCAAGTCATAAATCTCGACGGCAATCGGTTTCTCAAACATAGTCCGAAGTTCATTGAGCATATTATATGGGAAATAATGTTCAAACCGCTTTTGAAGAGCGATTCCATTGTT
The DNA here is from genome assembly GCA_910596185.1 of Chrysanthemum makinoi. NCBI lineage: Eukaryota > Viridiplantae > Streptophyta > Magnoliopsida > Asterales > Asteraceae > Chrysanthemum > Chrysanthemum makinoi. The sequence continues at coordinate 44,586,324 of OU343221.1, forward strand.
CCCAACATAAGACAAGCCACATCATTATGACGCTTATACTCAAGTTACCAAGCATCAATTTGAGCTTGAGTAGCATCGACCGTTGGTTGTTCAGCAAGGTTCATAAAGATATTTCAACCGGTCACAACTCTACGCACAATTCTCAAAGAGCGGTGCCAATCATTGAAATTCTTAGAGCTAGTCAACTTTTCTCGATCAAAAAAGCTTTTGAACGCAGAATTTAGAGCAGTGTTAGTGTTATCGGTGTTTTGAGCCATTTCTACAGAAAAAGTTCAAGTATTAGTATTTTCGATAATACACTTTTCAAGAAAATAAATATACCCAACGGTAATATAAACATATAACCATATAATTTTCTCGAAAACCAGGATCCAAATTATCATAGGTTCATTACATCGTTGATCTCTAGCAACAAACGCATATAATAAGGTAATCTGTCGAACATTAATTGGCAAACAATTTCCAACTCCTAGATCATTATGGGATTTATATTTTCCAACGCTATTGCAAATATAAACATGTTTTATCCCATCTTATGCCATTGAGTCCAAGATCTCACTTCCTACTCAACTTAAGTGTCTAACTAAAAGAACTGCAAATATGTCCATGCAAGATCTCACTTTACATAGAGATTTACCTCTCCATCACAATCTAGCCAAGTACTCTCATGACTAAATTGCAACTTCAAGTGTTCCTTTTAATTAGATGGCATATTCTTAATTTTAAAAGGGTACTAGTTTTGATTTTATGTGGTCAAATCAAATATGTACAAAGATGTCATGCATTCATCTTGTAGCATAATTTTAATAAAAACTTTTTATTACCAATTCATAAAGATCAAACTATCAAAGTTTTGATTGAGGTATTGGGTTCACCAATCAAGGAATTTAGTGTCAATTATCATCCATTATACCGTACTTTTGCATAAGTGTAAACACTTAGTGATTCGGATAATTACCAACCGGTGGCGCATGGAATTAACACTAATTCGCCCTTAAGATGAGCTTGCACATTTATATGGCTTACTAAGTAGCTCCACTCGAACTTACAGGGGGAGGACTGTGCACGCTAAAGCACAACCTAAGACATCCATTCAGTGTGACTATGCGCACTTCTTTAAACCCCTTTTATTAGTTCATTCTTATGGGTGAGCCGTTCGCACCATTTGTACCAAAGTCACCAATCAATTAAACTATTTTGACAACTTAACTCTTCCAAAACAATAAATTTCGCCATTGTTTAGTCCGTATTATTTTTCTATTCAAAATTACCCTTTGCTTAAAACTGTCTAACATAATAAACAAACAAGTAACAAATAAAAAATAAACTACTAAAAACAATGCACATAATAAACAATTTATACGTGTAAACAAGTAGCCACATGCAACTTATTCGATAAAATCCTATTAATAATCAATATCTAGGTTAAATTAATGTATAGATTAATTTAGGGTTTTCACTTCAAAGAATAGAAAGTGAGCCACATACATCGATGAATCGATTGCGTAAACCCTTAATTAATTATACCAAATTGCACATAATTGATTCATTAATATATTAATTGGAGTCTTCCCCAATTCAAGATTTATCATAAATAAATATGTCTCAACAATTAAACAATATATCAAAGCAACTTATCCATGACTAACATGCATGTATAATCATGGATATCATAACAATTATACACATAAGTCACAAGATCGCATATAAAAATTCCATGACACATAACAAATTATTCACGAATTAATCACGTAATCAATATTAATTCTAGGTTTTAATAAGGTTAGCAAACAATTTTCAAAACCCTAAAATTTATACATGTGTCGATCTAAAAAAATTGGGGAACGCCCCATGAATAAAAAAAAAATCGACTAAAACATGAATAAAACATAAACCCTAGATAAACATAGCAAACAACATACAAGTATTTGTTTTATTACGCGTTTATGTAATTAATTACTCATTAAAACCAATGACTCGTGATGCCACTGTTGGAATTAGATATCAAGACATTCAAATAAATAATCACCAAAACATCAAAGTAATATTGCGGAAGCGTATAGGATGTATAACGAATAATTAATTAACATAAAGAATATGCGCACCTTTGTTGATTCTAGCCGAACAAGAATCAAATCCACAAACTAGCAACGGATGAACCCTAATTTGATTTAGTTAGGATTATGTGAATTACCCTTACCGTTTTGTAATTCAATCCAAGACAATAACAAAAGTATGTTATTACTAAGTTCTTGTACACACGTACTAAACCGAATTAAAGTACCGCTAGTTTTTATCAAACCAAATAACTTGATGTTTAGAAAAGCTTTGGATCGACACCTATGAAGGGTGTACGATCGGTTTTAGCAAAACACACACACAAAACAATTTTAGGTTTAGCTAATGAGCACAAGAGATTGAAAAACAAGACCCCTAGCCTTGTATATATACCCAAGCTAACTTGGTGAACAAGTTGTAGCTTGTTTCCTTTTCTTGATGGCCGATCGGTTCTAGGAGTCCCAAAGGGATTCCGAAACCTTCCCAACTTTTGCAATTTGATCCTTTTCCAAATACGTTTAACGACCGTTAGTCCATTACATTAATTACTTAACGTCCGTTAGTTATTTCGTTTAATAAATAAATAAATATAACGTTTATATTTAATTATTAACTTTAAATTCTCATACGTAAAGTGTGCAATCCCATAGTCTCGAGTTCGATCCTAACTCACGTCTACTAATTTATATCCATAAAACCAACACCACGTAAGTCTAGGTTTGAACGTGCAGGAAGTCTATCATTGATCAAACGCCATGCAAGGATGTTGATCTTAATCAGGACTAATTCTTTTCCATGAAAAGATGGTGTCTTGTTAACAATCATGATTCTTTATGGGCTCGATTCATTGTGGCTATTCACGGCGTGGAAGCGGGGGTTGATCTTAAGGGCTGCTACTGTAGGCGTTTGGGAATTCATAATTTCTACTTATTCAACGCTTCATAACCGTAACCTTCTCCCGATGAATACTCTTAGTTTCAAAGTGGGCAATGGTTTTTCTATCCGCTTTTGGAAAGATCCTTGGAATGGCAATGGTACTTTAATGTCTAGGTTTAATGATTATTTCACCTAGATACAAACGAGGACGGCTTACTCTCTGATTGTAGAGTAAATGATTCATGGGTTTGGAATTGGAAGAGGTAAGTCGAGGGTTCCGAAATGAAGTCGCTCTTGATTCTCTAGTCTCATATTTGGGTCAATGCTCGGATCCTTGATGAGCCTGACTCGTGGAGATGGAGCCTGGATGGAGACGGTATTTTTTCGGTTCATGCAACGCGTGTTCTTATTGACTCTTGTATGCTCCCTTCTTGTTCTCCAAGCACTTGATGGTCTAATATTTTTTCTCGTAAGGTAAACATTTTTGTTTAGCGTCTTTGTTTGGATAGGCTTCCTACTCAGCTAAATTTATCTTTGAGAGGCCTTGATATTCTGTTCATTGTATGCCCGATGTGTAACGATGTGGTTGAAGCGGTGGATCATGTTTTCTTTGGTTGTGACCTTTCTTATGATGTTTGGCGCCTTGTCAAAAGATGGACCAATATAAATATGCATTCTTTTTTTCTTGGTTCGGTTGCCTTCAATGGTTCGAAGATTGGAGAGCCTCTAGAGATGTTAAGGATAAAGCGTACATCATTTTTGTCGCTTTGTTATGGTGCTTATGGCGTTATCGCAACGGTGTTACTTTTTCCTTTCACTTGTTTAGAAAAAGTGATCACTTTGATTCCACATTCGTACTTTTTCTTTTTCTTGGTTAAAAAATAGAGGGCGTAATGTTAGTTGTTGGAACCCTTGGCTTTAAAAGCCTTTGTAATCTTTTTCTAGTTTCTTGCTAGTTTCTCAATATATTTGTTGTTCAAAAAAAAAAAAAAAAAAGAAGAAGGTAGTGTCGATATATTTTCTCATCATTGATACATAGTACATGTTGGAGTGGCGAAGTGTGAAGTCCCAACGATCATCAAGAGAAGAAGGGCAATGTTGTTGTAGAAGGCTCATAAGAGTTTCCAAGTGATCCAATTCATGACCCTACCTCATATTCCTTCTCCAAGCTCAAATAAAGTGAATAGAACCGTCGAGCAGACTACATCTCTCATTGATGAGACACTGTTTGTTGGATTTCAACGAGTAAAGTCTAGCAAAAGTAGTCTTTAAGCAATTATTACCAAACCATATGTCGTCCCAAAATCTAAAGGTACCACAATTACGGACTTTTTTTTATTGAAAATCACGTGTAAATCAATGTTGGTTTAAGGTTGCGGTTAATGACAAAATATTTTACAAGGACTAGAGGGAAGCCGATTCAAAGATGATTCTTCCAAATCAATACAACCATTTAAGCCATGAATAGACACAATCATTTGAAACAAAAGCACAATTCTATTTTTGTATAATCGCCACCACCATTTTACCAACATGGTTATATTTGAAGCATTAATCCTAAGCCCCCAAATTTATGTGTTCTTATTCCTTATGTTTAAGAATCCAATGGTTAATCATGTTAATAACTATGGGTGTGCGAATATATATTCGCGAATATTTTAAACTTAGGGACTAAGTATGAATATTGATTATAACCACAGGGACTATCCATGTAATTTACTCTAAGATTTTGATAGTTTTATATGTACTCCATAATGTACAAAAACATCATGCATTAAGCCCAAAAAGAAAAACACACACTTGTGTAACCCTTCATCTTCAAACCCTAACTAACGATTTTAAAACAAGATGTCAGACAACATACCTTTCGATATCCAAACAGAAATCATGAAAAGGCTTCCAGTAATACCACTTATCAGATTTAGATCCGTTTCTAAACAGTTGAAGTCTCTTATCGATAGCTCTAAATTTATCAAAGATCACAGCCAGTACCAACATCGTCTACTTGCACGGTACAAGTTAGAAAGTGAGAGTGGCATAGAATGTGAATGTATTTCGATTATCAAGAATAACGATGTTTTTCCCAACCAGAAATCTTCCTTAACCCTCCCGTTGCTCCTTAGTTCATTTGTGCATATAAGGATGTGCTGCTCCTTAGTTCATTTGTGCATATAAGGATGTGCTATTCTGTTAATGAGTTTTTATGTTTTCACGGTTGGATAGATCCATTCGGATCAACTTTTGCTGTTTTTTGGAATCCTATGGTGGGAAAATCTGTTGCCACTAGATTCCCCAATGGATTGTGGACAAATGATTATATTGGTTTTGGATTTTGTCCTGATACTCTTGACTCTAAGCTTGTTAGGATTAAAATTCATCTTGACACCCGTAGGTGGGAGGTTGACGTTTTTACTTTAAGTTCACGTGTTTGGAAAAGGGTATTTTCGGGATATAAGTCTGTTTATGATAGGTGTGGTTTGACGCGGGATCATGTTTGTATTAAAGGATGTATTTATTGGCAGGCGTTTGATTTTAGTAGTCATCAATGTACTAATTTTATCATTTCTTTTGATTTGAAAGGTGAGATGTTTGGTAAAGTGTGTCTTCCGGATACGTTATCACTAACACATGAATGGAGAGTGGTGGAGGTGAATGAGTCACTTGGGGTGTTTGAGTATGATGGTGATGGTGATGGTGGATGTTGTGTGTGGATCATGGAGTTTGTTACTAAATCGGTTACTAAGATGTTCACTGTTAAGGTACCGGATCAGTTGCTGTATAATGGAGTATTTGAGTTTAGGAAGATTGGTGATAATAACTAATAAGTACATATTGAAGCTTAAAAACCCTCCTCGGGACATATCAATGGTGTGGGGATCATTATTCCTTGATGAATGATGATGATGATGTTGGAAGGTATGGTATGTCAAAGTGGTTTCTTGGTTTAGGTTATAAAAATGATATATTAATGCGTTATAAATTCATTGACGCTTATGTTATCTTTCAGATAGATGTTTTTCAAATTAATGAACAAAATCTTTTGTTGACAGTCTCATGGATGTGTTTAGTTATTTCGATTTTATTGAAAATTCTGTCAGCTAAATGATGACCGATCGGGTTCACATCCTGACATCCATCAGTGTGATGGACAGAAAAGTAGATATTACATCAGTAATCATGTACTGATTATATGTGTTTATCCTTATTATACACAATTTAGACTATTACTCATGCATTGACCTGTACTGCTGCTTGTCACCTTTGGGAAGAAGTGCAAAAAACGGATAGGACCTGTACCGCTGCTTGTCACCTTTAGGAAGAAGTACAAAAAACGGCTTCCAAGTTGTGTATAGTGATTCATAGCTCACTAGATAGTGAAAGTACCGAAGATAAAAGTGTTTTGTTACTCTTTGGTAATTAATAACAGGTTCCAGTTATTGTATATAGAAATCGAGTCACTTGTTAGAACATCTCTTTCTTTCTCTTTTATTCAAAAAAGTATAAGCACACACACACAGAAGCACACATTTTGTAGATGGCGAAGGATAGAGCATACGGCAAAGTTACAACTTATGTCATCATTGTGTGCATTGTTGCTGCTGTTGGAAGCTCTATTTTTTTGCTATGATATTGGAATTTCAAGAATTCTATCATCACTTCTAAATGACTGAAATCTTAAACATGAATTTATTCTCAAATTTGGATCAATTTAGATGGAAAACATAAGGGAGAATGTATTGAGTTCGAGGTCCATATCTGGTCGCATAATGGGTGGGGTTTGGCTGTTTTAGGTAACGGGTTGGGTCAAAACTGGTCTATTTTAATACGGGTCAAACGGACTATTCAAATGTGGGTCAAAATGATTTTTGTAAAAGAGAACTTAGATCAGTGAATTACGTATTAAGTAAAATGGTTTGAAAGTTATTTACTTTTCTATTTGCTAACAGACAATGTATAGATTTCGTGTATGGGAAAAACAAGATAACATTCAACTCACTTATCAGGTCTCGCCTTCTTTATTTACTATGAGTAACCTCATGCCCTCATATGATTTGTGTTTCATATAAAAGTAGTGTGATATATAAATTATAAAATAAAGACATCTCAACATAATCAATGGAAAATTTGCATATGGTGTACAATGAATTGCGATCCAATTCCTGCGTTCTCAAATGGGTACGATTCATCAGGATTAGGAAAATCAACGATCCGAATCAGGGCCTTTCCACTCGTGATTTGATTTATTTATTGAACGTTAATATGTAATTAACAATTTGTTGAGTGTTTTCATATTAAAAACGATAGGCCTTTCTTTTAACCCTGAGGAATATATTAATCACTGGTTACATCGTACTAGAACGATCCCAAATGATCCTACCCCTATTAAACCGAATTCTAGGTACCTAGTGATGAACACTGATCTCAATCCTTGACCGTGTACCAGAACGATCCCCGTTCCATGTGACTATGTGTACAAAAACAGTCGGTTCAAAAAGTGATTGCAAATCAGAGGGTCAGAGTCAATGGACCAAATGCGTATGCGTTCTTCACTGGAGTAAAAAAGTTGACCGTTTTTTAAGTCAAACCCAAAAGCCTGTAATTGACTTGAACAAGGTATCTGTAGGCTAATCGGCCTTTGTTTAGAATAGTTATGATTCTATATGTAGCTGTTATTATTGTAGTGGTGAGAAAACGGGCTGGTCACACAAGTTAGGTTACGGGTCCAAGCAGGTTGGGTTGACCCGCAAATACCTGTTTGGCAATTGGCCAGGTTATTTATATCTGAAAATTACCGATATATTGAACAAAGATAGCAGAAATTAAGCATTAATCTTGTCTAATTTTATAGTTCATGACTATAAGCGGAACTTGAACTTTTTTATTAGGGGGGCCAAAATTAAGTTTAACCAGGTCTTTTGGTTTCATAACTTTTTGCTTGTACTTATGGCTTATAAGCACCCCTATGTGCTTATTTACATGTATTTGGTGCATCATAATAACCAGGAAGACACAATAACATTCCATATGCACAAAAAACAAGAAGTATTCTGTTACTAGCACAATCGTCTGTATCATGACTGCAGAGAGAAGAAGAGGCATCACAGGAGCGATCTGAGCCGTTTCATGGCTGCAGAAATGGTTAAGAACATCACTAGCGGTTATTAGCTAGGTGGTCGGGTTGGGAAGAGGAAGATATCTTGGAAAGATCCTGTGGATTTTTAGAGTATAAGTTCATACGTACACTGATTTTGGTTTCCGAAATTGGTTTATGGTTTAAATAAAGATTTAACCTTTTTGTTGATTATGAGTGGTTTTTCTTGGATGGGTGAAGTTCCTGGAAGATTTATGTGTTCTTATTTCTTAATAATAATCTAAAGATTAATCATGTTAGGAACTGTCGGGGTGTGCGAGATATTCAATATTCGCGGACCTCAGAGACTATGCGTGTGATATTTGAAACTTAGAGAGTAAATATGAAAGTTTCATATAACCAACCACAAGAAAAAGTGGTTTTAGTGACAAACAATTTTTTGACGACCCGTATTCTCGTCACGAATTGAACTATTTTGTGACGAAATAAATATTCGTCATTAACTTGAACCAAAATACAAATAACAATTAACTGGAATCATTTTTTACAGGGATTATGTATTCAAAGGCCGCCCAACTATTATGCATTTTACTTTTAGGCAACCTATTTTCTTAAACTAAGTTATAGGCCACCCAAATATGTGTTCGTTTTTTCTTTATACAAATCTCGTTCAAATTCTTACCAGATACTCATACAATTACAAGAATAAAGCTATTTTTAACATATCAAAACAATAAAACTAACAATTTAAACGTAAAACATTAGTTAAATTATCTTAATTCACTTTCAACTAACTAAAGTTGCACTTAACTAATGGTTAAACAGATAATTTACATTTCAATACTCGTTTGTGTTGTTTTAATATGTTATATTTAGCTTTATTCTTGTTGTTTTAAATATTTCGATATAAAATTATCCGAAATTGGTATAAACAAAAACAAACCCATAAATGATCAGCCTATAAGTTAGTTTTAATAAATAAGTAGTCTAAAAATAAAAGGAAAAAATGTCTAAAAAGGCATCGAACTTGCCACCTTTTCTTTTTGTGGGCATCGAACTTTTTTTTTCCTAAAGTAGTCCTAAACTTCCCTTATTTTCCTATTGTAACACTAAATCATACTTAGTGGGTAATTAGCATTGTTAAGCACAGTTTCATTGGTTTTGGTGGAATTACTAAATTTTCGTCCGTTTTTCCACAAAGATTGTAACTTTAGGGAGTAGACCTACAACTTTTACTAACACTTAATAACATCCCCAAATTCAGAACCCTAAACCACTTCATGAATTGTTTCCCCAATCGTTTCAAAATCAAGAACCCTAATCATGAGTAGTTCTTCTTCAGCACAATCACGTTTAGTTGGAAGTAAACTTGAACGTTTTTGTAAGTGTAATCGACAATTGAGAGTCCAAACATCAACCACAAGGACGAATCCAGGAAAGAGATTTGTAAAATGTGGTGAATGTCGCGTCTATGAGTTTCTGGATGAAGACCTTCCTAGTCAATACTACAAGGACTTGGTATATGGGTTCTTTCAAAGGTAGAGAGGTGTTGAAACTACACCCATGATTGAAGCTCTAGCTTTGGAGAAGTCAAGGCTGGAAGGTGAGTTGAAGGCTACAAAGACAAGATTGGAGGATGAGGTAAAGGCTGGAAAGTCTAATGTGGAATTGTATGATAGGTTGTTTATGATGATGTTAGGATTGTTATGTTTCATTTGTGTTTGGTTTGGTATAAAACTATCCAACTGATGTAGTCTTTTGAATTGTTAATGTAGTCTTTTGAATTGTTAACTGTTAACTTTGGAAAATGAATGTCAATGTTTTAGTTTGGTAAATGTTTTGAATTGTTAAGTGTTAGTTTGGATAATTGATAGTCATTGCACATTTGAATTGGTTTAGTATGGTATGCGCACAGATATGATAGTCAATGCACATTTGATAGTCAATGCACAAGTAGTAGTGTCTGCACATGGAATGGTCTAGACAATTAGTTGAAACCAAGTGACATACCATTCATAAAAGGGCTTACTAAAGCCATAGGATTACATAGGATTATTCTAGGGGACTGCAACCACTAACATTACTAAAGCCATAAAACCAGTTAAACTGCTACCACTACCATTACTAACTTGTAGTGGTTCCAAACCACTCATTTCCTCCCCTTCCTCTTCCCCTTCCCCTTAGTTGTCTCAGCTTCATCGTTGATAGGTTTCACAACAAAGTCTTTGATGCCTAGTTTGGCACAAGTTGCCTTGTTTGGCAATCCCAGAACTTTGACCCTAGAATCAAAAGCTAGCTTGGCAAGCTGCTTTGAGGTTAGTGGCACCTCCTCATCATCAATTTCAACTTGCCTTGAGCTGGAACCAACTTTCCAATCAATAGGTAGTGGATCCTCAATAGTCTGCAATGGTGGAAAATAAGTTCCCCATGATACTTCTTCAGTCTGATCTTGTTCAGCAGTCTCTTCTGTAGTGCTGGAAATGGTTATTATTTCTGATAACAAAAAACAGATATGAGTAATCAGCATAAAAAGGTATGACTTATTAAGTTGTTGGATACGGTGTATGGTACGGAAACAATGTTCTTGCTTGAGCTCATCTTTTGAAAAGTATGTTTAGATAAACATATATGAGAAGAAGATGTGTGGGATATGGTCATGGTTCATTTGGTTTTATAACAAGTCTCAAAAATAGTTCAGATTCTCAAATAGTTTAGATGCTTACCTATGTTACTGCCTAGATTCTCAACTAGATATGTCATGGCAATGTTAAAAATGACTGCATAAAGGTAATGACTGCCTAATCAATATAATGACTGCCTAATCAATGTAAACAATGACTGCATAAAGGCAATCTGCAAATAGTATAGATTCTCAAATAGTATTGACTGCTTAAAGATGTAAACAATGACTGCATAAAGGTAATGACTGATAACAATGACAACTGCATTTACTCCAAAGATGTACAAAATTGGAAAATAATAACAAAACATATTTACAAACTGCATATTTCATTAATCATAGTAGTTTAACAATGACCATCTTGTACTGCCCTCAAAGGATGTACAAAATGGGCTATTGTAAGATGGTCATTACATAAACTAATAACATAAGTGGCTGCTATCATGAGTGTATCTGTTCTAGCCATATTACATACCAAAATGACCATCAGTTAGTGCCCTCAAAGGATGTACAAAATGGGCTATTGTTTGATGGTCATTACATGACCTATTAGCATTAGTTATCTAGACATATTACAGACCCAATTTAAGTTATCATAGTTTAAATTAGTTGCCCACAAAAGATATACAAAAAGGGCACATGGAATTTCTTGTTGTTCAAGCATCATCAATTTCCAGTGCAGACTCTGTAGTGCTGCCCTGGCCATCCAACTGTTTAGCTAACTTCATTTTAATGATCCTTTCACTAGGCCTCCTTACTTTCAGTTTAGTCAACTTCTTTTGCAACTGTTGTTGCTGAGGTTGTTCTTGAGTTTGATCTTCTCCACACAAATAAAAGGATCTTCAGGTACACTGTCTTCAGATGGTTGTAGCCTTCTCATCAAATTGTTCATGAACAAATCATGTTCCATCATAGTCTCACTTCTATGGTTATTAGCAGGTACAGTGTTTTCTGGAGTTGGTTCACTTATTTCTGGCAATGACTCACTTTCCTTCCCTCTATTAGCTTTGATCCTTTTTCTAAGTTCTATCACCTCCTCTTCACCAGGACTGAGATAGTCAACTGATTTATCTGAACCATATCCACTGTCATTGTCACTATCAAACTCACCATCTGGTTCATCCTCTCTAACCTTCCCTTTTCCCTTATCCACACCTGATCTAGACCTAATATCATCACCCTCTACACTAGTCTGCAAATCATCACCCTCTGCGCTAGTTCTACTATCATCACCCTCTGCACTAGGCCTCTACAATCTAACTTGTACTACTGGATCTTGTAATTACACTTCATGTGCAACAATTGGATCTTCTGCATCCATGTTCTCAACTGCACTAGCCTTCCCTTTTGCCCTTATCAACACGTGAATTAGACCTAGTATCATCACCCTCTACACTAGTCTGAAAATCATCACCCACAACACTATTCCTAGTATCATCACCCTCTACACTAGTCCTAGTATTAACACCCTCTACACTAGTCCTAGATTTATCACCCTCTGTTTCATTAACCTTCCTAGTATGATCAACCTCCATCTCAGCCCAATTAACCATCTCATCTAATGAAAATTCATTGCAATACCTCTTTTTGGGAGAGCCTTTTGCTTTAGCAAAAGACTCATCCATAAAAGTGGTATCTGCTTGACCTAAATACTCTGACAGATTCATATCATTGTGATCAAGATATAGTTCAAGCCTACCAAACAACTGAGCAACATCAAACATGTGTTCTATTTCCTTATCATTAGTTACTCTAACTAAACCTTTCTCTAATTCAGCATGTGGCACTTTGTAATACAAACCTTGAAAGTAATTACAAGCTTTTTCTTCCAGGAATTCAAAGAAAGGTAAGATAGGGCATCCTTGGAGCACACATGTTAAGAATCACCCTATTCGCGTACCTTAAAGGAAAATGCTTAAAATATCCGTCATTGTGTACAACAAATTGGTGCAAACTCGTACTTGGTATCATTTTGTGACAAAATTGAGAAAAATAATAAATTAGGGTTTTAACGTGGTTAAAACTTTGATCAAAACAGATCATAATCAAAGAAATCATAGAAGTGTATACCTGAAATAACGAAAAAATCATCAAATATGGCTATGCAGAACGATCAATTTTTTTGCTATGTGAAATTAGGGCTTGATATTTTACGGGTTATGAGGGGATTGGGTATTCGGGGGGAAAGTTAGTGAGGGTTAGTAAAAATTGTAGGAGGCCTCCCTAAGGTTATATTCTTTGTCAAAAAAACTGCCCAAAATTTACTAAATCAACCCAAAACGAGAAAACCGTGCTTAAGAATGTTAATTACCCACTAAGTGTGATTTAGTGTTACAATAGGAAAATAAAGGAAGTTTAGGACTACTTTAGGAGAAAAAAAAAGTTTGATGCCCACAAAAGGAAAATGTGACAAGTTCGATGTCTTTTTAGACATTTAACCCAAAATAAAAAGTTTAATAGTTGGACGGCCTCTTAATACATAATCCCTTTTTTATAAAAGTCAAATACAAATACTAAGGTTGCGTTTAGTTGAGGGAAAACACCCTTGTTTTCCACAAAATGTTTTATGGAAAACAAGAAAAACATAGATCGCGTTCAAATCAACATTTTCTAACAAAATGTTTTGCAAAACACAAATCCCCTATTTCCTAACTTAACAAGGAAAATTACAAAACAAATTTTAGTTGTTTTCCTTGTTTTCCTTTATAACCCTCAACCCTCCCTCCCTTTTTTCAAAACAAAAAATAGAAACATCAACTAAACGCGTTTTCTATATTTTAAATTTTTACAAAACTATATAAAATACTCCAACTAAACCCACCCTAACAATTCATATCATCTCTCCCTTTTTCCCCCAAAACCCCAACGCCATAACCTGATTCATTTTCCTCGATTTATATATGTTTAATTCATAAATTTATCACCATCAAAACTATGCACCTCCACCACCGTCGTCGTCGAGAACTGCCGCCGCCTTCGTAAACCACCACTGTCACCGTCGTCGTGGGCGCCAACATAATTGCTACTTAGGAGTTATCACATTTGCATCTAGTTTGTTTCAAAAGATGTAATTAGTGTTTGTTACAATCTTTGTTATACAATGCATTCAATTCAATATGTTGATTTTCAATTAGTTGCTGTTGAGTTTTAATATGTTTTACAATAAAATAGAAAGTCTAATAGAATTATTGTACATCTGCATACCAAGTGTTCGATAAAATGTCTAGAAAAACTAATAACAAGTAACATGTAGAAAATAAATGAGCTGTACTAGTGACTGTGACTGAGTGAAAAAAATTATTGGTAGGTTTGTAACAACAATTTAGTCTTTGTTACACGATTTGTATGAACACATATGCGTTTAATAACCTCCCTTCTTTCTCAAGGGATTCAACTTAAAGCAAACAAATACGTTATAACTGAAACCACCATAAACAAATTATAGATGTTACCCTTTTTTTTTAGTGAGATTGATCCCATTTATCTGTATCGATCCTCCTAATGCATCAGGTGAAGCAGTGCGGTTAGAGTAACTAAAAGAGGAGTTGATCAGTCTACCAGGGAGGGAAAACGAGACTTAATTTCTTTCAAGGTAGAAAAATTATGTCTACTATCTTTCTATTTGGATTACTACCTTTCGATATCCAAACAGAAATCATGACAAGGCTTCCAGTAATACCACTTATTCGATTTCGATCGGTTTCGAAAGAGTGGAAGTCACTTATTGATAGCTCTAAATTCATCAACGATCACACCCGCATTAACCGCAACCGATCTCAGCATCATTTACTTGTACGCCACAAATTAAATAATGAGAAATCACAATACACTTCCATTATCGATGATGATACTTTCCCCAACCAGAAATCTTCCTTTACTCTCCCGCCGGCCCTTAGTAGTTTATCTCATTACTCAAGGAAAATGTCCCATTCTGTTAACGGGTTGGCATGTTTTTACGGTTTTCATTCAAAACTAAAAAAATCAATGGCTGTTCTATGGAATCCTATCATTAAGAAATCTGTTGGTATCGTTATCCCCTTTCTATCGAATGAAGTATATGTTATTGGTTTTGGATTTTGTAGTGATACTAGTGACCCTAAGCTTGTTAAGGTTAATAGATTTTATAAGGAGAGGGAAGTCATGGTTTTTACGTTAAGTTCACGTGTTTGGAAAAGTGTATTTAACATTCCACCTGCTTTAGGGTCGTGTCGCTTGGATTGGAATCAGGTTTGTATTAAAGGGTGTATCTATTGGTGGGCCAAAGATCATAGTAGTGGTGAAGATGGTGAGACTAATGTTATCGTTTCCTTTGATTTGAAAAGTGAGAAGTTTGGCCAAGTGCGTCTTCCAGAAATTTTATTACAAACAAATTATTGGAAAGTGGCAGAGGTAAATGAGTCGCTTGGTGTGCTTGCGGATGATTATGATGAGGTAAGAGCTTGTGGTGTGTGGATGATGGATTTTGTTACAAAATCGTTTACTAAGATGTTCACTATTAAGCAACCCACAGGTAAGTGGCCGGATCATGGACTATTTGGAGTATTGGGGTTCAGGAAGAATGGTGAAGTTATAATAGAAGTACATGATGGTTTAAATCAGTCCAGACTTGAAGTTTATGAACCCTCAACAGGACATATTAACGGTATTGGGATTAATGGAAAGTCTTATACGCCAAGTGTGAGTTTGTACCCGGAAACACTACTTTTGCTTAATGAGACAGGTTCTATTATTCCTGTATGATGATGTTGGAAGGTGTGGACTATCAAAAGGGATTTAATGGAAAGTCTTATAAGCAAAGTGTGTTATCTTTGATATCGATGTTTTTAGTACTAATAATGATGAATCACAGCAAAATATCTTGTTGAAAGTCTCATTGATGTGATGGACGAAAAAGTAGATATTGCATTAGTAACCTTGTAGGCTTGTATTGATTATAAAATCTTTTTATCTTTCAATAAGTGCTGGTATATTTTTCTAGATTTTTTTAAAACTTATATTACAACATAAAGTGTTCAGATATTGAACTTACTATGTCAAATGTGATTATCGTCTTTATGGTCTCTTCTGGCTGATCAAGTAATATTCTGTTTATACTACATTTATAAAGCATATAGAGTATAGTGTAATACTGTAATCACCGGTCATGGATGATAGCCAGGCTTTGAGCTTGAGCATGCCAGCTGTTGCATATGTCTTTGGTAAATACAGATAATTAGAAGTTTAGAACTATTGTTTATAGTGCTAACAATATCAAGGAAAAGTTACTACTTATGTTATCATTGCTTCCTTGTTGCTTAAATATGAGGTTCCATTTTTGGCTATGATATTTGAATTTCAGGTAGTTCTATCATCCCTTCTAAATGACTGAACTCTTAAACTTGAACTTAATCTGAAATGTGGATCAATTCAGATGGAAAACATAAGCGAGAATGTATTGAGTTCGAGGTCCATATAATGAGTGGGGTTTGGCTGTTTTAGGTAACGGGGTTGGTTAAAAAAGGCCGTTAATACGGGTCAAACGGACTATTTAAATGTGTGTCAGAATGATCTTTTATGAGGAGAACTCAGATCAATGAATTTTTAAGTAAAATGGTTTGAAATTGATACATATAGATTTGTTGATCTTTATAAGTTGACGTTGTATTGTACAAAACCTATAGTTTTTAAGTTATTTGTTTTTCTATGTATACAAATGGTGTGAAGTTTTGTCTATTTATTTACTAAGATGTTCACTATTAAGCAACCCACAGGTAAGTGGCCGGATCATGGACTATTTGGAGTATTGGGGTTCAGGAAGAATGGTGAAGTTATAATAGAAGTACAGGATGGTTTAAATCAGTCCAGACTTGAAGTTTATGAACCCTCAACAGGACATATTAACGGTATTGGGATTAATGGAAAGTCTTATACGCCAAGTGTGAGTTTGTACCCGGAAACACTACTTTTGCTTAATGAGACAGGTTCTATTATTCCTGTATGATAATGTTGGAAGGTGTGACTATCAAAAGTGATTTAATGGAAAGTCTTATAAGCAAAGTGTGTTATCTTTGATATCGATGTTTTTAGTACTAATAATGATGAATCACAGCAAAATATCTTGTTGAAAGTCTCATTGATGTGATGGACGAAAAAGTAGATATTGCACTAGTAACCTTGTAGGCTTGTATTGATTATAAAATCTTTTATCTTTCAATAAGTGCTGGTATATTTTTCTAGATT
The DNA here is from genome assembly GCA_910596185.1 of Chrysanthemum makinoi. Taxonomy (NCBI): domain Eukaryota; kingdom Viridiplantae; phylum Streptophyta; class Magnoliopsida; order Asterales; family Asteraceae; genus Chrysanthemum; species Chrysanthemum makinoi. The sequence continues at coordinate 44,603,249 of OU343221.1, forward strand.
TTTTTAAAACTTATATTACAACATTAAGTGTTCCGATATTGAACTTACTATGTCAAATGTGATTATCGTCTTTATGGTCTCTTCTGGCTGATCAGGTAATATTCTGTTTATACTACATTTATAAGGCATATAGAGTATAGTGTAATACTATAATCACCGGTCATGATTGATAGCCAGGCTTTCAGCTTGAGCATGCCAGCTGTTGCATATGTCTTTGGTAAATACAGATAATTATAACTATTGTTTATAGTGCTAACAACTAAGCATCTGCTGAAAAGACAGTCTTTCGGCAATGAAAACAACTTTTTATGCCAACTATATGTGTTTGGTAAACACAGAATATTAGAACTAGTGTTCACAGTGCTATCAAAGGTGTCCGTCGTCTTCTCTCCTAATTCTTGTAGTGTTAGCATCTGCTGAAAGGCAGTACGAGAGCAGCTTCTTATGTAAAAAATGAGGAAAAAGCGGGTCATGAGCTACACTTGAATGTTGAATTCTCTTCCTGCACCAGCCTCAATTTCTATTTTGGGCAGTGGGATTGAACGCTTACAACAAGCATATCAAGGAGTAGAACATATGGAAACTCTAAAGTTACAAAAAATAGAGAGTTATCTTTTATACAATTCATAAAGAGATGCCTTGAGTAGAACTGTTCAATTAAGGTTGTACATTCTTTTCTTTATGCACATCACATATGTCTCCACTACATGTCTCCTGTATGGTAAGCTTCCCTAGTTTGGGTATAGTGATTCATAGCCCACTAAATAGTGAAAGTACTGCAATAAAAGTGTTTTGTTACTCTTTGGTACTAGGACCCTTAAAATCGTAACAGGTTCCAGTTATTGCATATAGAAACCTGAGTCTCTTGTTAGAAGCACCACTTTGTAGAGTTTTGTGTGCGAAGATGGCAAAGGATAGAGCACAATAGTATCAAGGAAAAGTTACTACTTATGTTATCATTGCTTCATTGTTGCTTAAATCTGAGGTTCCATTTTTGGCTATGATATTTGAATTTCAGGTAATTCTATCATCCCTTCTAAATGACTGAACTCTAAAACTTTCAACTTAATCTGAAATGTGGATCAATTCAGATGGAAAACACAAGGGAGGATGTATTGAGTTCGAGGTCCATAAATGAGTGGGGTTTGGCTGTTTTAGGTAACGGGTTGGGTAAAAACAGGTCGTTTTTAATACGGGTCAAATGGACTATTTAAACGTGTGTCAGAATGATCTTTTACGAGGAGAACTCAGATCAATGAATTTTTACGTAAAATGGGTTGAAATTGATACATATAGATTTGTTGATCTTTATAAGTTGACGTTGTATTGTACAAAACCAATAGTTATTAAGTTATTAGCTTTTCTATGTATACAAATTAGGGGTGTCATTCGGGCTGACCCGACCCGAACCCGACTCGACCCGAGTCAATTCGGGTCGGGTCAATCGGGTTCAAATATATATTCGGGTCAATAGGGTCATCCCGAATTGACCCGAGTTTTAAACAAGGTCGGGTTCGGGTATATTTTTTTAGCCTTGACCAGACCCAAACCCGACTAACCCGGTTCAACAACACTTTTACAATGTAAAATACTCGGGTTGACCCCAAACCCGAATTTACCCCGACCCGAGTTGACCCGAACCCGAATTGACCGACCCGAGTTCTAAACAAGGTCAGGTTCGGGTATGTTTTTTTAAGGCTTGACCCGAGTTGACCCGAACCCGACCGGGTCAACCCGAATAACACCCCTAATACAAATGGTGTGAAGTTTTGTCTATTTATTTACTACAAGTAGCCTCATGCCCGCATATGATTTGTGTTTCATATCAAAGAAGTATGATATATAAATTATAAAGGGTTAATTGCTTGAAATGTATCATACTTGTCACTTTTTGTTATTGTGTGTATGTGAACTTTATTTTTCTTATTGTGTGTACTGAACATTCAAATTTCGATTATTATGTATTTTGTGACCATTTTACCTTTATTTTTTCCAAATTTCAAAAGGTAAAATGGTCATTTTACATGGCTGAATAGTCACAATATACACCCAATAATCGACATTTAAAAGTTCAGTACGCACAATAAAAAAAAATAAAGTTCAATACACACAATAACAAAAGGTGTCAAGTATGATACATTTTCAAGTAATTAACCAAATTATAAAATAAAGACATTTCAACATAATCAATGGAAAATTTGTACATGGTGTACAACCATAGTCACATAATTCGCTAGAGGAGACCACGAATTGCGATCCAGTTCGCGCGTTTTCAAATCGGGTACGATTCAGTCAGGACTAGTAAAATCAACGATCCAAATCGTGGCCCTTTCCACTCATGATTTGATTTATTTATTGAACGTTAACATCTGACTTTAAAACCTCATAAACTTTAATATTTAATTAACAATTTGTTGACTTATGGAAACTTGAGCAGTATTAAAGTGTTTTCATATTATAAACGATAGGCCTTTCTTTTAACCCTGATGAATATGTTAATTACTGGTACCTAACGATCCCAAATGATCCTATCCTTATCAAACCGAATTCTAGGTACCTAGCGAAATAAGATCTCGATCCTCGATCGCGTACCAGAACGATCCTCGTTCCATGTGACTGTTTGCAACAACAGTCGGTTCAAAAAGTGATTGCAAACCAGAGGGTCAGAGTCAATGGACCAAAGGCGTATGCGTTTCTTCACCGGAGTAAAGAAGTTGACCTTTTTTTCAGAAAGCACAGTAAGCATGTTTGTAGAAAAAAAGTTGCATATGCAGATTACAAAAATTGAAGCAATTATGCAAACAAAATGTCATTGGGCCATAAAACTCTTGGGCTTGCCCGTGAATATGGAGAGAATTGGGAAGTTTTTTCAGCTTTTATTGCCAATTATTTAAGACTTGAGGACATGATTAAAAAAGAAGATTAACCCTACAGTAATAAATATTTATACTAATGACATCAACTTTTGGAGAGGCCAGGACCCTTAAAAAGGTTAATTCCGAATAAAAAAGACAACGAGGAAGAAGCGATGGAATTCTGGGAAAACATTCCATATGCACAAAAAACAAGAAGTATTATGTTACTAGCACAATCGTCTATATCATGACTGCTGAGAGAAGAAGAGGCATCACAGGAGCGATCAGATCCGTTTCATGACTGCAGAAATGGTGTTGAGATGAAGCACACAGACGTATGGTTTGACCCATTTAGGAACATCACTAGTGGTTATTAGCTAGGTGGTCGGGTTGGGAAGAGGAAGATATCGTGGCAAGATCCTGTGGCTTTTTTGAGTATAAGTTCATACGTACACATATTGTAGTACACTGGTTTTGGTTTATGAAATTTCTTTATGGTTTAAAATGTTTGGTTTTTGACTTTTTGTAAATAAAGATTTAGCTTTTTTGTTGATTTTGAGTGGTTTTCCTTAGATGGGTGAAGTTTCTGGCAGATTTATGTGTTCTTATTTCTTAACAATAATCTAAAGATTGATCATGTTAGGAGCTGTTGGTGTGCGAGGTATTATTCTCGGACCTCGGAGACTATGCGTGTGATATTTGAAACTTAGGGAGTAAATATGAAAGTTTTATATAACCAACGGGACTATCCATGTAATTTACTCTTCAAATTTAAAAGTTTTTTTTATGTATAAAAACACCATGCGACAATACAACAAGAACCCCAACATTGAAACCCTAAAACGATCTTAAAAAAATGTCACACCACATACCTTTCGATATCCAAACAGAAATCATGAAAAGGCTTCCAGTAATACCACTTATTCGATTTCAATCGGTTTCGAAAGAGTGGAAGTCTCTTATCAAAAGCTCTGAATTCATTAACGATCACACCCGCATTAACGGCAACCGATCTAAGCATCATTTACTTGTACGTCACAAGTTCCATCGCGAGAACCCACAATACACTTCCATTATCGATGACGATACTTTCCCCAACCAGAAATCTTCCTTAACTATCCCGTCGGCCCTTAGTAGTTTATATCGTTACTCAAGGAAAATGCCCCGTTCTGTTAACGGGTTGGCATGTTTTTACGGTTTTCATTCAAAAATAAAAAAATCAGTGGCTGTTCTATGGAATCCTATCATTAATAAATCTGTTGGTATCGTTATCCCCTCTCTATCGAATGAAGAATATGTTATTGGTTTTGGATTTTGTAGTGATACTAGTGACCCTAAGCTTGTTAAGGTTAATAAATTTTATAAGGAAAGGGAAGTCATGGTGTTTACGTTAAGTTCACGTGTTTGGAAAAGTGTATTTAACATTCCACCTGCTTTAGGGTCGTGTCGCTTGTATTGGAATCAGGTTTGTATTAAAGGGTGTATCTATTGGTGGGCCAAAGATCGTAGTAGTGGTGAAGATGATGAGACTAATGTTATCGTTTCCTTTGATTTGAAAAGTGACAAGTTTGGCCAAGTGCGTCTTCCGGAATCCTTATTACAAACAAATTATTGGAGAGTGGCAGAGGTAAATGAGTCGCTTGGTGTGCTTGCGGATGATTATGATGATCATAATTCTTATGATGAGGTAAGAGCTTGTGGTGTGTGGATGATGGATTTTGTTACAAAATCGTTTATTAAGATGTTCTCTGTTAAGCAACCCACAGGTAAGTGGGTGGCGTATCATGGACTATTTGGAGTATTGGGGTTCAGGAAGAATGGTGAAGTTATAATAGAAGTACGGGATGGTATAAATAAGTCCAGACTTGAAGTTTATGAACCCTCATCAGGACGTATTAACGGTATTGGGATTAATGGAAAGTCTTCTAAGCAAAGTGTGAGTTTGTACCGGGAAACACTACTTTTGCTTAATGAGACAAGTTATATTATTCCTTAATGATGATGTTGGAAGGTATAACTAACAAAGTGGTTTAGATTATTTTAGGTTGTTAAAATGATATTTCAATGCATTATATATATATATATATATATATATATATATATATATATATATATAGAGAGAGAGAGAGAGAGAGTTAGGATCAAATAAGAAGATTACTTAAAATAAGAAGGAATAAGAAGAACTATAACCGCAAGTCCGAGATGCACCGACCTAAATTAGATGCATCCCTATAATCTTAGATGCATTATAACGCACAAAAGTATGTTTTCTAGCTTTTAATCAGATGCATATACGTATATTAGATGCATTTCATCATTTCTCTTTGTTGCTCTGCACGTGCCAAAATCATGAAAATCAATTTGCACCATCTATAAATCAAATTAACTTTCGAAACTCAAGATGTTGCATCTATATGAATAGAAATGCATCTAATGCAAGTCGTTGCATCTCAAATGCGTGGTTTTGGTCACTTCTTACCACTTCTTATTTTAATTTACTTCTTACTAGATCCCTACTCTATATATATATATATATATATATATATATATATATATATACACACACATAGATGCTTGTGTTATCTTTGAGATCGATGTTATAGTATTAATGATGATGAATCTCAACAAAATATCTTGTTGACAGTCTCACTGATGTGTTTAGCTATTTTGATTTTAATGAAAGTTATGGTAGCTGAATGATAACTCATCTGGTTCACATCCAACAGTTAATTATTTTTCAAAAATTAAAGATTAATTTTTAGAAATGCAAGCTAACTAACATACACACACCGGACCCGGCTCATTTCCCGTTCAAACAAACTCATTTTAAACCATTACGAGAACTATCTTGCCACCTCTAACCGCTAATATTTTGCTAATGATGACATCAATGGATGCCTTTCTTTAAAACATTTTTCCCGCTTGTACATGAAAAAAAAAAAAAAAAAAAAGCATTCACATGAAAGCAACTATTGCAAGTTCAGTGACCAAGGGCTAGCAGCATTACCTCATCTCCTGTGACCTGTAACTATGGGCATCGAATCAGTATAGTGTGTGGTGGAATCAGTTTTCTCGTAGGTGCTGTGCTTAATGCTGCAGCAGTTAACTTTGCAATGCTTCTTTCCGGGTGAATTATGCTTGGTGTTTGCATTAGAATTGCATTAGTATTTTCGTCATAATACAGTTGAAAAGAAAATATATCAATTAAAGATAAATTGAAAAGAAAATTCATCAGGTTGATTTAACCTGGACATGTTTACTTAATGCTGTTTTAACCCGTTTTCAACCCGACCATTTTACCATCTGTAGCTTCCATCTTAGTTATGGACTTATGTTAAAGAGAATCGGATCATGATTATTATGATAGTACTTGCAACCTTAGTAAAATATTTTTATTATAATCAAGTTCAAAAGAAATGGACAAAAAAAGCAAGCCAAACCATAAACTGATCACAACCTGTTGGTTAATTACCGAACCACAAAAACGACCATTTTGATACCACTGTATTTGAAGGCAATATCAGTATGGCAGTATACCACTGTATCTTATCCGAAATGGCCCCAACCCATATCAGAGGAGGAATAGCTATGATGCTCCAGCAGCTACTAAACTCGGAATCTTCTCAGCACACATGATCAACTATGTAACCAATAAACTTGGAATCTTCTCTTGGTTTGCACCAGCCCTTTTATGACAGTCAGCAGCATACGTCTTCCAGAAACACAAAACAGTTTAACTGAGACAGGATGAGAAGAAAAAGGACGGAAAGCTGTAAAAACAAATAAGCAATCCGAGTGTTTTGAAGAATAATAATAGACTGAAGTTAGTAATGCCTATTTTTATGTTCATGTTTCAAATAGTTACTGAGATTAATTTCTATCTTACCTAAAGCTCCGTTATTGTTTCAAAGTACTCAGTATAGGTTTAAAGGGGACGCGCCTTTATACTCATCTGCTTTGACTGGAGCGGTTCTATATCTTTCTATCTATAGCAATAGTTGATGAATTGGGTTGAGTAGCGTTTTGCTTATTGGCGGTGGCAATTAATTGATCATATCAGGTAAGGTTGAAAACTTTTACAATTGATCATCTTAGTAGTTATAATTTGTTTTTAATGTGAGTAAACACAGATTACTGCTGCAGCAAAACTGATTTTGAAAGTGCAAACAAAATAGAAATATCCATTTGCTCCGTCTTTTTACCTAATGTGATATGATAATTTAAATTTATTCCTGTGTCTCGCCTTTTTTCACAAAAAAATGTCATTTTTATAACTTCTGTAAATAATAACGTTCACTAGTTACAAAACATGGATATAAATAAGGAACCTCAAACCAAACATAGTAAGTTTTTATTAGCCACCAATAATGTGTATTCCTTTTGTAATCAAACACATTCAATCCAAAAAATTTAGAAGACATAACAAATCCAACAATTAACCAATGCCATCAAAAGGTCTTCTTATTTGCGAGATCTTGCTTTCGATCTTCTTACCTCCAGCGGGCGTCTGTCTGTGTTATGGTTGTTGCACGGTATGATCTTTTGCTATGTTCGACAATAATCTTTACAAGTCTCTAAATGCGATGTAATTGTTTGTTGCAGGTTGAGTTCTTTATATGTTTGGCGTTGACGTTTTTTGGTTATGTTCCTGGAATGATTTACGCCATTTATGTCCTCGTTTGTGTTAATCAAGATCGCGCTCAGCGGACTTGAATAACAATTATGGTTAAAGTTTAACACTGTAGTTTAAAGATCATTGTTAAAAGTATAAATAGTAGGGCTTAATCTTTTTTGTCAACGTTTAGGTACATATATATCATTATGTATTCACACCTTTATTTATTTATATTAATCACCATATGACATAACTCTTAATCAATGTAAGTTATTTTATATCGGATTCGTATGAATATTTAAACAGTTTCGATATGTGCGATTTATGTATTGGAATCTTTAGTCTTGAAGCCAATAGGATATTTCATTTTGTGTTATTTTGGAAGATGAAACAAACAAGTAGAGGACCATGTAATTTTATCAAAAATGGACCTCTTTCTTACTAATATTTTTGTGGTTGAAAAACATAATCAATTGTGTTAAAAACATGAGAGGGTCTATACCCGATATTTATATTTACTTGGCTGCGTATCTATGTTTATAAATATAAATATCGGAAGTCAGAAAAGTAGCCAGAATTTACTTGGCTACTATTGCGATGTGGTTTTAACCACAGAAAAGCCGGAAAGTAGCCAGAATCATGTAACCAGTTTAAAAAATTGACGATTCCAAACACATTTGGCATAGGAGCTTGTAAGTTGTAAGCATACATTTATGCACTTTACATGATATCCAACCAATTTAACATGTTTGTTTTAGGCTGATGTTATATATTTTGAATGATAGTTGATATGCGCATTTTTATTTTTTATTTGCACATATTATTTTATGCATTAGACACTTATATCCTATTTATAATATACACCATATATACACTCGTGTGTGCAAATTAAATCACGAAGATCACTTTGTATTTTAAACAACTTTTATTTATTTTATATTAGAAGTTTATTTTCACGTGCATGGCACGGGCTTTAACGAAGCAAACTATTTGAACTTGAAGTAAATGAAATGGACCCTTGGTGTTATTAGTTTTCGAGTTAGCGAATTTTCATTCAAAAAAGTACTCAGTTTACATGACTATAGTAATGGTATAGCTTCTTAAAAACATTTTTGAAAATCTTTCTGATGTCATAACTAAGGATCTTATAGAAGAAATAAATTAGCCTACTTGATCACAATCCGATCAATTTATAACATATACTAGTTGGAAGATAATTAGAAATAAAAGCTGGGAAAATATAACCACATAAACTATTCCTGTAATTATATATATATACTAATTGGAGTTGGAGGGGGTATAAAAATACAAGGTATAAATGGGTAGTTGTCAACATATGATTGGCTCTATACAAGTGATAGTACACAATTTTTTTTGTTGGCAGCACACCATTGGCTGAAGTGTGTTTGGGAACTTACTGTTCATGCATCTATACACTCTTGCAGGCAATACGTATGTACTTCCTCCTTTGCTAGAACTTTCTCACCTGCACATCATCCTTCCCATCCCACCGCCTTCCAACACCTACATACACCAAACACACACTCAATTTCACTTTAACCAAAAACACACACACGCAAAACTAAGCTGAATAATCACAAACCCTATACAATCAGAACGCGAAATCAACATTTCAGCTCCTTAATCCTTTTCAGCTACCAAAAAAACATCACTTCCAGAAAAAGCTATTAAGATAATCAGCATCAAAACAATACCGAAAGTTCATCAGCATCACTTCTTCAGAAACTTGCATTCATTCAGTTTTACATAAATCACTTTTGAAAGTTTATCATTGTGATTACATCTTTGGGGTTTTTCATTCTTTAGTGTTTACCTCATATAATTTTAATTAGAGGTTTTCATTTTTTGGGTTTGACTAACTTCTGGTCAAATTGTTTTTGCAGGCGCTTCAATTTTGGCCTAAGTTCATCAACATAAACGGTTACACAAGAGGATGCGATTACACAAGTGGCTAATCTTAAAGGTGCGCTGTTTATTAATGATGTTTAAGATAAACTGGGAAGTGGGGTTATGGCTGATGGTGTGGAAAAGGTAGTTGGAATTATGCCTACCATGTGTTTGATGAAAGTTTTAAGAAAAGTTATGTTGTTAATAAATTAATTATTGGAACACAAAAACAAATGAGACTAAAATGTGCCACAACATTTGTTTTTGTGTTTGTAGAGTGGCGCATATGAGAAGTACTAAACTTCATAATGGTTTCTTTGGGATGGGTTTGAGCGTGATGAGATGACGGTTGTCAGTGTTCTTAGGGCGTGTCGGGATATTGATTGGTATGTATGGGAAATGTAGGGATTTGGTGTCACCTAGGAGGGTTTTTGATAAGATGGGTAAGAAAGTTTTGGTATCGTGGAACGCTATAGTTACATGGTAAGTAATGAAAGTAGTTCCTTTTTTTATATCAAATATTGTTGTTTCGTGAGTGCTTAAATTAGGAAACCAAAAGTGTTATAATCAGAACTAACAAATGTAAGACGACAATTGCTCCATTTATAACACAAAAGCTTCCATGCTAATATTTTTAATGATAAGTGTACCTGATGTAGTGGTGTGGCAGCAGGTCAAGAGGCTTCCATGGTAATATTTTTAATGCGTTTGCTCAAAAAACTAGATCTTTTGTTAGGATATGCATCTTCCGGAAAGGTTAATAAGTTTTAAATTTAGTGTATAGGATGTTTGGATACACGCTAGGCAAATGCTATAATTGTTGACCATGTGTGACCAATGACCATGATGAATAAGCAAGTATAGCATGAACGGTTTTATAATAAGGTAGAAGGTGACCCATCACTATTTGATACATAGAAGGAGGCGTTGTCATACCAGTTAAGTCTGCAAATACTTGAATTCTTTATATCGAGTATAAAATTCTTATTCTCAGAGTGTAATTTCACTTTTCTGAAGAGTTAACGAAGTCAGTAGTGAAGCTCTTTACATAGGTGATCTTGGGCTCATTTTAGTAAGTTATACGTCCTAAAAATTTTGGAAGATATGCTTCTTTTTTATTTTCTAGGAGTTGCAAGCCACTGATATAATAGTGGATCGTTGTGAAAGTGTTGCTCCCATGTTTTCCTGTTTCAGTATATTGTTTTGTATTTGCGCTTGGTTTCAGAGTTTGGTTTCTCACTTGCAGAGTTGCAGGTATGGTGAAGTAATTTTTTGAATTCCAAAGTTGAATTAAAATTATGTATTAGGTCTGCCTCTATCATTGAGAATTATGCAAACTCCTAAAATGATGTTGTCTCGCAGTTCGAAGAACATGTTCTGGAAAGGGCAAGAGGCCTGGGAACAGGTTCTGGAAGAGTATTGGTTTGGGCTTCAATACTCCATTGAAGGTATACTTTTTTTACTTATCGGTATATATTATATTTTTTTTGTTTGTGAAATCAACTTTGTTATTATGGTGTGATTTATAATCATATTGTTTGGGAGTATTTGAATTAGCTTATTTATGTGGCTTAAGGGGTTGTTTATTTTCTCTAAAGAAGAATCCAGGCACACACTCATCCACCCTCTTCCACAGTCATGTGTTATCAATCACGTCAGGTAATTATCAATCCAAAACTCGAAAGTTTTAAGTTTACTTTTTGGTAAAGAGTCAGCGAAGCACCCCTTAGTTTTATAAAAAGATGTTTATAAATTTTAGTTTATATTTCTTATAATTATTTTGTTTTATATTTTTTATTACATAGATAGCACCTGATTCCCACACTCCAAAACACGCATACACCAACTTGGCAATAACCAGGTATGAAAAAAAAATTTTTTTTTTGTTTTTTATGGGGGTTTTTTAGTTTGGGTGTTTTTTTGGTTGTGTTGTACACAGAGGATGATGAGGTGCAACTTGATTTGAGGTATGCGAGTGATGTAAAGGTGTTGGTGGATGCGTGTTGCGTCTGCTTCCGACACAAACTTACTTTGGTTATGGAGTAATTTTCGATTTTTCTTATGTGTTTTAGTAATTTTAGATCTTCATGGTTTTTTTTAATTATTCATTTTCTTTGAATTAATCATTTTTTTTAATCAATCATTGGCTGCCAAAACTACGGTTATGAAAGAGAAGGAAGAAGAAGAAGGTTAATAGCTAAAGTGGAAGGATTTGATTTTGTGAATTGAAACAAGTAAATATCGCAACTGTTATCATTTTGACTTCTAAACAAATTCCATGGATAGTCATCAATTTGACATGGATATTTACTTTACATGTTTTTTGTAGGCTGAAAAAGGTCAACATGTTGTATTTCTCAGCTCAATGGTTTTTGAGAGTTGGATATACGGTGAGTTACCAGCTGATAAGATTGTCTATTGTACACTTCAGGGGGTGTGCTTCAGAGGGTGCGGTTCAAGGGCAATAAAGTTGCACAGGTCTGTGTAGCTTTTACTTATAGTAATACTTACGTTGTTGTACAATACCTTACACGCTATGCGTGGCTACCAAATTGACATTTACTCATGAATCTATTTTTCTATCGCTTGCAACACGAACTAGATTACAAACCATTATTTGGACAATACTTAGGATACACTAGACAAGCTACCATCTGATGTTGCAATTTCGATTATGTTACATTCTTTTACCTTTATTTTTGAAAAATCTATATATGTTGCCCTATAAAGCTGTGGATATTCGTCATAGTTGAAAAGGATTGCTTTGTTAAGGAAGGCATATCGTGAACCTCGAGGATTGCTTAAGCTTCAAACAATATTTTTTATATGTATATCTGTAGGTTATGAATATGAGGAACCTGGACTGATTTGATGACACACAAATTAAATTCCCTGAAAGATTGCCATATTCGGATTTGCTATGCCATATTGACATCTACTAATATAACAAATATCGCCATACTGCAAGTAAATGAATTACAGTTTGTAGTGATGATGGTTAAAGCATTGTTTAGTAAGAATAAATTAGCATCTGATTATTTTTTATGATGTGTATTGCAGTGAATACTTCATGCAGTTGGTTGCACCTAGGATCAAGGTTCTTCAATCACAGGATGACTTTGGTAATGTCATAAGAGAGGTAGTATCAAAGGATCCTTTAAATGTCAGACATGACAAGTTTTAACACTACCACAACTATGAAGGACTTTTGAAATCTCTCATCGTTCAGGTATTTATAAATCATAATAATTAAAATTTTATAAATTTCTTAATACAATATATTTGAGGAAAACGATGGACACCATCGACCAACTTGCTGAATTGAATTTGTCTGCTAATCCTCCATGTCCATTTGACGTACTTTGCTAAAAATGGAAACTTTGGGATTTTGTAAGAAAGAACGAATTCGGGACGGTTCTTGATTATGCAGCTTTTTGGCTTTCACCAAGACACTCAAGGTAAGTTTGGCTTTCACCAAAACAAATACTTAGATGCGCACCCGTACCTGTACTTCTTTTCTTTGCTGCACCTGATGGGTGCGCGTCTAATAGAATGAAAGGTTATTGTCTTGACTTGGTGCTTCGGTCAACTAACCTGGACTTTGTAACACTGTTTCTGGAGCTATAGTTAATAGGCAACGCAGGTGTTGTGGTAAGAAGCTTACGAGCAGGCCATTTGTTTGCTCAAATGTGGGCAGTATATTGACCAAATAGACATTCAAAAGAGTAGTACGCTCTTATGGCCTGCGTTTGGTATCCTTTGACACCCTCCTTTTACGCTACAGTTGAGAGCTGTGAAGGTGTTTTCCATTCAACTTCTCCCTTTTACCATAAAGTCACTCATCCGTAGGTTCGTTTTTCTGATACTATTACTACTATGTAGTATCGCTTTTTCTAGATCTTGCTTCCTAATTGTCACAAAATAGTAAGAATTATGGAAATATATTCCAAAATAAATAAATAAAAAATATAAGGTCTTTGTTGTGTCTGGTGCTGCTGTCAAACAGCATCAGTAAAAGGGTGAATTGGGTTCCTTTTACGGTTGTTTCGATGGCTTTTAATGGGAGTTTCGGGTAATTTTTGGGGCGGCTGCAAAACAGCAGCAGTAAAGGAGTGTGCAGGTTGGTTTTGTAGAGGTTTTGGGTGTGTAATCAGTTTAGTGATGCTATTTTTTGAATGATTTTGAGTATTGTCTGTGATTGTTGGAAGCTTGACTAAAGTAATTTTATAAGCTTTTTCTCCCCCTTTTACAGTAAGGTAATTAGTTTAATGTGGTTATTTCAGTTTTAGCTTTCTATTATTCACACACATTAAGTTGAAACCGTAGGTGGAAAATAATTGTTGATGTTATTCTATTTTATTGCAGTTGAGTGGAAAAGAACTAGCCACAAACAAAGAGTCCACAAAGAAGAAGATCGCAGCGACCGAATATATGGTCGTGCCTTCTTTCAACAATCCTACATTTACCTTTTTTGTTAAATCCAAATCAATATCTTTTATAAATTTATGTACGAAAGGCATATTCACTTTAAACTTTGTACTTAGATATGTATCAAGTGTTCACGCGGCAACATGCGTCCATCCAAATCATCGTTTATTTACAAGTGCTATTTATACACTTGACTCAGAACTATTTTATGAGCTTTTGATTAAATGATAAAGTTTGGTTTTTTTTAAGGATTTGGTAACAAAGCAAAGTATGTGACAGCAGGTTGCGTTTACTTTTGATTATCCATATTTTGCCCATTGTGATAAAGTTTTGTTTTTTGAGAATTCAGTAACAAATGCACATTTCAACAACCAAAAAAAAGTTTGGGTTTCTCATACGTGCATGCTACATCTTGCTGTTATACTTCTTATTTTTGGTTACTCCAAGCGTTTAACATAATTGTAATAAACACAAAAACGGCCGCCCCGCAGCAACACGCGGGCAAACCTGCTAGTTTAGGCTAAAATAAAATATGTTAGCATCATGCCCCCTGGTCCACTGTATGAATTGGACCCCACGTACTTTTGAAATATATAAAAATGAAATTATGGCTGTGAACGAAGTAAACAGCTAGACCAGTAAAATTTGTCTGTCGACATGTTTTAAACTTTTCATCTACTAGTAACTAGCTCGACCAATACAATTTGTGTACATATGTATAACCATTCAAGTATGGTTGATGATAACTATAACCCACTATTCTAAGGGGGCGTTTGGTTGGGGCAATTTGGGGGATATTGTAGTCATTTGCATTTTAATTCCCTTCAAATGTCATGTTTGGTAACTCAAATGGGGGAAATTGAAGCAATTTACAATTCCTCGAATTGCAAAATGGGAGAATCAGAATCCTCCAAAAGTGAGAAATTTTAATTTGCTTGAGAAAAAATTTATAAACTTTTTTTCTTATTGTTTTTTTTATAAACTTTTAAATAGAATATTTATAATTTTTTTTATAAATTTTTTATAAACTATTTTATAGATTTTTTTAAACTTTTATTATAAATTTTTTATAAACTTTTTTTTATAAATTTCTTATAGATTTTTTAAACTTTTTTTATAAACTCTTTTATAAACTTTTATAAATTTTTTATAAACTTTTTTTTTTTTTTAATTTTTTATAAATTTCTTAGAAATTTTTTATAAACTTTTTTTATAAACTTTTTTATAAACTTTTATAAATTTTTTATAAACTTTTTTTTATAAACTTTTTATAAACTTTTTTAATAAAATTTTTATAAACTTTTTTCATAAATTATTTATAAACTTTTTTTTATAAATTTTTATAAACTTTTTTTTATAAATTTTTTCTAAACTTTTTTTATAATTTTTTTTATAAACTTTTAAATAGAATTTTTATGAAATTTATATTAAAAAAATAAAAAAAAAATTATAAATTTCTGTGAACCAAACATGCGAAGGTATTTTAAATTCCGGAATTTTAAATTCTCAAGAATTTAAATTTTTTAGAATTTAAAATTCCGGAATTTCAAATTACCCCAACCAAACGCCCCATAAGTACTTAATAAGTTTTCGAACTATCTTATAATAGAGGGATGAACTTCCCTCATATTAATTATTTTAAAATTTCTTTATATAGAATTTTAAGCAAATACAAGTTACAAAGCATCATTTACAAGTATTTAAAGCACAACTAAAACTAAAAAAACACTATTCAACACATACAATTAATACACAATTTAATTCACCCCTTCATCAAAAAATACAACTATTTAACCACAATGTACAATCTAATCAAACTACTAAGCCAATCACTTAAAAATAAAGCCATAAGGCTAGGCGCAATAACAAGGTCGACCGACTCAGTCGTCCAAATCACTGTCGATCAGCCTTGTTGCAGAGATATCGGTCCGCGAAGGTCGTTGGCAAGAAGGGTCGTTTACTCAACCATCATACACACTTGGTCACATGTTACATACAAAAAAACAACAACAACCATTTGTATTATTAGAAAGGGGCATTTACATAAATCCCCATATTTTAACCAATATTTACATATTTCCCCAAACCTTGCTTTAAGAGCATTGTAAATCATGCATTAAAAACTTGTATTTGGGGAAATATGTAAATCTCCCTATTAAAAACTTGAGATATGGGGATGTATGTAAATCTCCCTATTAAAAAAAAGAAGTCATTTTTAAAGAAACACAAAATTAAAGGTGTATGGGTCATAGCATGTGGGTTTTGGTTCGTGGGTATATTGTGATATGGAGATGGTGGATGCAAGGATGATTACTGTGTTTTTTTTGTTTGGAGGGATGAAAGAAATGCGGTTTGATGAAGATGAGAAATATTAGGTGGAGGCGTGATTATGTGTGTGTGTTTGATCGGGTTAATGAAATTAAAATTTTAGGGTATGAAGATTTTAATAGCGTGATATTAGGCCTGAATAATTGGACTTTCTATCATATTGTTTTAGACTCTTTATCCGGATATTGGGCTGATGGATCAAATAGCTGGGCTTTATCATATGAAAATGTCATTTGGACTTGCAACAAAATGATATCCAAAATTTGTTTTCGATACATAATGTTTTAAATAATTTTGGTATGAGGAATGGTATTTTGGGTTATTATGTAGTGTGGTTTATTATTAATGAATTTTATTTTTTGTTGTTAAAAAGTTGTAAAAAATGAAAAATAATAATATGTTGGTCGTTTTACTGTGTCTAAAAGGTCGGCTGTAGATCGCATGAGTTATATATTTGTGTTGGTAGGGTCATTAAATTGAGCAATGTAGTTTAGTTATAATTTGGACTTATCCAAATTAGCTAAATGTTAGGCGAAACATTTCTTAAGGTCCAATAATCTAAAGGTGATTGTACTGACGGAAAAAATCAAGATTTTTGTTTGTGGTAGTTTCGGTTAACAAGAGATGAAATTATACTACTGTCTTAACTAAA
This sequence comes from Chrysanthemum makinoi, assembly GCA_910596185.1. Classification (NCBI taxonomy): domain Eukaryota; kingdom Viridiplantae; phylum Streptophyta; class Magnoliopsida; order Asterales; family Asteraceae; genus Chrysanthemum; species Chrysanthemum makinoi. The sequence goes on from OU343221.1 coordinate 44,620,035, forward strand.
GTTATTTTTATTTGTAGATTAATTGTTAAAAAAAAGTATGATCGCATTACATCACATTCCAATAAAATATAGTCACAGGGTACCCGCCGCCGCATCGTCCTGCTAGTTATCTATTATAGATCAATAAACATTGCATTTATACATCACCACTCTCCACATCTATTAAAGTTTCGATGCCAAAAAACCATTATCTACCTTTCTACCACGAAATGCAGCAAAAAAATAAAAATTTGTTAGAAATTATTCGCTCAGATGCTTTGCAAAAAAAATGTCAAAATGTTTAGGGCATTTTTAACAAGTTAATTAACTGGAATTACTTAATCAACGAGAAATAATTTATAGCAATTTTGAATAATTTAAAGAAAAGTTACGAGCCTTTTATGTCATTTGCTCTTAATTTTTTAGTCGACTAAAAGAGTTTTTATTTTTAAGTCTTCAACGGTAGAAAACTGTCGAGTCACATTTTGTTAAGAAGAAAAAAAGATTATTTTTATTCTCAATAAAATTCTCAAGATTTTTCTTTAATTATTTTCCACGTGGTACAATATCACATGAGTGGTCACCCAATAAATTCACACAATTCACTTTTAAATATTGAACTCAACAAAACAATCAGATCTCACCAAAAACCACCAACTTTTTCCATCAGAAAAATGACATCAGGAGCTCTTCTTATTTGCGAGATCATACTCGCAATCCTCTTACCACCTTTGGGTGTTTGTCTCCGTTACGGTTGTTGCACTGTAAGTCATTAAAATAATATACCCGCTTAAAATAACTGTGCATATTGTGAGATACTTAGTTTGTTTATATATAAAAAAGGCATTTAAATGAGATAAATAGTTACGGTTGTCGCACTTTAAGTCATTAAAAGAAGAGACCCTGTTTAAAATAACGCAAAATAACTGCGTTAGATATTTGTATATAGGGTTTTTCTATCTTGTGCCTTAGAAGTACAAGATAGAAATGGAAAAGGTATCTGCAAAATATCTTACGGACCCACAAAAATACATTTTTATAAAGTACATGGTCTTTTTTGTGGGGCCCTGAGTACTTTTTATGTACTTTTCACCTTCTTATCTTGTGCCCCTAGGGCACAAGATAGAAAAACCCTTGTATATATTGTGAGATAGTTAGTTCGTTTGTTTATGATAAAAATGTTTAAATGGGATATAACTTAAAAAACAAAAACTTCTTTTTTAATTAAAAAAAAGTTATTTCAATATATGATCTCTAATGTAGAAAGTTTTTTTTTTTGAAAAACTTCTCGTACTTTATATATTTTAAATATGAAAATTATCAACAAAGCCCTACATGTTTTTATTAAATTGTTAAAAGGTTCACGATAAACTAATTTTTATCGATTAAGTAATTCAGTTATCTTTAATTATTGAAAAAGCACTTTTGACAAGTTTGATTTATTTTTTAAGCCGAAACTGATTGATTATATTGTCGTGAAAAGCTTATTTGACATTGTTTTTGTAATTGTATTTGTCCATCTAAAGTTCATTAGCAATAAAATTGTCATATAAGTTTGCCACATCAACAAAATCAATCCATTTTATCCAAGAAAAAATCAGTCAAATATGTTAAAACAATTTTTGAATAATTAAACAAAAAGTTATGAGGCTTTTATGTCATTTTCTCTTCAATTTTTTGTCATTGACTAAAAGACTTTTTAATCTTACAAAGATAGAAAACTGGTGAGTCACATATTTTTAATAAGAAAGAAAAATCATTTTTATTCCTAATAAACAATCTAAAGATTTTTCTTTGATTGTTTACCACGTGGTACAGTATCACATGAGTGGTCACCCAACAACTTCACACAATTCACTTTTAAATACTCAACCCAAAAAATACATCGAGATCTTATCACCAAAAACCACAACTTTTTTCCATCAAAAAAATGACCTCAGGATGTCTGCTTCTTTGCGAGATCATACTCTCAATCCTCTTACCACCTTTGGGTGTTTGTCTCCGTTACGGTTGCTGCACTGTAAGTCACTAAAATAAGATTCGCCGTTTAAAATAAAAGTATATGTTGTGACATAGTTAGTTTATTTATATATAAAAAAAAAGTTTAAATGCACTTTAAGTCAGTAAAATAAGATATTTTTTTTTCCGGGTAAAGCGTTTTGAGCAATGATATATGGGCCTAATAAATAGACCTAAAGATGAACCTAATGCTTAAATGACTTGTACAATTGTGTACAATTACATAATTGTATAAGTCATTTAAGCATTAGGTCCATCTTTAGGTCCATCTTTAGGCCTATCTATCATTTTTCAAGCGTTTTTACCCTGTAAATATAATAAGATAACTAACTGCTTTAGATATTTGTATATATTGTGAAATAGTTAGTTCGTTTATATATATAAAAAAAAATGTTTAAATGGGATATAAATTTTTTTGCAGGTTGAGTTCTTTATTTGTTTGGTGTTGACTATACTGGGGTATCTTCCTGGGATAATTTACGCAGTTTACGCTATCGTTTGTGTGAATCCTGATAGTGGTGGTGATCGCTATGAGGCGCTTGCTTAAGAGCTAAGAAGCATGTGATGTGTTTGTCGAGTTGTTGGCTTTGTTATATGTTGATGTCAAGTGTATGTTTTAATGTTGTTATTTATGGATCTATTACTGTGTTATGATCTGCTTACTACTTTGATGTGATCTGCAAGTTTAAGTTTATGAATGTGTTGAACTTGATTAAGTATGATATAAAGCTGAATCTTTGTTACTGACTTATAAATATGAAATATGATGTGGATTCTACAAATGATATTAGAGGCAAGGAAGTCGAGACAATCTCAGCTGATCTTTGCTTTTTAACAGAGTTTAACCTTGAAATTGCATATTTGTTAGGTTATTAAGCTATTGTAATTTGATTGCAAAAGCCGAGTAAAAATGACGAGGTAGCAAACTGTTTGCCTAAACTTACACCACATTTTAGGTTGAACGTTAGCTCTAATCTGTTTATATGAGGGTGATGCAATATTAGATGATTAGGAGGATTTTTGGGTTAGTTTGCGAATATATTTTAGTCTTTCTGGTGATGTGAGAAAATTTCTTGTTGGAATTAGTGGCTTTAGGATGAAATAAGTGTAATCGAGGCCTGAAGTAAAAGGATGCAATACAGGAAAGTGAACATTGCAGTCTATAGGAGAACATATCTAGGAGAATACTATAAACTTGGGTCTTGTTTTATGTTGGTGTGTATTTGCCCAGAGCAGGGGTTAAGATAATCAACTTCAGCAGAATTCAGCAACTATTCAGCAGAAACAAATACCACTAGGTGGTTACCGGATTTCACTTGAAATCGTGTGATCACTTTCCAAAGTAAACTATTCGACCCTAATGCCTGGGTTACACGAATATCTACTTGCGATAAGACCAAATGCAGTTATGGAATTAGGCACAATTCAATAACCCTTGCGCTTATAAGTGTTTAGTGTTTTCTATGTCCCTTTCATGCATAATCAGATCTCCTATTTATAGGAGTTTACTCTAAGCTAATCAAATGAAATTATAAGTATTAATCGGCCTATTAATAGCCTCATAATTATCCCCATTATAGCCGTTAGTGGTTACATGACCAATTAAACGTGGTCATTAAGCAGTTGAAACTGCCACTTGAATAGGTCAAAACCGTTACAAGCAGTACTTTCATCAGTACTTTCATAGTGCTATCAGTGGATACACTACTTCAGTGAAATCCACAAGCTTCAGTGGAAACACAAGCTTCAGTGGAAACAGCTGCTTATCGTGGAAACACTATTTATCGTGGAAACCTGCTTATCGATTGGAAACCACAAGCGGTACTTTCCACAAGCACCACCAATACAAACCACTTCTGAGAGTCGAGGTGTTCATGGACCTTATGGGTGTACACTCCGTACCTCCTAACCCATTACAAGGTGTGAACTAATCCCACAAGTGCACTAAATTTTCTTTTATCTCAAACGGGTCAAATATATTTTTAGCAAAACAGGGAAAGATATTAAACAATAAATAGGTCGAACTTTTTAATATTGCATACAAGTGATGAGTAGCAAACTGTTTGCCTAAACTTACATCAATTTTTAGGTTAAACGTTAGATGTAATATCTTTATATGAGGGTGATGCGATATTAGATGATTAGGCGGATTTTTCAGTTAGTTTCTGTATATTTTAGTCTTTCTGGTGATGAGTAAGAATGTTAGTGGCTTTAGGATGAAATGAGCATAATCGAGGCTTGAAATAAAAAATGCAATAAAGGAAAGTGAACTTTGCAGCCTATAGGAGAACATATCTAGGAGAATACTATGAATTTGGACCATGTTTTATCTCAAACGGGTCGAATTTTTTCAAGTTCATACACCATAAATCTTGTGGATAGAAGCTGGAACTAGTAGGTCTCTTCTACAAATTGCAAGGTCCTTCGGTTTATAAGGAATTGAAATTGATTTCTGCTGCAATATTCAGAATCTCTGGGTGTATATGGTATGTTTATAACTACAACTAGTCTCTCAGGCCATTATAAGCCTAACTCATACAACCCTGCTAAGCCCATTCTAACTAGTCTCTCAGCCCAAGCCTAATCATCCAAAACTGCTATCAACTTTTAAAACCCAAAACATTTAATCCATCAACAATGAACAACCATCTCTTCTCTACTACATATAAAGCATGCATATAAGCTTATAATACTTAAAAGTGAGTTATGTTTAATCTCCAAAATACCCCTTTCAAACTTAAATTCCCACATAAAAATTCTAACAATGTTTAAATCGCTTTAGCGATTTCCACCCAAAATTTTAAAAAAATGCATAACAACTTTTGACAACCTTTTTAATGCAGTTTCTAAAAAACATATTTTTTTTAGTCCCAACACTAATAATTTCTAAAATTAATCCACAAACTCTATTATATAAGATACTATATTACAAATTCTTTTTTATTAGTATTATGTTAGTTAATAGTTGATGAAAATGAATAACCACACAACTATAAAAGTTTGCCACTATAAAATTTCGTTGCTATGCACGGGTAGTCATCTAGTCGATCAAAAGTGCCTGACATGAACAACAACCAACGTGGTGATCTTACATACAATTGTCTTATAAATATCATGCACGCCTCACTTTTGAGGATAGATGGCGATGAATAATGTTTGTTAGCAAGTCATGGCTTCGTACCAGGAAGAATCCTTCGTTTTATACAGTTTTGGATCTCGAACGTTACTTCCTCCTTGTATATCAGTTGTTGATCAATGGTGGACTCCTGATTCGAGTCGAAAATGGATAATATGCTTTGATCTGTTGTTGAATGGAGTGATGGTGGTCTTAAGGAGATTAGGGTTAGGCATTTGCTCTGAATTGGTCACTTTCTCTTGTTGCTCAAAGGTAGTAAGGTGCATATGATATATGTTTTCTGCACTTATTAATTTGTTCGTAGTTAGCATGCATTAGAGGTGGCAAAATGTGACCAAAAGCAAAAAGATAGGCTAAATGAGCACATTTTTAAAAGATTTTGACACATTTAGCCCATTCTTTTTTTTAAATGGGCACATATAGCCTATTGAAAACTTAAATGGGCACTAACGAGCACATTTTTTTTTCTCAATTGTAGAACATTACGATCGTTTTAAAGAATTTTTTTTATATAATATATTTAAGTTTTTTTAATATAAATAAAATATTACGTTTAAGGAATTTATTTCGTCGTTTTAGCTCTTTTATTAAGCAATTTGTATAACATGCCTGCGTTTGGCATGCTGTTTAGCCGTGCCGCCTGAAGCCGCCCGTTTGCCACCCTAGCATGCATTTACAAAAACATGATTTGTACTAAGATGCTAAGCTTGATTTTCACATTTATCTTGTTGGGTATTAGTTGTACAGAATGCATAAGACTTATCAACATCTATACGGTGAAGTTATATGTACAATGTACTTATCTGCTTCACACATTAAATGTGTATGGAAACGGTTACACTTTTATTAATAAAATCTAAATAAATAAAATTAACAGTAAATAAATAACAGAAAATTAAATACAAACAGAATGTAAGCAGATAAACGATAATTAAATAAAATAATAAAATAGTCAAAAGACTTACTTGATCACCAAAATAAAGATCAGCAAAGAAGCACTAAAAGCGAGGCGTGTTTGACGCTTCCCTTAAAAAACAGTTCGCCAGTCTGTTTTCCCAGTCAACAACCAAAAGCGATGGTTATGCTGTCGGACTTAACTAAACTGGCAGAATTTCATCTTAAGAGATCGTATTATTCCATATGTTGGAAATCAATAATAACTATTGATTTGATGTGTGTGAAACTTGTGGAATTAGGGCCTCTATTTATACACAATAGACTTCCTCTAAGTTTACTCATCCCACCGATGTGGGATTGAAAATAAACTACTTTTCCTCTTTAGGCATGGTACTGAATGTCTAACTTTGAGACCCAGATATCTCATTCATCAACTCTATTTTGGACACATAAAGGCTTAGTGCGAAGCTCTCTTTGAGGAGAACGCGAACCTACAAACTATTACTCATATATGTGACATATACATATAGATAATTGTGTCCAAAGTTGGTCAAAGTCACTTTTGCCAACCAATTTTCCAACAATCCCCCACATGAATGGAGATCTGTCGTAATACACAAAAATTACGATGAAATTCCAATAGTTGAATCTTGCAAAGGATAGGTAGGGGTGACCCTTTGAACCTTCCCTTGTGAGATGCACTTAGTCTCCTAGATCAAGTAGGCGCGATGTCCTTGAACTTCGACCTCTGTTTACGTGAGGCGACAATACATTTCACACAAGACTCTCCCTAACATTGTTAAGCCCTCATAGTCATGTTCATTATGGTCCTGAACATTTGCCTGGTTCTACAAGAGCTCTTAGGATTTCGCCCCAATTCCCTTCAAAGCGACCCATTTCTCTCTCATAGGTGATTTCATCTTGAATCATTAAAACATATGTTTTGTGATTTCATCTCGAATCATTATGCTTTGTGATTTCATCCTGAATCATTAAAGCCATATGTTTAACCTCTCAACAAGTCACATTTGTTATAGGAATGGACTAGAAAGTTACAATGTTAAGTAACTCCCCATATTGGCGTGACTTCCCCACATTTATATGATTAGGTTGTCTATTGAACCCGGATCTTGGGATCTCCGGTCAAGGTTAGGTTTTCCTTCATATAAACTCATTCCTTTAAGGGCTTTAGTCCCATTCCTTTAGGCGACTTACTAACTAACTCTCTGCTTAAGCCTTTCATAAGCGGATCCGCGATGTTATCTATTGACTTTACGTAGTCAATCGTGATAACTCTAGTTGAGAGTAGTTGTCGCACCAATCAACGTCTATGATGGATATGTCTCGACTTACTGTTTTACATTGTGATATGAGCTCTGTCAATTTCCAATTGACTATCACTTATATAGATGGTCGTTACGGTTTGCGCCATCTTGGTATGTCCTCTGATTACGCAGATATCCATATTCTATAAATTTATCTCAAATGATAAATTCAAATTCCATCATAGATTTAGCTATAAAAGTATGTTTGAAATACTTTCAAGATTTCCAAGACACGACTTCCCGCGTAGAGTCAATACATCCGCTCTAGTGGATCTAGATTCCTTTATGTAAGAATCCATATTTGCATTACTCTATCATTAGATAGCAGTTGGATATCTTCCAAAATGCAATATCGTAAGTATCATAGTACTTGTGTAATATTATTCAAATGGTCATCACTTGAATTATTGGTATATTTACTTAACTTGATTATAACTTCTAAATCAAGTCTTACATACGTCATTAGACACATAAGGCGCCCAATATTCTCTGAGTATTCAAAATAGGCAACACCTCTACCTCTATTATACGAGATTTAAAGATGTCATTGGAGTTCTAGCTAGGCCGGAATCCCCACATTGAACCTCTCAAGAATATTGTCCTTATAGTGTTTTTGACTTCAAAACAAATCCATTTGGTTTCATATGATCTTAGTTCCAAGAACCATATCGAGCTGCCAATGTAGTTCATGTCAAATCTTGACTCCAACATTTCATTAGTGGATTTGATCATCTTGTTATCACTTTCAGTGATAAGTATATCATCTATGTATAGACACATGATTACATATATACCAGCAATTATTTCTTTCCACAAACATCCGTTATTTTTTTAAATCCACGTTCGACATGATGTGAAAAAATTGATGTCATTGTTTGGGAGCTTGCTTTAAGCCATATAATGACTTAACAAGCCTACAAACTTTGTTCTCTTGTCCAGGAGCCATGAAACCCTCGGTTTGGTTCATGTAGATTTCTTCTTCTAAATCTCCGTTTAGAAATGCGTTTTCACATCCATTTGGTGAACTTCCAAATTTCTTAAAGCGGCAATAGCAAGTATCATCCTAATCGAGGTTATTCGCGTAACAAGCGAATATGTATCAAAGTAATCAAGACCTTCTCGTTGTCTAAATCCTTTGATTACTAATCTTGCTTTATACTTGTCAATGGTGCCATCGGCTTTCATCTTCTTCTTGAAGATCCATTTATAGCCTAGTGGTTTACAACCAAGAGGTAAATCCATGAGCTCCCAAGTATGATTTTGTAAAATAGAATCTATTTCACTTTTAATGGCTTCTTCCCATTGAGGCCCTTCTGAGGAAGTAACCGCCTCTCGATATGAAGTAGGTTCGTTTTCAACCATAAAAGAAACAAAATTGGGTCCAAACGATTTCTTGGTTCTTGCCCTTTTGCTTCTTCTAGGTTCAACCTCTTCTTCCTCAGTTTGATCTTGTCTCTCATCTTGGAGATCATTATCAACTCCTTTGTTGTCTCTTATCACGAACAACATTATCATCTTAATGTTTCTCATCATGAAGGACTTCATCATTTGGTTGCCTCTCATCATGGACAACTTTACCACCAAGCCTAGATGAACATCCATTCTCCTCTAATAATCAAGGAAACACGGTTTCATACAATGAAAGTTTTCCTTGATTCGGTTATCGTATCTTTGTGTATATTTATCGTTTCTGAATCACATACAAAGAAATGATAAGCACGGTATGTATGAGCATATCCAAAATTATGCAAACCACGGTTTTAGGTCCAATATTTTGAACCTTGGTGTGTCTGAGATAGACACCCCCACATTCGTAAGTACTTATAGGATGGTTTTCTTCTCATCCATAGTTCATAAAAACTATCTTCTTTTCCTTACAGGGGATCTTATCTAAAAGATAAGTAGCTAATAAAACCGCTTTCCTCCACATGCCATGGCTTAAACCATGACTTTAACAACATGGCATAACCATATCTTTAAGGCCGCAGTTCTTTCCTATCAACAATTATGTTGTGGTGTATAAGGAGCAATAAATTTATGTCTTATTCCATGTTTAGAACATACATGAAATGGAAACACATATTCACCTCAATATCACCGAACCGCCTTGTTTCGATAATAAGTTGATTCTTAACTTATTTGTATAGATCAATCTTGTCTATATCCTTACTCTCAAGTAAGTAAAAGTCGCAATATTTTGTGCTACCATCAACAATTACGATGAAGTACCTAATTGCTACCTTAGTAGGTATCGATTCCAAATCACATAAAACTATGTGAATCAAGGGTTCGGTTAATATACGGTCAACCGAGTGAAAAGACAAGCTTGTCAATTTGGCTTCAACATAAGTTTTTCTTTTGTAATCCGTGTTCGTTTATTTAATTAAACAACGTTTTGAGTTAAATTAACATGTCAGGAGTTGGCCATGCTATACATTCAAAGGATCAAATAAAATTTGAATTCATAGTCATTTTTATTAAAAAAATAGATTCGGCTTAAACATTTAATGAAGGGCATAACCCGTACCGACCAAAATTTTGTTCAATGTTAACTCAATTTTATTTGATTAAAATAAAAATAAAGCCAAATTTATTAAGCAACCATCCAGACACAAGATTCTTACGAATCTATGGCACATACAACGTGTTGGTTCACTTAAGCTCTTTTCCACATGTGAATGTCAACATCACATTTCTTTTCCCTTGCTATTAGCAGTTATAGAGTTGCCCATAGATTGCATCTCTCCATTTTATGCTACTTTGAAAGAGTTAACCAAACTCTTATCATTATACTCATGACATGATGCCCAAGTGTTAATCCACTATTTTCTAATGTCGGATCCCGCCTTGGCAACAATTTTCATTTCATTCAAGCCATTTAACCCATAGTTATGGCACATAAAATCTGAATCCTTTAAAGCATCTACCGTACACATAACTCGAGTATCGGTCTCCCCTTTCATCAAGTTGGGGCGATTTTTTAGATGTCACTCATGACATTCCGAACATTCTGTTAATATTTCGTTATTAGTGTAACACTAAATTTGGAATAATTAACAACTTGCTATATCACAAAGTGTTTCTTAACAAACACGATAACATAATTTTGTTTAAAACACTACTGTTTTGTAAGATCCATTATACAAAACCGTTTTTAAACAAGTATTTCAATTAAACAATATCGCATATTACATAATATTTTTAAACAAAAACAAATTTGTAATATGATTTTGTCAATCTTCTTTAACAATATCTTAATAGATCAGCATCACATGGTATAATTCTACAATGAAATTCGACAAGGTTTCAAAATAGATTTACTCTTTCAAAGAAACTCAACAAGGTTTCTATAGATCTACTTTCAAATGCATAAAGTTTCAAGAATTATATTAAGTTTATAATTAACTCAACTGGTTTAAATAAGCTAAACAAGTCAAAGAAACTTTTCCACAAAATATGATAACAAATTGTATATTATCAGATTTCGTTTCAAACAAACTCATCTTGGTTTCAATAAACACGTTATAGTAATCTAATAAAATAACAACTTGTATTTTATGAGATTTGTTTCAAAGAAACTCCACTTGGTTTCAATGAATCTAATTTCATCATGATTTTTTAACCATGTTAGTAGCGGCACCAATTACATTCGCAAGATTCACTAGGGTCACAAATTATGTTACCATCAGTTAACTTGTGAATATTTAAACACAAAAAACAGTTAAAACAATATGGTATCTAATAAACTTCGACATGGTTTATGTAAACTTGTACCAAATATGATTCCGAGAAACACAAGCTTGGTTTCAGTATCCAGATTTAAATAATAACACATGCAATAAACAAACTAAATAAATCAGTTTGAAAAGAAACTTATCATGGTTTCAATATAAAGCGATTCAATAAACTTGTTTTAAAATGGTTTATAAATCATTATACCAAATCTGTTAATTAAAATTACTGTTTAGTTATAAACTGATTTTCAAATAAACACAATCTTGGTTTCGTGAAAAAGCAGTTTGTATAAAATCTGTTAATTAAAATAAATCGATTTTAATAAAAGTATTTTAATTACATTAACAGAATCTGTTTTAAAACTGTAGGAAAGCGGTTACACTTTTATTAATAAAATCTAAATAAATAAAATTAACTTGATAAATAAATATGAGAAAATTAAATACAAAGCAGAATGTATGCAGATAGCGAAATTAAATAAAATAATAAAATAGTCAAAAGACTAACTTGATCACCAAAATAAAGATCAACAAAGAAGCACTAAAAGCGAGGCCGCGTGTTTGACATGCTTCCCTTAAAAACAGATTCGCGTCTGTTTCGCTTGACCAAAGCGTAAGTTTATCTTTGTCGGACTTAACTAAAGCTGCCGAATTTCATCTTAAGAGATACGTATTCCATATGTTGGAAATCAATAATAACTATTGATTTGATGTGTGTGAAACTTGTGGAATTAAGGCCTCTATTTATACACTGATAGACTCCTCTAAGTTTACTCATCCACGTAGATGTGGGATTGAAAATAAACTACTTTTTCCTCTTTAGGCATGATCTGAATGCCTAACTTTGAGACCCGATATCTCATTCACATCAACTCTATTTTGGACACATAAAGGCTTAGTGCGAAGCTCTCTTCGAGGAGAACGCGAACCTACAAACTATTACTCATATATGTGACATATACAAATAGATAATTGTGTCCAAAGTTGGTCAAAAGTCACTTTTGCCAACCAATTTTCCAACAAAATGTTTCCCTACTTGCTTTTTTTTTCCTTTCTTAGAAGATGCATTGTAATTTTTTGATAAGCATGTACAAATTCTGCTGCGGCGTTAAGTTATTATTAGGATACGTTTGATAGTAAACACATAATAGTTGTCTGCATGTGTTTGTTACTGGTTTAATGGCATGCCATACTATTTAGTGCGTCATTGATTCATTAAATACATAGGCATAAAACAAGGTAACTTACATAAGCAGAACTAGAAGCCAAACACTTTTGTCTGAATGGATTCTAGAGGTAGAATTGGAATATCTGAATTTGAGTGAGTCAACTTCTATAGGCTCTCCAAACAGTTGAAGGATTTAGAAAAATTAGACTAATCTTTGTAACAAGTAACAACTAAAGACACAGTATAGTATGATACACTACCTCTCATTCCTTGAGGTCGACTGGATTGGTTATACGAGAGACTTTTAGGATCGAATTGTGGACATTCTTATCATACTACCAAATACTTGAGTTTTTCTTTTATCAGCTATCACAAAATATTGGTAGGTTAAGCTTGTCCATTTTTACCCCTTTTTTATAAGTTCTTATTAGTCAGACCCCCCCATTTGCCATCTCTGTTAATAACATCTTTGCATATCCAACTAAACTCTAAACTGCGCTATAAGCCCTTCTACAATCAACAATATGCTAAAACCTCAAAAAAAATGAGAAAAAATTGTAAGTTGCTTTATAATTCGATTATTACGTAGTATTAGCTTATTTCAATACGTACACAGAGCAATTATTAGAACTTCAAAACTCGTAACTGTGATACTAGACATACCCCTTAAATTCATTTGATTTGGTCCATCACAATTTCAATTCTTTCACGAAGGCATCAAGATCTTTGTACGCCGATCCATCTTCAACAACACTTTCTTGACATGCTTTTTGTAGTTTATTCACTCTCTCCATCATCTCAATCCTCTCGACACTTTTTGAATCCATAAACATTCTAATAACCTGAGCGATTTGGTCTCTTTTAAAAACCCGAACCTCTTTCCTCATGTTCTTTCCGATCTTCCAATCTTCTATGATTATTTTACTGTTAAGTGGTTGGTCAAGTATTGGGAAGTCAACATCGGCACACCTGAAAACAAACTCTCCTTAACGAATTCCACCCACAATCGTCAAAACCCTCCTATCGAAGAATGTGACAAAACCCTTAACTGGTCACACCATTCCACCACCATCCCATTTTCGCCACATTTATCTTTAAAATGTGAGGTTTCTCCTCTAGCAACCCATAAAAAGTTAAGTCCACCTTCGGTTAAAGCAGCTGCGATTTCATCCATTTCAACCCTTGACACTGATAGAAAACTACCCATAGAAATATACAAGACAGTTCTCGGTGGCTAGGAGTTCAACCAGTTTATGTAAATGGGTTCATGTGATGTGGAGTCGGGTTTGATTTGGGTGTGAGGTATGTTTGGTCCGGATGTGTATACTGGTATTTGCAACCCAACTCTTAGGGCATCAATGGTTTTTGATTCTAACTCATACATGGTGGATAGTAGTACATAATTTGCTTTTAGTTGACTCGAAAATATTAGGTATCACGCCCTTAAACTTTTGGCCGATTTTATCATGATAGAACGTAGGAAGGTCTGCTATTGTCAGTGAAGATATCTCAGGAATGTAATCTATGGGCTCTTTCCCTCTTTCTGTTTAACCAAATGAAAATATCATGTTATCACCTAAACATGTATTAATCGTAAAAAAAAGGGTCATGTCAGGGACGGAGGCAATGGGGAGACATAAGTCCACTATAATATAGCTCAAAAGCTCAATATTTTAAGAATAAGAACAATCGGCCCCTACCAATATTATAGATTCGATATTGCATTTTTTGGATAAAAAAGTAGTAACCGCTGAAAATCAAGAGTCAAGAGGAAAACGAGTGTACCAAGTAAATAAACCGATCAAAAGAATTATTTCTCTAATAAGGCATTGAATGCTTTTATTGATTTATTCTTTCATTAATGATCACAATTACTTATTCACTTTTACTCACCTCTTTGAATCTTTGTATCTTCAATTCTTTGAAATATTAAATTGTGATTTAATCGATAGTTTTTGTTCTTTCATTAATGATCACTTCATTCACTTGATAACTACTACGTCTTAAAGTATTAATTGCTTGTAGCCTTCGATGATTATCAATTTATCACTTGTTGTATGCTTGATTACGTATTTGCCTTTAAGAATTATTATGATTATATTAAGTATTAACTCGTAAGATAAATAAAATAGAGCAAATTATTTGATTCGATTAAATGCAAAGTGAAAAAGAATAGAGTGATTGTAAGAGAAGAGATATGATAGAAACTAATTGTTGCTAGACACATTTACTTTAAAACAATGATTAGTGTATTTGTAACAAAGTTATATGTTGTTCACTTGCTAAGTTTTTGTACATATTTACTTTTGAAAAATAATGTAGCAAACAAGCTACAAACTATTGTTTTTATGTTTTCAAAGTTATGGATATTGTCATATTGACTTTTTGTTTAATTCTGATGCAAAAGTTTTATGATTCTAGGTCGACCCATGAGCAAGAAGAGGACAACTGATTTTTTTTACAAGCGAATAGAAGATGTCGTTCATGACTCCGGAATTCAAACCCAAACCCAAACACAAACTCAAACTCAAAACAAGCTCAACCTCAAACTCATACTGAAACTAATGGTGATAATGTTATGGAATAGTCACTCGGAGAGTTGAACCCGAAACAATTGCTACATCGAATTTAAATGAGGTCAAATTAGATTCTTTGATCCGTGATCCTGGTTTGCAGCCTCCAATATTGAGCTATCCAAGTTAAGTCCACCTTGGGTGCTGATGGTACTCCGGTTGATGATCCCACGTTATACCGAAGTCTTGCAGGTTCTCTTCAGTATCTCACATTTACTAGACCAGACATTACATATGCGGTGCGGCAGTGCGTCTTTTTATGCATGATCGCGTGAGCCGCACTTCTGCTCTTAAGCGGTTTTGCGGTATGTTCGGGGACTTTGGACTATGGTTTACAATTGTTTTCATCTACTACGACTCCTTGATTGCCTATTAGGATCTTTGATTGGGCTGGTTGCCCAACTACTACGGTCTACTTACGGATATTGTGTTTTCTTGGTAACAACTTACTCTCCGGTCCTCTAAGCGTCAACCGGCGCTTTTCGTTCAGTCTTTGAGTATCGTGGTGTTGCTAATCTTTGTTCTTTGAAACATGTTGGATTCGAATTTGCCGTGAGCTTCATACTCCGTTATCTTCAGCCACTATTGTGTATTGTGATAACGTGAGTGCTGTGTACTTGTCCTCTAATCCTGTTCAGCATCAGCGGACAAAGCACATTGAGATTGATATTCATTTTGTTCGTGATTTGGTTGCTACTGGTCAAGTTCGAGTTCTACATGTTCCTTCTCGGTTTCAGTATGCTGATATTTTTACCAAAGGGTTGCCGTCTATCTTGTTTGCTGAGTTTCGTGACAGCTTGAGTGTTCGGTCTCCTCCCGCTCAAACTGCGGGGGAGTGTTAGACGATATGTATTAGGCTTTTTGTAGTTAGGCCCGTATGTATTAGGCCCATATGTATCTTATATATACTCATATTATGTACCGAATATTAACAAGAGAGATACACAGAATATTATACCGATCATTATATTGTCTTACATTGTCGAATATTCTCATAAGCTTCTTTAGTTATTACTTGTTAATTCTCGAAGTTTGCATTAATAAGAAAATAAACTCACCTGATACATCAGCGTAAAGCTGATTGTGCGATTCAATGAGATCAACATACTGCGCCACAGAAAACATCAAAGCAGACATAGGCCAATACATTGCTATTGGAATATTTCGTTTCTTAGCAACACCACACGGCCAGTTCATTGTGGCATCGAAAATAATAAGTTTCACTGGAACCTCCATCTTGTCAAGCATCTCCTCAAAAGGATCTCCCATTTTGGTGTTAACTGCAGTCAGGAATGCTAACATGTCAGAGCCACGGTTGCGCTCAGATGGTAGGACATTAGGTATACTGACGAACCGAATGTTAACCTGATCTGGTTCTGGATTGATAAGCCCTAGCCATTCCTCAGTTAGGACAATGGTGAAGAAGGTGGTGTGATCGGGTTTATAGTTTATTCGAGAAGAAAGTAAGTTACAAAGGTTTAGCATAGGGTTAATGTGGCCTCTGCCCGGATATGGAACAACTACTACTTGATTTGTAGTCATTTCCGGTTAATGAGTGGATATTTGGAATTTGTGTAAGTCACTATAAATACCTACTTAATTTAGACTTTTCATATTGGTGATTAAATACGAGACATGTGCATGATAAGGCAAAATCTTGTTGACCAGTTAAAATCTAGCTAAAGGTAGATACAAAGGTCCCATATATATTCAATGCACTTTCAAATAATTCAGACTAAAGGATCACGTGTTTAATTTCATGCTAGTGTTTATATCAAAACTATAGATCGGATCCTAACGGTTTAGAAAAAATGCATATTTTAATCGGCGGAGAAAAGGTTTTAGGGTATGTTTGACAAAAATAGATGTTGCTAATGTAACACCCCAACCCGACAACGGTAGAAGTGTCACATTCGGTGTTATATCGAACATACAATTAAGGTTTTCAAGCGGAAGCATTATAAAATAAATTAAAGTCATATAAGCGAATGACTTACAAGGAAAATTTCAAAATCCAAAAACTTCTAAAATAAAATGAAATTTCAAAACAAAAGCCCATCAAAATAAGTCCAAGATAATAAGGTAACTAGGGTTGGTCCACCGGATATTCCAACTCTCACATCAAGCCCATCTTCCAACCTAAAACCTGCGGCAGGAAAGAAATGCGGTGAGCTTAAAAAGCCCGTGAGCAGATATAACAAAACCAAAGCTAAATGAAATCAAGATGCAAATGAAATAAGGAAGCTGATAACAATGTAGCGAGAAGAGATCGATGAGACGATGAGGGTCCGAGAAACACAATTACACAAATACCCAAAGGAAGCGGATATGAGAGGAGGACAAGCGCATAGCACATCGATGACATAAGCGTCGCACATCTAAATAACCGGGCATACAATAAATCGAGGAGATCGAGTACAAATAAGCCAACAGAAGTCCAAATGCTAGCGGAAGCAATTTACGAGAAAGTAAGCATGGCAATCACACAAGTCAAATAATTACAGTTAATAACATCACAAGTATCACAACAGCAGAAATACAATGAGTAGTCAGACATGGTAACCACAAGTATCAAGTATCAAATCAGCATGAACACTATAATTGAATGACTTAGGGACATAACAAGACAAAATGAAGTTAACAAGCCAAACCACATAAGTTGAACCATTTATCCAATGAACGAGCGATAGCATAAACAAGAATGTACACATGGCGGATCAACAATGGCGGATAAGGATACTAACAGATATTCATAGTCCACGAGGTTAACAGAACGAAGTTTACATGATAAACCGTTAAAACAATTATTTACATACTAGCATGGTCACCAGATAAATCAAAGGGGTCATAACGGAGTGTTACACCGTGCCCGCCTTGAAAACTTGAAACTTTTGACTTGACTATAACGGACCTTACATTTACTCTTTAATAAAATGATAAAAATCTATTACAAACCAACCATTGAGACTAATTTTAAATGAAACTAGACTCAAAGACCTTTAAAACGATGGGTGGCACGACCTCTAAAGACTTACGGTTTATTTTATACAAAATAAACAAAAAGACAAAAAATCTGTCAAACATCAAAATTAGTACGGCATAGATCTTAAGATCTATGCTCAGGAAAGAAACTCTTTAAAACTAACTTTATGGGCTGAGCATAGATCTTAAGATCCATGCCCAGGAAAGAAACTCTTGAACTTAAAATTTCTGGCTTGAGCATAGATCTTCAGGGAAGAACTTTTGCAAAGTTTCCGGAAAACTAACTTCCCGAACACGACTCTACATGAGAACTTTCAGAAATCATTTATAGAGATCATAAAACTTCATCTTCATAATACTCGTGGTCTCCACGATCTCTCGCAGCTTTACAAAGTGGCCGGGTATTATGCCAAAATACCCGTTTTGACCCGTTTACATACACCACTTAAACATAACTCTTTAACATGCTTTGAGACCTGTAAAATGACTCTTAAACCATTCCAAAGACTTGACATTACAAACATTTAACCCATTTAAACTCTTGGGGAACAACTTTGAGAACGAGCTCGGTACATCTACCTAGCTCCTAGATTTCTTACTACCTTCCCATTCTTCACAACTAATCCATGGTTTAGCCATGCTCCAAAGGACAAACCTTAGCATCTTCAATACAAGAGAACCTACAAAATGGTTAGACGGCTAAACCATAAGCTTTAAAGCAGTAAGTAACCGACATAAAACACATATCATATGCATGTTAGCACATAAGCATCATGATCACTTACATCGCTTCCAATCCATAACATTCAATATACCACATAAACCTTCATTCATTACTCAATCCATATGCTAAACACTATCACAATCATAACACATATATGGATAACACACATATAACATATGTTTTAGTGCAAGTTACTTACCTTAATCCAAGCTAAATAATATCAAAGACATCATCATCATCACTATCTTCCATCATCATCATCCAAAGTTTAACACCCTTAAACACATAATCAATATACACTTAATACATCATTCCAAAGCTATAATTATGGATTAAAACAACCATTTAACTAACCTATAAACACCTCTAATCATCATATGATTATATTTTAATCATATGATGATCCAACCCATAAATTACTCAACTTTAACCAATAATAAGGTCATCCCATCATTACTAAAACTCTTTAATTATTTACATGATCATCTAATGATCACATCCCAAAATTACCCATTACCTTCAATTCAACCAAAGGGGTTTTAACCAATTTCACTATAACATCATAATTAGTGTTTAAAAACACAATTACCCAAAACCCCCAATCTTGGGTATAAGAACCCTAACTTTTAATTCATAATTAATTCACCAATTGAATACTTACTTGAGAAGAATCATTACTAGGGCTTCACTACTTGATTTGGGATACATAGACACCATGATTGATCATCATCACTTGGTCTCTTCTTCCCTCCCTTCTCCATATCACGACACACTCACACACACCCACACTTTTCTGGAATTCCAATGAGGATAACAAAACATCCAGACTATTGTAGGTGATGAGTTTGTCTATTTGGCACATTAGGTCCCTCAAGTCCCATTCTTCATATTTTGGCCACTAAACACTTTATAACACTTTTATAATAAAGCAATTTAGGACCCCCTACTTTCTATAGCTATAACACAACATGTGTTAATTATTAGTTTGACTATCGGGTTGACTAGTCAATATAACATTCATTGACTAGCCAATCACATAAGGCCTTTGGTTCATTTTTATCTAGGGTGGGGTCCCGAGCAGGGAAGCGGGTCTTACAAGTAGGATAATATGTAATCAGGTGACAACAGGTGGATCATATAATCGCGTACTAATCATATCGTAGCAGGGTAAACAGTAGTCACATAAGACATGCAATAGTACAATCAAATTCAATAACCATATAATAACCCGATGCGTGAATGGAGCGATGGTGCGAAGTAACGAAACCGAGTATGACAGATCAATGAAATGGAGTATATATAACATGGTAGTGGAGTGAGTCACATAAAGTCTTGGATAAAGATAATCAATAGAGAATATGATGCGTTGGGAAATATAGAAGGTGCAATATGGGTATATCAATAGTGTAAGGTGCGAAATCCATCCCGAGCCAACAAAACAAACCAATATCAATAGTGGCAATAGTCGCCAATAGTATCCAATAGTAACCATTGTATTTGGAGGGGTGACCTCGGAATACCAAACCAATAGGAGGGGAGACCTCAGTAACCAACGGAGTAGCTAGCTCCCAAAATGTGAGGGGGTGTATTGCTCACACGCACCGCATCACCAAAACATATCATATCATATGAAATGCAAATCAAATCAAATCTAGGATGCATCCATACGCCCCTGCAAATCAAATCATAGTGGCCAAACATATATATCCAAAGCGCGCATAATAATACAAAATAGGGACGGTGTGGAACATCACTCAACCACACTAGAGTCATGCCATTGGTGCATCAATGACACGGCCATGTTATCTTCATGGCTAGGGAAACAATATTTGGCTCGGGTATCAATCTGAAGGGTCAAACAAAGGTCCAAAGTGTAGCAATATATAAGTCTTAAGTAATCAAAGTTTCAATATCAATAGTTCCCAATTCAAAGGTTCATAGCAATAGTCCAATATCAATGTTCAATATCAATATTTCAATATCAAAGGTTAAAAAGCACATATTCAATAGCACAGGTCAATAATAGCAGTTCAGTAGCAAAGGTTCAAGTAGCAAAGGGTTTAATACGAAAGTTGATGCTGATGGTTCAATAACAGAGGGTCAATAGCAAAGCAAAGACTCAATAGCAATGGTTCAATAACAATGGTCAAATAGCAAAGGGATCGATATCAAGGTTCAATATCAGAGGGTCAATAACAAAAGGGATCATAGCAATGAAATATCATAAGCGAAATAAAGTCGAAGGATCAGAGAGTCATGAGAAATCCCTACTGAGAAGGGATATAATATATGTACCTCAAACCGTAAAGCAAATCGCCCGAAATACACAAGGTAACAAAAGCTACTCCTTCCTCCGCGAATCTACACAAATAATGGTCGCTTAATATTTAGGACGCTATTACATAGTTTTAGGGTTCATCGTTATTCATATTTCAAAATTAGGGTTTCCTTCCATATTTAGTAACTTCCCAAATTAGTAGCTAAGTATGCCGAATTAGTAAATTTAGTTTTTGAAAATGCTAATTAAATAATTTATAGTCTAATAAAATTAATTATCATGGTTCAGGGTTTATTGCGACAAGTAATTAAATTTAAAGACTTAATATTATTATTATGATAGTTTAAGGTTTTAATATGCCAATTTATAAAATCCAAGGTTTGCATGCGCCAATTTCTCAAAGATGAAGGTTTAAAGTTAAAATAAGCTTTACTACTTAACATTGATTCATTTTAGGTCATGCGTAAATTTTAGATTCAAAATTCTCATTTCACAATTCATGTTCTTCATTCGAACTTGCTATACACTTTCACCCTTGCTCGCGGTTCAAGAAACTCCGAACTATGACTTAATGAACATACATTATGACTCACCCCTGACTCAAGTATCCCGTCATGCTTTCAAAACACCAAAAAACCCAACCGTTGATCCCCCGATCACCCTCAAACTTACCCCATATCTTAACGAGGCACACACACACTAAGTACTCTTCTTGCTTGCTCATTCCTTGCGAGACCAAAACAACCCAACGTACCCTTTTGTGACTCAAAATACTTACCCAAACCGACCCATGATCAAAGTTTACAAGATCCATTCGACACCTTAACACACATACCCACATGTAAACCTTTTTCCCATCCACGTACAAAACCAATTACGGGACACAAACATCACCAACCTTAACCTCGAAATGAATGCACATGCTAATTATTGAGTTTAGTAAACATCTTGTAACCATCCTTGCATGTGACATGCATATATTACCTTCGTATAATACTTTTAATAACACAACGGCAACGAGATAAACATATTAAGGCTTCGCATGACATGTTAGTAAGCGAGGTAAGCGTATTAGTGATTGATATATGTGTATAACGTGACATGGTTTTACGATAATAATTAATTAACGAGACATGAATCCTTTTAATCTTGACATCAACAAACTAAAAACATGCAAGTCGAGAGGTTCAAAATCAGATTCAATAACAAGGTTTATAGTACATATTTATTCGACATATATAGAGCTTTATACCAAGATTTTATGTAGCAACATTCTAGGTATTTCATGGCTTTGTTTTTAACATTAATTGAGACATGTTTTAAGGTGACACAAAGCATGCGCATCTGCACATACCACGACCAGATTTATGATGGCAAAAGGAGGCGAGACGAAAGTCATGAGGGTTACCTTGTGGCGTATGAAAAGATGGAGAAGAACAAGGATCGAACCAAACAACCAAGCACCTTGTGCCCTTGATACCTCACGATAACAGCAGCAACATAAACCCACGACAAAACCAAGCGCCCCACGTACCACAATACCCGATATCGGCAACCAAAAGACCCCGTACAAACTCCTCTTGGATTTCTTTGTGTGTCGACAGAAAAATGGGACAGGGAAGAAGTTTTGCCGTCACTTTTTGTCTAGATGAATTAGGGTTTTGTGATTTGTTTGGGATAGGTAAATATGGTAGTTTACAATGAGAGTAATGGGAGAATTAAGTGGGACGAAATTCATGTATGTTAGACGTTTTCTTGTACCAAATTTAAGGGGATAAGGAAGACCAAGATCACATTTTATTTTCTTAGTAAAATTACTTGTTTACATTTATTTTAGATGTTTAATATAAATGGTACATTAAACCTTTAGATGTGTTATATATATTTGTGGTATAATGAAACTTTTATTTTCAATATCTTGCGTAAACATCATAAACTAAATGTCTAACGAAATTAACGAGCTCGCTTTATTTTACAGATTTTTGATAGAGGGCATTATGGTCATTTAACGTGTTCACGAATTTTAGGGTTTTACAACTTTTCCCCTCTAAAAGAAAATTTTCGTCCTCGAAAATTGAAGTCGCAGGGGTACACAGAGACGAACGAGTTAGGGCAGACGTTGCAATTCATAGTCTCATCTGATTATAACGATATGGGTTAAAAGCGTACAAATCTTATACGTAACCGATGTCGGTGAGAATCTCACAAAGAGGTACGAATTCCAAGCGAACATGAGGAGTGACAATTATGGACATAAGTCATTATCCATTCATTACCAACCCCAGGCATTTCCCAAGATGTCGTATGGTTTCAATAAGATCAAATTATATGATCTCGGTATTATCACGTTGATCAGGCGTCATAATACATGCATCACATAACAAGTCCTTATTGTTATCATATTACGTCTCGGTCATGACGAACCCACATAATCAATATCGAGAACAAAACAAGTAACACACGGTAGCAAGTAACATACCAAAAGCAGACCGATTCACATACATGCAACATATAATACATCAAACCGACTTATCGTATCACAATGAAAGAAGGACACCAACTTGCACAAAACGGCTCCTCATGACTCATTATGACTATAAATACAGGTGAGATATCACCAAAATGCTAAATGATAAAACTTCACGATTCAAACCGAGTTACGAACAAATCGAAGAAAAGCAATACCGATCAAAATCACTTAACAAAATATCAAAATGCCTCAAAACGCGTGACAAACAAATCGGAGTATCACAAGTCGCGCCCAATCGTGTGAAGCGGATGAACCTCCTCACCATCGGTTGAATCTTGTCTCGTCTTTGCGCCTTTGGTTAGTCTGTTCACCCCTCGGCGACATCACGATGTTTCCAGCGGCATGGCCGTCGGGTGCGGCTTTTGTTTCACGAACCTCTCCAGCTCGAGGGTTGCTGCGGCAACACGGGTCGGCACCATCATCTTCGACTCCACGAGTAGTTTCCACCTAACGATCGACAGAAGAGGGTGCAAAGACAAAATAAAAAATTCGATCGCGAAAGAAGAAGGCCAAATCAGTGAAGACAAACGAATGTCAAAGTCAAATCTGAACGATAATCAAACGAATCAGAGAAGATCATAACAGACGGAAGCCTAATGTCTACCCAGTCCTCACAGGTCAATCCTAAGGTCAACAAGACGAAACCTTTGCTCTTATACCATAATTGTAACACCCCAACCCGACAAGGGTAGAAGTGTCACATTCTGGTGTCATATCAGAACATAAAATTAAGGTTTTTCAAGCGGAAGCATTATAAAATAAATTACCAAGTCATATAAACGAATGACTTACAAGGAAATTTTCAAAATCCAAAAACTTCTAAAATAAAATGAAATCTCAAAACAAAAGCCCATAAAAATAAGTCCAAGATAATAAGGTAACTAGGGTCGGTCCACTCAGATATTCCAACTCTCAGCCCATCAAAGCCCATCTTCCAACCTAAAACCTACCGCAGGAAAAGAAATGCGGCTGAGCTTAAAAAGCCCAGTGAACAGATATAACAAAACCAAAGCTAAATGAAATCAAGATGCAAATGAAATAAGGAACGATAACAATGTAGCGAGAAGAGATCAATGAGACGATGAGGGTCCTGCAGAAACATAATTACACAAATACCCAAAGGAAAGCAGATAAGAGAGGAGGACAAGCGCATAGCACATCGATGACATAAAGCGTACGCACATCTAAATAACCGGGCATACAATAAATCGGAGATCGAGTACAAATAAGCCAACAGAAGTCCAAATGCTAGCGGAAGCAATTAACGAGAAAGTAAGCATGGCAATCACAGAAGTCAAATAATTACGATTAATAACATCACAAGTATCACAACAATGAGAAATACAATGAGTAGTCGACATGGTAACCACAAGTATCAAGTATGAAATCAGCATGAACACTATAATTGAATGACTTAGGGACATAACATGACAAAATGAAGTTAACAAGCCAAACCACATGAGTTGAACCATTTATCCAATCGAACAGTAGCATAAACAGAATGTACACATGGCGGATCAACAATGGCAGATAAGGATACTAACAGATATTCATAGTCCACGAGGTTAACGAAGCGAAGTTTACATGATAAACTGTTAAAACAATTATTTACATACTAGCATGGTCACCAGACAAATCAAAGGGGTCACATAACAGTGAGTGTTACACCCGTGCCTTGACCGAAAACTTGAAACTTTTGACTTGACTATAACGGACCTTCTGTTACTCTTTAATAAAATGATAAAAATCTATTACAAACCAACCATTGAGACTAATTTTAAATGAAACTAGACTCAAAGACCTTTAAAACGATGGGTGGCACGACCTCTAACGACTTACGGTTTAGTTTATACAAAATAAACAAGAAGACAAAAAATCTGCCAAACATCAAAATTTTGCGAGCATAGATCTTAAGATCTATGCTCAGGAAAGAAACTCTTTAAAACTAACTTTATAGGCTGAGCATAGATCTTAAGATCTATGCTCAGGAAAGAAACTCTTTGAAATCAACTTTTAGGTCTGAGCATAGATCTTAAGATCTATGCCCGGAAAGAAACTTTTGAACTTAAAATTTTGGCTTGAGCATAGATCTTAAGATCTATGCTCGGGAAAACTTTTGCAAAGTTTCGGAAAACTAACTTCCCGAACACGACTCTACATGAAGACTTTCAGAAATCATTTATAGAGATCATAAAACTCCATCTTCATAATACTCGTGGTCTCCACGATCTACGGAAACACGCTTTACAAAGTGACGGGTATTATGCCAAAATACCCGTTTTGACCCGTTTGCATACACCACTTAAACATAACTCTTTAACATGCTTTGAGACCTGTAAAATGACTCTTAAACCATTCCAAAGACTTGACATTACAAACATTTAACCCATTTAAACTCTTGGGGAACAACTTTGAGAACGAGCTCGGTACATCTACCTAGCTCCTAGATTTCTTACTACCTTCCCATTCTTCACAACTAATCCATGGTTTAGCCATGCTCCAAAGGACAAACCTTAGCATCTTCAATACAAGAGAACCTACAAAATGGTTAGACAGCTAAACCATAAGCTTTCGCTTAGTAAGTAACCCGACATAAAACACATATCATACGCATGTTAGCTCATAAGCATCATGATCACTTACATCGCTTCCAATCCATAACATTCAATATACCACATAAACCTTCATTCATTACTCAATCCATATGCTAAACACTATCACAATCATAACACATATATGGATAACACACATATAACATATGTTTTAGTGCAAGTTACTTACCTTAATCCAAACTAAATAATACCAAAGACATCATCATCATCACTATCTTCCATCATCATCATCCAAAGTTTAACACCCTTAAACACATAATCAATATACACTTAATACATCATTCCAAAGCTATAATTATGGATTAAAACAACCATTTAACTCACCTGTAAACATCTCTAATCATCATATGAGTATATGTTAATCATATGATGATCCAACCCATAAATTACTCAACTTTAACCCATAATAAGGTCATCCCATCATTACTATAACTCTTTAATTATTTACATGATCATCTAATGATCACATCCCAAAATTACCCATTACCTTCAATTCAACCAAAGGGGTTTTAACCAATTACACTATAACATCATAATTAGTGTTTAAAAACACAATTACCCAAAACCCCCAATCTTGGGTATAAGAACCCTAACTTTTAATTCATAATTAATTCACCAATTGAATACTTACTTGAGAAGAATCATTACCAAGGCTTCACTACTTGATTTGGGATACATAGACACCATGATTGATCATCATCACTTGGTCTCTTCTTCCCTCCCTTCTCCATATCACGACACACTCACACACACCCACACTTTTCTGGAATTCCAATGAGGATAACAAAAACATCCAGACTATTGTAGGTGATGAGTTTGTCTATTTAGCACATTAGGTCCCTCAAGTCCCATTCTTCATATTTTGGCCACTAAACACTTTATAACACTTTTATAATAAAGCAATTTAGGTCCCCCTACTTTCTATAGCTATAACACAACATGTGTTAATTATTAGTTTGACTATCGGGTTGACTAGTCAATATAACATTCATTGACTAGCCAATCACATAAGGCCTTTGGTCCATTTTCAACTAGGGTGGGGTCCCGTGCAGGAAGCGGGTCTTACAAGTAGGATAATATGTAATCAGGTGACAACAGGTGGATCATATAATCGCGTACTAATCATATAGCGAGGTGGTAACAGTAGTCACATAAGACATGCAATAGCACAATCAAATTCAATAACCATATAATAACCTAGTACGTGAATGGAATGATGGTGCGAATACGAAACCAGTAGTATGAGATCAATGAAATGGAGTATATATAACATGGTAGTGGAGTGAGTCACATAAGGGTACTGGATAAAGATAATCAATACAGAATATGATGCGTTGGGAAATATAGAAGGTGCAATATGGGTATATCAATAGTGTAAGGTCTGTCAGAAATCCATCCCGAGCCAACAAAACAAACCAATATCAATAGTGGCAATAGTCGCCAATAGTATCCAATAGTAACCATTGTATTCGAAAGGGTGACCTCGGAATACCAAACCAATAGGAGGGGAGACCTCAGTAACTAACGGAGTAGCTAGCTCCTAAAATGTGAGGGGGTGTATAGCACACACGCACCGCATCACCAAAACATATCATATCATATCAAATGCAAATCAAATCAAATCTATGATGCATCCATACGCCCCTGCAAATAAAATCATAGTGGCCAAACATATATATCCAAAGCGCGCATAATCAATACAAAATAGGGACGGTGTGGAACATCACTTAACCACACTAGAGTCATGCCATTGGTGCATCAATGACACGGCCATGTTACCTTCATGGCTAGGGAAACAATATTTGGCTCGGGTATCAATCTGAAGGGTCAAACAAAGGTCCAAAGTGTAGCAATATATAAGTCTTCGTAATCAAAGTTTCAATATCAATAGTTCCCAATTCAAAGGTTCATAGCAATAGTCCAATATCAATGTTCAATATCAATATTTCAATATCAAAGGTTCAATAGCACATATTCAATAGCACAGGTCAATAGCAACAGTTCAGTAGCAAAGGGTTTAATAGAAGTTGATACTGATGGTTCAATATGAGAGGGTCAATAGCAAAGCAAAGACTCAATAGCAATGGTTCAATAACAATGGTCAAATAGCAAAGGGATCGATATCAAGGTTCAATATCAGAGGGTCAATAACAAAAGGGATCATAGCAATGAAATATCATAAGCGAAATAAAGTCGAAGGATCAGAGAGTCATGAGAAATCCCTACTGAGAAGGGATAGAATATCTGTACCTCAAACCGTAAAGCAAATCGCCCGAAATACACAAGGAAACAAAAGCTACTCCTTCCTCCGTAAATCTACACAAATAATGGTCGCTTAATATTTAGGACGCTATTACATACTTTTAGGGTTCATCGTTATTCATATTTCATAATTAGAGTTTCTTTCCATTTTTAGTAACTTCCCAAATTAGTAACTAAGTATGCCGAATTAGTAAATTTAGTTTTTAAAAATGCTAATTAAATAATTTATAGTCTAATAAAATTAATTATCATGGTTCAGGGTTTATTGCGACAAGTAATTAAATTTAAAGACTTAATATTATTATTATGATAGTTTAAGGTTTTAATATGCCAATTTATAAAATCCAAGGTTTGCATGCGCCAATTTCTCAAAGATGAAGGTTTAAAGTTAAAATAACCTTTACTACTTAACATTGATTCATTTTAGGCTGCTACGTAAATTTTAGATTCAAAATTCTCATTTCACAATTCATGTTCTTCATTCGAACTTACTATACACTTTCACCCTTGCTCGCGGTTCAAGAAACTCCGAACTATGACTTAATGAACATACATTATGACTCACCCCCGACTCAAGTATCCCGTCATGCTTTCAAAACACCAAAAAGCAACCGTTGATCCCGCGATCACCCTCAAACTTACCCCATATCTTAACGAGGCACACACACACTAAGTACTCTTCTTGCTTGCTCATTCCTTGCGAGACCAAAACAACCCAACGTACCCTTTTGCGACTCAAAATACTTACCCAAACCGACCCATGATCAAAGTTTACAAGATCCATTCGACACCTTAACACACATACCCACATGTAAACCTTTTTCCCATCCACGTACAAAACCAATTACGGGACACAAACATCACCAACCTTAACCTCGAAAGCGAATCGCATGCTAATTATTCAGTTTAGTAAACATCTTTGTAACCATCCTTGCATGTGACATGCATATATTACCTTCATTATAATACTTTTAATAACACAACGGCAACGAGATAAACATATTAAGGCTTCACATGACATGTTAGTAAACGAGGTAAACGTATTAGTGATTGATATATGTGTATAACATGACATGGTTTTACGATAATAATTAATTAACGAGACATGAATCCTTTTAATCTTGACATCAACAAACCAAAAACATGCAAGTCGAGAGGTTCAAAATCAGATTCAATAACAAGGTTTATAGTACATATTTATTCGACATATATAGAGCTTTATACCAAGATTTTATGTAGCAACATTCTAGGTATTTCATGGCTTTGTTTTAAACATTAATTGAGACATGTTTTAAGGTGACACAAAGCATGCGCATCTGCACATACCGACCGATTTATGATGGCAAAGGAGGAGACGAAAGTCATGAGGGTTACCTTGTGGCGTATGAAAAGATGGAGAAGAACAAGGATCGAACCAAACAACCAAGCACCTTGTGCCCTTGATACCTCACGACAACAGCAGCAACATAAACCCACGACAAAATCAAGCGCCCCACGTACCACCATACCCACGATATCAGCAACCAAAAGACCCCGTACAAACTCCTCTTGGATTTCTTTGTGTGTCGACAGAAAAATGGGACAGGGAAGAAGTTTTGCCGTCACTTTTTGTCTAGATGAATTAGGGTTTTGTGATTTGTTTGGGATAGGTAAATATGGTAGTTTACAATGAGAGTAATGGGAGAATTAAGTGGGACGAAATTCATGTATGTTAGACGTTTTCTTGTACCGAATTTAAGGGGATAAGGAAGACCAAGATCACATTTTATTTTCTTAGTAAAATTACTTGTTTACATTTATTTTAGATGTTTAATATAAATGCCACATTAAACCTTTAGATGTGTTATATATATTTGTGGTATAATGAAACTTTTATTTTCAATATCTTGCGTAAACATCATAAACTAAATGTCTAACGAAATTAACGAGCTCGCTTTATTTTCTGATTTTTGATAGAGGGCATTATGGTCATTTAGCGTGTTCACGAATTTTAGGGTTTTGACTAATGTTGGTACAATGGCCTGGTGTTGATCTTGAAAAAGATCAAAATTTGTAGTTTTTTTCTTAGTATGTTTGGCAAACTAACCGTACTTTTATATTAAAAGTGTAAAATGACTTCATTTATGAAAATAATCTCCGTAATCATTTAAAAGCTGATTTTGATAACTTATTTTTTGAGAACTTATTTTTTGAAAAATAGTTCATCATCTTTGTCACCCAAACAAAAATTATTTTTTGATGAGAACTTATTTTTTTTAAAATAATCTTTAGCTCTCATAATCTCCCATAATTCTTGATGCCAAACATACCCTTAATACAAATGAATCCATACCAATATTGTAAATACAAGATATATTGATTAAGACTCATTTGGTTTATAAATAGGTTTATGATTAGGATTTAGATTTTGATTTAAAATTGATTTATGATTTGTGTTTGAGGTAAAAGAAAATATTATATTTAATTTAAAAAATTATTTAAATAGCTAGTGAATGAAATAATAATTAAATTAATTATTTTATTAAATATAATAAAGAGATAGATAGAGTAAATAAAAAGCTGGTCACACAACTTTATTAAAAAAACTGACTACCTAGACGACTTTTACACAATCCTAAATTTTTGGATTAAAACCCAAATTCTAATTCCAAAGCTTAAAGCAAACATCTATTTTTTCTTTTGAACCCAAAATAACCCTATCCCCATCAACCAAACAGGCCCTAAGTGTGCTTATTTATGTCCTAATTTAAACTTATAATCACAAATTTGATGATAAAATTTGAAAAATTAAAGTGCTATCTATTACACTATTAATAATTTAGATTTACTACTTTTGAAAAACATATACCTACTGCGTTATAAAATATTTGAGACATGCTAAATAAGGAAGGTTTAAAATAATAAAAAATATTGGCTTGCTACAAAAATAATCACCGAGTACATGCCGTCGCATTACGCAAGTACACTTCTAATTATATTAGAATTAGAAAAGCATAGTTACACATAAAGTTACAAATCGTGAAGTTTTTCTATTATAAGGTAAACTCAACGATAGTTCTTAGGGTTTAACCACAACCATGAACAACCATGAAAAAAAGAAATCCGTCGAGCCACTATGGGCCGATCTTCCTTTAGATTGTCTTGTTAACATCTTCACTCGACTCACTCTCAAGGATCGATGGCTAAGCACAATGTTTGTTTGTAAATCATGGCTTCATGCAACAAAGGATCCTGAGCTTTACACTGTTTTTGATCTCGAATCATGTTTCATCGGACCTTAAGTGATCGATTCGATGTATCTGAACCAAAGCTGGTGGATTCGGCCCTCTGAATCGAAAATTTGGTGGACTCATGAATTTGAAATAAAAATCGATAACATGATCCGAGATGTGGTTGAATTGAGTAATGGAGGTCTTAAGGAGATTAGGGTTAGGCATTGCTCGATCATTCACTTTAAGCTCATTGCTCAAAGGTGCGTATTCATTTCATTATCATGATTTGGTACAAGAAATACCAATAGTTTGTTTTTTTAATGGCGATTATTTTATTCAAAATTAGCTAGAGAAATCACAAGAACAAGTCGGATATAAGATCCAATCGCGGCCATATATTGAGCGTAATTGTTTACTTTCGTATGATTATCAAACAGCGACAATGATTTTATCTCCTATGCCTAAAACTAAGTCAGATGCATTTGAACTTGAACATTTATTTTGAGAGGGGAGGGGGGGGGATTCGGAGATTTGTTTGTTTTATCAACTAAATTACGTCTAAAACCTATAATATTTACTTTAGTTACAACAATTTTATTTATTTTTATTTTTTGGAAAGGGGGGACACCCTCCCCTTCCCTAGTTCATACGAACTAGGTGATGAGTATGCGATACACTTTTGTTATTTACAAAACCATTAAACAATAGTACGACAATTCATTGGATGCTTGATAATGCATATGAGACCAATTTTTTACTTGATAATGCACGTGACCAATTTTTTAGTACCATTTTAGTCCTAGTATGGAGATGTGGAATCATTGGTCCCAAATATGAGTAGAGTCGATATATGAAATTGCAAAGTAAAACTAGATAACTTATTAATCGTCTAAAACTAGAATTACTTTACATATTGTCAAGTATATATAGGTATCGAAAGGACACAATCCAAAGCGACACAATGGTTGGTATATTAACCGCCATAACTAACTTCCAGAAAATAACTAACTAACTATCATAACCGTTATTCGGTTATTAAGTTTACAACGAGCAACTTTGGTCCTTGAAGTTTCTGTGTCTTCGAAATGGAGCAATGAATCGAGATTACATGCTCACATTCTCCTCCTTAATCTTGATCGTTGCTTCGTCCTAAGTCTTGAACTCCGAGCATTTGTCGCATAGTCACGAACTTGAGTCTTGGTAAGGCCTTTGTTAAAATATCCGCTCTTTGAAGTTCTCCACTTACGTGTTCCACTTTGATATGACCATTCTCTACGCATTCACAAATGAAATGATAGCGAATGTCTATGTGCTTGCTCCTCAATGAAAAGCGGGTTCTTTACGAGTGCTATAGGCGTCGTTGTCAACTCTAAGCGTTATCTTCTTTTCTTGATCCAGTTAATTCATCGAGTAATGCGTTTTAGCCATAAGGCTTGACATCTTTGCTGCAGTAGCCGCCATGAATTATGATTCACATGATGAGGCGCTCTTGTCGGTTGCTTTTGAGTACACCAGGTAATAGGTGACTCTCCAAAGTAAAATACTATTCCAGTGGTTCCTTTTCCTTGATCTGTTTTGATTCCATAACTACTGCGTTTTGTATCATGTAATCTTGCGACCTCTTCTTCTTGTATATTATTCCATGGTCTTTTCGTTCCTTTGATGTATCGGATTACTTGTTTCCACTTGCCTTCGGTGATGATCTTTCGGGTCTTGCATAAATCTCTTGAGTAGTCCAGAGTGAGTAACTAAGATCGGTCTTGTATGTAGTAAGTATCGAGACTTCCAATTAAGCCGGTAATAAGTTCGCGTCAACGGGTTTCCATCTTCCGCCTTGACCAACTTAGTCTTAGGGAGGGATCCATCGGTGTCTTCGTGTCATTATTGTCCGTCATGCTTGTCTCTTTTAAGATCTTGTTAATGTATCCTGTTTGCTTGATCGTAATCTCTCCTCACATGCATGTAACTTCTATCCCAAGGTAATATGCTAGCAACCCTAAGTCGCTCATTTCAAATTTATCTTCCATCTGGGATTTGAACAAGTCTACCTCCTTCTTTGGAGTGCCCGTGATTATCAAATCATCTACATATACTCCAACGATAAGTGTAGAAGTCTTGCTTCTCTTTGTATAGACTGCTTGTTCGAGATTACATTACTTAAAGTCTAATGACTTTAATGTTTGGTCAAGCTTCACGATCCAAGCTCTAAGTGCTTGTCTTAAGCCATACAAAGCTTTAGTTAGCTTGTAGACTTTTCCTAGGTTTCTGTTAATACAAATATCGTCATTAAACGTTATTTATATTTTTGATCTTTGCCTAAGTTTTGTTAACGACAAAAGTAAATTTAATTTATAAAAGCTTAAAGCTTGTCAAGTTTATTAGATATTAAAACAAGCTTTCTCAAACAATATATTCATCATTCAAGCATTTACAATTTTAATTAGTAACATCTTGATATGACTCTAATCATTATGTATGATAAGTAGTTTGTAGAATGTGTTAGGTTCTTAAAACCAAACACTACTTAAGCATTTGCATAATTCTATAAATAGTAATACAACATTTTGACATCATGTATTACATCATGGAAATCATTAGAAGATTCCATTAGATATTTTGTGAAGATTTGTACTCTTCATATCTTGCAAAATCTCTCTTAGATAGAGTTGACTTTAAGCAAGATTTGATATCTTGACTAAATTTGGCGGTACCATTTTGGTACCGGACGGAACCCTTTTAAAGGGTCCCGTCCGTAGGCAGCCTCCAATCCATTTTGGCTATAAATAGCAATGCCAAGCCAAGTAGTTTTACATCCCTTTCTAACATACTCTCATACATATCTTCTCTCTAACCTTTCTAACTCGGTTTCTTATCATATTAGTGATCTCTTTTGTAGCAAAGAAGATCAAGTCATATTCAAGCTTCCACAAGAAGTTGGAAGTCTTGTTTGTTTAGTGTTGTATGATCTAGTGTTGATCCATACTTCATTGTTGTATCAAACCATCATAATCTTGTGAGTGTGAGTGGTTAGTATTTTAGTCCTCAAAATACATTGTGTGTGGGAGTAGTTGTACCCTTGGAAAGAACTTGACATCTAGCTTAGTGTCGGAAATAGTGCTTGAAGTGTAAAGGTTTTCTCCGCCGGTGAAAGGAGCTTGTTGACTAGTGAAGTTAAACTCTCGAGTGTGAGACTCGGGGGGAGTGGAGTAGGGCAAGGAAAAAGAGTCCTTGTAGGCCGAACCACTATAAACAACTTGTTGTGGTTTGATCATTTCTTTCCTTATTTACTTATTACTTATTGCTTGCATATTTCATTAACACACTTAAGATCAATATCAATTGATCTTTCAATAAGTTCAAAACAAAGTTTTTTAATCGGTAAACTATTCAACCCCCGCTAGTTTTCTACAGGTTTCCTTGTTGAATGAAACCTTCAGGTTGTGTAACATAGACTTCTTCCTTCAATTCTCCATGTAAAAATGCTGATTTTACATCTAAGTAGTGTGCTTGCCATCCATGATATCTTGCTAGTGCTAATATCAATTGAACTGTCTCTATCCTACAAGCTGGTGCAAACACCTCATCGAAGTCTATTCCTTGTTCTTGTACATAACCTTTTGCTACTAATCTTGCTTTATACTTTATGATCCTTCCTTGTGCATCTCTCTTGGTTTTATAAACCCATTTGAGTCCTATTGCCTTCTGATTTTCGGGCAATGTGTTATTTTTGTTGATTGAATCTAATTCAATTTCCATGGTCTCAATCCACTTCTCATCTTTTGATGCTTCCTTGTAATTACGGGGTTCTTCTTCTGTGAAAAATAAGCTTGGTGCTTCTACTTCACGTACAGTTTGGTAGATTTCCCTAATATTCTTTAAACCTTGTATAGGTCTATGATCAAATCTAGGATCTGAGCTTTCGAATGAACTTATAGTAGCTCCTTCTTCATCTTCTGAGTTAGGGTTGTAAGTGTATGATGGTGGTGTGATTGGTGAGGTGGAGTGCGGTATAGGTTCTTGTTCTTGATCACGTGTTCTCGGTGTTTTCTATGTTGGATGGTGTAGGATTATCATAGTCAACTCCATTTATTACAAAGCTAGTCCAAAACGTATCCTCGGTACTTGTATCCTCTTCATTATTATTCCAATCCCACGGTTTCGTTTCCATGAACTTTACATCCCTACTAACGTGTTTCTTCTTTCCTCTTTGGATCATATAGCCTACATGCTTTTGATCCTTCTTCAACTCCTAAGTAAATCATTGGAATGCTCCTATCATCCAGCTTCTTCAAGTGAGGTATCGTTACCTTAACATAAGTTGTGCATCCGAATATTCTTAGGTATTCTAGGTTTGGTTTTCTGTTGTAGTGGGCTTCATATGGTGTTTTATCTTCCAGGGCTTTCGTTGGTACCCTGTTAAGTATGTAAATGGCGTGTCTTTGCCTTCAGCCCAAAAGTTAAGGGTAACTTCATTGCTTTCATCATACTCCTAGTCGTTGATAACAACATTTCTATTTCTCCTCTCTACTACACCATTACTGCTGCGGTGAGTATGGTCTTTGTCAATTGTCTCTCTATTCCATTTTCCTTAGAGTATTTGGTGAATTCATGTGATGTAAATTCACCTCCTCTATCAGTTCTTAGCATCTTTATTTTCGACTTCAACTTTGATTCAATTTTCCGTCTAAATTCTTTGAATGTGCTAAATGCTTGATCTTTCGAGTTTAGAAAGTAAGCCCACATAAACGTGTGCATCATCTACTAATAAGAAGATGAGCTTCTTTCTGGAGTGTGTTGTTGGACTTATGGGACCACAAAGATCTCCATATACTAAGTCCAACGGGTTCTTTGATCTGAATTTATCTTGGTTTGGAAATGATGTTACGATGTGTTTTCTAATAAACATGCATCACGCATTTGTCTGCATGTTTTATTCTCGATATTCATCCACTAGACCTTTCTTTGTCATTTTTTCTATTGCGTCAAAGTTCAGGTGACCTAATCTAGCATGCCATAACCATGCTTGGTCATCTCGTTTGCTAAAAAGACATATAGGTGCTACTATATGTAATCTAATAAATAAATTCGATTCTTAGATCGTTCTACTTTCATCAACAACTTCTTGTTCTTATCATACAAAGTTAGTAAATTTCCATCCATTATGATCTTGCAACCTATTTACGTAAGTTTTCCTAGACTAAGTATGTTGCTCTTGAGGTTTGGAATGTAGTAAACATCGAAATCATCTTACATTTGTAGATTTCTACATCCTAATAATATTGAACCTCTACCCTTTATCTCTACATACGATCCATCTCCAAAGCGGCGATGCAGTGATGCTTTAGTCAATATCTTTAAAATGGCCTTTGGTGCCCGACATATGGTTACTTGCACCATTATCTAAATACCATATGCTAGCATGCACATTTCGTAGCATATTTTTACGGGGTGTACTTGTTCTTCATTTAACAAGATTTCTTGCTGTAGCCATTAGTAATGATGGTACATAGTCTTCTAAGATAAGGTTTGATTGTTCACGAGTTGTTGATGGTTTTCTACATTCATTCTTTTACATGTCCTAGTTTTCCACATGTTATAACATGTAATTTTACTCTTATCCATCCTCGTTTTCCATTATTGGATTTATCTATTGGAAATGAGTTTCTTCCATTCAAAAGATATAGATCTTTGTTTTATTATTGTTAAAGGAGATTTTAGTTCTACAACAAAGGATATTTCCGTTGATGAACAAAAGAAACTAGTTGCTAAAAATAATGAAGCTAAAATGATGCTTTATAATGCTTTACCTAGAAAAGAATATGAAAGAATTTTTATGTGTGAAACCGCCAAAGATATTTGGGAATCTTTAATTGTTACACATCAAGGTAATTCACAAGTCAAGGATAACAAAATTGATCTTCTTGTTCAACAATATGAACAATTTGTTATCCCTGAAGATGAAACCATTGATTGTGGCTTTGCTCGTTT
This sequence comes from Chrysanthemum makinoi, assembly GCA_910596185.1. Classification (NCBI taxonomy): domain Eukaryota; kingdom Viridiplantae; phylum Streptophyta; class Magnoliopsida; order Asterales; family Asteraceae; genus Chrysanthemum; species Chrysanthemum makinoi. The sequence continues at coordinate 44,657,454 of OU343221.1, forward strand.
AACACTATTATTACATCACTTAAAGCACTTGATGAATCTTTTAAGTAGTAAGAACTTTGTCGGGAAATTTCTTAGAGCACTCCATCCCAAATGGAGAGCTAAAGTGACCGCTATTGAAGAATCAAAAGATCTCTCAATAATGTCACTAGACGAGCTAATTGGCAACCTCAAAGTTCACGAAATGGTAATGGAAAAGGATTCGGAGATCATCAAAGGAAGAAAGGAGAAGATCAAATCTGTTGCTCTTAAAGCAAAGCGGAATCAAGCGATGATGGTGAATCTTGTTCCGATAGTGAAGATGAGGAGTATGCCATGGCGTTAGAGATTTCAAGAAGTTCTTTAGAAGAAGAGGAAAGTTTGTAAGATAACCTCGAGAAGAAAAAAGCCATTCGAAAGATCGGGATGATAAGAAGATTAAAGGTGAAAGAAAGTGTTTTAGATGTGGTGATGCAAGTCATCTCATAGGAGAATGTCCCAAGCCACCTAAAAGCAAAACTCAACGAGCTTTTGTAAGTGGTGCTTGGAGTGATAGTGAAGACGATGAAGAATCAAGCAAGGAAGAGATCGCCCTAATGGCACATGAGTCAAATGAGGTACTTTCCGACTCTTCTTATTCTTCTATAGATGATGACACTTTGCAAAAACAATATAATCAATTGTGTGAGCTAAGTCTAAAAATCATAACTAAAAATAAATTTCTAAAAACCAAAAAGGAGTTTTTGGAAAATGAGGTATATGAGTTAAAAGAAAAAGCAAAACGACTTGAAAAAGGAAAAGCAAATGGCGATGATTGTAAATCATGTCAAGAGCTTAATCTTGAAATAGAAAAACTAAAGCTCACACAAGAAGTTTTAATAGAAAATAATTCTAAGTTTAAAAGGTTTAACAAAAACATCGCTCTTGCCGATGAAATAGTTAAAATCCATAAAACACCCGGAGACATGAATGGGCTAGGTTTTAATGAAGTATTAATTCCAAAGAGTCAAAACAAAGCGGCGAAAAAGGCGAACATTCATCAAAAGCTGCTGTACATGCAGCCACGGACGAGACGGAACCAAAATAAGGGTTCCGTCCGTTGTGCAAAATGGTACCGTGGGTACTTCAGTGAGAACGAGAATGTTATACGGACCGTCTTGAATTTGTTAAAGTAACAAAGAAAACCAATGATAATGTTAAACTAAAACCGCCATTATATCAGAGTAGGACTTGTTAAAAATGAATTTAGATCAAAAACTACTCAACAACGATATAAAACTTCCTTTGCCAAACGCCCCTTTCCTAAGAGCAACCACAACGTTCAACCTAACTACCAACACAACGGTTGGAATCAAAACTTTCCTAGACCATATCAAACTTCCGATTACATGCCATGGAACCCTTACCCATCATTTCCATACATGAATCAAATAAATGATATGTTTAACCCAAACGGACCCATGAGATATTGGGGACCAAATGTTTGAGTTATTTGCTTCTTAGGTATGCTTGAAAGTTGGATTGGAACCCGATGAATGGATAAAAGATAGTGGATGCTCACGACACATGACGGGCAACAAAAGTCTCTTCTCATCATACCAAGAGTAGGACGGAGGTAATGTCACTTTCGGTAGCAATCTCAAAAGCAAAATCATTGGCAAAGGTGCGATTGCTCATAACTCTCTAACTATTGAAAATGTTGCTCATGTGGATAGGTTAGGATTTAATCTACTTAGTATTAGCCAACTATGTGATAAAAAGTATAAAGTACTATTTGATGAAAATGGTAGTAAAATACTAAAAGATGGTATCACCATAGCTAAAGGAGTTAGGAAAAATAACATATACGTCATGAAAATAGATTAAACATATAATGACAAACTTTGCTTAACAACATTAGACGATAGCTCATCTCTTTGGCATAGGCGCTTAGGTCACGCTAATATGAGACTTATACAAAACCTATCTTCAAAAGAGTTGGTTAGAAATTTACCAAAACTAAAATATGACCAACATTTTTGCGGCGCTTGCAAAATTGGTAAACAAACACATAGTAGTCACAAATCTAAAAATATGGTGTCCACATCTAAGTGTCTAGAATTATTACATATGGACTTGTTTGGACCATCCGCTATAAGAAGCTATGGAGGCAACTTATACACTTTGGTCATAGTAGATGATTACTCAAGGTTTACTTGGACGTTATTTTTGAAAACCAAAAATGAAGCTTTTGATAAATTTGAAATACTTAGCAAGAAAATTCAAAATCTTCTAGGTGTCAAAATTGTGTCGATTCGAACGGATCATGGTCGTGAATTTGACAACGAAACTCAATTTGGAAACTTTTGTGATACAAATGGTATAACACATAACTTTTCCGCTCCACGAACACCTCAATCAAATGGAGTAGTAGAGCGTAAAAATAGAACAATTCAAGAAATGAGTAGAACAATGCTTAATGAACAAAACATTCCTCAAAAGTTTTGGTGTAACGCCGTTGACACTTCTACATATATTTTAAATAGAGTACTAATACGTCCTTTCTAAACAAAACACCATATGAACTTTATAAAGGTAAAAAGCCAACATTAGGATATTTTAAAGTCTTTGGTTGTAAATGTTTTATTCTTAATACTAAGGATTATCTCACCAAGTTTGACCCAAAGTCTTATGAAGGTGTATTTCTTGGTTACTCTCAAACTAGTAAAGCTTACATTGTCCTTAATAAAGAAACAATGATAGTCGAGGAATGTTGAACATAACATTTGTGAAAGTCACCTCCTCTAAGACATCACCTTTGGTAGATGATGACTTAGTTGAAAGTCAAATAATAGAAAGTCAAATTAATAATAACAAGGAAGATGAACCATTAAATAAGGAAATTGTCAACATCAAAGAATCTAAAAGTCATCCATTAGAAAAGGTCATAGGACAACTTAATCAAAGAACCTTAAGGTCACAAGCTCAAAATCAAAGTAATCATTTTTGTTTTGTATCCACCATTGAACCCAAAACCATAAATGAAGCAATAAAAGATGAATCATGGGTAATTGCCATGCAAGAAGAATTAAACCAATTAGTTAGAAATGATGTTTGGAAACTAGTTCCAAAACCCAAAGATCAAACTATAATTGGAACAAAATGGGTCTTTCGAAACAAAATGGATGAAAATGGTATAGTATCTAGAAACAAAGCTAGGCTTGTTGCACAAGGTTATAATCAACAAGAAGGAATTGACTATGATGAAACTTATGCAACGGTAGCTAGACTTGAATCTATTAGAATATTACTTGCTTATGCATGTGCTTATGACTTTAAATTATTTCAAATGGATGTTAAAAGTGCTTTCCTTAATGGGTTTATTAACGAAGAAGTGTATGTTGCTCAACCTCCGGTTTTACCGACTTTGAGAAACCACATCATGTCTTCAAACTCAAGAAAGCATTATATGGCCTTAAACAAGCACCTAAAGCTTGGTATGACCGTCTTAAGACTTTTCTTATTGATAACAAATATACTATGGGATTAGTAGCTAATACTCTTTTTACTAAGGAAAAGGAATCACAAATTATTATTGTTCAAATATACGTTGATGACATTATATTCGGATCAACTTGTCAAGAACTATGTAATGATTTCTCTAAAATCATGCATGACGAGTTTGAAATGAGTATGATGGGTGAGTTAAACTTCTTTCTAGGACTTCAAATTAAACAACTAGAAGATGGTATTTTCTTTAACCAATCTAAATATATAAAAGACATGCTTAAGAAATTTGGTCTTGAAGATTCCAAACCAACTAAAACACCCATGTCCTCGGACACTAAACTCACCAAGGGCGAAGAAGGTGAATCCGTAGATAACACTAAATATAGAGGAATGATTGGTAGCCTACTCTATCTTACGGCTAGTAGACCCGACATTATGTTTAGTGTTTGTCTATGTGCTCGCTTTCAAGAAAACCCAAAGGCATCACACTTAGAAGCCTTAAAAGGATTTTTAGATACATTAAGGGAACAACGTGTTTAGGATTATGGTATCCCAAAGGAACGGGTATAGAAACCATAGTGTATGCCGATTCGGATCATGCCGGTGATTATGTCGATAGAAAAAGTACAAGTGGTATTTGCACTTTTGTTGGACATTGTCTCACCTCATGGTTTGCAAAGAAGCAAACGGTTTTAGCCATCTCTACTCTGAAGCGAATACGTCTCGTAGGAAAAGCATGTCAACAAGCTCTTTGGATGAAGCAAGCTCTCGTAGACTACGGAATTCATCTCAACGACATTGTGATACTTTGCGACAACAAAGGAGCCATCGATCTCAGCAAGAATCCCGTTCAACATGCTCGTACAAAACATATTGAAATCCGTCATCACTTTCTTCGCGACAATGTTCAAAAAGGAAACATTTCAATTGAGAAAGTATCCTCCGAAGACAACATTGCCGACATCTTTACTAAACCTCTTAAGCGAGAACCTTTTAATCTTCTTAGACTTGGTTTAGGGTTAATGGAACCAAACATGTAGGATAAACATAGCCTAAAACATTAGATTAGTCAAACCAAAACATTTTGCCTTGTATACGCTCTTTGTAGCCACGGCACCAAAGCGACAACAGGACGGAACCAATTATTTGGTGCCGTCGGTCGTGGTGCCTACTGAAAGCAAAACGCTATATACATAACATCCTCTTCCTCACAACCCACTTTACCAAAACGTGTAAAACTTAAACCAAGCTCATTATTGTCATCTTTCCACTCACTAATCACTGAAGATAACATCATTGTAAGTATCCTAACTACATTTCATCTCTTAATTTTGAGTCTAGGATTCTTATTTATGCACAAAACTATCACAAATTATTACATGGGGTGTTATGTATGTTTTATACCAAATATGAATTCAATTGGCAAATTGCATAACTAGTCATTCAAATTAGGTACTACATTATCATATTGCATAAACAAATCATGTTTCCCACTAATTGATAGATAATAAATATAAGGCCTTATTCAAACAACCAAACACCCCATGTCAAAAGTTTTGAAAAGCTTCTCACTTGTAGGAAAACATTTTTCATTGCTAATACAAATAGAAACGTTAAATTTTCATCACTTGCATGCTCTTGAATACTAAAGGTATTGCATAACTAATATGCACTCCCGGGTATATTCAAATGTAGCCACATTGAATTAGGAGCATTTGGGTTATCTCATGGTATTTGCCAAACATCCCACTAAAACCATTTTGTGCATAAAATGAGTCGAGATAACCGCAACTCCAAATTGTTTTCATATAGGCACACACTAGAATCAAAAGCGTTGAAATTTATCTTAATTTTTTAACATATTAATTCTTGTCCTTAGGAATAACCATGGTAGCCGCAAGATTCTATGATCACAAAGACACCCTTAACTACATTCCCAAACACCACAAAACCAAAGGACTTACCAAGGAACAAGTAGAAATATTTAGGGGTCTAGAATCAAGGTATTTCCATGAGGGTAGAACCATTCACCCATCCTTCCTTGAGCATACCAATCTTCGTGAAGAACTAGCCGCCATTCAATTCGATTGTCTTCTTGACATTGATGAACCAATTTGTCCTAGGTTTGTGTTAGAATTCTATGCTAGTGTGACCGGTTTTAGTGATGAAGATGATGATGAATTTTGTCTTAGCTTTAGAATCAACCAAAATGACTACACCATCACCTTAAGCGAATTTGCTAGAGTACTAGGAATTCCCAACCGAGGAACTTGTGTCTATACGGATAAGTGGTCACTCACCGCCCTTGATGCAATCAATGACCGCACTTCTCCCTATCTAACCCGTTTGGCCGATAAGGATGTCATCCGTGAACACCTTTTAACCCAAAAAGTGATACAACCCGAGTAACCCGAAAGGGAAAAGAGGTAGACCGAGATCCATATGGAATGGAGCTAAATGAACTTAAGCACGAATTTAAGAAATGGGAGGAGTTACTTAGAGCAACCGTCATTAGCACCATAGGGAATAGGGATCACATAAAGCGCTTGTCTTTGCCACATGCTCTACAACTTGTCCACCCGACAACCATTCAACTTAGCCTACTACATAGCTAGGAGAATGATTGATATTCCAACTCAAGGATCCGTTGCTCTTCCATACGGGATGCTTCTCACCCGTCTCTATAGAAACTTCGCTCCAATTCCACCAACTCCAAAAGGGATGCACCTTCACTATGAGCTCATCCCTCACATCTTTGTACCTTTGAGTGATGCAAGAGTTGCTAAGACAAAAGGCAAGAGAGCAAAACCTCCAACTCCATCATCATCATCATCAAATAGCTCCGAGGATGGTCTTCCAAGCTCTCGTCTTCCGCCTCATGAGTATTATGCATCTCTTCCCGAAATAGAGAATGAATCAGCAGAATTCAAGCAAACTAAGGGAATGTTCAAGTGCCTTGGTAGGATGATGAACAAGATTTACAAGAAATTGGACAAATAAGGGTACTTTAAGGAGTGTTTGGAACAATGCATTATCGTTAATGTTTGATACTATTTAGTTGTTTTTATTATGTAGGATGATAATATAACTTGAAACAATGTTGTATGCTAACAATCTCATGCAGGGGATAGCACAAGTATGCTATCAAATTTTACCCATTTTCACTATATTGTGAAAATCAATAAGCCTTGCTCAAAATCTATGCTCCACTATGTTTACATATGTGTTATTTACTTTTCCTAACTAGAAATGTTTAGTATAACAATTTTTGAGAAAAATTTCAGGTTTCGGAAATTTCCCGACACCTAAAACGAACTCGTCCATATTTCGACCTCACGGATCGGACGGCACCATAATTTTGGTACCGTCCTTTATGTAATTTGGTACCGTCATACATGAGGCGGACCAGACGGCACCCTCTTTAGGGTACCGTCGTGTATGATTTTGGTGCCGTGGATCCTCCAGGTAATTTTCTGAATTTCGACTCTTTCGTGATTCCAAATTATCTTCCATCACTTATAAATCAATCTTAACTAGTTTATACTGGTATTAGAACTAGTATTATTTACTAAGGTGTATAAGAAATCCATTTCCCACCAAAATTCAAAAATTTGAAAAATCCACCCAAGGAGCCCTTTGGCATAAAGGAAGGAACCAAAATTTTGGTACCTTCAAATCCGTGGGTAATCTGAATATTAGGAAATTCCACTCACTAGAACACATTTATTGCATATCTTTTCTTCTTCACTCCATCTTCTTTGTATGGATTGACTTGGGTGATATGACTAGCATTCAACCCACTTCCAAATCATTAGGAACCTCATCTCTTCAATGGTTTAACATCAAATCAAACACATTTCTCAACATTTTTTTAACCTCTATAAATTGAAAGGCTTTACCATGATCATCCTCACACCTTCTTCATTCTCATTACTATCTAGCAAATCAAAACCCAAGTTAAAAATGACTAAATCATCACCAAAACCTTGCAAGAAAACCGCTAGAATGGGCGTAAGGCCTTGTTGTTTTGTTCATCTTAGCTCATCATCCGAATCTTCACCACTTACAATTTCATCTCCCATTAGAGATGATACACTTCTTACCTTAGCTACACCCACTTCATCACACATTGTGATCACCACTCCACCACCAACAAAAACACCTACTTCACCTCCACAGGCACCCATCCAAACATCCAAAACACCCTCACCACCTTCACCAAGGTCTCCCACTCTCACTTCCATGGAGTTATTTTCAACTCCACCAACATCACCAAATCCTTTCCTAGAGGACTTGGAAGACTTGCCTCCTAGGCCAAGTCATCCACCACCATTGCCATCTTTTTGCACAATTGAGCGAATGGCTCATGAGTCACCTCGGTCATCCATTGACCCAAACGCCCCATTAGGGCCAAGACCTCTCCTTTTCCACCCCATTCACAAGGACATTCATGGTCCTTTATACGGGGATCATCCACTTCCATCATCAATGTCCCCTCATATTGAGGACATTCCGGAAAGCATGTGGGATGACAATCCCACTAGAGAGGAGATTCAAGCCGAACTCCACAACCTCCACCCATTCAAAGGCATGGTGGATTCTCACTTAAGTGAGACAATGCAAATGCAAAATGCTTTGCTTGCATCCATCATGACCACTCCAAACATTCCCAACACCACCAACACATCCACCATTCCACCACCACAACCTCCCCAAACTTTCTACCCTCCAAGGCATGGTTGCTCAACTTGTGAGCAAACGGGTCAAACCGTGGAACGGACCTGGGTTATGGTCCATGACTTCCACGAAGAAATGAGGTTCATCCTCAACCACATTCTTGAGCGTCTCAGCGCTCTTTCCCATCCACCATCACTTTAGGATGGTTTTAGAATAGTTTTTCTTTTATTTGCTTTCTTAGGATAATTTTTTTTTTCTTGTACTAGAAACACATCATTGTGTTCTCTTTTCATGATCTTTATTCATGAAAAATTTTAACTAATGAATGTTGTTTATCATATTGTTTGTGTCATTACATAGTGCTTGGAAATGCTTGTGAATGATCATTATTACTAACATTTTTTGTAGCTTTATTTTCACAATCCATGTATCTTCCCATAAAAGCACCCAATTTAGGGGAGCTTTGAACAAGGGGGAGATAATAGCTCGGGCTCATTACATTCCGCATAGCCTCTTCTTTTGGTTGAGACAAAAAGGGGAAAAATATAGAACTTTGAAATTATTCATATTTGACTTTTTTGAAAAGTCAAATTTGCATACATTTGACTTTCTAAAAAGTCAAACAGGAACCCTCATTGATAATACTTGACTTTCTGAAAAGTCAAATTTCATACACTTACATTATCATTTCCTTTTCAAGTTCTAAAACTAATATTTTTATAACTCTTGTACAAACTTTGTTTCTTTTATAAAAATAAAATTTATATTTTGTCCTCAACAAAAAGGGGAGATTGTTAATACAAATATCGTCATTAAGCGTTATTTATATTTTTGATCTTTGCCTAAGTTTTGTTAACGACAAAAGTAAATTTAATTTATAAAAGCTTAAAGCTTGTCAAGTTTATTAGATATTAAAACAAGCTTTCTCAAACAATATATTCATCATTCAAGCATTTACAATTTTAATTAGTAACATCTTGATATGACTCTAATCATTATGCTGTAACCATCCTTGCATGTGACATGCATATATTACCTTCGTATAATACTTTTAATAACACAACGGCAACGAGATAAACATATTAAGGCTTCACATGACATGTTAGTAAACGAGGTAAACGTATTAGTGATTGATATATGTGTATAACATGACATGGTTTTTTCGATAATAATTAATTAACGAGACATGAATCCTTTTAATCTTGACATCAACAAACCAAAAACATGCAAGTCGAGAGGTTCAAAATCAGATTCAATAACAAGGTTTATAGTACATATTTATTCGACATATATAGAGCTTTATACCAAGATTTTATGTAGCAACATTCTAGGTATTTCATGGCTTTGTTTTTAACATTAATTGAGACATGTTTTAAGGTGACACAGAGCATGCGCATCTGCATACCGACCCAGATTTATGATGGCAAAAGTGTGAGGCGAAAGTCATGAGGGTTACCTTGTAGTGAAAAGATGGAGAAGAACAAGGATCGAACCAAACAACCAAGCACCTTGTGCCGATACCTCACGACAGCGGCAAAGAAGAACATAAACCCACGACAAAATCAAAGCCACTTACCATTCCCCTTACCCCGTATACGACTCAAGCAACCAAAAGACCGTACAAACTCCTCTTGGATTTCTTTGTGTGTCGACGAGAAAAAATGGGACGGGGAAGAAGTTTTGCCGTCACTTTTTGTCTAGATGAATTAGGGTTTTGTGATTTGTTTGGGATAGGTAAATATGGTAGTTTACAATGAGAGTAATCGGGAGGAATTAAGTGGGGCCGAAATTCATGTATGTTAGGCGTTTTCTTGTAGAATTTAAGGGGATAAGGAAGACCAAGATCACATTTTATTTTCTTAGTAAAATTACTTGTTTACATTTATTTTAGATGTTTAATATAAATGCCACATTAAACCTTTAGATGTGTTATATATATTTGTGGTATAATGAAACTTTTATTTTCAATATCTTGCGTAAACATCATAAACTAAATGTCTACTTGAAATTAACGAGCTTCGCTTTATTTTCTGATTTTTGATAGGGCATTATGGTCATTTAGCGCGTGTTCCGCAATTTTAGGGTTTCTGACTAATGTTGGTACAATGGCGAGGTGTTGATCTTTGAAAAGATCAAAATTTGTAGTTTTCTTAGTATGTTTGGCAAACTAATTACTTTTATATTAAAGTGTAAAATGACTTCATTTATGAAAATAATCTCCGTAATCATTTAAAAGCTGATTTTGATAACTTATTTTTTGAGAACTTATTTTTGAAAAATAGTTCATCATCTTTGTCACCCAAACAAAAATTATTTTTTGATGAGAACTTATTTTTTTTAAAATAATCTTTAGCTCTCATAATCTCCCATAATTCTTGATGCCAAACATACCCTTAATACAAATGAATCCATACCAATATTGTAAATACAAGATATATTGATTAAGACTCATTTGGTTTATAAATAGGTTTATGATTAGGATTTAGATTTTGATTTAAAATTGATTTATGATTTGTGTTTGAGGTAAAAGAAAATATTATATTTAATTTAAAAAATTATTTAAATAGCTAGTGAATGAAATAATAATTAAATTAATTATTTTATTAAATATAATAAAGAGATAGATAGAGTAAATAAAAATTTGGTCACACAACTTTATTAAAAAAGCTGACTACCTAGGCGACTTTTACACAATCCTAAATTTTTGGATTAAAACCCAAATTCTAATTCCAAAGCTTAAAGCAAACATCTATTTTTCTTTTTGAACCCAAAATAACCCTATCCCCATCAACCAAACAGGCCCTAAGTGTGCTTATTTATGTCCTAATTTAAACTTATAATCACAAATTTGATGATAAAATTTGAAAAATTAAAGTGCTATCTATTACACTATTAATAATTTAGATTTACTACTTTTGAAAAACATATACCTACTGCGTTATAAAATATTTGAGACATGCTAAATAAGGAAGGTTTAAAATAATAAAAAATATTGGCTTGCTACAAAAATAATCACCGAGTACATGCCGTCGCATTACGCAAGTACACTTCTAATTATATTAGAATTAGAAAAGCATAGTTACACATAAAGTTACAAATCGTGAAGTTTTTCTATTATAAGGTAAACTCAACGATAGTTCTTAGGGTTTAACCACAACCATGAACAACCATGAAAAAAAGAAATCCGTCGAGCCACTATGGGCCGATCTTCCTTTAGATTGTCTTGTTAACATCTTCACTCGACTCACTCTCAAGGATCGATGGCTAAGCACAATGTTTGTTTGTAAATCATGGCTTCATGCAACAAAGGATCCTGAGCTTTACACTGTTTTTGATCTCGAATCATGTTTCATCGACGCAAGTGATCAGTTCGATGTATCTGAACCAAAACGCTGGTGGATTCGGCCCTCTGAATCGAAAAGCTGGTGGACTCATGAATTTGAAATAAAAATCGATAACATGATCCGAGATGTGGTTGAATTGAGTAATGGAGGTCTTAAGGAGATTAGGGTTAGGCATTGCTCTGATCATTCACTTTCGCTCATTGCTCAAAGGTACGTATTCTGTTTCATTATCATGATTTGGTACAAGAAATACCAATAGTTTGTTTTTTTAATGGCGATTATTTTATTCAAAATTAGCTAGAGAAATCACAAGAACAAGTCGGATATAAGATCCAATCACTGGCCATATATTGAACGTAATTGTTTACTCGTATGATTATCAAACACGCGACAATGATTTTATCTCCTATGCCTAAAACTAAGTCATTGGTGAACTTGAACATTTATTTTGAGAGGGAGGGATTCGGATTTGTTTGTTTTATCAACTAAATTACGTCTAAAACCTATAATATTTACTTTAGTTACAACAATTTTATTTATTTTTATTTTTTGGAAAGGGGGGACACCCTCCCCTTCCCTAGTTCCGCCCCTGAACTAGGTGATAGTACGTACACTTTTGTTATTTACAAAACCATTAAACAATAGTACAACAATTCATTGGATGCTTGATAATGCATATGAGACCAATTTTTTACTTGATAATGCACGTGACCAATTTTTTAGTACCATTTTAGTCCTAGTATGGAGATGTGGAATCTGTTGGTCCCAAATATGAGTAGAGTCGATATATGAAATTGCAAAGTAAAACTAGATAACTTATTAATCGTCTAAAACTAGAATTGATACATTTTATTGTCAAGTATATATAGGTATCGAAGGACACAATCCAAGCGACACAATGGTTGGGTATATTAACATACATAACTAACTTCAGAAGAAAATAACTAACTAACTATCATAACCGTTATTCGGTTATTAAGTTTACAACGAGCAACTTTGGTCCTTGAAGTTTCTGTGTCTTCGAAATGAAGCAATGAATCGAGATTACATGCTCACATTCTCCTCCTTAATCTTGATCGTTGCTTCGTCCTAAGTCTTGAACTCCGAGCATTTGTCGCATAGTCACGAACTTGAGTCTTGGTAAGGCCTTTGTTAAAATATCCGCTCTTTGAAGTTCTCCACTTACGTGTTCCACTTTGATATGACCATTCTCTACGCATTCACAAATGAAATGATAGCGAATGTCTATGTGCTTGCTCCTTCAATGAACGGGTTCTTACGAGTGCTATAGGCGATACGTTGTCAACTCTAAGCGTTATCTTTACTTCTTGATCCAGTTAATTCGAAAAGTGTCGTTTTAGCCATAAGGCTTGACATCTTTCTGCTGCAGTATGGCGCCATGAATTATGATTCACATGATGAGGCGCTCTTTGTCGGTTGCTTTAGTACACCAGTAATAGGTGACTCTCCAGTAAAATACTATTCCGGTGGTTCCTTTTCCTTGACTGTATTGATTCCATAACTACTGTTGTATCATGTAATCTTGCGACCTCCTTCTTTCTTGTATATTATTCCATGGTCTTTCGTTCCTTTGATGTATCGGATTACTTGTTTCACTGCCTTTAGGTGATGATCTTTCAGGTCTTGCATAAATCTCTTGAGTAACCGATTCCGACGAGTAACTAAGATCTGGTCTTGTATGTAGTAAGTATCTCGAGACTTCCAATTAAGCCGGTAATAAGTTGCGTCAATTGGGTTTCCATCTTCGCCTTGACCAACTTAGTGCGGGATCCATCGGTGTCTTAATTGTCATTATTGTCGTCATGCTTGTCTCTTTTAAGATCTTGTTAATGTATCCTGTTTGCTTGATCGTAATCTCTCCTCACTGCATTATGTAACTTCTATCCCAAGGTAATATGCTAGCAACCCTAAGTTGCTCATTTCAAATTTATCTTCCATCTGGGATTTGAACAAGTCTACCTCCTTCTTTGGAGTGCCCGTGATTATCAAATCATCTACATATACTCCAACGATAAGTGTAGAAGTCTTGCTTCTATTTGTATGAAGCTGCTTGTTGAGATTACATTACTTAAAGTCTAATGACTTTAATGTTTGTTCAAGCTTCACGATCCAAGCTCTAAGTGCTTGTCTTAAGCCATACAAAGCTTTAGTTAGCTTGTAGACTTTTCCTAGGTTTCTGTTAATACAAATATCGTCATTAAACGTTATTTATATTTTTGATCTTTGCCTAAGTTTTGTTAACGACAAAAGTAAATTTAATTTATAAAAGCTTAAAGCTTGTCAAGTTTATTAGATATTAAAACAAGCTTTCTCAAACAATATATTCATCATTCAAGCATTTACAATTTTAATTAGTAACATCTTGATATGACTCTAATCATTATGTATGATAAGTAGTTTGTAGAATGTGTTAGGTTCTTAAAACCAAACACTACTTAAGCATTTGCATAATTCTATAAATAGTAATACAACATTTTGACATCATGTATTACATCATGGAAATCATTAGAAGATTCCATTAGATATTTTGTGAAGATTTGTACTCTTCATATCTTGCAAAATCTCTGTTAGATAGAGTTGACTTTAAGCAAGATTTGATATCTTGGTATGTCAGACTTGGTGTACCATTTTGGTACGGACGGAACCCTTTTAAGGGGTCCGCCGTCCGTGGGCGCTCCTGTCCATTTTGGCTATAAATAGCAATGCCAAGCCAAGTAGTTTTACATCCCTTTCTAACATACTCTCATACATATCTTCTCTCTAACCTTTCTAACTCAGTTTCTTATCATATTAGTGATCTCTTTTGTAGCAAAGAAGATCAAGTCATATTCAAGCTTCAACGAGAAGTTGGAAGTCTTGTTTGTTTAGTGTTGTATGATCTAGTGTTGATCCATACTTCATTGTTGTATCAAACCATCATAATCTTGTGAGTGTGAGTGGTTAGTATTTTTAGTCCTCAAAATACATTGTGTGTGGGAGTAGTTGTACCCTTGGAAAGAACTCGACATCTAGCTTAGTGTAGGAAATAGTGTAAGCGAAGTGTAAAGGTTTTCTCCCACGTGAAAGGAGCTTGTTGACTAGTGAAGTTAAACACTCGAGTGTGAGACTCGGGGAGTGGAGTAGGGCAAGGAAAAAGAGTCCTTGTAGGCCGAACCACTATAAACAACTTGTTGTGGTTTGATCATTTCTTTCCTTATTTACTTATTACTTATTGCTTGCATATTTCATTAACACACTTAAGATCAATATCAATTGATCTTTCAATAAGTTTCAAAACAAAGTTTTTAATCGGTAAACTATTCAACCCCCCTTCTAGTTTTCTACAGTTTCCTTGTTGAATGAAACCTTCAGGTTGTGTAACATAGACTTCTTCCTTCAATTCTCCATGTAAAAATGCTGATTTTACATCTAAGTAGTGTACTTGCCATCCATGATATGCTGCTAGTGCTAATATCAATTGAACTGTCTCTATCCTAGCAACTGGTGCAAACACCTCATCGAAGTCTATTCCTTGTTCTTGTACATAACCTTTTGCTACTAATCTTGCTTTATACTTTATGATCCTTCCTTGTGCATCTCTCTTGGTTTTATAAACCCATTTGAGTCCTATTGCCTTCTGATTTTCGGGCAATGTGTTATTTTTGTTGATTGAATCTAATTCAATTTCCATGGTCTCAATCCACTTCTCATCTTTTGATGCTTCCTTGTAATTACGGGGTTCTTCTTCTGTGAAAAATAAGATTGGTGCTTCTACTTCCGTCGTTTGGTAGATTTCGTAATATTCTTTAAACCTTGTATAGGTCTATGATCAAATCTAGGATCTGAGCTTTCGAATGAACTTATAGTTGCTCCTTCTTCATCTTCTGAGTTAGGGTTGTAAGTGTATGATGGTGGTGTGATTGGTGAGGGTGGGTCTGGTATAGGTTCTTGTTCTTGTACGTGTTCTCGGTGTTTTCTATGTTGACTGGTGTAGGATTATCATAGTCAACTCCATTTATTACAAAGCTAGTCCAAAACGTATCCTCGGTACTTGTATCCTCTTCATTATTATTCCAATCCACCACGGTTTAGCCGTTTCCATGAACTTTACATCCCTACTAACATGTTTCTTCTTTCCTACTGGATCATATAGCCTACATGCTTTTGATCCTTCTTCAACTCCTAAGTAAATCATTGGAATGCTCCTATCATCCAGCTTCTTCAAGTGAGGTATCGTTACCTTAACATAAGTTGTGCATCCGAATATTCTTAGGTATTCTAGGTTTGGTTTTCTGTTGTAGTGGGCTTCATATGGTGTTTTATCTTCCAGGGCTTTCGTTGGTACCTGTTAAGTATGTAAATGGCGTGTCACTTGCTTCGCCCTTAAAAAAGTTAAGGGTAACTTCATTGCTTTCATCATACTCCTAGTCGTTGATACACCTGTTCTATTTCTCCTCTCTACTACACCATTCTGCGCGGTGAGTATGGTGCACATCAATTGTCTCTCTATTCCATTTTCCTTACAGTATTTGGTGAATTCATGTGATGTAAATTCACCTCCTCTATCAGTTCTTAGCATCTTTATTTTCGACTTCAACTTTGATTCAATTTTCCGTCTAAATTCTTTGAATGTGCTAAATGCTTGATCTTTCGAGTTTAGAAAGTAAGCCCACATGAAACGTGTGCAGTCATCTACTAATAAGAAGATGAGCTTCTTTCCGGAGTGTGTTGTTGGACTTATGGGACCACAAAGATCTCCATATACTAAGTCCAACGGGTTCTTTGATCTGAATTTAGCTTGGTTTGGAAATGATGTTCTGATGTGTTTTCCTAATAAACATGCATCACAGATTTGTCCTGCATGTTTTATTCTCGGTATTCCATCCACTAGACCTTTCTTTGTCATTTTTTCTATTGCGTCAAAGTTCAGGTGACCTAATCTAGCATGCCATAACCATGCTTGGTCATCTACGTTTGCTAAAAGACATATAGGTGCTACTATATGTAATCTAATACTGTAAATTCGATTCTTAGATCGTTCTACTTTCATCAACAACTTCTTGTTCTTATCATACAAAGTTAGTAAATTTCCATCCATGATGATCTTGCAACCTATTTCTGTAAGTTTTCCTAGACTAAGTATGTTGCTCTTGAGGTTTGGAATGTAGTAAACATCCGAAATCATCTTCTGTTGTAGATTTCTACATCCTAATAATATTGAACCTCTACCCTTTATCTCTACATACGATCCATCTCCAAAACGAACGTGTCGAGTGATGCTTTCGTCAATATCTTTAAAATGGCCTTTGGTGCCCGACATATGGTTACTTGCACCATTATCTAAATACCATATGCTAGCATCTGTCGTAGCATATTTTCGGGGGTGTACTTGTTCTTCATTTAACAAGATTTCTTCAGTTTCGTGTGTAGCCATTAGTAATGATGGTACATCGTCTTCTAAGATAAGGTTTGATTGTTCCTGAGTTGTTGATGGTTTTCTACATTCATTCTTTACATGTCCTAGTTTTCCACAGTTATAACATGTAATTTTACTCTTATCCCATCCTCGTTTTCCATTATTTGATTTATCTATGTGGGATGAGTTTCTTCCATTCGAGTTGTTTCTATTTCCCTTATTTTGCCAATTTCCTCGTGAATAGTTTGATCTACCTCTATATTTGGTAAATCGTTTCTTATTTCTAGAGTGTTCGCCTTGTGCGAATAATAGGTTATCTTGGCTTTCTACTTGTCCTCCCTTTCGGACTTTTATTCTCTCCTCGAATGCCTTAAGTTTTCCATCGATCTCATCTAACGTAATGTCATCGAGATCATTTGTCTGTTCTATGGATGCTACTATTTGAATGAACCTATCTGGTGTGGTATCTAATAGTTTGCGTACTAAAAGTGATTCATCCAACGCTTTTCCTAATTCTTTAGCCTTCGTGGCGTAGCCGTTTTATTTGGTTGTAAATGCATCCACCGTTTCATCCTCCTTCATCTTAAGGGTCTGAAATCCAATCATCAGTGATTGTAACCGTGCTTGTTGCACTTTTTCTTCTCCAACGTGTCTCTTTTTCAATGAATCCCATATTTCCTTTCTTTGTTTTGCAACTTGCTACTTGTAAGATCACATCCTTGGTTAATGCTTGATATAAGAAGGCGGTTGTTGCCTTATCCTTCTTATCATCTACTTGTTTCCTTAGGTTCTATTGCTTCCCATAATCCTTGTACTTCTAGTATCACCTTAATTTGTATAGTCCAAACTGTGTAGTTTGTGGTTTTGAGTTTAGGGCATTGATAATGTGTCATAGGGGTTACGGGTTTTGGTGCAGCGTTACTGCCACTCGCATCGTCACCGGCCATTTTGATAGTGCTTATGATCTTCACTTTCTAAATCGTATGGGAATTTCTAACTAGTGGTATCACTTAATACTACGAGGAACGAAATAGTTATCCGGAATCCTAATATGGAACTATGGATTTCTAATAGTATAAAACTAAGTATCTATACTATAAATATGAAAGGAAATCCAAAAGTTTGAGATTTTGTGACCTTGTGTGTTTGTCACGTGCGTATTCCCTTCTTGATGGGTACTAGAATATACCAACTATGTTTTCCTTTTCCTCGTTCTTTTTCCAAAACAATCGGTACACCCTTATTGATGTTGTCGATTTGCTTTCTTCAAAATATACCACTCCACGTACCACGTTGTCCTTCCTGTTGTGTCGAATTGCAAAAACAAAGTATGCTTTTGATTTCTTTATCTCGGCTAGTCTTCCCAAAACTTCTAAAAGTTCTCGGATAAACACAAAAGTGTCTCAAAAATTACTCTCGGTAATTTTCTTTCAAATGACCAAGCGAATTGCTTGTCTTTGTTCTACTACTCGACGGTAGTATGTCAGCAAGTGAAAGCGTATGCTTATGTCCTTATTGCCCTCGTTGCTTGTCCGCGTTCCACAATACCACTTCTTCTTTGTTCCACACCGTATCTACAACAACCTACAGAAATACCCACGGTATCCTTGCGAGCAAGTGATCAAAATGCTCCTATTGTTGTCCCTTTTGTATTGCGAGCGTTATTCCAAAACAATCTTCGATTGTTTTCTTATTCGGTATACCCTTCTCTTCAATCCAAGCAACGTCCCCTTTTTTTGTCCAACGTACGTCTTCTTCTCCACCTTTGTCCGTGACAAAGAGGCCTTGGTTTTCTTTGTATGATAATGAATGCCAACAAGTTTTGTAACAAAGTTTTCTTTGTTACGTTCTTGTCGGCGTTCAGGATCAAGCCAACACAAACCTTCAAGTCACCACTTCGTTTGGTGCCTTGTCGAATGCAATTTCTACACAAGTACGGTCGTGCACTACTTTCCTTGCGTCTAAAGTTATCCAGGAAACGTATATCTGATATATATGTCGCGTTCTTTTCTTCTGAAACAAGAGTTTCAGCGTGTTGTTTCGTCTTTTGTTTCGTTTGGTCTCGCTAAAATGAAAGTTTCTGGAAATGAATTGATGTTTTGTTGTAGCGAGCGTGAGGCTCTTGATGCCAAATGCTGGTCCCAAATATGAGTAGAGTCGATATATGAAATTGCAAAGTAAAACTAGATAACTTATTAATCGTCTAAAACTAGAATTCTGTTACATATTGTCAAGTATATATAGGTATCGAAAGGACACAATCCAAACGACACAATGGTTCGGTATATTAACCGCCATAACTAACTTTCAGAAAATAACTAACTAACTATCATAACCGCTATTCGGTTATTAAGTTTACAACGAGCAACTTTGGTCCTTGAAGTTTCTGTGTCTTCGAAATGGAGCAATGAATCGAGATTACATGCTCACAGAATCAATGTTGGATATTTAGGCAATGATGAAATGCAACACACTATAGTTGTCGGGCTAGCATGCTGAACGCAGCAGCCTAAAAAAACTTAAAAGGGTAAACGTAATTTTGTCATCAATAAAGGCATAACGTTCGAAAATAGTGGAGGATGAATCCAGCCGTTATACGTGTCTGTTGGCCAACACACATACGTGCTACACTAGTATTTTGGCAGGAAAACTATTAAATTGTTGGTTGGTGTACAATGGATAACGGTATGGGTGGGATGACTACCCCTTGACCCTAGGGCGGAAAATCCTTCACCCAGCTATTCTTCGTAGTGGTTTCAACTTTAACTAGAATGAGTATGCATTCTTGTAACTCGTGATTGAGCTTAACTTGAGAAACTCTTTGGCCTCGTGTAAATTACAATTATACGGAGTACAAAGTAGATGATAACACTAAAATCATCAATAATATACGTTCCGTTTCATGTCTTCATAATTAGCTTATCACATTTATCTATAGTTTATATTTGGGTAAAAGCCAAAAATACTCTATGTACTTCTCGTGAAAACTCATTATGCTTTCTCAACTTTTTTTATTGTCATTATACTTAACGTTGTTTCCATTTTCGACTCATTATGCTTAATTACTTCTTTATGTATAATGACAATAAAAAAAGTTGAGAAAGCATAATGAGTTTTCACGAGAAGTACATAGAGTATAATGGACTGACACTTTATTGATTATAACTAAAATTTGATCAGTTTATGTGTGGTATTGCGAGTAATCCACATTTTGTCTTATACATGTTTTACAATGGCATCGTCATGTTATGTTTTGGCTTCTAGGATTCCCAGCTCCTGTCGTTGCATACCTAGTAAGCAAAAGTACAAAGTTTGCCGGGTCAGGCACGTTTTGGTTACAAAGTTTGCCGGGTCAGCAAAAGTTGCCTTTTTATCTGTTTTATTCTATCTGAACAAGAGGATTGAGGTTGTATGCGTTCAGATGGGTCAACTTTTAACCCGTTCAACAAGTGCCTATACAACAGTAGACATAACCAATTAAAATGAAAATGGTTATGTATAATGACAATATTTGAAGTACATAGAGCATAATGAGTTTTTGGGAAAAGTACGTTAAGCATTTATAGCTTTTTCCCTTTATATTTTAATAGTATCATATATTAAATAGGTGCCCAAACCTTGAAGTGTTATCAATCAAGAGCAGCCCGAATGTAATGGATGAATCCATGGTGAAAGTAGCGTTTGGGTGCCCTAAACTTAAAGAAGTTGACATTAGCTATTGCTATGGAATTTCTCATACATCTCTACTCACACTTGGACGAAACTGCAGCAACATATTAATTCTAAAGCGTAACCACATTGGAATTTATAGGAATCGGTTTGAATCAGCAGTTATGATAGAAAATATACCCACCAACTACCTAAGAACCCGCCCCGAAGATGGTGATCTTGTAGCTGCTACAATTGGGAAATTCATGGCCCAACTCCTGCATCTTGAACTCCGGTTCTCACAATTATCTTTGGAAAGCCTTGATTTGATTTGCGAAGGGTGTAAAAACCTTGAGAACTTGGATATATCGTCATGGAAATATTTAGGATATAAGTTAATAGAAAAAGCAACACTTCATCTGAGAAATTTGAAGAAATTGAAGAGCCGGATGTCGTGAGTTAATTGATCTAGCTAGGATTCTTTCATCTAAGAGGAAAAAAAACATGCATGTTGGTACTTTCTTTTTCGGTTGGACACAGTTTTAAAATAGTAAGTGTTTTTTGTTACCAATTTTATTTTAGAAATCCTTTTTTTCTATCTTACACCAGATTAAGTAAAAAAAGTTATGTACTCCCAATATTACGTGGCTTCTTTTATATTCATGGTTGGATGTATCTAGCTCTATGCTTTATGTTTGATTTCGACAGCAAATCGTCCTGCATATATGCAGATTCATCATCATCTCACTATTACAGAAGCTGATTAGAATTCATAAACATTACAATAGCAAAAAAAAGTAATATACGAGAAGATATAAGTAGCTATGCTTTAATCTCCACTATACGGAAACATGAATAAAACATACATGAGGCCCGGTTCAATTCCTCTGGAAATCAGGTTGTGTCGTAACTGATCTCACCCAAGCCCAGTTATGATGTTTAGTGTCCACTTGATTTTTTGTCACAGCAATCTCATCCATTGGAATGTATGCATAGTTTCCATTGATCGGACCTGCTACAAAACCCGTATAACCAGCCATGATGCCATGAATAGCGGAATGTGCTAAGAGTGTACAATACAAGTTATCCGTAGCGTTGGCTGTTACGGCACGGATCATGTACGTGGGGTCTATATACTTGACCGTAAACAACTCACCTTTATGATCCCTATCCCACCAACTCTTCAATTCAGATTTCAACCACACCCCGACATCTAAAAACACAGGATTCCCAGATTCATCTCGTTCTTGCTTCTGTGCATCAGTTCTTGGTATGATATCTTGTCCAGCCCCTTCTGCAACAACCACAACAGCATGCCCATTTTGCTTTAAACGATCACCAAGAAACTCAAAGAGACCACCTTTCCCTTCAAGGTAAAACTCGTTTTCGGGAATCAAACAACAATCAACGTCACGGCTGCTTAGGGTTGCACTTAGAGCAATGTGGCCTGTGCTTCGACCAGTGAGTTTAACAAGGCCTATGCCATTTGGTGCACTCTCTGCTTCAACGTGAGCTGCATTGATTGCTTGTTGTGCCTTCTCCACAGCTGTTTGAAACCCAAATGATCTATCGATAATTCCCACGTCATTATCAACTGTTTTGGGAATTGCAGCAACACCAACATATAACTTTCGGCGCTGAATTTCATTGAATATTTTCACTGCTCCCCGTAGAGTGCCATCTCCCCCAATTATGTACACCTGCACGCATTTATACTGATCAAGTACCCTGCTACCGGTGATTGTTGCATTAACCAAACACAAAGCTTCTTAAAACCACAGCAGATAAGGTAGAATACAATTCTAGTATGGTTTCGAATTTTTAAATCAGTGGGACATAATTTTAAATTTTAAATATATATCTGGTCATTTCACCCATTGCTTGAGGAATGATTCTCACTCACTCAATTTAGGACTCATATCAGCATCTTAAGACAGTGTCCATGTCCACAACATATTCCAACTTATTGGCTAGGATTGCCTAGTTATACAATCATATAGCTAGTAAAAGTATACTACCATCAGGGTACAACAACTCAACTCCTTATCAACTAAGATGTTTGCTCTAAGCATACACGATTAGAAGCTATTCTATAAATCTTTAGCCGATGATAGTTTCTTGTTCAGCTAAAGTTTGTAGTGTTGACACTTGGTCAGTAATCACCAACAATTTCACCTTTTGAGGGAGCAAAAACAGTCCATACAGATGATGTCGGTAAGTTATATGCTTAGAAAACACATCCAAGTATACAATTTCATTTGCTAGCTAATTTTGATCCATTTGTAGTCATATAATCAGAGCTCTACGAAACTTATAGATAATCAAGAGAGTAAATTGAAAAAATCGTCGGGTTTTGCCAAATTGCATGTTTAAAGTGCAAGCACCGTCCCTGTGGAAAATTTACGAGTGCAATTTTGGTCCCTAACCATAATAAAATGACTAAAATGCCTATCCTTTTTATACTATTAAGAGAAAGAAGACAATGGTAATCTAGTCATTTCACTTCGGGCATGGAGGAAATTTTTTTGATCCATTTGTAGTCATATAATCAGAGCTCTACGAAACTTATAAATAATTAAAAGAGTTAATTACATAAATGGTCCCTGTGGTTTATCGAAAATAACGGATTTGGTCCCTAAACTTTTTTTTTTGCGGATTTGATCCCTATGGTTTTGATTCGTTACGGATTTGGTCCCTTGACCACATTTTCAGTTAGTTGACCGTCAAAAAAGTGTTTGGAAGGCTGAAATGACAAAAATACCCTCGTATGTGTTTCATGAATGGTCCCTATGGTTTGTAGGTTATCATGAATTAGTCCTTGAATTTTTATTTTTTGTTTTTATTTATATAAAAAACATTTTATCGAAAATTTTATAAAAAATTCCGAAAATTATATGAAAAAATCTATAAAAAATTCCAAAAATTATATGAAAAAATCTATAAAAATTCCAAAAATTTTATAAAAACTTTATAACAAATTCCGAAAATTTTATAAAAATTTTTATTAAAAATTCCGAAAATTTTATAAAAAAATTCCAAAAATTTTATAAAAAAACGAAAACTTTTATAAAATCTTATAAAACATTCCGTCAAAAATATTGGGGAAAAAATTTCGACAAAAATTTTCTTTTCTTTTTGAATACTTTTTGACGGAATTTTTTATAAATTTTTTGACGGATTTTTTTTTACAATTTATTTTCCTCTTTTTAAAAGAGAATATTTTGAAGAAAATCCGAAAATTTTATAAAACAATCCCGGAATACCTTTTGACAAAAAAAATTTGATAAAATTTTCGGAATTTTTTATAAAAAGTTTAATAAAATTTAATAAAATCGTCAAAAAAAATCCGTCAAAAATTTTATAAAATTTTGGGCAAGATTTTATAAAAACTTCCGTCAAAAAGTATTCAAAAAAGAAAAAATAAAATTTTTTTCGAAAATTTTTCCCAATTTTTTTGACGGAATGTTTTATAAGATTTTATTAAAAATTTATCGGAATTTTTTATAAAATTTTCGGAACTTTTTATAAAACTTTCGGAATTTTTTATAAAATTTTTTTAAAAAATTTTGGAATTTTTAAGATACTTTTTTATAAAATTTTCGGATTTTTTTATAAAATTTTTGGAATTTTTTTATAAATTTTCGGAATTTTTAATAAAATTTTTTATAAAATTTTCGGAATTTGTTATAAAGTTTTTATAAAATTTTTGGAATTTTTATAGATTTTTAGAAATATAATTTTGAATTTTTATAAACTTTTCAATAAAATGTTTTTTATATAAATAAAAACAAAAAATAAAAATTCAATGACTAATTCATGATAACCTACAAACCATAGGGACCATCATGAAACACATACAGGGTATTTTTTGTCATTTCAGCTTTCCACACTTTTTTGACGGTCAACTACGAAAATGTGGTCAAGGGACCAAATCCGTAACGAATCAAGACTATAGGGATCAAATCCGCAAAAAAAAAAGTTTAGGGACCAAATCCGTTATTTTCGACAAACCACAGGGACCATTTATGTAATTAACTCTAATTAAAAATTAACAAAACGATATACTATATTTGATCAAGATTAATAAAAAATAACCTGATTAAATCCATGATCCTCAATAGCATTAACAATCTTGTCAAGATCAAAACCACCTCTTGAAGTCTCAAGCACAGTACCACCTATCTTATGCCAATTATGCACCATTTTAACATCAAGTCTAACAGGTTCTTCCATGGAATAAAACCCACGATAACCCGCTTTAATCCCGAAAATCTCACGAACTCCATACTGCTCCCACAACCCAACAACCAGCTCCCGAATAACCGTATTAAGCCCGGGACAAAGTCCCCCGCAAGTAACTATAGCAGCCCGTACGTGTTGCGGGTCATATAGTATCTCCTTGCGAGGTCCAGCCCGGTGGTATGCTGACGATGATAAGGTACTTTCGGACGTGTCGAAAATGGTACGTCGAAGAATGACGTCAGAGTTGGAAAGATAGAACCCGTCTGATGGGTGGTAAAAAGGGTTGTTTTCTAAAGGTGATGTGTGTTTTTGAAGGTGTGGGAGGTAGTCGGTTATGTGAGGTACGTGAACAAGGTTCATGTTGATGATGCTTTGGGTTTCTTCAAGGTGTTTTTGGCTGTTCATGTTCATGGTGATGGTGATCAAAGTATGTTTTGTTGTTTATGATGGAATTGAGAGAAATGAAGACGGTGGAAGTAGGCAGGAAGTGCCGACATATTTTGTTTGTATAGAATAATAAATACGTGGCTTATGGATTGTGTGACACGACCGGGTGTTTACGTTTGTTCAACTTCTAGGGTGATGTTTGTTTGATGGGTATTGAATGAAAGATGTGGGTCCACAATTAAAAATGCAGTTTGGTTAGATTATTGGGTTACGCAACAGTATCTAATACCCATAAACGTGGGTCTTCATGATTCCGATCCTACTTAGTGACTTTTCTGACAATGGTTCAAAAGATTTGTACTTTTGTTTTCTTTTATTATATTTTATGTTATTTAACTCGTTTGAATCCCATGTTCAATTCATTTGGTATTTTGATATTAAAATAATGATATATTTTCTATTTTAATATTAAAATAATAACTTGTATATTTTATTTTTCTTACATCATATTCAAATTCAAATTCGAATCTTAATCCAAATCTAAATCCAAATCCAAATCCTAATCCAAAACCCACATACAAACCAAATGGCCCCGATTCAAGAGAAATGTAAGATCTCTACTTTTTATTTTAACATAGAATAAGTACCATACTTTTTGTGGCTTGCTAAATCTTTTTTACTTACAATAAAAATAAATTAAATGCTAGTATTAAAATGGAAAGGTTTTATCCGATTTGAGTCTATATAAAAATAAGTTCAAACCCTTTAATCAGCTAAAAAGTCAAAAATCATAGTTACCTAAAAAATAATCAAGTGGCAGTAGTATTAGAACACAATGCATAATCAATACCTTAATATTTATCATGAACACAAAGAACACTTGTACAAATTAATAGATATTATATAGGTTCTGAAAACATGTTGCAAAGGTTATTATTCGATACCATTTGTCGAACCCACAGTTCCTTGAAGGTTTATAAAGAGGTTGGAATTGAAGTGGCTATGATCACTTGAATGACCAGTTTCGTATGTATATCATAAATTGGTATGAGCTTTACTTTGTTATCTTTAACATACAATTACATCTCAATTTTACTCTTTCATATATAATGAATAACCAATTGGATAATTTGCAATCAAACATTTTATCAATTGTTATGCTTGCTAAATCTATAAATGTCAAAGTCTTATGAATTGTTACCAGTGAGCTATCACTCAATTCAAGTTGTTGGTAAAGGATTATCAATCCTGGATAAACAAATGTAGTCCAATACTTGAAATGCTAAACAAATAAAAGAATAGTGACTATTGTAAATCAAAAGAGAGTATAATACCTAAAGTGAGATAAAATAATATGGCAATTTGCCTTTATATAAACTAACATAGTATCCACGTGTTGCGACGGTAGATATTTTTTTAATTAAATTTTGACAAATAATGGGTTTTTTATAATACGTTTTTTGTGACAGAAGACGGGAATTTTAAATGATGTTAACTTTAAACAATGATAAACTATATTATGTTAAAATAGATAGTAAAGATATAGATATGTCATTTATTTAATTTTTTTTATTGATTCTATTAATTTTTATTTTCATGAATGTTTAGGTGTGTTTGAAAAGAGCATTTAAATTTATTCTAATATGTTTAATTTGTATCATATGGTTTATTGATTGTATTTTTGTATTGAGGGGTAATTTAATGATTACATTAATTGAAAGTATTACATATATATCTTAGTGCATAAGTTAATTGTACAACAAGCATGTATAGTTGTCCTGCTTACTATTAAGTTTTCAATTATCTTAGTTACTTAACGAAAGGAATGGTCTTCCTCCATGATATGTAGTTTAGATTCTATAAGAACTAAGTTAAATCAGATTCTATGTCTATCCCATGTATATTTAAACAAATTTATAACAAGTATACTAAAACTGCTTAAACAAAATACCAACAAGTTTCAACGTTAAACTTTTTATTATTAAATGAATCAAATAATTTACTATGATTATTTACGGAATAACAATCAAAGTTGAATAACAAAGTGTAAAGTGATCTCCTCACTTTCTTAAACACAAATAAAAGTTATGTGTTTAGATAAGAACTGTTTTAACCACTGAGAATGTCCAGTGACTTAGTTCTAGGAAGAGTAAATGCTCTCATAAATGCAAACACATTAATTGCATAAGGTGAGCATTTACTCGTTTACAACATTATTTTATATAGGAAACTCGAGGTGGATACCCGTGAGGTAAAAGAGACGTATCAAACATCTAATTAGGAAGGTACACTGGTACCTACATTTTAATGCTTCTACTCTTGGAGCACGTCCAATCTTACTTTATGGTACAAGTGCTAACAATTGTTTACTCATTTTATACCAACTCTTATACATTGTTGACTTTCTTGATAAGTAGCTTCCACTTATCAATTTAACAAAGTTTTCGCCTATTTGTTTCAAAGACTTAGACAGTTTTCATAATTATCTAAGTTCATGATGTCTTGTACTTGATAAGATCAAAAGGGAGTAAGTTAGCTATTGTCATCACTCACTAACTTCATCATCTTCTTCTTCGTTCAAGGACATCACTCGCTGAGTTTCGCCTCAGGAAATGGTGAGACTTTCTTTAATCTTTAAGGAACTTCTTTGAAGATGACTCTCTGAAATTTCTATTATTTAAGGACATCATTTACACTTAAGATATTTTCTATTCAAATTCTAGTTGAAGATCATTAAGTACTGAGTTAGCCTAACATAACATCCTAATATGATTTTATCATTACCTCATCTACCAAAACTTTACCATTTATGGTCAAATAATTTAATGATTTTTCTTGAATGTTGTTTACATACTATAATGACAAATAGTCTTTAACTGGCAAGGTATCCGCGTGTTGCGGCGACAGATTTCATGTAACCAATATTTTTGGCGAGTAATATTTTTGGGTCATATGGTTTTTGTGATAATGATTTTATGCATGGCAAGAACTTTAAGGATTGACTTTATCACATACTATTTCATATTAAAATGTCAAATACCCATGTGCATCACGATGCAATGGCAATACCAAAACAGCAGTAAGTAGTATTACGATGTTGTGGTAATTAACGGTGAAATGTACTTGCTAATCAGTAGATATTGTGTAATACTCACTACAATATTATATAAAGTGTAAATGTAGAGAATCTTTATACTTTATATATTTACACGTTTTCATACTTTTTAAATCATCTAAAAATCTTCGTACTTTGACAACTTTGACGTGTAAAATTCATTTCAATCAAATTTATTAGCAAAATGATTATAATTTTACTAAACTTGTACTAAAATACAAACTTGATAAATGAGCCCAGCCTTCTCCACCTTCTGCCCTGGGTAGAAGCCGAGCCTCCCCAGAATGTGACTTCTACGGAAGTAATAAGGGTCTTATATATTACTGTTATTCGTTCAGATATTGCTGTTTTTTAAATGTGCAATTTTTAAAATTTTTAAACATCCACAACCAAAAAGAAATTTGACATTAAACTTACATTAATGGATACTTTAAATTATTATGTGTAAAAGAATTACAGTTTAATGTAGAGATAATTATCTAAAAATGTATTCAACTTGATACTTTTTCTTTTTGTTTATACTCATGTTAATTCTCTTAATGCAAGCAATAAACTCTTATTTATTTTTTTATTGTATGTATCATTCTTTTAATATTTCTTATTGTATGTATCATTAGAGTTAACTTTTATTTTTGTTAAGGGTTAACTTCATTTTTGGTCCTTGTGGTTTTTCTGGTGTCACACTTTTAGTCCATTAGTTTGATTCTCAATATATAACCTCATTTAGTCC
Organism: Chrysanthemum makinoi; assembly: GCA_910596185.1. NCBI lineage: Eukaryota > Viridiplantae > Streptophyta > Magnoliopsida > Asterales > Asteraceae > Chrysanthemum > Chrysanthemum makinoi. Next base: position 44,686,478 of record OU343221.1, read on the forward strand.
GTAATACATAGCCACTGCCCACCACCGCCACCACCACCACCTACCACCACCACCAATCACCACCACCACACAACACCGCCACTCACTGCCACCGCCACCAACTTCCACTACTAACACCCACCACCACAACCCACCAGCTACCGCCACCACCAACCACCACCACCACCAATTACTACCATCACGCACCACCACCACCACTCACCACTGCCACCCACCATGACTACCACCACCCACCTACCACCACCACCCACTACTACAAAAACAGGCTAATGCAACGAATATTTGCAACAGTAGATTTCCGTCACAAATTTGCAACCGTAATGCAACGAATTACCAACCGAATAGCAACGACAAAGAGAATGGTTGCAAATCCATTGCAAAATATAAACTAATTTCTTTTACATTTATTTTTACTTTTTCCGTTGCAAATTAAAAGCAATTGCAACGGAAATGCAACGAAAGACAAAAAGAAAATCTAAAAGAAATTGTAATTTATTTTCCGTTGCAATTCCGTTGCAATTTTCATAATTTGCATCGGAATAGCAACCGAAGAAAAAGTTTAAATTTAAAAGAAATTCTCATTTATTTTCCGTTGCAATTCGGTTGCAAAGTTTCAAAATTTGCAACGAAATTGCAACGGACGACAAAAGCTAAGCTAAAACAAATTATCACTTGTTTATAGTTGCATTTCCCTTGCAAAAATTTAAACGAAATAACAATGAGAGACATAATTTAAATAAAAAAGAAATTATCATTTTTTCCTGTTGTTGCAAATTTCAAAATTTTGCATGGAATTTGCAATAGAAGATTACAATAAAATGTAGAAAGAATTATTTTTTATTGTCTTCGCAAATCCTTTACATTTAATTTTTTTCCCATTAATCCACTAGCATAAAAAGATCAATGATCCTCGTAACATGGGTAATGCTCACATAGACCAAATAAGTGTATGTGTATATAGTGTGTAAAATGTTGAAGATGACTTTTCGTTCTTATGAACAAACATATCTAGCTAGTCCCCATGAGGGCATTTTTGTTTTGGATAATGATAGCGTGTCAAGATTAACTGCCTAAGCCCATTATTTACACGCCAAGATCAGGCCAGTATAAACACCTAGTAAGACCATGTTAATACAAATATCGTCTAAAAATGTTATTTATTTTCTCTAAGTGTTGATAATAACAAAACATAAAAACGTTCTACGTAAAAGTTAACGTAAAGAATGTTTTTAGTCGTAAAACTCCATCTCGATACCAAAATCACTAAATGTATGAATAATGAACATTAAACATTAAACATTGTGAATGATCAAAGAAATAGTTTTACACAAATGTGATATAAACATTTTACACAAAGTTACTTAGACAAATTATTTTCTAATTATAATAAAATGTTGTATTTAAATAAATTATTGAATTTCAAAAATCTGGTTTTTCCCCCCAAAATACCAACCTACACCCGATTTTTACTTCCCCACAAAGGACAAATTGAAGCGTCGACGATGCCATTATCTCCAGATGCTACCTTTAAATAAATAAAGTTACTGTCCATATTTAAGGGTACCGTCTGACCGTTAGACGCCCATATATCTCTGTTCTATAAATTGCAGCTCAAATCTCACATTTTATCTCACCTCTTTGCACCTAAATTTTCTGTTATCATTTTTCCACTTCCTAGCTTATTTCTTTGATCATAAACTAGTTTGATTTCATTCATAAGTGATTTTAGCATTCTTCCATTACAAGTTCAATAGAAGAACACTCATATTCATCAAGATATCAAGAGTCTTGGTGTGGTTAGTGCATAAGTAACATTGGTTACTTTCTTGTTATACTCTAGCATACATCAAGTCATCATTATCATTCTTGTGTTGATTGGGTAGATTGTGTCAAGATTGGGAGGATCTTGTGATAAGTGTAATGATTGTGTTGATTGGGTAGATTGTGTCAAGATCAGGTGGATCTTGTGATTTGTATAGTTTGTGATAAGATTGGGTAGATCGAGCGTGAGATTGGTTCTAGCTAGATTAGAACTCAATATTTAGCTTAGTGTCAGAAATTGATATAAGCGACGTGTACCGGTTCTCCGCCTGAACACTTGATAAGCCCAAACACATTCCTAGGCTACACGTAACCTCGAAAGGCTTATCAGGTTGTGTTAACTACACACATGATACACCTGTCTCCCAACTATCACTACGGTTAAAATGTATCATCTGACATATGACAATGAAAGACACACGAGCAAGAAGAGAGGAGGCATGCACGACCTGGTACAAGCCAAAGAGGGGTAGCCATATGTCAATCTTGTTGATCTAGGTGTCATAACATTACTATTGAGATTACAAGCTAGTAATATCTCATACAAGTTAAATTGAGATTATAAGCTAGTAATATCTCATACATGTTAAATTTTAGTTACCATCGTCAAAAATTATTCTCTCATATTAATGTCGAATACGTACTACTAGACGTATGTCATTCGACTTTTTTTTTAAGGTTTATAAATATCTGAGTATAAATTGTTATACAAGTTTTATGTGCTGATTTTGACTTTTTGCAGTTGATTTGAGCTTATTATTATTATTATTATTATTATTATTATTATTATTATTAACCAACAGGTTTACTCAGTTGGCCACCTGGGCTACTTCTAGAGCTTGGGTGAGGTTTTACATAAGGTTCGAGTCTCGCAAGCGACAAAAAATCCAAGTATTTTTTTTTTTGCGAAGACGTGAGTTCTAGGGGTTTCCTTTCGCGGGTCTCTCCTAATGGTTCGGGTCCCGGGACCTGCCCATTTGGATGGTTTAACTCGAGGTTCAGATCTCCCGTGTGGTGTCGTTCTTAAAAAAATAATAAATATTATTATTATTATTATTATTATTATTATTATTATTATTATTATTATTATTATTATTATTATTATTATTATTATTATTTAATGATTTTAATTGTTTATCTAGTTTTTTTGTTACTTTTAAGTTATGTATAAAGACATAATATGTGTATAATATTTCGTGGCGCTACCGGTAATCTAAGCATATTTGTTAAAATTTTCTACTCCGTAATAATCAATAGTTTATAACTTTATACATATTTCTTATAGTTACTAGTTAGTATTGTAAATATATATAAAAAAAAATAATAAAAAATAACTTATGTTTTCTCCAAAAATTAGAAGTTCCCTCTACAAGCTTTTACACTCCCGCTCTTTTTTTTTGAACGGCAATTTTATAGAGAAAAAAAAAACAAAACTAGCAAGAAGCTAGTAATTACAAAGAGACAAGATGAGGGTTTTTAAGCCAGTCATCCCAACTAAACGAGGCTTTACATCTATAACGGGACCAAATGAAAGACTTAGAAACTACATCTTCAAATAACAACCCCTTCGATGGAACCTTTGACTCAAAAATGATCTTGTTACGATACAACCATAAAAGCCACCACATTACATAAAAGACACCTTCAAGAATCTGTTTATGCTTGGTCGGGAGATGCAGATTCACCAGCCAATTCCTCCAATCTTCATATGTTGAGCACTCAACGAAAGAAACATCCCACCAGTGAGTAATTTTATTCGCAATCTGTCGATCCAAGCTACATGTAAAGAACAAATGATCGACAGACTCCGCCCCATTCGCACATATCAGACACATAATAGATTCAATGTCAATCCCGCGACGAGAAATATTAAATCTTGTCGGAAGCGAATCAGTCTTAACTTTCCAAGCATGCACATTCACCTTAATAGGAATAGATTTTATCCACCTCGTCTTGGTTGTAACCTCAGGAAGTCTTTTATCATCATTCACCTTCCTTATAGAAGCAACAGAGAACTCGCCGGAGCTTTCCAAAGACCACGTCCATCTGTCAGACATCGGTGCTAATGTAACATCATAAACTTGACTTGATAAAGCTTCATATTGAATCTGTTCAGCCCCACCCCGTGGTTTACGGCGAAAGGAAGAATCCAAGCTAGTATGTGCCAACTTCGAACCAACAGTTACCAATTTACAAGTTTCAAGAGCGTATATATGCGGGTAAAGCTCTTTAAGCACATGATCTCCTATCCACTTATCCTCCCAGAATGCAACCTTATCTCCATTACCCAGCTTAATGCGCAAAAAATCAAAAAAATCAATACCATTTTTTTTCAAACATTCCCCAAAAATTAAATCACCCTAATTCCCTCCTTGTGACATCTACCCAACATTTTCACTCACCCTTAGAGCATGGGGTGTGGGTGATTTCGTTCCTCGCCGAATCCTACATGGCTAGTCGCCACTTTTTTTCACACTTCGCCACCACACCAGATCCCCTCGCCACTTTGCTCTTCGTCGTTCCAACGACATGAATACGACAAAAAATAATTGACGAAGAATTGGAAGAAAGAATTTAATTTATTTCTTTTGTGTTTGTATTTGTGAGATGTGTTTGACTGTTTGTGTTTGTGATGCTGCACAGCTGCAGCAATGGAGAAGACAAACCAAAGAAGATGATGTTTTGCTTTTTTAATTTACTCCCTTGTGTTATTGCTTATTTTCCATTTCACCCGAATAGTATGTATCTTGTGCAACTTTTTTTAGTTAATGTATTTTTTTTGTTTTTTTTAATGTAATGTAGTTTTTTTCCCGTAATTTTATTTTAATGAAATGAATTTTATTGTGTTTGAAAAATATGAAAAAGAAAAAAAATGAGGGTGGGTGGGGCCCAAATGAAGAGAAGTGAGTCAGTTGTGATTGAGAGGTATTTTTAAGTGAGTGTGTTGGAGTGATGTGGAGGTGAGGTGGCACACATGGGCCCAAATGAAGAGCTTTGAGCTCCCCATGACACCCCTTGCTCTTATCCTCTTCATCTCATCTTATATCTTTTTTCTTGAGTCTCAACACATCCCAACAAAATCTGGTTCTCGTAATCGACCCTTGCTCGTCACCACTCACAAGTCGTCAGTTGCCCTCGTGATTCACCATCTTCGATCCCGGTTTCAAGTCCATTTATCTACATATCAGGTACTTTAATGTGTTAAATCTTCAATTAAATCATCAATTTGAATTTTGTATGTGTCGGTTTCCGTTTTGGGTCATTAAAAGAATTAGGTTATATTTAACTCGAATCTATATAAGCTTGGAACATGCTTTCTACTGCGATTGATGCTCATTACAAGGTAGCTTATTGCAATATATTCTTATTTGATGCTTCATATTACATTATATTTACATGTTGTTACAAAACTCTTGGTAGCTTCTTTCTTTAAGGTTTTAATGTGCACAGTTTCAGTTTGTACAATCTTTGAATAATGGCCCATATGGCATGAACTTTTGGAGGTTCATATGTATTTCCATGGATCCGGTTCATTATATAAAAGGGAAAATGATAAATTTAGGCATCAAAGTTGTCACGTTTTCCTTTTCTGGGCATCGAACTTTTTTTTTTCCTTTTGTAGCACTGAACTTGCCTAATTTTCCTTTTGTGACACAAAATCACACTTTTGTGTCACAAAAGGAAAATTAGGCAAGTTCAGTGCTACATAAAAAAAAAGTTCGATGCCCAGAAAAGGAAAAAAAGTTCGATGCCCATAAAAAAAAAGTTTGACCGTTAATTTTTTTATTGCACCGTTAGTCCTTTTCGTCTGTGTTTACACGGTTTTGTTCGTTTTTACACGGTTTTGTCCTTTTTACACGGTTTCGTCCGTTTTTACACGTTTTCGTCCGGTTTTGCACGTTTTCGTCCTCTTTTGCACAGTTTCGTCCGTTTTTACACGTTTTCGTCCGTTTTGCGTTTTCGTCCGTTTTGCCGTTTTCGTCGCTTTTGCACCGATTTCGTCGTTTTTGCGTTTTCGTCCGCTTTTACGTTTTTTCGTTTTTACCACCGTTTCGTCCGTTTTACACATTTTCTGCTGTTTTTGCAGTTTATTCATTTTGCACGTTTTCGTCCGGTTTGCATGTTTTCGTCCGCTTTTGCACGTTTTCGTGTTTTGCACAGTTTCTAACTTTTGACAAACGAAAACGTGTAAAACGGGCGAAAACATGCAAAAGCGGACGAAAACGTGCAAAAACGGACGAAACTGTGCAAAAACGGCGAAAAAGGTAACGATGAAAACGGGTAAAACGGATGTCGGCGAAACCGGGTAAGAACACGAAACGTGTAAGAAAAAAAGACTAATCAATAATATAATAACGGTCGTTAAAAACAGACGAAAAGAACTAACGGTGCAATAAAAAAATTAACGGTCGAACTTTTTTTTTTCTGGGCATCGAACTTTTTTCCTTTTACGGGCATTAAACTTTTTTTTTTTTCCTATTGTAGCACTGAACTTGCCTAATTTTCCTTTTGTGACACAAAATCACACTTTAAGTGTCACAAAAGGAAAATTAGACAAGTTCAGTGCTAAAATAGGGAAAAAAAAAATTCGATGCCCAGAAAAGGAAAACGTGGCAACTTTGATGCCTAAATTTATCATTTTCCCTATATAAAATAAGTGGCCAACTCAATCTGTCTTTCTTTTTAGTAATATATTGATTGTTTAAGTACTTTATTAAATTTATTTAGTTTGGTGTTGGAAAATTGTTAAAGTGCTAATATTTGGTAAACCAATTTTACGTTTTGGTTAGTCTAGGAATGGTTTTAATAGTGCACTCCCATTCTTACAAGATAACTTTATATGATGGATGATACTTGCTTATGTTCAACCTCAGTCAAACATCAAGCAACTTCTTAAGTTATTATACTTATGGTGGAAGCTATACATGAAACATATGCAGTGGACTAAATTATTTCTGATTACTTGAAACAATGTGTGCTCTCAGTGGGTTAAGTTAAATTATTATGTGTCCTCGATAAAGTAGTACTCATGAATCATGATAGTTGTTTATAAGTTATATTTTGAAGTATTTTGATATTTGTCTTACTTGTTCCTCTTTCGAGTACCCGATCTAGTCTGCTGGTTAGCATGATGGCCAAAAGTAGTTTATGCAATGAAGAACGCCACCACTTGTTGGATTTTTTAGTGTAATTGGATTAACTTGTTTGACCAATTTTATCATAATAAGACATCATTTAGGCTTGGAGGTGCGGAGTGCACACCTACTTGAGTTTATTATGATCTTAGGGGCGCAGCCCCTAAGGGACGGGGGTCCGGGGGCAGCGCCCCTAGTAGCAGGGTCCAAGGGGCGCTGCCCCTGGCGAAATTTTTTTATTTCCACTAAGTTGCTATGTCAAAAATTCCTCATAAAAGTAATTTTTCGGAAATTGAGAGACTAAATTTGACAAGTTGGAAACCTTAAAACTGCCTTTGGCAGTTACCTTGTTTTATAGTTATATACGGTTTTATTTGGTCAGATGTTTTTCTCTGGTTCACAAAACATCTCATACAAAACATACAGAAAATTCTCAATCTCTGAATTGTATCCGATTGAATAATTCGGAAGAACCACCGAATTGATTCGATCTGAAAGTGTTCACACGCCTTTAAGAGATTTAAGCATATCCATTGTGTTCGTTACTGTTTATCCCCTACACCACTTGAGGCAAGTAGCCAACATGTAAATGGTATGTAAAATGATTAGAATATCGATACTTGTTTGTACGAGCTATATACATGTATTGCTGTTAATAAGTATTTATATTTGCAGCTACAATAGTTACAAGATAATGTCGAGGAACACCAACATCAGCTATGACTCTTTGAGGCGACTCTAAGAACGAGAGGAGAGGACCAAGTGTTCGCTTGTGAAACGATCCTAGGGACCCAAATAGTGTTGCCATTACAATCCCTCAACTTTTATTGTGGGATATCAGATATTATGCTTCTGTTGTTTGTTAAAAATTATTATTTGATTGTTGGATTGGTATATACATGTGATTCTTTGAAATACAATGTTAATTTGTTGGTTTGGATAATTGTTTATTTTATTTATTCTCATTGATCAATTACTGGAGGAAAAACAAAATCAACTATTAATAGCCGTAATTGTAACAGTTTTCTGAGTCGATAGTTATCCGTTGGTACTATTTGTCAGGAATCGTTGGTGATATCTAGTATTGTTTGGTTGTTGCAAAAATTACCGTTGCAAAACCCGTAGCAAATTATAACTATTGCAAATAATGAGATGCAAAAAATATTCGTTGCAAAATTGTGGGAAAAGGTTTTCGTTGCAAATAGAGTATGTGGTTCCAACGAATTATCTTTCATTGCAAAAAGGTTGCAAAAAGTTTTATGCTTGTTGCAATTCGGTTGCAAACTAAATTTGCATGGAGCCTTTTTGCAATAGTCGAAATCCATTGCATTTCCGTTGCAAATAGCCTTTTGCAACGGATTTGCATTGTGTTTGAACGGTTGCATTAGCCTGTTTTTGTAGTAGTGACCACCAACACCACCTACTACCACCACCAACCACCACCACGCACCACCGTCACCTCACACCCACCACCCACCCACCACCACTTACCACCACCACTACCAATCACCACCACAATAGAGTATGCAAATATAAAGGTTCCATGCTAGAGGTATGTATGATAAACAATATCATGATGAAATAATCATTAAAACTTAACAAAAAATCAGCACACCAAAAAATTTACAAATAGTCTAACTTCTATACATAAAAACGCTCTATTTCAAAGCTCAATATCAAACTAACATACTGAAATTAAACCCCGTAATCAAACTATCATATATACCTCTTGGTGGTGGTGGTGTTTGTGTGGGTGTCGGTAGTGGAAGTGGGTGGCCATGGTGAGTGGTAGTGGTGGATGTGGGTGGGTGGGTGGGTGGTAGTGGAAGTGGGTGACAGTGGTGTGTGGTGGTGGCAGTGGTAAGTAGTGGAGGTGGGTGGTGGTGGCGGTGGGTGATGGTGGTGGTCGGTGGTTGTGGTCGGTGGTGGTGGTGAATGGCGGTAGTGGCAGTCTATGGCACTTAGTGGTGGTGGTAGTGGTGCGTGATGGTGATTGGTGGTGGTAAGTGGTGGTGGCGGTGGTGAGTGGCGGCGGTGGTGGTGGTGGGTGGTGGGTGGGGGTGGTGGTGGTGGTGGGTGGCGGTGGTGGGTGTTGGTGACGGTGGGCAGTGGTTATGTATTTCGAACTAACTGAGATTATATATTGAGGACCAAACTACTGGACTAAAAGTGTTACACTCGGCAAACCACAATGACCAAAATGCAGTTATCTATTAACGAATACAACACTTAACACTAATGATTCCACAAAAAGGTGTAGATTGGCGGGAACACCCTGACCTCGAGTGCCTTTTGCCACTAGCCATTGTCCACCCCACAAGCAATAGCTCCGGCAACTCTCCTAGCATAGTGGGGCACCAACTGGAGTGAGCACGAGCCAAAACTCGGATCCGTGAGCTCTTGTTCCACAAAGTCTCTCCAATGTGCCAATAGGTATTGCGGAGGTGGGTATCTATCTGAAGCAAATGCCAAAGATGAGACTTGAACCTGAGTCTATTGACTGAAGCATAAGTACTCCAACCATTGGACTAATGCTCTAGTGGTAAAACTAACGATACATATAATAAGAAATGTTAAAAGAATGATACATACAATAAGAAAAAATTAAAAGTTTGATGTTTACAATAAAAAAGTTAATAGTTAAGTACACATAAAAAGAAAAAATGTCATATTGGATATAGTTTTAGACAATTATCCTATTAATGTATTTTTTAAAAGTAAGATATTAATTTGTACTTCTTAAAAATAAAGTCTTTTAATAGTGGAAAAGAACTTCTTCTAGTATTATATATGACTAGCTTTATAGCCCGCCCGAATGGGCGGGCTAGCTTTATAATAATACCGACAAATTATGAGAGTATATACATAAATAATGAATAACGGAGAATATTATAAATACAATAGTTGAAAAAAAGGAAAATATTTCTCATAAACGGTTTGCTGTTGTGGTGGATGTGAGATTGGTGGTGGTTGTTCCATTTGCATACGTATCAAAGTTAGAATATTGGATTGTGGAACATTGCAAATTGACCCTCTCTGCTTGTGCTTTCGCTAATTCTGCTTGGAGCTAACTTACTTGCTTTCGAAGGTGACAAATTGAGCCTACACAGTCATACACGGGGTCTCTAGGCTTGCATTTGCTTCATATACCATGCTACTAACAACATATGCTCTACGATATTCGGGAATTTCCTATAAAGACATCACACCATCAACTGTATTATTCTCAGATAAAAATAAAATACAGGTAACTCAGTAGTTCATAGATCATGAGGGTTGTTAATTAATACAACTACTAAAACTACTTCAGTTCATATATAAAAAATTGCAACACTACTATTTTCAAAGGTACCATGAAGTCTTTCAACTACCCAAATATATGACAAAATTCTAAACACCAACACTATATATTTTTCACCCTTTCATATGTTATAGCTCAAGTCAGGTGAATTAAATTAGATGCGTCATTCACAAGCCTAGAATTCTGGTTGGTTTTTAAAAAAAAAATAAAAAAAGGTTGCCCAAAACCAAATCCATTAGATGTGCCTTTATTTGATGTAGCCATACAAACATGTGTATTAATATACTTCACTAATTGAGCAAGATGACACTATACTAATTGAGCAAGATGACACTATCTTATATAACTCAGCAATATGATTATTAGATTTATTACCTCAAGTGAAAGGGTTCGTTGCTCCTTATCACGGGCTGCTAATAGATGAGCCAGAGCGACCTGTAAAGGAAGGCAAATTTATACATATATAAGATAATCTATGCCTATCTTGATTCTCAGATGAATAATTAGATCAGCTACGTGAGTGATGACATTATCAAAAACTCACTGTAAAGAGATGACTCGCACATGAACACATTCCACTTCCTTGTCTGCAATTTTTCACTGCGACCTTTTCCTACCAACCTACAACACCAAAATACATGAGATTAAAACATATTACAAATATTACATTCTGATTATGATCAACTCTTCTGTTTGGACTAAATGATGGAATGCTCGCTTTAGATAGAGTCCTCTAAAAGAGTAGTTATTAAAAGGCAAAAGTTAATGTGTATCTAAAATTTCCAAGAATACGTTATGATTGGATTAAAACCCAAATTTGTAACAATGAACATCAACCCTTATCTGTACTCGATTTCGTTTCCTGTCCAATACAAATGCTAATTAAAATATGTATAAAACTAAATGGAAGAAACATGCTTTAGAAATATGATACTGCATATATGTACATCATATGCAAGTGTTAAGAACTGTGAGTTCATAATGTATAATTTCCAAAACTTGCAATGGCCTAATGTACAGTTAACATACCAGATGAGTTGATAAGGCTACTACTAAAAGATCAAACATACATACTGCTGGATGTTTGGTTTTGTTTTCAGGTGGCAATATGCTTGTGCTTTAATGGTTGATAGACCCCCTACTACAGGCACACTTTAAAAAGGGGCCTCGCAAATGAGGCAATGAGCATGCTAGAAAAGGTTAAAATTGATCATAAACTATTTGTTTCAACTTTCAGGTTTAGTATAACACATATGCATTTTCTTAGAAATGTTATGGAATAAAATATAGTTACTCATCATAAAATTATAATAGAACCCAACAGCCACCACATTATTAACGAATAAGATAACCATAACAGAAAGGGTCTGCCTGAGCAACCGTTTAAGAAATAAACATGATTGTGGTTTCACTATGATAAAATACTAACCTTTGTATACCTGTTGCAACATGTATTGAGTACACTGATGTAATCATTTTCTGGTTTCACTGTGATCAGCAGTAAGCACATGAGCACCCATTCCCTTTTCATATGGAATTACAGTTGCATTCTTCTTTGCTTCTTTTGGAAATCAAGCTTTAAGCGTTGCTTCACCTCGCAGAGCTATTATATGAAAAAAGATCAATCACCGTCTTTGACCAGTAGTTCTATTGCTAATAAACTATCTGGTGTGATTTTGGATAACAAAAGTATGAGATTTCATAATAAAGTAGTTCTTAAAGTTCACTATAGTATAACACAGGAATGCAATAAAACTGAATGTAAGAATTACCTGTTGCAGCTGCGGCTGTGAGAGTCATTAGATAGTTTGTATTGTAGATGTTGATGGCTGATTACACAACAGAAACCACAAGGTCCAGCAGATTCCCCCAACTCAGAGCAATGGCTTGCTAATAACTCTGTAGCTGATGCAAAGGCTGCATTAATGGAAGCCAACGCCGTGGCGAGCCCTGCCACACACTTGTCAAAGATGCTAACTATCAAATAGAGGTGGCAAAATGGTATGTTAGGCTATGCATTCGAGATAAAAGGGATCGTGTTTCGTTACAAGTCAAAATGGGTCATGTCAAGTAGACCCAAAATACTTTTTGCCCAATATTTAAACTTATTTAGTCTATATACATAATTATTGGCTAATAATTACACCTAGGTTTTATATATCTTGTATTGGCAAATTAGGAAGGTGCATCTATTTACCAAACGACTTGTAAAACACCGACATAGAAATCAAAACTTCATAGCATAAATCCATAGAAAGATTAGTAAACAATCATAATAGAAATTTTCCCCCTAAAAATTTGTTCTTTTGTGGTAAAATCTCATTGACGGTTTCCAAGATGAAGTTACAAGGTGATTTAAGAATAAGATGTAGCGAGTCTACCTGAAAATCACCCTACTGAAATAAATGTGAACGTTAGTATTAGCACGTGAAATCAGAATAAATTTTATTGGTTAAAATACATACCATTAGGTCATTGCCATTAATTGCAATTGAAATGAGGTTAGATCGGTCCCATCCAAGACCAAATGAGCAGCATCATCGATCTAAACTACTTGTCATACAAAAAATCAAGAAACAAAATAATGTTTGTCACATTGGGTGTTTGGATGACAGATCAATCTGATTAAAACTCATTGGTCAACATAAAAGAATACAGATTCTAAGGACGTAACATGTGTTTTGGTTGGGCCAAGCTCATACCGTATCAAAGTAGTAGTCGGGGAATATTATCAAACACTTGGCGGGTATAAAAGCTACATGCTCTAAATAAAAAATGCAACTTTCTGGCAATTGAACTCATGTTTCAGTTTCACCAAAACAAATTGCTTGAATTAGATGAAACATATCCATTAGAAATTCATAATTTACAACCGAATTACAAAATCAAAAATCATATTTAAAAAGAAAATCCAAAATTAATCGTATTGAACATGATGAAAAATCAAACCTTTCTTGTTGTATCTTCATGGATCATTACTCAATCAGTCCTAAGACTGTCATATCAACAATTAGGGCATAAAATCAAACGTACCTATTTGGGGATAACACATCATGGATCATTACTCAAATCCCTTGCAACGAAAAATGACCGATAAATCAAAATCACTACATATGAAAAAGTAGAAAAAATAAATAAAAAATCAAACGTACCTATTTGATTTTTAACATATTAAACATGACATATTAAAATCAAGGGATTTATCAACAATTTGGTTGTATCGATCATTTATCGATTCGGTTTGATTTTATGCGTACCTATTTGAGTAATCGATTAGGTTTTCGGTTTTTCATATTTGATGCGTTTTGATTTTTGGGGTCGGAAATTTGTTTAGGTAATGCGAGTATACAGGGATTTAGGTTAAAGGAGTAAAAGGTTTCATTTAAAAAAATTTGGAATGTGAGAATAAATTGGGGAGGTTATGAAGAAGTGTTGACTGGAAGTATAAATGGTGAAGTTATGAGTAGAAGGTGAAGTATATTAGTTTGGAAGTAGAAGATTCTAAACAAATATGTCTATTGCCTCAGTGGTTGAGTTGTTGGTATTGAAAGTAGAGACCCATGTTCGAATCTTGTCTGTGACAAAATTTTTTTTATAATGTATCCGGGACAAGTGCCATGGTGGCATTTCCACCTCATCATAGAGGCGCCATGTCACAATAAAAATGTCTAGTAAGCATTATCTATGTGTCATGCTTAGTCCCATATATATATATAGATTTTTTTTTATTTGAACTCACCTATATGATATTTAAGGAAAAAACAACTTTTTTATCCACAGATAATAAAGCTCAACGTCGAATAGTCATTAGGGTTTAACCACCACAAATGAAGACCATCACGTACCACCGTCGAAAAAAAACAACTGGCAAGCCAGTGTGGGCCGATCTTCCTTACGATTGTCTTGTTAACATCCTTAACCACCTCACTTCAAAAGATCGATGGCAAAGCACCATGTTTGTATGCAAATCATGGCATCAGGCAACAAAGGTTCACACCATATTCGACCTCGAATCGTATATACTTGAATCGCGTCCATCTGAATCAGTTGAGTGGTGGAAGCCTGATGAGTTGATTAGCTGGTGGACCCCTAGTTTCGAGAGGAGAATTGATAGCATTATCGGTTTTGGATTGGAGTGGTGAAGGTCTTAAGGAGATTAGGGTTAGGCATTGTTCCGATCGGTCGCTTTTGCTCATTGCTGAAAGGTATGTATCTGTTTTATTTTAGTTAATCATGATTTCGCTCTATAATTGTAATTGGGCAAGCTAGGCCGGGTTTGTTTGTGATTCACTTTAGAGCCTTTTATTTTGTGACCGAAACTAATAGATCAATAAGCTTAATGTGTTTTGATAATACAATAATCCTATAAGTACCTAAATAAAATTAGCCAATCACCCTCTTATTGGTGTTAACCATTTGGTACAAGAAAAACCAACACTCAAATATGAGATTGCATTGGATTTATTGGATCAACGATCCAATTATAGCTTTTAGAAATTGTATGTCATCCTTTCTACCTTCGTGCTAGTAGTTTGAATAAGCTTTAAAAATGTTTCTTAGAAATGTAATATGCAAGTGATTATTGCCCAATAATAGTAGAAGAGAAACAGACTCCATTAAAGCTGACAGAAAACGTCCTAAACCTCACCCCTAAGCTAATCCTGGACAACGTGATGAAATGTAACAGATTGGTTGAGAGTTTAGCGCAATCCATAGGTAACATTATGTTACACTTGTTAAAGCCATGCCATCCGCTGTCTCTTCTACTTATTTATAGTTGGCACGTGTTAGGTTTAACTGTTTTGGATTGTTTTAGACGGATACATGATGCATGCTACATTTTTAACAAATCTTCTACATTTCGCGTTGCCTGGTGTTGGTGATATAATTTTGGGTGTTGAATTATGCATGTCTTGTACGTACAGTTGTGGGGAAATTCTTGCTATTTTTTTTACAACAGTGTCTAAATTAGCTAACATAAAATCTTGCTAGGTTCAGCTTTATCCAAATTATCATTATACCCCTTTCCTGTTATTTTATTAACACTAGTCGGTACTGATCTCCTTCCTGTATGTTTTTTTTTTAAATATTTTATTGCACGCTTTTGCTCAACAGGTGCCCTAACCTTGAAGTATTATCAATCAAGAGTAGTCCAAATGTAACCGATGAATCCATGGTGAAAATTTCATCCAAGTGCTCCAAACTTAGAGAAGTTGACATTAGCTATTGCTATGGAATTTCTCATAAATCTCTAGAAATGCTAGGAAGAAATTGCAAAAATATATTAATATTGAAATGTAACCACATGATAAATAGTGAATACCCAAAGTATTTAAAAAATGTACCCTTTAGCTATCTAAGATCCCGCCCCAAAGACGGGGACCTTAGAGCTGCTGCAATTGCAAAATTCATGCCTCAAATCCTTCATCTTGAACTCCGGTTTTCAACATTATCAGCCCAAGGATTTATGTTGATATCTGAACAGTGTAAAAAACTAGAGTACTTGGATGTGTTGGGTTGTAGAGATATAATTTACGTGAACATTAGAAAGTCACACTCAAGTTTGAGGATTTTGAAGAGCTTTGAGCATGAGACATATAACTATATATATATCCTCAGGTTTGTTTTCCATTAAAATCACAAATTGTTACTGTAATTCACCAAGTATAACTTGAAATATTAGATCTTTCTGATATTAAGCTTATTTTTATCTTTCTAGGCGTCAGCTCGCGAGGTGATAAGTTATTTTTGGAGCTGAGGGTATTTCTTTTCTAATATGTGTGTTTTTGTGGTTGTCATTTGGTCTCATTATAATTTTAGCTTGTCGCTAGTTTTTACAAAATTTCTTTGCCGTTCTTTAGAAGCCCCCGCTTGTGAGAGGATTATCTGCATGCAAGACAGTTGATCTACGATCATTGAAGAGATGCACATATTGTAATTGAAGTATTGGATAAGTCTATAGTTCTATACCGAATTTTCTACTCACTCTAAATTGAAAAGCAAGAGACCATGTTCTTTTTTTTGGGGGTTGAACCAAATCATATTTCCAAGGGATTAAGGGTGTGTTTAGTTGGAGAAAAAATTCTCTTATTTTCTATCTTTAGTTTTGTAAAAATTTGGATAAGAAATTTATCTCCACAAAACACTTGAAAATATGAAACACGTTTAGTTGATGTTTGTATTTTCTATTTTGAAGAACTTAGGAAATAGGGGATTTTGTGTTTTGTAAAACATTTTGTTGGAAAACGTTGATTTGAACGCGATCTCTCTTTTTCTTGTTTTCCACAAAACATTTTGTAAAAAATAATGGTGTTTTCCCCCAACTAAACGCACCCTAATTATCATAAGGATTATGTTTTGAGATTTTGTTTTTGTTGCCAATTATCACAATATTAATGTCATTTCCAGTTTTTTCTATAATGCTATACATGCAAACTTATAAATGTTTCCCTTTAAAAGGGATTGCAAGAAAACAACCTAAGTTATTCAGCCACTATCCATAACACTAATGTGGGTTTAAAACTCTTTAATAAAAACAAACAATCAAAGAAGATTTATGCAATAACTTTTCAACATTTATATTATTATTTGAGTGAATTAAAGAATTTATAAAGATTGTTTGCGGAATAACACTCTCAACTCAATATATAACAATGTATAGTGATCTTCTCACTAATTTAAACACTAACCAAAGCAGGTGTTTAAGTAAAAATTAATCTCTCTCTGAATGGGTTTAGAGACGAGCAATTACTTATTTGAAATATTCTCTTTTATATGCAATGATCGAGGTAGATACTCGTAGGTAATAAATATGTATCCAACATCATATATATACTTAAAGATTCACTTCCTTAATTTAACGTGCAAGAGGAATTATGCATAAAAGCATGTATTGTACAACATACTTGAAGCCACATCATCAAAGCTATCTATAATAATATAAGATAACCTAAAGCTTCGAATTTAATGCAAACTAATTGAATGTCCAGGATGAATACAAACCATTTGAGTTCTTGATATCAATTGAATGTTTACAATCATGTGCAACTTCAAAGAATACGAACAATCCTGGAGTTACACAACTTATAAATATGTGTATTACTTAAATTTAGTTGTGGAGGTATTAAAGCTACTAAGAGCATCCGGTGTCTATTCGTCGTCCCACTTCGCCGTCCACGCTGGAGGCTCGCCGTGCCTCGCCTTGACACCGTGGTGTCTCGCCGTCGTTCGTCGTTGCCAAGCTCACCGTGGTGACGACGAGTAAATGTTCTGACAAAAGTGAGTATAACGTTTGAAATGAAAATGAATAAAGTGGTAGTGGTGGGTCCCAAATGAAGAGGTTGAGGTCTGTTATGAGTGAGGAGGGGGTTTGTTGTGGTTAGTTGTGGAAAAATGGGATGCTGATGTGGCGCTGAGGTGGCACGAAAACGAGCCTTAGGCTCGTTTTGACACCTAGTGCTCTAAGTAATTAGAAAAAATCATTTGTATGCTTTCTACACATCTGCATTCAAGTTATCTTTTCAGTTGCTTACAGCTTTTCAGTTAGATTTTGAAGATTATAAATAACCGCTAACATCATTTTCACCACCCTCATTTCTCACAACGGTTCCACCTTTTTCCAAATCGGCAACATCAAAAAATCCAAGACTATCCTAAACCCATATCACCACTCGAACACAATCAATAACAACATCAACTACATCAAAACATCCCATCTCCAAACATAGCCACAACGGAAGAAACAAAAGGTGGCATCTGTGTTTGATTTCTTGAAGCTTGGCACGTGTTAAAAGAACCATAGACCCTCACTGTCACTCCCCAACACTCATCTAACTAAAACATCACATGATAAAGAAAATCGATCTCAGAACTATCATCACGGATCTGTTAAAAATATTAACTTCTCTTTACTATCCGAAAATTAAAAAAGGAAGGACAAAACAATTGTGTATCATCAACCTTTATTTCAGTTTAGAAAAATAACCACAATATTAACCTACCCGAGACCTCAAACTGAGATCTTGAAGCTGAATCCTTTAAAGCTGTGTCGAGTGGAATCTTGCAAGAAAGAAACAAGGATATAGGTTGTGTTGTTATTGTGTTTGATCGATATTGAAGAAGATGATATGATGGAGAATCGACTGTGTCTGTGGGAGAGATATTAGGATGATGGGGGCGGATGGTTTGAGGGGCGGATAATATGTATGTGTGTATAGGGTTGTGTTTTGTGAGAATTATTAGGGCATAAGTGTGTCATAGGGCACAGATAAGAAGAAAAGAAAGTATACGGATACATTTTTATGTGTTCTTTTTTTGTGAGTACTTTTTATGTACTTTTCACCTTCTTATCTTGTGCCCCTATGGCACAAGATAGAAAAAACCAAGAATTAAATACGGATATGGTAATATGTTTTGGATTGGACCGTGTTCTAAGCAAGAGTGAATTGGGCCGAATGCCATATTATTTGGTGTTGGTCTAAGTTTGAATCCGGTTATTAATTGATTGGGCTGCGATGGAATGGATTTGTGATCGTTTAGACTAAAAAGATGGAAATGCTGACAATGGTTGGACTATCAGAACATATAATTTGAATTTTATTATTTGGATATAAATTTTATATATGTACAGGAACATTATAGAAATGATTTTGTCGAAAATGTTCTTAGTTATCGAGCTTCGATTACATTTGGAAATCATGTTATAATCCAAAAGTCAATTAATGTGTTTAGGCATTCATGTTCATTTAGATTATGTATGGTACAAAAAATTGTGTGAATCAAATGCGAAAGTCAATTACTCAACAACATAATTCATGTATTCATACCCGTGTGAATTTAATCAGTTACTCAATAACATAATTCGTGCATCGCAGGGATCCGAATGCCTCGTCTACATGTAAAATACACTCCTAACAACTTACAAATAAATAATTTGATTCTTGGAATGTGTCAAACCTTACGTTGGAGAAAAATGTTGACAAGTGTGCATACCTTTATATCAGTTGTTGTACTTTCTTTTACTTTCTTGATAACTGTTGTCCTATTTATCTTTCCAAAAAAGTACTCGATTATATATCTTCTGGTACTTAGATATATTTATAAGTATCCGATCTAAGAATGTTATTGATGTTGAGGAGATCAAGGAAAGTTAATGTAACATTGTCAAATCTCACTGACTCTATCATCTTCCATTGGTTCAAGGACTTTGTAACACCCCCAAAATACCGCAGCGGAAGATTGTGTCACTGGGGTGCTACTTCATAATACAAAGTACAAGTTATAGAAAACGACCTCTAAATGAGACGTTTTGAAAAGTTACCATTCGATTAATGAAATCAGAGTTACAAACAATGAGGTCCCAAAGTATAATACATAAATGTCTACAAAATGTTTCGAATAGTAAATTTGAATGTATAAAGTCTTCAAAACATGTCGTGCGACTCTATGTTTCAAACTCTAACTATCGCTTTATGACCTGAGATAAACATGCTAAAAAGAGTCAACACAATGGTTGGTGAGTTCATAGAGTTTGTTTAACATGTAAGTCTTTAAAGAATGTTCACAAACCAAAGGCAATGTAAATCCACTCAGTTCCAACATCCGCCCATACAAAACTTGCAACATGTGTGTTTACAACACCCACTGCTAAAATATAGTATGTCAATCATGTATGCATGTATCATAGTAGTAAAAAGTATAAATGTTACCACAAGGGTCTTTCAACAACTTAATTTGGGATGTATCTTATTTAATAGCCTTCCAACAACTTAATTTGGAGCTACTAAATTAATGGTCATCCAACAACTTAATTTGGAGCCACTAAATTGCACGTACTGAGAGCCTCTTCCCAAAGACTAATGGTCATCCAACAACTTAATTTGGAGCCACTAAGTTGAATAACCCAATTAAGTATAATGCACTCAAGAATAACGCAAATAAGTTTAACACAATCATGTATAACGCAATCAAGTATAATGCAATCTTGTATAATGCAATCAAGTATAATGTTTTGAGTATTATTAAAAGTAAAAGCAAGTAGTTGAGCATGTATCTCTCCCAAAGAGTTAATAAAATAATTTAATGAGTAAAGTGGGGCTAATAACTCACGGTAATCCTTAAAAGTTTAAAGTACTTATGAGAGTAAATAAAAATAGTTGAGCATGTATCTCCCCAAAAAGTAATTCAAAACGTATAAAAGTAGGGGCTATGAAACTCACGGTAATCCTTAAAAGTTTAGAGTACTTGTGAAAGTAAATGAAAATAGTTGAGCATGTATCTCCCCCAAAGATGTTTGTAAAATTAGTAAAGTAAAACTGGGGCTATAAACTCACCTTGAACTAATGATATCAAAACGTATAACGAAATTGATGGATAAGCCTGGAAGTCTCTACGCGTAACCTAGAATATAATGTCGTGTCTTAGGTTTGGAATAACGATGCGAAAGTATAAACAAGCCTATATTCGTCTATATATTGATCATGATGTAGTACTTGGTAGTTTCGTGCATGTTTGTTTATGAAACGGTTTTCGTTTGTATATCTCGTACTACCGTTTGGGCCATCATAATCCAGAGGTCATGCAGTAAACGTTCGAGGAGCCAAGACACTTTAATTCGTCAATCCAAAACTCGTCGACGGTTTTACTCTAATGAACCCCTCACATGAAGTTCCCTAGTGTTGTACGTAGTATTCGACATGGAAAAACATATGTTTTGCTCATTTGATCATTTGACATATAAGTTAAGTGGTTACAAAATATGTTTGGTCATAATCCGCAAGTGAGTTTTAAATGTCTAGTAAGTGTGTAAAGTTTCATGGTTTATCGAGGGAGTAGATCCAAATTGTATTGTATACGATTTGGTTTTTCAATGATAAGGCCTTTGGTTTATGGTCTCGGCTATCATGTCCTTGAGACCTCAGCCTTGGCCTTAGTCACGGCTATGGTCTTGGTTTAAGGCCTTTAGGACATATGGTTTCACCTTAATATTTTTAGAGAATATAGCTTTCGTTATGCATTTTTTGGCCGAGTTTTCAACACAATAGACGTAAAACATCTTTTCGGACAACTTTTGTGCTTTAACTTTTTGATGAATCGGACCGGAAGTGCCTCTAAAAATTAATCAGATTCGTTAATAGCAAGCTTATGACAGTTTTTAGGTTTCTAAGTTTCGCTAACTTCTTTTTATCATAACTTTTGACTCATTTGTCCATTTCGGGTGATTCAAATTGCTATGTTTTCATTTTAATCTTGTCTACAACACTATGTAAAGTACAAAATCTAGATATGATCAGTTTTGTGGTAACATAACATAGAATGGTTTATAAGTTTTAGACTTGTTTTTAATCAACTTTGTACATCATGATACAATATAAGAGCATATATAGCATAGATTAAGAATAAGAAACATGTAAATGATGTTGATCATGAGAGTGAGCTAGGTTTTCTTACAACTTTTAGCCTTAATGAAAGGGATACATGAACTAGGACAAGAACTAAATCCTTTAAATGAAAACCCTAGGTTTCAATCCTTCAACATAACTCTTGAAAACCTTTGATAACCTTGATATAACCCTTGTAAAAGCCTTGTAATATCAGCTCTAATTAACCTGTATAGCTCTTAATCCAACCATGGAATCATCAAACTAACTCTAGATTTATGTAGAGAATAACTAGGCTTTCATCTTCTATGTATAACTTGGAACTTGGAAATCAAATGAAGAGTGTTTGGTGTTTGTGATGTTATAAATGACCAAGATAGGAGGAGTGGGTATTATAAGGCCTTGAGGAGGTTAGTTACATTAAGGTATGGTCTAGAGTGAACCACATGATGCATACTTGGTTGATTTTTAGCCTTTAGACTTTCTATGGCTCCTAATGTAACACATGATACTCTAAATGTTCCATGGTTCTCACCAAGCAACCAAGGCCATGGTTATACACCATATACACATTCAATATAAGGGGTAGGGACTAGGTGGATGAATCTTGGCTTTATATAAGTTACAGAGTGAGTTTTGGTCCCGTTAATCGCTAACTATAAGCCATAAACTCATGAAACTTAAAACCGGATATCCTAAAAATATGAAACTTATCAATATACTCTATAATAGAATTTTAAATGAGTGATAAGTTCTATCAAGTTGCTTAAAGTCGTAAAAACCTAAAACCGTAGGATTAAAATGCGTAAAACGCGTAAAACGCAAAACCAGAAAACTTAAAATTCCAAAACTTGTGAAATTGTCGTACGATGTGAAAAAACCTATATTTCTCTTGTTTGTAATGTTGTGGGGACATATCGGGATGCCTAAATGTCGTTTAAACCTAAACGTAAATCTTAGACACAGTTTCGTGAAATTTGCAAAAATGACCCGACGAGTGTCAAATTCTCGGGTTATCACTAAAATAGGTTAACTTACGAGAATGTGAAATAAAAATTTCGGAAGTGAATAGTAAAATTGAATAGTAACAGTGAATAGTACAAATGAATTGTAACCCGAAAATGCGAATTGTTACAATCTTGACTTATTGAATACCAGTTATGTAAGTGGAGAGACTTGTACTTTATATTCGAAGAACTTTGAAAATGACACCCTTAATGTTCATTTACACAAAGACTAAATTACACTTAGGATATTACGTTCAAATCTTAGTCATATAAAATTAGGCATTGAATTAACACAACAAAATTAATTGTTATTTTGTTTCAATTATGCAACGGATATAAATATTATACTTAATTAAAGGTCTATTGGATATCATATCATGTGAAAGAATAAAATGTAGTAACATTATTTCTCAATAATTCGTATTTTATTATGTAATTTATTTTTTCATTTTGTCACACTTTCTTTTACACACTTCTGTAAAGTGTGTAAAATATTATGATTTTATTAACATTTTTAAATCTAAAAATTAGTTACATTAATAAGTGTAAATAAAATATAAAAAGAAAATATTATTCATACTTATTTTATTTTTATTTTTAAATGTGGAGAATTTTAGATTTTGTCCACACAAGTGTATTCAATATGTAACACTTAATTATATATGTAAGATTTGTGAAACAAATGTTTTTTAATGTTTTATGAGGAAAATTATTGTCCATCTATAATATATTTTCAACAACGGCAAAAATTGTCCCTTCTCGTAACATGCGTTTCAAACAATTCCTAATAAATTTCGAAATATTGGTAATCAAAGTACGAAACAAACTATCAAATCGAACAAACGAAGCGAACAGATTAAAAAAACGAAGCGGAAGCTTTATTCAAGTTACAAAACCAAATACAAAATCAAATTCAAAAGTACCAAACCCAAAATTCTAATTCAAATATTCTAAATGCTAATGCCAAAGATACCAAATTCTAATTCAAACGGTATCAAACTATTATTCAAAAGATACAAAGAAAACTAACGTTATTAATCTCTATTTATAGGCAAAACTAACCGTCATTGATTACTTCCCTAATTCCAAACAAACTTGTAGGAAAAGTCACACAAATTACTAAATTTACAAAACAACCCTTAGAGTTTAAGTCATTTTTCTAACAATCTCCACAGTGACTTAAACTCCTCCACCTGCTTCAAATCAAATTCAAAGTTCCAAAAGCTAGCGATACTAGCCAAATTCAAATCAAATGATCGATTCTAAAAGCAATCCAAAATAAATTCAATCCAAACAAATGTCGATGACTTCAAAACGAACAATTAAACGTTAGCCGACAAATTCAAACAATCAACAAAACAAACAAATCGACTCAAACGATCTTCAACAAAGGCAATCAAATTCAGGCAACCAACTTCAAAAACCCGACGAAGGAAGATCCAAAATTTTCGAACGGAAAAATTTCTAATGATCGAACAATTTTCAAATGACCTAATAATAACTAAGTCTTCAAACACCAAATATCAAATTCCAAATCGATCTTTAAGTTCCAAATATCAAATTCCAATTCTAATGACCCACTTAATTAATAGGTATTACGGTCAAACTTCAAACTTATTATCCAAGTATTAAACAAATTTAAGTTAAAAAATAACTTGACGAACTGGCTCTAATAATTCAAACGCCCCAAATATGATACGGATAATAATTCTAATGAACCACTTATATTTCGAAACAAATAAAACCTAAAACAAAACAAATACCAATTACCACTTCGGTAATTCAAACTTGTCACCAAACACCAATAACCATATTCATGATTCAAAAAGCCCAATTCAGATAGTAGAGCCAAAATTCTAGCAAATATCTGTTAATACCTCAACTTTCACAATAATGATTTATTACTATTTTATACGCTTCCTAGTTGATTTCCGTCACTTATTATACACTTTGGTTAATCAAAGGACCTTACATGAATTAAGTCATAGCGAAAAGGACTAACTTTCAATTGGTCCTACTACCATGGATGAAAGTTGCCAAAGTGTGAAACTTAAAATTATAACAACCTAGTTATTTCATTCCCAAGTAACAAAATTTCCAGAAGTCTCTCTCTTTCTCACCATATATCACGATACATACATACAGCACATCAACAAGTTAGGGTTTTGAGCTTAATTCGAATTTAAGCAAGATTGAAGTAAGATATCAACCAATAAACTAGAGTTTTTCTCATCTTATTAAAGGTATAGATCACAACTTGTTCTCAATTTGTGTGCTTTGGTTTACTAATTATGGGTATAGCTTAAAGATTAGGCCTTTATGCCAATTATAGGGATATTATGAAATTTTACATATATGTAAAAAATATGATTTTGAAAAATCATCAAGAACCCTAGTAATCATGTATAAATGGTTAGACAAGTGATGGGTAGCCTATTTAGATGTTATAGCACCATTTTATGGTGTTAATTTTCAGAAATAGTGTTTGTATGGTTAATAAGCCACGAACCAAACACCCCCTTATGACTTATCTATCTTTTTGCGCTTTTATTAATAAGTTTAGTCATGATCTTAATAAGCTTCATATAATTGTATGTTCCTAGGCTATAAGTGTTAAGCGGGGGCGTAGTTAGGAAGCTCGTGATTTTACTCAAGCAATTTCGAGGTGAGTAACATATTTAAGCATAGAAACAGGTCCTTGGTAACCCGTTAGTGTGCCACTTTAATTGTGGTATTCACGTTCATGTTCATGTAGTATATTTGAGTTACGAATTCATGGTGTTATAATTATACGTTATGTGCCTAAATGAGTTACTCGTAGTATGTTTATTCATGAATTATGCTAGATGGGTCGAACCAGCCCTGAACGACCCGTTTTGGTTTAATTATGTGATTTTAACTCTAATTCCACGATATTACTAGTATAGCGTCCTAAGTGGGCGACATAGCAAAACTAGACGTCCTAAATTGACGATTTTCATAAGTATATGCATTGTGACCCGAAATTTTGGGTATATACGTCCTAAGTGGACGACATGTGTTATGATGTCATAACATGCTCTGAAAAGGACTAGACATCCTAAGTGGACGTTCGAGCCCCTTTTAGTGTCTCATTTTGTAAAATGGGACTTAGACATCCTAAGTGGATGACCAGTGTGTATAAGCGGCTCAA
The DNA here is from genome assembly GCA_910596185.1 of Chrysanthemum makinoi. Taxonomy (NCBI): domain Eukaryota; kingdom Viridiplantae; phylum Streptophyta; class Magnoliopsida; order Asterales; family Asteraceae; genus Chrysanthemum; species Chrysanthemum makinoi. Next base: position 44,712,292 of record OU343221.1, read on the forward strand.
AGTCATAGAATATATGACTTAAACATCCTAAGTGGAAGACTATAACATTTTCAGTTATATTGAACCAATATGGGTTCATCACATCCTAAGTGGGTGACTAGTATGTATGCCATGTTATGATTAGTATCTTTTATATGTTATCTCACTAAGATATTGCTTACGTTTCTTCATCATGATTTGTGATAGGAGAAGCTAGTGGTAGTGCACTTAAGGGTAAGAAGAACGAGACTTAGCCCTCGATGGAGTACTTCGGTATTGAGCCTTTTTCCTATATGCTCTTTTACCAAGAAACGCTCTAGGTTGTAGCCTAGACATCCTAAGTGGATGATCGAACCCCTTTTAGTGTCTCATTTTGTAAAATGGGACTTAGACATCCTAAGTGGATGACCAGTGTGTATAAGCGGCTCAAAGTCATGGAATATATGACTTAGACGTCCTAAGTAGATGACTATAACATTTTCAGTTATGTTGAACCAATATGGGTTCACCACGTCCTAAGTGGGTGACTAGTATGTATGCAATGTTATGATTAGTATCTTTTATATGTTATCTCACTAAGATATTGCTTACGTTGCTTAATCATAATTTGCGATAGGTGAAGCTAGTGGTAGTGCACTTAAGGGTAAGAAGATCGAGACTTAGCCCTCGGTGGAGTACTTCGGTATTGAGCCTTTTTCCCTACACACTCTCTTACCAAGAAACGCCCTAGGTTATATGCTTTTGTTTATGAACATATAAACTCAAAGTTATTTGATGATCAAATAGATAAGTAGTTTCTTTTAAAGTTTAAAGGGTATTTGGTATAGTGTCATTCTTGCCCATATTGACCCATTTTGATCATGTACGGGTCAAGGTGGATGATATATGTTATGTATAGTTTTATGTGTTAATATAAGTGTTGGTGTTATATTAAATCGGTTTATATAAAAAAAATAATAAAAAAAAATAAAAATAAAAAATCTAGCATGGCCGTTTCAAGTTGGTATCATAGTTGTGGTTTAAGGGATTTAGATATCCACTATATATGGGTATTTAGACTTAAACCTAGGCTCTATGGGACCTATAGTATTAGACACATTTTTGCATGTTCATGTAGCATTAGTATTAGTACAACATGCATTGTTCATATGTGATAGTTGTATTCATGAATTCGGTGTAACATGGTGACGGTGAGGACTCGGTTATCGGATAGAATTATTACGACTCGTGGCCAACGTGGTAATAATCACGCTACATAACGAAAACTTACTAGTATTATATTACACTAAAGGAATGAACTGCGGTAGTAATATTAGGCTCAGGCATATAGAAATCTATACATTATGAATCTTGCAGTGACTCTTATTGTTCTCTTATCATGCAATATGTTTAAATTTTGGTGTAGATATGGCTGAAAGACCTCCTAAAGCTCTGAATGGCCGACTCGTGTAGACATACAAGAAAATGATGATCGATAGCCAACCCCCGATCCACCATAAATAGATGAGCATGATAATGCTCCTATTTCTAATGATATGGCTAGACAGATTAAAGATATGATATCTCAAGAAATAGCCAAGAAACGGGAAGAAGCTATACCATATTATACAGAACGTCTCAGTATGATCATAACTCAGAAAATCACGAGAGAACTTGATCAAACGCTGGCAGCACGAGTCACGCAAACCATGGAAGTTACTGTTGAGTCAAATTCTAACCAAATTATCTCTCACAAGTATTTGAATCATTAAATCAACCTAAGTTAAGATAAATGATTACATCAGAGACCCGACTCTCTCTCTCTGATATATTCAAATCGTAAACCATGAGCAACCCTCACTAAATGATCAGCTCAGTCGATCATTATTAGCTATCCAAAAGAGTCAAAGGTATACACCTTATGAGTTAACCTCAGAGAAGTCAGAGTCAAAAATCACTAAAGGGAAGTCCAGCAGCTCTAAGGGACTCACTGAGTGTTCATATATCAGAGGATAACACCTCAGATATGTTGTTTATTTTCCTTACTGAAACAATCAAATTTCGCAAATGTCAAAATACAAACAGAATGAAAAACTTTGTAACCTAATAACGGAGTCAGCTAGCAAAGAGAAAATAAGTGACAAAACTATCAGAGACCTAATGGACTAAAAAATGTCTTTAGGGCTCTGAAATAGACTTATCATCTTAAGCCACACAGGTGAACCAATTTTACTAATCAGATACACTTAGAGTATTCTTCAACATACTTGCAAAGTATATCCTTGGATCTAACTGATGTTCTCAGACACGCTTAAGCGGGAGTAATTTGAGATAAGGCGAAGCAGGAACCCCTTGGGAAGATAAGGATTCACCGAGAGCAGGGAAAACAACTTGCATGTACCAAAGTTGTCAGCACAGTAAAGCAACCCTAGCCACACAAGTGCACGTGTACCTTACTTCCAGTTTGCTTCTAGTTAAATTATCACTATTCTCTTATAACTACTAACAGTGTATCTTCCTAGTATATAAATGGAGGTTAGTAGTAGTGATAGGTAACAGATTCCACCACTAGAATCTTCCTCTTCTAAGTGGGATCTTCCTCTTCATAACTTGAAGAGCAGCATTTGTCATTACTAGGGATAGTAATCCACAACTATCCATCGTAAACCCTCACCTCAACCCAGGCCAAGACTGATATTGTCATAATATACAAATGGGTATTATTGGTTGATTCAGGTCAAGATTGTATAAACATGCTCTTATTTCTAATGAACATTTGTTACTTTCATTTGCTCAAGCTTTTGTTCATACAATGCATGATGTTTCATAAATATATCAGACCAACAAGTGGTATCAGAGCGGGTGGATCACTCTCAAGATCTAGATCCGTTCTTAAATGACGAATAATAATACCAAGCCATTCTCGAATGACGGCTAATAACATTCGAACCTGATCCTCAACAAAGCCCCACACAAATATTCCTCTTCCATAACATCCCTGAGCGTCTTTTCAAACAAGATCATTGATCTCAAACCATTCTTGTGCGAAAAGTAGTTCCATCTGCTTTCTCTCAACCTATTTATCCACACCACTCTTAACATCATTATTAATCTAGAGTTTCAAGTACCTTTGATCTAAAAGGTATTAATCTGAATGACCAAGTTCAGAGTAAATGTTTTACATCCCAAAGGTACCTTAGATGGCAAGAGCTTCATGAGAACTCAACCTCTCATAAGCCATAAGAGTGGTAAAATTTATACGAGTCTTAATAGGTTAATAATAGGGGGAATGTAAAAACAAAAGGGGAAAAGGATGCTTCTGTAGGATAGGTACAAATCATACATAAAGGAATTCTCAGGTATTGGAATAGTCCCTGTTCCTACACCACCTAAGACGTCAATCAACAAAGGATTAAAATCAATGATTTTCTCTCAACCTTTGTTGAAACTCAGCTAGCAGGCTACATACTAGAAAACTTGCTTACAGCTGGTAAAGCAGGTAAACTCAAGGCTATTTCTATGGGAGGAGACTGTTGATTTGAAAAAGCTAAGAAAATAGTCTATGATTTTCCTTGAATAGCCTAAAATAAGTCGCTGAAAAAAACTCAGTAACCCCTGACTCTAAAAGGTTCACTTGAACTTGGAAATTCAGGGTTTCTAAGTCTATTTTTCTTCAGCGACACACTCATAGGTATGAGTTGTAACTCAGGGATATCAATGCGAAAGTTGACCAAGGGTAAGAAGGAACTAGCAGTACTACTGACACCTTAACCCATGCCACTGTACATTAGGGATTGAAGAGAATCAAAAGTGACAAGAAGATCAAAGAAAGGACGATGAAATGATACCTTCATCATATATGTGTGTAAATGAAGTTTTATAGTATACTAGTCACTATTATCAACTTTACACTCAAACACAAACCCTTTCTTCGAACCAAATTCATCAAGACTAATCCCAAAATTGTCCTTGACCCCTAAAGACCTAGTAAAAACTACTAGTCTTATACCTCATTACCTGATCCTTCCATTGGTCTCTGAGAATACTATAATCAAAGACTAAAGATGGAAGATAAGGTGCCAATCAAGAAAGAGCCATGCATCATTTTTAAGGAGAAGCTCCAAGGCTTGGAGTCTCTGTAACATATAAGACCCAAGACAGAGCTTAAGGATAAAGCCAAGCATCTAAAGAACGCTAAAGAAATCAGACATCGGCTTAAATTTTTAGGTATATCATTGGTTGTAAATCAGAGTATAAGAAGAAGCTAATTTGCTCACTTACCTCTAATAAAATTAGACCACCTAGAAAGATACATATATAAACTTGGTGTAAATCAGAGTGTAAGAAGAAGCCGTTATGCTCACTTACCTCTGATAAACATAGACCACCTAAAATCAGATGTTTATGTTTTTCAGTCTTGATTGTAGACCAGAACGTAAGAAGAAGCCGTTATGCTTACTTACTTCTCATAAAACTTAGGCTTAATTTATGTTGAAATAGGGGAAGATTCTTGAGTCAAATTCTGACCAAATTATCTCTCACAAGTATTTGAATCTTTAAATAAGCCTAAGTTAAGATAGTTAATTACATCATAGACCAAACTCTCTCTCTCTCTATCTCTCTCTCTCTGATATAGTCTAATCGTAAACCAAGAGTAAAGTTTACCCCGAGACTAAATGATCAGCTCAGCTGATCATTATTAGCTATCCAAAAGACTCAAAGGTATACACCTTATGATCGAACATCATAGAAGTCAGAGTCAAAAACCATTTAAGGGAAGACCAACGGTTCTAAGGGACTCATGCGTATTCATATATCAGAGAATAACACCTCAGATATGTTGTGTATCTTCTTTGGTGAAACATTCAGATTTCATAAATGTCAAAATCCAAACTGAATGAAAAACTTTGTAACCTAATAACGAAGTCAGCTAGGAAAGAGAAAAGAATTGACAAAACCATCAGAGACCTAAAGGACTGACAAATGTCCTTAGGGTTCTGAAATAGAATTATCATCTTAAGCCATGCAGGTGAACCGGTTTTATAGATCAGATACACTTAGAGTATTCTTCAACATACCTAAGTTAAGATTATTGAGTCAAATTTATGTTGAAATAGGGGAAGATTATTGAGTCAAATTCTGACCAAATTATCTCTCACAAGTTTTTGAATCTTTAAATAAGCCTAAGTTAAGATAGTTAATTACATCAGAGACCAAACTCTCTCTCTCTCTCTCTCTCTCTCTCTGATATAGTCTAATCGTAAACCAAGAGTAAAGTTTACCCCGAGACTAAATGATCAGCTCAGCTGATCATTATTAGCTATCCAAAATACTCAAAGGTGTACAGCTTATGAGTGAACATCATAGAAGTCAGAGTCAAAAACCATTTAAGGGAAGACCAGCGGTTCTAAGGGACTTATGAGTATTCATATATCAGATAATAACACCTCAGATATGTTGTGTATCTTCTTTGGTGAAACATTCAGATTTCACAAATGTCAAAATCCAAACCGAATGAAAAACTTTGTAACCTAATAACGGAGTCAGCTAGCAAAGAGAAAAGAAGTGACAAAACCATCAGAGACCTAAAGGACTGACAAATTTCCTTAGGGTTCTGAAATAGAATTATCATCTTAAGCCATGCAGGTGAACCAGTTTTACAGATCAGATACATTATTCTCTTGTAACTACTAATAGTGTATCTCCCTAGTATATAAAGGGAGGTTAGTAGTAGTAATAGGTAACAAATTTCACCACTAGAATCTTCCTCTTCTAAGTAGGACCTTCCTCTTCATAACTTGAAAAGTAGCATTTGTCAACTCATGCCAATACTGATATTGTCGTAATGTACAAATGGGTATTATTAGTTGATTCAAGTGACGATTGTGTAAACATGCTCTTCTTATTTCTAATGAACATTTGTTACTTTCATTTGCTCAAGCTTTTGTTGATACAATTCATAATGTTTCACAAATATATCACCAACAGTTACTTATACTGACTTCGCAGCTTGCAAGCCCCCGACTTACTCGGGAGAACATGATCCTTTTAAATGTCATAGATGAATCCAGGATGTTGAATGGGCGTTTGCTACCAGCAGGTGCCTTGAGGAACGTTGGGTTAATTTTGCTATTAACCTCCTTCGTGATCGGGCTCAAACTTGGCGGAATTAGACCCTTGCATCAAAAGACCAAAAATTGCTAGGAATATGACTTGGAAGGAGTTCAAGGAATTACTCTTTCCGAACTTTGCTCCAGAGGCGGAACTTAATAAGATTCGCCAGGATTTCTTGGGTACTCACAGGCCACGGAGTCAGTACATGATTTCTCCATGACCTTCCTTGAAAGAGCACATTTTCTACCTAAATATGCCAATGACGAAAGGTTTCTTATGAAACATTATATGGATATGCTTTGAAAAGATATCCGTCAGTTTATTTTAGCCAAGGATTGGAAAAAAATGGATCAGCTCATGAATGTAGCTTTAGAGTGAGAACACGAAACAAAGAAGGAGGAAGAGATTCCTCCTAAAAGAAAGGTGGAGCAGGCTAGTTCATTTCGGAAGAAAATAAAGCCGAATAAGGCTTATCCTAGCACAGGGGTAAGAGCTTTCCACAATCCTGGAGTTACACAACTTATAAATATGTGTATTACTTAAATTTAGTTGTGGAGGTATTAAAGCTACTAAGTAATTAGAAAAAATCATTTGTATGCTTTCTACACATCTGCATTCAAGTTATCTTTTTAGTTGCTTACAACTTTTTAGTTGCTTACAGCTTTTCAGTTAGATTTTGAAGATTATAAATAACCCGCTAACATCATTTTCACCACCCTCATTTCTCACAACGGTTTCACCTTTTTCCAAATCGACAGCATCAACAAATCCAAGACTATCCTAAACCCATCTCACCACTCGAACACAATCAATAACAACATCAACTAAATCAAAACATCATATCTCCAAACACAGCCACGACGAAAGAAACAAAAGGTGGCGTCTGTGTTTGATTTCTTGAAGATTGGCACGTGTTAAAAGAACCATAGACCCTCACTGTCACTCCCCAACACTCATCTAACTAAAACATCACATGATAAAGAAAATCGATCTCAGAACTATCATCACGGATCTGTTAAGAAGATTAACTTCTCTTTACTATCTGAAAATTAAAAAAAGAAGGACAAAACAATTGTGTTTCATCCAACCTTTATTTCGGTTTAGAAAAACAACCACAATATTAACCTACCCGAGACCTCAAACTGAGATCTTGAAGCTGAATCCTTTAAAGCTATGTCGAGTGGAATCTTGCAAGAAAGAAACAAGGATATAGATTGTGTTGTTATTGTGTTTGATCAGTACTGAAGAAGATGATATGATGGAGAAGTGACTGTGTCTGTGGGAGAGATATTAGGAGGATGGGGGCGGATGGTGAAAGGGGCGGATAATATGTATGTGTGTTTAGGGTTGTGTTTTGTGAGAATTATTAGGGCATAAGAATTAAATACGAATCTGGTAATATGTTTTGGATTGGACCGGGTTCTAAGAAAGAGTGAATTGGTTGAATGCTTTATTTGGTGTTGGTCTGAGTTTGAATCCGGTTATTAGTTTATTGGGCTGCGATGGAATGGATTTGTGATCGTTTGGACTAAAAAGATGGAAATGACAATGGTTGGACTATCAAAACATATAATCTGAATTTTATTATTTGGATATAAATTTTATATATGTACAGGAACATTATAGAAATGATTTTGTCGAAAATGTTCTTAGTTATCGAGCTTCGATTACATTTGGAAATCATGTTATAATCCAAAAGTCAATTAATGTGTTTAGGCATTCATGTTCATTTAGATTATGTATGGTACAAAAAATTGTGTGAATCAAATGCGAAAGTCAATTACTCAACAACATAATTCATGTATTCATACCCGTGCGAATTTAATCAGTTACTCAATAACATAATTCGTGCCCGAATGCCTCGTCTACATGTAAAATATACTCCTAACAACTTACAAATAAATAATTTGATTCTTGGAATGTGTCAAACCCTACGTTAGAGAAAAATGTTGACAAGTGTGCATACCTTTATATCAAGGGATAATCTACCTAGGCACCCCATAATCCACTTCCCATGCACCCATAGGGTGGGGCCCATGACCCAATCATTTGCTACTCTTCTTTTTTCTTTTTTTTTCTTTTTTTTTGTATTTAATTGTGTAGTGTATTTATTTGTTTGAATTGTGTAGTGTTTTAATATGTATAGTGTATTTATTTGTGTAGTATTTTTATATGTTGAGTATATTTATTTGTGTAGTTTTTTACGTTATGTTTTTTTAATTGTGTATTTGTTTTCATTTAAACAATAACAATAAAACATTAGACATTAAAACATTAAACAAGTACAACAACAAATGTTACTAATATTACAACGAAATCTACTCCACATGAAGATTATTAATGTCATCTATAAGCTCATAGAGTATTCCATTCGACTGACACGCGTGATCAACTGAATTTTTTGTCAATTCCAGTGATGCCTCCAACGTCTTTATTCTTGCCTTCAACAAATTGTTTTGATCCAATAGCATGTAGATCGTGTTATCTTTAGTTTCGCAGTTTGAGCACTGCGTTGAAGAAGTACCTTGACCAAAGTACTTTTGTTGAAATACATCCTTCCACATAAAGTATCGACACCCATAGTCTTTAGTCCCTGGCTGTTACATGATGAAACAATTATAAGAAATGTATTCTTAACAAACAAGTTATTGATATATTTACGTAAATAAGCAAACGTTTAGTTATTTACCTTTGATAAAGGACATGCATAACACTTCTGACCACAACTTTTGGGCTTTCGGGATGTTCTTTCAATTATAAATCCCCGTCGACAACGACACAAGAAAGGATTTTTTTGTTGCATCTGGCCAAAAGAATTTATATAATTATTTACAACATAAATTAGTAATATCATGTTTCACAAAATTAGAAGCTTCGAATACATAAATAACCAATCTTGTTATAGATTAATAGTTGATACATGGCTCACAAAATCACAATATAACTAGAAACTAAGATCAATCACGCCCGAGGCGTAGTCGCTCCAATGATGCTGCCATCTGTCCCACACGAAACTCTAACTCTGAAATGCGTCTCCTCAATCTGGCAATCTCTCGCTCGTACTCGTCAATGCGAGACGGCTGTAACAAAAGACGAGGAAGAACCGGAGGACGGTGTATAAAATTCTCCTCATCTGCAGCTGGAGATATAGCTGGAGAGGGAGGCACATAAAATGGAAAAGGAGGCACATAAAATGGAAAGTAAGGCACATAATCTGGACTCTCAATACAAGCGGGTGTGTTGTTGACACATCTTCGGTCGGAGCTTTAACCATCAAATCCCATGTCCATCTAACGGACTCATACTCCTCTTCCGTAGCGAATTTGAGTCTGCAATGCTTGAGCACATTTTGATTGATATGTCATCGACAGAGTAATCTATTAGCGTTTGGGAATTCTGCTCTGCATGCCCCAAGAAACACTAAATCTCTGTCAGTGACGATAACCCGCGGGTAATATTGTTCTTCTATCACCAACTTAACACATTCCATCACCCATTTGAAATTTGGCTCTTTTTCACAGTTCAAAAAACTAAACGCCATTGAGAATGTTCTGTTTGTTCAAGTAACTCCAACAATTGTAAAGAATGGCAGTTTAAACAACGTGGTGTTGTATGTGGAGTCCATCAGCATGATTTCCGGGAATGTTGTCCACAGGGCATATGACGTCGGGTGAACAAAAAATATTTCCTCCAGCTCATTAGTGTGGTCATTTACCCTGGGGTAATATGTATAACCTTTACGCCTCAAATTTACTAAAAGGAGTTGTATCGGAGTCAAATCACCACGATTGGCGCCGCGTATCTTGTTTTGTGCATTATATATCGTTTTAATGCTAGACACGTTATTCGGATCGCTCTCTTTTAATGAAGAAAGTATAATTCGTGGTGCTACTTGATGTTTTGTCAACTGCTCCACCAAAACTAACTCACTTTATTTTAATCGCATGGCCTGTGAAAAACCATGGAACGAGTCTACAAAATCATGATTATGCCTCAGACACTTGACCCTCAAGATCCAACCACTAGTTTTAGCGGTACCAGTTCGACTTTTTATATATTTCGCCAGTAATCTGAATGGGCAATTAATTTTAGCGGTACCAGTCTGCCGTTCAAGTTCATCTTCTAAACCTTCACGTGCAGACGTCCCATGTCTAGAACACTTAAATTCGATTGAGTACTTATAGCCCCTATCTGTTTTAGTTCTTCCTTTAACAATAAGAAAACCGTTCGATTGAGCAGTAGATTGCACCCAATCAGTTAAAACAACTTCATCACGGAACACCTAAAAAATAATAAATACAACTTTTAATAAACTTTTTAAAAATACAACTTTTAATAAAACATTTGTAAAACTTTTATAAAACTTAAAAAACTAATACTTTTAAAAAACATATACAACTTTAAAAAAACTAATACTTTTAAAAATACAACTTTTGTTATAATAGTATTAAAAAACTAATACAACTTTTAAAAAACTAATACAACTTTTATTTTAAAAAACTAATACAAAATTTTATTTATAATACTTTTTATAAAATACAAATTATAATACTTTTATAATAATACTCTTTTATATATAAAAGAGTTAACTTTTATTTATAAAAGAGTATTATGTGTGTGGTTGAGGTGTGTGTTACGCGTTCCATTCTTGTGATGGGAGGTTTACACGTTTTCTGTCTCTCTGAGTTGATAATACTCTGTCTCTCATCTCACTTCTAGCAAAAGTTATCTCACTCTCTCTCACCTGTTTCTCTCTCTCTCTCTCTAAAGATAGATCTAAACACTTTAGATCTAAAAACTTGAGATCTAACAAGTATAAAACTTGTTAGATCGTTGGTTGTATATAAAAGTTTTAGAGAGATGTGGTGATGTTATGGTCGTATCTGTTGTGGTGGTATCTGTTTTGGTGGTATCTGTTTCGTTGTTTAAGTTTTTAGATCTAAAAAGTTTTTAGATCTTGAATATTTTTATGATCTTGAAAAAAATTTGAGGTTGGTTTTAAAACATGTTTGGTTTTCGTTGATTATCTAAAAACTTTTTAGATCTAAAAACTTGAGATCTAAAAAGTATAAAACTTGTTAGATCGTTGGTTGCATATAAAAATTTTAGAGAGATGTGGTGATATTGTGGTCGTATCTGTTGTGGTGGTATCTGTTTTGGTGGTATCTGTTTTGTTGTTTAAGTTTTTAGATCTAAAAAGTTTTTAGATCTTGAATATTTTTACGATCTTGAAAAAAAATTGAGGTTGGTTTAAAAACATGTTTGGTTTTCGTTGATTATCAAAAAACTTTTTAGATCTAAAAACTTGAGATCTAACAAGTATAAAACTTGTTAGATCTTTGGTTGCATATAAAAATTTTAGAGAGATGTGGTGATGTTGTGGTCGAATTTGTTTCGTTGTTTAAGTTTTTAGATCTAAAAAGTTTTTAGACCTTGAATATTTTTTTGATCTTGAAAAAAATATGAGGTTGGTTTAAAATATTTCTGTGGTGGTATCTAAACACTTGTTAGATTTAAAATATTTCTGTGGTGGTATCTGTTTCGTTGTTTAAGTTTTTAGATCTAAAAAGTTTTTAGATCTTGAATATTTTTTTGATCTTGAAAAAAATATGAGGTTGGTTTAAAATATTTATGTGGTGGTGTTATATCTAAGAACTTGTTAGATCTAAAACTTGTTAGATTTAAAATATTTCGTGGTGGTATCTTTTGGTTTAGAAACCGTTTGGTATCGGTTGGTTTAAAAACTTGTTATATCTTAGTTAGATCTTGTTACATCTAAAACCAGTTTGGTTTCGTTGCTTATTAAAGGTGAACTCTAATGAGTCACCTGATTATTTGTTGTGGTGAAAAATTGGTAAAGTGGTGAACAAATAGGTTTTAAAAAGGTGATGAATATATCTTAAAATGACAAATATGAATGGACCGTAAGTGAGTGGATAAAGAGCTAATAAGAGTTATATGGTTAGATGGTTGTTTGTGGTGTTTGCTGGACCAAAGTGGATTACTTGTGTAGACTTTGGAAGTGGATTATTGCAAAAGTTTTTAGTTTGTGTTGTAAATCTTGGTAGCTCCCTTTGAGAATCTTAGTTGTGTGAACTTTTGTCTTTGGTGTTGAAAATGTAGCTTGTGAATATTGTTGAACTTGTGAGGCTTGTCTGAATACTTGTGCCTTGTGCGATTAGACTTGTGTTGTAGCTTTGTGCAAGACTTGTGAGACTTGTGCATTTTGGACTTGTGAGACTTGTGCATGAACTTGTGACTTTGTGCAGTTGTGACTTAAAATTTTATGATGATGTGGACGGTAAAGTGAGATCAAATCTCACTTTGCAACCTTCGAGTTTGAGCCTAAAAATGATTTTTAGCCTTAAAATTTTCCGAGGCAATGATGATAACCGAAACGGAATGGACGGTAAAGTGAGATAAAATCTCACTTTGCAACCTTCGAATCTTAGCCTCAAAAAATTTTCGACTACGTTTTTTTTTTAAACTTATAAAACTGAATTTATAGTTGTAAAAAAAACCTTGTATAAAAAGTTATAAAACTTTGTAAAAAAACTTTAGAAAATCTAAAGTACTATGTCATAGCACCCTCTCCTTATAATATTTTGGCACGGAAATCGAGAGACCAATGATTGGATCCATTGCAAACACCTCAAAAATGCAAACACCCCCTACCATGGGGTGCCTGCATAGCAAGACCCTTATATCAATTGTTGTACTTTCTTTTACTTTCTTGATAACTGTTGTCCTATTTATCTTTCCAAAAAAGTACTCGATTATATATCTTCTGGTACTTAGATATATTTATAAGTATCCGATCTAAGAATGTTATTGATGTTGAGGAGATCAAGGAAAGTCAATGTAACATTGTCAAATCTCACTAACTCTATCATCTTCTATTGGTTCAAGGACTGACTGGGTTGTTATATAGACGGTGGATGTTTTATACTTTTGTCTAATGTATTGTACATGCTGTATATTAATGTTTTGTATATGTTGTTTGTATAATAGCACGTCAGTTATTATTAAATTAAACGTCAACGATGAAGATTATTCATCTCGTTTAAAAGATCATCTTTGACAAGCGTGATCCTCAGGATTCCTTGCCAATTCTAACTCCATCTCCAGCGTCTTTATTCTTGTCTTCAACAGCTTGATCTCATTATCTTTAGCAACGCAGTTTGAGCACTGCGTTGAAGATGAGGCTCGACTAAAGTACCGTCTTTCAAATTCATCTTTCCAACTGAAGTATCGACACCCATAGTCATCTGTACCTGGCTGTTACATGTTAAGAAAATAATAAGAAATGTATTTTTAACAAACAAATTATTTACATAAAACCCCTAAGCAAACGTATGATTATTTACCACTGAAAGAGGACATGCATAATACGGTCGGCCCCGAAAGGATTTTGTGGATTTCCGTTCTATAATAAATCCTCTATTACATCGACACCAGAAAGGATTTCCTTGGCCCACATGACAAAAGAATTTGCATAAATCAGTAATCAATCATTTACAACATAAAACACGTATCATTTACAATGTTATTATTAATTTAAATATAAACAGTAATCAATCATTTACAACATAAATCAGTAATCAATCACTATGTTTACAACATAAATCATTAATCAATTATTTACAACATAAATCGATAATCGGTTACTATGTTTATAATTATTTACAACATGAATCATTCACTATGTTTATAATTATTTACAACATGAATCATTAATCATTTACAATGTTTTGTATGTATATATTATTTACTAATTTGGTAGTCGATGCCTATATAATAATTCCCACTGGGATGCAGCTTCGGATCTGTGCCTCCTCCATTGTGGGCGGAGATGCGGAAGTGGAGAATGTTCGTCTAGCGTCAGAACAATGTAATGACCTACTTCGTCCCCCACACGGGCTATCACAAGGGGGTCAGTTCTTTGTGAGAAGTTTGGACCACTGAGAAGCGGAAAACACATATTCCAACCCCTGAGAGATATAAATGCAACGGGTCGTCTAATCAGTTCTGCAATAACCAACCCCGTGTTTGGCATTTCCATGTAGCGATCAGTCGGTGCATTTCCATGTCCGGACCAGTCTATTGTACGGCGAAGTTCGTTAAAACCAACTTCCCCCCACAAACCCATGTAAACCTGCCAATGTAGGTCCATTTGTTGCAATAACATCTGCCTAACTTGGCGCCATAAATGTTGTTGTTCCCAAACACCATGGGCAACGCACCGAAACCCACAATTTCCGTCACCCACCACATTATATATACTGATTATGTATGGATGCCAAAGGACTGGAAGCATACCCATAAGCATTTCGCTTTCTGCATCTCCATCGGACAACCTGTGTCTTATTTTTGGTTGATCACTAGGACCCGTGAAAGAACTATGTCGGGCAGGTTCTTTGTTGAAGTTCGGGACTTGTGTAGATCTTGTAGCGGTGCTTCTTCGGTGATCTACGGTTGGAACTTCATTCAAGTCCGGGACTTGTGTAGCCTTGCCCATTTTGTCCTTTGCGCTCGGACGTCCACGGGTATTTTTCTGAATAACAGGTTCCCGTGTGTCATCAGATGCAGGTTGGTATATCGATCTCAACTTCGTTATCATATTATTCTTGACAAACGACGATGCTTTGGTAAAAACATTCTTGAATTGCCGAATGTCATCCCTAAACGAAGTATCATCATGATGATGATGATGATGATCATCATCATCATCACTGGAAGAGCCATCTTCAGGCGGTGGCCTATTGATATTAGGCCACGGAACATGTAGGGTTCTCCAAAAAGTTTTAAGTTCTTCCAGTGGAATGGGGCGTCCTGAAATCATTAAAAGTTTTTTTTTTCAACAAATACTTTACATTTACATTTTACAACTTTTTTTTTTACTTTTCTTTTACAACTTACATTATGTTTCATTTACAACTTAAATATACAAAATACTTTTTTTTTTATACAAATGATACTTTTTTTTTTTACAAATGATACCTTTTTTTTACAAATGATACATTTTTTTTACAAAAGTTATACCTTTTTTTACAAAATACTTTACCTTTTTAAAGAAAAAAATAAAAAATAAAAAGAGATAACGCGTTTTATACGCGTTTCTCTCGGTTATCACTGTCTCACTCTCTCACCTTTGTACACACACTCGTTTCTCACTCTCTCTCTCTAACTCATCTCTTTTTCTCTCCGTAATATAGATCCATGGTACGTTTGGGTTCTTTCTCGCTGATTATATGATGTTTATCACGCGTTTTATGTGATTATATCATGTTTATTTGATGTTTATGTTGGTAAAATTAAAAAACGCCTAAATTTGTTTTTAGGGTTTGGGTATTTGGGTTTTGTGATGGTGAGTATGTGATGTTTGTGTGATTTCTGGGTGATTTATGGGTTTAATTAAATAGATTTGCTATAAAAATAAAAAACGCCTAAAATTTTTTTTAGGGTTTGGGTATTTGGGTTTTGTGATGGTGAGCATGTGATGTTTGTGTGATTTCTAGGTGATTTATGGGTTTAATTAAATAGATCTGCTTTAAAAATTAAAAACGCCTAATTTTTTTTTAGGGTTTGGGTATTTGGGTTCTGTGATGGTGAGTATGTGATGTTTGTGTGATTTCTGGGTGATTTATGGGTTTAATTAAATAGATCTGCTATAAAAATAAAAAACGCCTAACTTTTTTTTAGGGTTTGGGTATTTGGGTTCTGTGATGCTGAGTATGTGATGTTTGTGTGATTTCTGGGTGATTTATGGGTTTAATTAAATTAATCTGCTATAAAATTAAAAAACGCCTAAATTTTTTTTAGGGTTTGGGTATTTGGGTTCTGTGATGGTGAGTATGTGATGTTTGTGTGATTTCTGGGTGATTTATGGGTTTAATTAAATAGATCTGCTATTAAATTAAAAAACGCCTAAATTTTTTTTAGGGTTTGGGTATTTTGGTTCTGTGATGGTGAGTATGTAATGTTTGTGTGATTTCTGGGTGATTTATGGGTTTAATTAAATAGATCTGCTTTAAAAATTAAAAACGCCTAATTTTTTTTAGGGTTTGGATCTTTTGGTTCTGTGATGGTGAGTATGTGATGTTTGTGTGATTTATGGGTGATTTGTAGGTTTAATTTAACAAACCCTATGGTAAAAGCAATTACAAACTGCTTATGTGAGTGGGTGATTATGTGATGTTATGTGAAACTGCCTGAGTTGTGTGGGTGCAAACGGGTAGGTTAACACCTTGATCTGCCACCATTGAGTGGTATGAATACCTGCTCTGGCCTACCCAGTCCACAGGCTCTGTGTGGTTTCTTGGGAAACTGCTTATGTGCTTATGTGCTTATTGCACACAAGCAGATTGCACACAGGCTCAGATTAGACCCCGTTCCAATAGTACTTTACGGGTTGGGTTATATTGAATGTGCCTATTTTTTTAGATTAACCCTCCTTATTATTTAGAGGGTTAGAGGGTTTGGAGATGAAATTGCTTATGAATATGAAAATAACAGTTTGAAAATTGTTATTTAAAAAAAAAAAAAAACTTGGATAAGGCAATGATGATTTAAAAAAAAAACATGATTTTGGCTTGGCATTTCCGAATGGACGGCAAAAAAAATTTTATTTTGCAACCTTTGATGTTGCAGCCATATATGATAATATGTGAAACTTAATCTGAGCCTAATGTTGTAAAATGGTCATTACCTCTGGTGATTGAGACATATCGGCAGCCTAAGATATTTGTTGTTTCTTTGTGGTTTGTTACTTGCGGCTTTCACTTGCGGCTTTTGTTTCACTTGGCCTGTCTTATAACCCAACCCTGGGTACTAGAGTGGGTTAATCTAAAAAACCTGGCACCGTCAATATAACCCAACCCTATCTGTAACTTGTTGTAACTTGTGGAATCTTCACTTGTTGTAACTTGGTGAATCTGCTTGTGGTAACTTTGGGGTACTTTGAAAAACCCTTTGTTTGTGGTGAGAGTAACTTTGTGAATCTGCTTTGTGGTGAGAGATACTTGGTGATAGTTGCTTTGTTTGTGGTAATTTGTGAATGTGATACTGCCTTGTGGTGATGAGGCTGAATATAATGTGGAATCTGCTTGTGAGTTTCTGCAGTTTGGGAATCTTTCTTGTGAGTTCCTGCAGTTTGGGAATCTTTCTTTTGCTTTTGGTACTTGCTTGTGAACATTATGGAACATGTGTTTCACTTGTATAATGTGGAATCTGTGGCAATCTAACTTGGTTGCAATCTGGTATTGTGCAATCTGATCTGTGCACTTGTGTGCAATCTGCACTTGGACAAAAAAAAATTCAAAAAAAGGCGATGACGATTGGTTTTATAACCGAACGGATGGCAAAGTGATATTTTTATCACTTTGCAACCTTCATATCCGAGCCTAACACTTTTTATCAATTGTGCAAATGGTTTTCTAAATCGGCGATGATGATTACGTGTTAATCTGAGCCTTTGTGCAATCTGCTTGTGTGCTAATGCAATCTGCTTGTGTGCTTATGCACTTGGACAAAAAAAAACTTGGCGATGATGATTAGTATAATCTGAGCCTGTGTATCTGCTTGTGTGCTTATGCACTTGGACAAAAAAAACTTGGCGATGATGATTAGTATAATCTGAGCCTATGTGCAATCTGCATGTGTGCTAATGCACTTGGACAAAAAAAACACTTGGGGAGTGCTTACTGCTTGTGTGCTTATGCACTTGGACAAAAAAAAAGTTTGGGAGTGCTTACTGCTTGTGTGTTTATGCACTTGGACAAAACAAAATATATGTGTGCTTATGCACTTGGACAAAAAAAATATTTTGGGACAAAAACAAAAACTGGGACACAAAAAAGACAGCAAATAGACAAAAAAAAAAGGTGGGACAAAACCTGCAAAAGTACCCCTCCCATTAGGGAGGGTTTGCAGGCTATGGGCATAGACCCCGTTCATATAGCGTATCCCTACTGAATACCAATTATGTAAGTGGAGAGACTTGTACTTTATATTCCAAGAACTTTGAAAATGACACCCTTACTGTTCATTTATACAAAGACTAAATTACACTTAGGATATTATGTTCAAATCTTAGTCATATAAAATTAGGCATTGAATTAACACAACAAAATTAATTGTTATTTTGTTTCAATTATGCAACGGATATAAATACTATACTTAATTAAAGGTCTATTGGATATCATATCATGTGAAAGAATAAAATGTAGTAACATTATTTCTCAATAATTCGTATTTTGTTATGTAACTCAGCTTTTTCATTTTGTCACGCTTTCTTTTACACACTTCTTTAAACTGTGTAAAATATTATGATTTTATTAACATTTTTAAATTTAAAAATTAGTTACATTAATAAGTATGAATAAAATATAGGAAAACAAAAGATTATTCATACTTATTTTATTTTTAGAAAAAAATCACATTTTCTAAATGTGGGGAATTTTAGATTTTGTCCACACAAGTGTATTCAATATGTAACACTTAATTATATATGTAAGATTTGTGAAACAAATGTTTTTTAACGTTTTATGAGGGAAATTATTGTCCATCTACAATATATTTTCAACAACGGCAAAAATTGTCCTTTCACGTAACATGCGTTTCAAACAGTTCCTAATAAATTTCGAAATGTTGGTAATCAAAGTACGAAACAAACTATCAAATCGAACAGATGAAGCGATCAGATTAAAAAACAAAGCGAAAGCTTTATTCAAGTTACCAAACCAAATACAAAATTAAATTCAAATGTACCAAACCCAAAATTCTAATTCAAAGATTCTATATGCTAATTCCAAAGATACCAAATTCTGATTCAAACGGTACCAAACTATTATTCAAAAAATACAAAGAAAACTAACGTTATTAATCTCTATTTATAGGCAAAACTAACCGTCATTGATTACCTCCCTAATTCCAAACAAACTTGTAGGACAAGCCACACAAATTACCAAATTTGCAAAAAAAAACCCTTAAAGTTTAGGGTGAAAGCTAAAGATACGCAACGTGATTTTTCAGAACTACCGATGTACGCAACGAATTTTGAAAATTACCATTGTACGCAATATACTTTCAAATTTGGAACAATGTACGCAATATGACCGGTAACTAACAAGTTACCAGGTCACAAACTTTCAAAAATGACAGAAATGGTCCCTGTGACTTGCGTTGACTTTCACAGGTCATCCCTTGACTTTATTTTCGGTTAAAAAAGTTTCAGTAATGGTCCTTATGGTCATTAACTTTCAGATTTAGTCCGTTTTTTCCGTTTTTGTCCGTTTTTCTTACGTTTTGTCCGTTTTTATCGGTTTTCATCCGTTTTTGGCCCTTTTTCTTAAATTTTTGTCCGTTTTTATCCGTTTTTCTTACGTTTTGTCTGTTTTCTTTCGTTATTGCCTGTTTTCATCTGTTGTTTTTACGTTTTGTTCGTTTTTCGTACGTTTTTATCGGTTTTAATTCGTTTTTGTCCGTTTTTCTTACATTTTGTCCGTTTTTCTTACGTTTTTATCGGTTTTCATCCGTTTTTGGCCCTTTTTCTTACATTTTTGTCCGTTTTTATCCGTTTTTCTTACGTTTTGTCTGTTTTCTTTCGTTTTTGCCTGTTTTCATCTGTTGTTTTTACGTTTTGTTCGTTTTTCGTACGTTTTTATCGGTTTTAATTCGTTTTTGTCCGTTTTTCTTACGTTTTTGTACTATTTCAACACGTTGAAAATTTTTTCCAAAAAGAAAAAAAATTTGGAAAAAAAATTTCCAAAAAAAAAAATTGGAATTTTTTCGCAATTTTGAAAAAATAAATAGGAAAAAAAATTTCCGAAAAAAAATTTGAAAAAAAATTAAAAAATTTGAATAAAAAATCTCAAAAAAAAAATTTGAATAAAAAAAATATTTTTCAAATATTTTTTTTTTAAAAAAAATATTTTTCGAATATATATATTTTTTTTTAAATCTTAAAAAAAAATTTGAAAATCAAAATCAAATATTTTTTTAAAGATTTTTTTAAAAAATAATATATTTGAAAAATATTTTTTTTATTCAATTTTTTTTTTGAAATTTTTTATTCAAATTTTTAATTTTTTTTCAAATTTTTTTTCGGAATTTTTTTTTCCTATTTATTTTTTCAAATGCGAAAAAATTCCATTTTTTTTTTTTGGAAAATTTTTTTCCAAATTTTTTTTTTTTTTGGAAAAAATTTTCAACATGTTGAAATAGTACATAAACGAACAAAAACGTAAGAAAAACGGAAAAAATATAAGAAAAACGGACAAAAACGAATTAAAACCGATAAAAACGTACGAAAAACGAACAAAACGTAAAAACAACTGATGAAAACAGGCAAAAACGAAGAAACAGACAAAACGTAAGAAAAACGGATAAAAACGGACAAAAATGTAAGAAAAAGGGCAAAAAACTGATGAAAACCGATAAAAACGGACAAAACGTAAGAAAAACGGATGAAAACGGAAAAAACAGACTAAATATGAAAGTTAATGACCATAAGGACCATTACTGAAACTTTTTTAACCGAAAATAAAGTCAAGGGATGACCTGTGAAAGTCAACGCAAGTCACAGGGACCATTTCTGTCATTTTTGAAAGTTTGTGACCTGGTAACTTGTTAGTTACCGGTCATATTGCGTACATTGTTCCAAATTTGAAAGTATATTGCGTACAATGGTAATTTTCAAAATTCGTTGCGTACATCGGTAGTTCTGAAAAATCACGTTGCGTATCTTTAGCTTTCACCCTAAAGTTTAAGTCATTTTTCTAACATTCTCCACCGTGACTTAAACTCCTCCACCTGCTATCAAATTCAAAGTTCTAAACGCTAGCCATACTAGCCAAATTCAAATCAAACGATCGATTCTAAAAGCAATCCAAAACAAATTCAATCCAAACAAATGTCGATGACTTCAAAACGAATAATTAAAAGTTAGCCGGCAAATTCAAATAGTCAACAAAACAAACAAATCGGCTCAAACGCTTTTCAACAAAGCCAATCAAATTCGGGAAACCAACTTCAAAAACCCGACGAGGAAGATCCAAACTTTTTGAACGGACAAATTTATAATGATCGAACAATTTTCAAATGACCTAATAATAATGAAGTCTTCAAACACCAAATATCAAATTCTAAATCGATCTTTAAGTTTCAAATATCAAATTCCAATTCTAATGACCCACTTATTTACTAGATATTACGGTCAAACTTCAAACTTATTATCCAAGTATTAAACAAATTTAAGTTAAAAAATAACTTGATGAACTGACTCTAATTATTAAAACGCCCCAAATATGATACGGATAATAATTCTAATGACCCACTTATATTTCGAAACAAATTAAACCTAAAATAAAACAAATACCAATTACCAATTCAGTAATTCAAACTTGTCACCAAACACCAATAACCATATTCACGATTCAAAAAGCCTTATTCAGATAGTAGAGCCCAAAGTCTAGCAAATATGTGTTAATACCTCAACTTTTACAGTAATGATTTATTACTATTTTATACGCTTCCTAGTTGATTTCCGTCACTTTTTATACACTTTGGTTAGTCAAAGGACCTCACATCAATTAAGTCATAGCGAAAAGGAGTAACTTTGAATTAGTCCTACTACCATGGATGAAAGTTGCCAAAGTGTGAAACTTAAAATTATAACAATCTAATTATTTCGTTCCCAAGTAACAAAATTTTCAAAAGTCTCTGTGTTTCTTTCCATATATCACGATACATACATACAGCACATCAAAAAGTTAGGGTTTTGAGCTTAATTCGAATTTAAGCAAGATTGAATTAAGATATCACCTTATCCAAGCTCAAAAACCAATAAAGTAGAGTTTTTCTCATCTTATTAAAGGTATAGATTACAACTTGTTTTCAAATTCGTGTGTGTTTTGGTTTACTAATTATGGGTAAAGCTTAAAGATTAGGCCTTTATGCCAATTATAGGGTTATTATGGAATTTTACATGATTATGTAAAAAATATGATTTTGAAAAATCATCAAGAACCCTAGTAATCATGTATAAATGGTTATACAAGTGATGGGTAGCCTATTTAGATGTTATAGCACCATTTTATGATGTTAATTTTCAGAAATAGTGTTGGTATGGTTACATAAGCCACGAACCAAACACCCCCTTATGGCTTATTTATCCTTTTAGCGCTTTTATTAATAAGTTTAGTCATGCTCTTAATAAGCTTCATATAATTGTATGTTCCTAGGCTATAAGTGTTACTTAGGAAGCTCGTGATCTTACTCAAGCAATTTCGAGGTGAGTAACATATTTAAGGGTAGAAACAGGTCCTTGGTAATCCGTTAGTGTGCCACTTTAATTGCGGTATTCACGTTCATGTTCATGTAGTATATTTGAGTTACGAGTTCGTGGTGTTATAATTATACGTTATGTGCCTAAATGAGTTACTCGTAGTATGTTTATATATGAATTATGATAGATGGGTCGAACCAGCCCCGAACGACCCGTTTGGGTTTATTTATGTGATTTTAACTCTAATTCCATGATATTACTAGTATAGCGTTCTAAGTGGGCGACATAGCAAAATTAGCCGTCCTAAGTTGACGATTTTCATGAGTATATGCATTGTGACCCGAAATATGGGTATATACGTCCTAAGTGGACGACATGTGTTATTATACCATAACATGCTCCAAAAAGGACTAGACATCCTAGGTGGATGATCGAGCCCCTTTTAGTGTCTCATTTTGTGTAAAATGGGACTTAGACATCCTAAGTGGATGACCAGTGTGTATAAACGGCTCAAAGTCATAGAACATATGACTTAGACGTCCTAAGTGGAAGACTATAACATTTTCAATTATATTGAACCAATAAGGGTTCACCATGTCCTAAGTGGGTGAGTAGTATGTATGCCATGTTATGATTAGTATTTTTTTTATGTTATCTTACTAAGATATTGCTTACGTTGCTTCATCATGATTTGTGATAGGTGAAGCTAGTGATAGTGCACTTAAGGGTAAGAAGAACGAGACTTAGCCCTCGGTGGAGTACTTCGGTATTGAGCCTTTTTCCTTACACGCTCTTTTACCAAGAAACGCTCTAGGTTGTAGCCTAGACATCCTAGGTGGATGATCGAGCCCCTTTTAGTGTCTCATTTTGTAAAATGGGACTTAGACATCCTAAGTGGATGACCAGTGTGTATAAGCGGCTCAAAATCATGAAATATATGACTTATACGTCCTAAGTAGATGACTATAACATTTTCAGTTATATTGAACCAATATGGGTTCACCACGTCCTAAGTGGGTGACTAGTATTTATGCTATGTTATGATTAGTATCTTTTATATGTTATCTCACTAAGATATTGCTTACGTTGCTTTATCATGATTTGTGATAGGTGAAGCTAGTGGTAGTGCACTTAAGGGTAAGAAGACCGAGACTTAGCCCTTGGTGGAGTACTTCGGTATTGAGCCTTTTTCCCTACACACTCTCTTACCAAGAAACGCCCTAGGTTGTATGCTTTTGTGTATGAACATATAAACTCAAAGTTATGTGATGATCAAATAGATATATAGTTTCTTGTAAAGTTTAAAGGGTGTTTGGTATAGCGTCATTCTTGCCCATATTGACCCATTTTGATCATGTACGGGTCAAGACGAATGATATACGTTATGTGCAATTTTACGTGTTAATATAAATGTTGATGTTATATTAAATCAGTTTATGTAAAAAATAATAATAAAAAAAATAAAAATAAAAAATCTAGCATGGCCGTTTCAAGTTGGTATCAGAGTTGTGGTTTAAGGGATTTAGGTATCCACTGTATATGGGTACTTAGACTTAAACCTAGGCTATGTGGGACCTATAGTATTAGACACGTTTCCGCATGTTCATGTAGCATCAGTATTAGTACAGTATACATTGTTTGCATGTTATATATGACAGTAGTATTCATTAACTTGGTGTAACATGGTGACGGTGAGGACTCGGTTATTTGATGGAATTACTACGACGCCTAGCCAACGTGGTAATAATCGCGTCACATAACGCAAACTTACCGGTATTACACAAAAGGAATGAACCGCGGTAGTAATATTAGGCTCATGCATATAGAAATCTATACATTATGAATCTTGAAGTGACTCTTATTGTTCCCTTATCATGCAATATGTTTAACTTTCAGTGTAGATATGGCTGAAAGACTTCCTGAAAGCTCTGAATGGCCGACTCGTGTAGACATACAATAACATGATGATCGGGAGCCAACCCCCGATCCACCAGAAACAAATGAGCATGATAATGCTCCTATTTATGATGATATGGCTAGATAGATTAGAGATATGATATCTCAAGAAATAGCCAAGACACGGGAAGAAGCTATACCATATTATACAGAACGTCTCAGTATGATCATAGCTCAGACTATCACGAGACAAATGATCAAAAGCTGGCAGTGCGAGTCACGCCAACCAAGGAAGTTACTGTTGAGTCAAATTCTAACCAAATTATCTTTCACAAGTATTTGAATCATTAAATCAACCTAAGTTAAGATAACTGATTACATCATAGACCCAACTCTCTCTATGATATATTCAAATCGTAAATCATGAGCTAAGTTTACCCCTGCCTAAATGATCATCTCATCTGATCATTATAAGTTATCCAAAAGAGTCAAAGGTATATTGTCACACCCCCAAATTACCTGTTTTGCAGCGGAATGGAATTCCTGGGGATTGACTGTCATAGCATCACAATCACATTTATTTTCAACGACCTAAAGTCCCGTTTGGAAAATACATCGCTTGATTTAATAAAACAATCAGAGTTTACAAGTATAGGTCCCAAATGAAAATCAACATGTGCGGAAAATAAGTTTGGTACAAGTCAAACGATGTTTTAAAAATGTATAAATCCCATGTGAGACGCGTCGTCACCGCGACTCTATGATATTTCCACATGCATGCCATGAAGTGAATGCCTTAGTTACGTGAAAATACATTGCTAAAAGTGTCAACACAAAGGTTGAGTGAGTTCATAGAGTTTATGTATATGTTTAATACGACTACCACAAGTATAAGTTATGTATGACAATGATGTCACAAAAATGATACAATTGCTTAAGCACATGACACCGAAGCTTGACTGATGTTCGCCCCAACAGAGTGTTTTGCCAAACAACTTAAATAATGATAATGAAATGAAATGCATCCGTCCGGTTGGAATCCACCAACCCGGATGGAGGTGTCACCCTCGATAGATCTATCCACTCACCCTCGCTTCTATGAAATTAACGGTTCATGATTATGAAATGGGGACATTTAACTGGCAATGAGGTAACTTAAGCAATGTAATGAATTTGATATACTTGGTATAGTAATAAAAATGATGTGCAATGTATTCTCCCCCGTAGGTTTGAAATAAAGTAAAAACTTGAATAAATCGGGGCTATGAAAACTCACCTGTTGCAATGATAATGATGATATAATGGCAATACTGAAATGAGGCGCAACATCTGACCGTGACCTATTATGAATGATATGTTCTAATGTAAATCATGAAACAATGTCGTGCATGCAAATCCACATGTAATCTATACCACTTGTACGCTTTTGAAAATAGAATTTATCGTCGAAATATATGTTTATGACATCTCGTCATGTTATAAAATACTTTACAAGTATTTACGTTGAAATGATATCTTACGATAATCATTTAATGATTTATTATGAAATTATAACTTTTCGTCGTAAAATAATGTCGTTGAAAATTTCATGAAAGTGACTAATCGGCCTCGAAAAGCTAGTCGTAAAATGGTGCACGTCGAGTGTTAGGAAACGAACTCAACGGTTTTGAAAAGCTTGTATCATTATCTCAAAGTTTTAGCATTTAAGTTTACATCCTAGAGGTCTCGATCATAGAGAAAAATATAGGTTAAGTATGGTACTTTTGTCCAAAATGTTGTTTAAGGGTGGTTTTCGGCAAATTTTATGTGACCGTATTTTATTCGTTACAACTCCGTTTGACAAACGGTTGGACATTTTGGAAAATATGTTTGGCGAACTTACTTATACTAGAAGACATCATGTTATAAAAAGTACTACATCCTTGTTAAAAACGACCCTCAACATGGTCACTTGTTGCCGTAAGGTTTGTCTGATAGAAATATATTAGTTTAGCTTATTTAATAAAGTTACGGCAACTTTGTGTAAACGTGAATTTAATCGTTATAAGTCCGTTTTCTACGTTTTATATGTCCTTAGCTTCGTATCAAAGTATACTAATATATTTTTGATAAGTCGACACATTTCATAACGCCTAAGCCTCATTTTTGACTCGTAAAAAGTGAAAGTAATATGCTGAATTTTCTGAAACAAGTAGTTTTCGTCGTCAAACTTGAAAAATTCATAACTATTTCGTTATAGCTCCGTTTTAACCCGTTCAAGCAGCCACGTTTTCGTTTTAAAGTGTATTTTCTGAATATTTAGCCCAAAATATTTTACAAACTGTCGGATTTTCCATATTTTCAAAACAAGATCAGACCTCTAAAATAAGTTGTCGAAATGAGTTTTTCTCGCGCAAAACCTATTCTAACCAATTCAAAACAACTCCGAAGCTATTCTAATCCTACCATACACCTTCTTAGGGTGTCATGGGTTCCTAGACATCACCAAAAGTGATATATTCCAAGGAGTAATTATAGGATGACATATGTATATATAACTCTTAACAACAATGAAAAAGTGGTATAAATATCATTATGACTTGCATGTTTTTCTCAAATATGATGAAATGAACATAAAATAAATATGAAAGATGAAAATGAGTATGAGATGCTTACTAGTTAACTTGATGAGGTTAGTGAACAAATGTTTAATCCTAAACACCCAAGGTTTTTATTTCACAACCTTAATCAAGAGTGTGTCTAGATTGTTTTGAACTTGACTAGGAAAATTTTTATGGTTTCCTTCTTGATCTCCTATGGTGGCCGGTTCTCAAGAGATGGGAGAAGAGAGAATGGTTCTTGCTTTACACTTTGAGTTATTGAAAGTATGTGTGGAATAATGAGTATTATACATTATAATAGTAAGAGATATTTTGCAAATTAAGTGTGAATCACCCTTGTTGTCGACAAGGGTGTATTAGTTTCTAGAGAATACTTTTTTTTTTTTTTTTATATTAGGTATTTAAATGTATAAGTGTAAGTAAATATTAAGTTAAGTAAAGATAAGTAGTAACTTGTATACACTTTTGAACATTTAGGGTAGCGTTAGCTAAAAGTAAATTTTAACGGATCAAAATAAAACATATTGAAGTTATAAAAATTATAAAAATACATTTCTTACAAAAATTGAGTGAAATAATAATTATCGGGTAGTTTTTAAGAAAACCGTCGTAATTATATAAATATAACAATTTATATACAAAATAAATTTAAAACACTGGGTAAACTCATAATATAATTTTTATAGTCTTAAAATGAGTATAAAAATATATCGGAATAATTTTTGGGATGTGTCGGATCAAATGTTCAAATAAATGATTACGCGATAGCGTTTATTTAATATGAAATTATACGTTTAACGAAAAAAATGCAAAATCATGCATGAACTAATATGATGATAATGATGCTAATGATATGTAGACTAAACCTAGTCTATATGAAATGTCCTTGATGATTGTTCATGAATTCGCAGCTAAACCATTAAGGTTACGCGAATTTGATACTCGTAAACGTAGTTTACGATAAATGATGAAATAGTGAAACTTTTAAAGTTTGTAAAATGACCTGAAATTACGAGTTGTCACATATATACCTTATGAGCGAACCTCAGAGAAGTCAGAGTCAAAAATCACTAAAGGGAAGACCAGTGGCTCTAAGGGACTCACTGAGTGTTCATATATCAGAGGATGACACCTCAGATATGTTGTTTATTTTCCTCGCTAAAACAGTCAGATTTCACAAATGTCAATGTCCAAACTGAATGAAAAACTTTGTAACCTGATAACGGAGTCAGCTAGCAAAGAGCAAATAAGTGACAAAACCATCAGGGACCTAATGGACTGAAAAATGTCTTTAGAGCTCTGAAATAGACTTATCATCTTAAGCCACACAGGTGAACCAATTTTACTGATCAGATACACTTAGAGTATTCTTCAACATACTTGCAATTTATATCCTTAGATCTAACTGATGTTCTCAGACTCGCTTAAGCGGGAGTAATTTGAGATAAGGCAAAGCAGGAAAACCCTTGGGAAGATAAGGATTCACCATGAGCAGGGAAAACAACTTGCATGTACCAAAGTTGTCAGCACAGTAAAGTAACCCTAGCCACACAAGTGCACGTGTACCTTACTTCCAATTTGTTTCTAGTTAAGTTATCACTATTATCTTGTAACTACTAACAGTGTATCTCCCTAGTATATAAATGGAGGTTGGTAGTAGTGATAGGTAACAAATTCCACCACTATATTCTTCCTCTTCATAACTTGAAGAGCAGCATTTGTCATTACTAGGGATAATATTCCACAACTATCCCTCGTAAACCCTCACCTCAACCCAGGCCAAGACTAATATTGTCGTAATGTACAAATGGGTATTATTAGTTGATTCAGGTCAACATTGTATAAACATGTTCTTATTTCTAATGAAAATTTGTTACTTTCATTTGCTCAAGCTTTTGTTCATACAATGCATGATGTTTCATAAATATATCAGACCAACAAATGGTATCAGAGCAGGTAGATCACTCTCATGATCTAGATCCGTTCTTAAATGACGAATAATAATACCAAGCCATTCTTGAATGACGGCTAATAACATTTGTACCTGATCCTCAACAAAGCCCCACACAAATATTCCTCTTCCATAACATCCCTGAGCGTCTTTTCAAACAAGATCGTTGATCTCAAACCGTTCTTGTGCGAAAAGTAGTTCCATTTACTTTCTCTCAACCTATTTATCCACACCACTCTTAACGCCATTGTTACTCTAGAGTTTCAAGTACCTTTGGTCTAAAAGGTATTAATCTGAATGACCAAGTTCAGAGTAAATGTTTTACATCCCAAAGGTACCTAAGATGGCAAAAGCTTCATAAGAACTCAACCTCTCATAAGACATAAAAGTGGTAAAATTTATGACTGCTACTTGGTTGACCCAAGTAACAACAAACAATCGAAGAGAGTGTTAATAGGTTAATAATAAGGGGAATGTAAAAACAAAAGGGGACAAGTATGCGTCTATAGGATAGGTACAAATCGTACATTAGGGAATTCTCAGATATTGGAATAGTCCCTGTTCCTACACCACCTAAGAAGCCAATCAACAAATGATGAAAATCAATGATTTTCTCTCAACCTTTGTTGAAACTCAGTTAGCAGGCTACATACTGGAAAACTTGCTTATAGCTGGTAAAGCAGGTAAACTTAAGGCAATTTCTATGGGAGGAGACTGTTGATTTGAAAAAGCTGAGAAAATAGTCTCTGATTTTCCTTGAATAGCCTAAAATAAGTCGCTGAAAAAAACTCAGCAACCCATAACTCTAAAAGGTTCACTTAAACTTAGAAATTCAAGGTTTCTAAGTCTGTTTTTCTTCAGCAACACACTCATAGGTATGAGTTGTAAATCAGGGATATCAATGTGGAAGTTGACCAAGGGTAAGAAGGAACTAGCAGCACTGCTGACACCTTAACCCAGGCCACTGATACATTAGGGATTGAAGGGAATCAGAAGCGACAAGAAGATCAGAGATAAGACGATGAAATGATACCTTCATCATCTGTGTCTGTAAATGAAGTTGTATAGTATGCTAGTTACTATTATCAACTTTACAATCAAACACAAACTCTTCTTCTGAACCAAGTTCCTCAAGACTAATCCTAAAATTTTCCTTGACCCCTGAAGACCTAGTAAAAACTACTAGTCTCCTACCTCATAACCTGATCCTTCCATTGGTCTTTGAGAATACTATAATAAGAGACTAAAGATGGAAGATAAGGTTCCAATCAAGTAAGAGCCATCCATCCTTTTCAAAGAGAATCTCCAAGGCTTGGAGTCTCTGTAAGACCCAAGACAGAGCTTAAGGATAAAACCAAGCATCTGAAGAATGCTGAAGAAATTAGACGTCTTCTTAAATTTATATGTATATCATTAGTTGTAAATCAAAGTGTAAGAAGAAGCCTGTTTGCTCACTTACCTCTGATAAAATTAGACTACCTAGACAGATACATATATAAACTTGGTGTAAATCAGAGTGTAAGAAGAAGCCGTTATACTCACTTACCTCTGATAAACTTAGACCACCTTAGAATCAGATGTTTATGTTTTTCAGTCTTGATTGTAAATCAGAACGTAAAAAGAAGCCGTTTTGCTCACTTACTTCTTATAAAACTTAGGCTTAATTTATGTTGAAATAGGGGAAGATTATTGAGTCAAATTCGCACCAAATTATCTCTCACAAGTATTTGAATCTTTAAATCAGCCTAAGTTAAGATAGTTGATTACATCAAAGACCAAACTCTCTCTCTGATATAGTCAAATCGTAAACCATGAGTAAAGTTTACCCCGAGACTAAATGATCAACTCGGCTGATCATTATTAACTATCCAAAAGACTCAAAGGTATACACCTTATGAGCGAACATCAGAGAAGTCAGAGTCAGAAACCATTTAAGGGAAGACCAACGGTTTTAAAGGACTCATGAGTATTCATATATTAGAGGATAACACCTCAGATATGTTGTGTATCTTCTTCGCTGAAACATTTAGATTTCGCAAATGTCGAAATCCAAACTGAATGAAAAACTTTGTAACCTGATAACGGAGTCAGCTAGCAAAGAGAAAAGAAGTGACAAAGACCTAAAGGATTGAAAAATGTCCTTAGGGTTCTGAAATAGAATTATCATCTTAAGCCATGCAGGTGAACCAGTTTTACAGATCAGGTACACTTAGAGTATTCTTCAACATACCTGTAAAGTATATCTCTGGATCTGACTGATGTTCTCAGACACGCTTAGGTGGGAGTAATTTTAGATAAGGCAAAGGGGGAAAACCCTTGGGAAGATAAGGATTCATCGAGAGCAAGGAAAGCAACTTGCATGTACCAAAGTTGTCAACACAGTAAAGCAACCCTAGCCACACAAGTGCACATGTACCTTACTTCCAGTTTTCTTCTAGTTAAGTTATCATTATTCTCTTGTAACTACTAACAGTGTATCTCCCTAGTATATAAAGGGAGGTTAGTAGTAGTGATAGGTAACTGATTCCACCATTAGAATCTTCCTCTTTTAAGTGGGATCTTCCTCTTCATAACTTGAAAAGTAGCATTTGTCAACCCATGCCAATACTATATTGTTGTAATGTACAAATGGGTATTATTAGTTGATTCAAGTCAAGATTGTGTAAACATGCTCTTATTTCTAATGAACATTTGTTACTTTCATTTTCTCAAGCTTTTGTTCATACAATTTATAATGTTTCACAAATATATCACCGACAGTTACTTATATTGGCTTCGCAGCTTGTAAGCCCCTGACTTACTCGGGAGAACATGATCCTTTTAAATGTCACAGATGAATCCAGGATGTTGAAGGGGCGTTTGCTACCAGCAGGTGCCTTGAGGAACGTTGGGTTAATTTTTCTATTAAACTCCTTCGTGATCGGGCTAAAACTTGGTGGAGTTAGACCCTTGCATCAAAAGACCAAAAATTGCTAGGAATATGACTTGGTAGGAGTTCAAGGAATTACACTTTCAGAACTTTTCTCCAGAGGCGGAACTTAATAAGATTCTCTGGGATTTCTTGGGTACTCACAGGCCACGGAGTCAGTACATGATTTCTCCATGACCTTCCTTAACAGAGCACATTTTCTACCTAAATATGCTAATGACGAAAGGTTTCTTATGAAACATTATATGGATATGCTTTGAAAAGATATCCGTCAGTTTATTTCATCCAGGGATTGGAAAAACATGGATCAGCCCATGAATGCAACTTTAGAGTGAGAACACGAAACAAAGAAGGAAGAAGAGATTCCTCCTAAAAGAAAGGTGGAGCAGGCTAGTTCGTCTCGGAAGAAAGTTAAGCCAAATGAGGCTTATCCTAGCACAGGGGTAAGAGCTTTCCACAGTGTGCGAATTGTAAAAGGTTTCACCCACGACAGGTAGCAAGACCTACTATAGTTGCGGTGAGCCTGGTCACATAAGTAAAGATTGTCCAAAACTAGTTCAGGTTTGTAGGAGATGCTATGAACCCTTCCTCCTCCACGTCAGCAAGAGCTTAATAGGAATATAGACAAGCGAGGGGCGTCATCTGATTCTAGACTTTTAGGATCCCCTGGCCTTCCTATATTCCAATGACCACATACCACCAGCTCATCAGATGACCAAGACGAAGCTAAGGAAGCATATGACGTTGTGAAAGGTACCTTCTTTGTGAATCTATTACCTGCTCGTGTGCTATTTGATTGTGTCACAGATAGATCCTTTGTATCTAAAAGTGTTGGTGTTAAATTAGAATCTAGATGGTTTATTTCAAAAACAAGCTTCTAACATTTTACAAAGCATGAAATCGTTTTTCATAATAAACCCAAAAAGACACATCTAAACTATTTCTAAATAGTTCATAAAAACATAATGATTTTACACTCATTAATCTTGCAAAATACAATCAATTAACAGTACAAAAATAATAGTTTTTTTGAAAAATTCTTAGTCATTGGGCTTTAAGACATGGACTTACACTTAATAAGTTAATATACCAAAAGAAAAAAAAAGGAAAAAAAATAAATAATCGATCCTATACGATCCTACGATCCTGCTGCGATCCTACTTAAATTACGATCTTGTTAAGATTCTGATCGTTTTTTATGTGTAGGATCGTAGAATCGTGTGATTCTACGAGCAGGATCGCGATTTTGACAATTATGCTTGAAATAACTATAGGGTGCGTTTGGTTTGTAGTTGGGGTTGTAATGGGATTTGGATTTGGAATTGGTTTAAAAAAAAAGTATGAGAGAGAAATATAATGATTGTTTAAAAGATTGTTTGTTTATGTAATATGTATACAATTCGATTTTGAGATTTTATATTATGATATAAGTTAAAA
This sequence comes from Chrysanthemum makinoi, assembly GCA_910596185.1. Classification (NCBI taxonomy): domain Eukaryota; kingdom Viridiplantae; phylum Streptophyta; class Magnoliopsida; order Asterales; family Asteraceae; genus Chrysanthemum; species Chrysanthemum makinoi. The sequence continues at coordinate 44,745,462 of OU343221.1, forward strand.
AAAAATAATAAAAAAAATGAGATAAAATAGAAAAGTACGTGGTTGATTGGCTGATTGTTAAGAAAAAATAGTATTTATAACTAAAAATGACTTTTATGTTTGCTATAGTGGTATGTGTCCATTAAAAAGTTATCAATGTGAATGAGATAAAAAAAACCTACCAATTTGATGTGGTATCATTTTTTTGCAATGATTACACATTTTGTTTCTAGATCCATATAACAAACATTTAAACACAGGAATCAAACAATTCCACAAATCCTACACCCGTCAACCAAACTGCCCCTAAATGTCATTTTGATTCCTATACTCTCCAAACAAACACCTCCTATAAAATACATCAGCCAAACACTTAGATGAAAGCCCACTGACACGTGTACGGATAAACACATTGACTTTAGCTAAATCCACGCTTAACACAATCTATCAAATGTATCCCACAAAAACATCAAACAACCTAACCACCTAACGACCACCACCAATGTCAACAACCACCACAAACAACAACCATGAACAACAACCACCTTATTATTCCAACTGGTCTGATCTAACACATGAGATCCTCCTCAACATCCTGACACGTCTCACCATAGAAGACAGATGGCGTGGGACAATGTTTGTTTGCAAATCATGGTTTTATGCAACCAAGGACCCTTCTCTTCATGCTGTCCTTGATCTTGAAGCTTCTTTCGAAGCGAGGCCTTCGGAGTCTGCTAGGTGGTGGAATGATGGGTTTGAGAGGAGGATTGATGGTATGGTGAGATGTGTTGTGGATTGGAGTGATGGTGGTGTTAGGGAGATTAAGGTTAGGCATTGTTCGGATCGCGCGGTTTCTGTTGTTGCTGAGAGGTATATATATTTGCTTTTGATGATTTGGTTATGGTTTGTGTGTTTGATTGTGAATTTGTGATTGTTTTAGAGGCATTAAACCATTTGTGCTTCGCCTTTTTAGGTCTATAAGAGGATGGGTTAGACAGGGTTAATTGCACCAAAATGTAACATATTTCAGCTTTTTTTTTCCGTTAAATGCAACTTACTATGCTTTTCCGCAAAAAAATAGGATTGGTTCTAGGGGCTAGCCCGGGGTCCTTTTGGATGAACTTCGATAGGCGTAAGGTGTAAACACCTTGAGCGATTTTATACTAAACGAAAGAACATTCACTTTCTATAACCAAAATGAAAGAAATTAAAGTCAACCTATAAATTGTGGTCAGTATTGCTGCCTCTTTAGTTGCCGCCCCCTACTTGCTCATTCACAATAACTACCACAAGAAAGTAGCCCGGCCCTATCTAACGCTTAGCTGTTTCCCACGAACCGGGGGGAGTTGGGGTTAAACTCAGGACCTATTTCAAAAAGCCTAACCTTTCTGGGCCCTGCAAGAACTTTTACGATGGGGAAAAGGCGCCGGAAAAATGGTCCCAATGTTGCCGCCTGTGGGAATTGAACTTGAGACCTCCACTGGAAAATCACAAGTTCCCACCACTAGGCTACACATTTCGGGTTACTTACTATAGTCTTTACCCTTGTAATCGTTCTAACATACGTTTTGAACTTTAGCTGCTAAGTATGTTAGTGTGTTACATACAATGGTAAAAAGTGTAATCTCTAATCATCATAAAGAAGTAAGTGACTGAAAGTTGCATTTCAGCTCAATAAACCATTAAGATGTAGAAATAGATAAAGATTGTTAAGAAGTGACTGACTGAGTGTTACATTTCAGTGCGAACAACCAAAGGACTTTAAAGAAAGTTATTAGACTACAAGTTTTTCTTTGAATGGTTGTTCTTTTTTGCATAGCATAATTCTTTTTAATCAAATCCAGATACTAAAACGCAGATATGCTTGCAACATTTTACCAAGACATTAGAGAGTATGGGCTGCATGCTCAATATAATTTGGTCTAGGACTATTTGTACAGCTTGTGCAGCATGTCAATAAGGGACACATTTGGTAAAACACAGTATGAAAATAAGGTATTATATATTGCTGCAATAATTTTTTTTGAAGGTTTACTTCTTTTTATACGACCGGCCTAGATTCGGTGGCCTGTGGCCTACCTATTCAATTCCTTGTGGATTAATCAGGTGTGGCTTCTGGGAACAGAGTCAAGTGCTTTTGAGTTATAACCGATCTAATAAAATCATGGCATTCATATGATAAGAAAAAAGATAATTACTAGTAATAAAATATCGATTAGAAGCACTATCTTATACGTATAATTTGGCATGCTTTTGATTGAGCACCGGCTTATATGTATAAGCACCAGAATGTAGGTTTCTATCTTTCAAATAAATTTTAACATCATTTTGGCATATATCAACACATCCGGATTTAAAAACTCACATATCCCTTAATAAACCTAAACTTTTGAGTATTTGGGAAACCACTGCACTAAATTTATGTCATCTTTTATTCAAATCAAGTAAACGACATACAGTGTAATGAGTGTATATTCTTAAGCCCATCCTTTTGAAATAGGAATAAACAACGACATAATTTGAGTGAGTACGACTCACATACAGTCCCCTGTATTTGATTATAAATTGATTTAGCATAGATCATACATTTTAGTTTTCATAGCTCATTATGCTACATTTACCACTAGAGGGGTAATTTTGACCCATTTACTCTGGAATGTGTCCATACAGGTGTGTTTATTTCAAAAGGGTCAAATACTCAAATGTTTTTTTAAGCTAAAAAGGATTGAAGTTGGCCTAGTCTATTTTAATGAACCTCCTACGTTGGTTTATTCACAGATCTAATAAGTACTGTAATAATATCGTTTTCTGCTATGATTAACACTCAAAACTTCTGATATGGACAAAGAAGCATTTGTAGGTCAACCCCAACCATGCCCGTCTGAATTGTTTGACCTGTTATCAAACCTGTGTTACTTTCCCACATTTCCATCTCTACTAATCTGTAAAAAGCTTCACCTATGCTATTATTTCTTCATGCTTTCCGTCTCAGTTTTAAACGTTGACATCTATCTCATCTCCTTTCTATGTAGTTTTTCTTTTATTAATTTGCCTTTGTACACACAGGTGCCCTAACCTTGAACTATTGTCGATCAAGAGCTGCCCAAACGTCACCGATGAATCCATGGTGAAGCTAGCTTTTGGCTGCCCCAAACTCAAAGAACTGGACATAAGCTATTGCTACGAAATATCTCACGAATCTATACTCATGTTAGGAAGAAAATGCTTAAACATGCTGACTCTCAAACGTAACCTAATGAACTGGCTAGATCCTTCACATCACATAGGAATCGTACCAACTTCTTATCTAAATGCCTGTCCCCAAGACGGGGACTCAGAAGCTGCTGCAATTGCAAACCTCATGCCACAACTCCTTCACCTTGAACTTCGATTCTCTAAGTTAACAGCTAGAGGACTTGCTTTGATTTCTGAAAGGTGTAAGAATCTTGAATCATTGGATCTATCAGGATGTGTCAATGTAACAAGCCGGGATATTGTGAACTCAACAGCGAACTTGACCAAATTGAAAAACCTTAAGAAGCCGAACTTCTATATCCCGAGGTCAAACTTCCATACTGAAAGATATGGTCATTGGAGGTTGTATGATGAGCGATTTCAAACGGATGCTTTCCGTATTTGATTTAACAAGGAAAACTAATTCCTTGCCTTGTTGTCTGTATTCTGAAGACCAATTTCTTGTCTCATTGTCTGTATTATGAAGTTATATAATATACCAATGTAATCGTAAGGTCGTACAACTTGTATCTTAAACTTTGTTGTATCCAGAACTTTTTTCTCATGTTTATCTTGATTGTTAATGTGTACAGGATTCCATATATGTAATAGACCAGTTTGTGAATATCTTCTGTTTGTGCTTTTATGAAATCGATGATATTACTGTATAATTTGTTGAGATTGTGGACAATAAACATACATGATACATTGCACAATTGCCAGATATTAGTCATATTACAGTAAAATTGAATCTGGTTATATTTTGTCTAAAGAGTCCCTGCTTGAGAAGCGGAGGACTTAGATACGCTATCTTATGGTCCTGACTTATGGATCTGGTTATGGGTCTTTGTAGATAGAAATCATATGACACGCTAGCGCATATGAGTCTCTTTGCATTACTTGTACTATTAGGATGTGGAACTGGTCGCCGTTTGGTTGAGGCACCTTATGTGGCGCTCAGTCCCTGTTTTATTTCGTGTGTCGAAAGAATTGTAATTGGCTTCGTTTGGACTAAAAGCTAGTACTCCATAATTTAACACAATAGTTTTCAGCCAACCCAACCCACTCGAATAAAAGATAGTAACCATTTTAAACCGTTATCCATAGGCTCGATTTTTCTTACATGCACCTTCTAGAAAGACAATCAAAACCATTGGGGCATTGCTCCAATTGTATCACTTTCTCATCGCAAACTGACAGGTTAAAAGGGGCTTTTGAAAAAATAAGTCATGGTTCAATCTCAACTCTTGGCTTAAGTCACTGATTAAGGCTTTGTTTACTAAAATAAGTGGTGTGGTCAATTTTCATATGAGCCACTTATTATAGAAAGTGCATATTTTGTAACTCCCCTATTAAGAGGGAATAAAGTTTGGGCCCACTCATTAAGTGGCTCATACGAAAAAAATATACACCCCCAAGTGTTTATTGGTTGGAGTAGGTCTTAAGGAAAAAGTCAGTCGGCACCTAAATATGTGCGGGTCAAGTTTCTCTACCGAATTAAACCTTTTGGATTGAAAAACAATCAAAACATATTTGAAACGCACAAGTGTAAAGTAAATATGCCGTCATAACGAAACAAATTCATATTCCTCTTGGAATATATAGACAAAGACGCGTGTTTTAGTTGGAATCGTCAACTTATATGTGGCATGCCGTATATATTACTACAAAGAAAAATCGTTAAACAATCGTAACGCACACGAGTAATGGAGTATTCTTGGTTCTTTCCTCCAATAATAAATATACTGGTCCCAAAAATCATATATGCACTGCAATACAAATCAACCTCATTTTATTTCAATCAAAATCGTTATTTCTCTCTTTTGAGAAATACATCTTACATAAAGACCGAACGCTGAGAATTTGATTGCGGACTATCACATTTCGAGTAAGCAATTAATACAGAACTAACAAGTTATAACAAAGCCATCAGTATTATGATTGATATCTAATCCTAAATATGTATGAAAGATCAAATGGAACTAAGAGAAATAAAACATCGATGTCAAAAACAAACTTGTTAGGGTCAGAGTTTGGAACAAAAACTCATCAACAATTTTAGTACTTGTTTCAAATAAGGTTAAACCATTCGTGTAACTGCAGTATAAATGCAACATACCATTACTAGTGTTTTAAGATTTGGCAAAGGTGAAGATCGTTAGGTGCAAACATGAAATATGCAATGTTGCTCAAACATATGTAAACACTTACTCAAATAGATATATATCACATTTCTGTTATACATTCGGTACAAAGCTAGATTAGTGACTCAAAAGATGCCTACGCCGTTATGCGATTACCTCGTTGTGCATGACAAGGTGTTTTGATTATGGTAAAATCATGGTTTGGTGTTGTGAATTAATTGGTACGCCAAGGATGGAATCAGGGCGAAAAGTGACCATGTGCGTTTGTGAAAAACTAAACAAGATTAGGAACACAAATTTTTTTGACTATGTGCCTTTACAAGAAAATTGAATTTTGGGAACAAAAATTAACACTGCGTCGCAAAAAATCATGAGTGTCGTGTGAACCCCCCGAGACCCACCCTAGTTCTGTCCCTAAGTACGTGAGTGAGGTTTGTCAAGATTCGAGTCAATTTACTATGCTTGACTCACTGTAAATATTTGACCGTTTAGCGATTTTAATCTGTGCAATCCTCAAACTTTTGATAAATGATACACTTGTTAGAAGTTATGATAAAGAGCAACAACTGTCTGCTGTGTAAACACCAACTTATAACACATAACCAAAAGATAACAACAGCAATAGACATCCTTATTATGTGACTGTATCGTACCCATGTCATCTTAATGGATAATAGCAATTACAACAAAAAAAAAAAAAGATATATTCGAAAATTATGCTAAAAAAAAAATGGATTTATTTCTGTTTCCTTACATCTATAATTCACTTCTTACTTGCTAGAAATCATACAAGAACTCTCTAAACAAATCCATGTGATTCGGGTCCAAACACACTGCTAACGACACACTTCGATCACCACTAGGGTGCGGTATGATATAAATCGTGCCCTCATAAAGTATACTCGCAGGTCCCATAAAAATGGGTCGACCCCAACCAAAGTCCGATTCATATATCGGTAACCTAGTCCAACTATTCACATTCAGATTAGGAGTCGCGAAATAGGAGGGCCCACGAACAAGGGCAGAAAGATCACTCTGCAACTCCAGGTAGTCGATAGCTGATCTAAGATACTTATCATCCATTTTACCCAACTCATTATGTATCCTCCGTGCAGTATTAGACAATGACTCTATTTCAAACTCACCTGATTTTGCCATTGGAGTAGCTGTGAAAACAACGTTCCCTAGGTAACCGGGAGGTAGTGGTGGGTTTAATCTTGACCTTCCATCAGTTGCTACATACAATTTGGTTGGTTGATCGTGTGCCAGTCCACGAGCTTTGGATGCACATCTCCACAAGTGAGCAGCTAGGATCTCATACGTGCTATAGTGCATGGTCCCGTCTCCTTTGGCCTTTGATTTAAGTTTGTTGATTTGATCAAGTGTGAGACGCAGCATGATGGTTGAAGTGGATTTAGATTGAGATGGAGATATTGAGTTTTGTGATTGGGTGATTAGTGATGGTGGTGGGTGGTATTCGACGTGGTCGAACATAGGGGTTGGTGGGTCCCGAGCTTGGAGGAGGGTGCGGTCGATGAAAGGTGGGATTGCGACCGATAAGCCTCGGGCTATATCGGACCATGTATTGATGAAGTGAAGTGACGAGAGTCCATCCGATAATGTGTGGTGCACTCCACACCCAAGAGCAACCCCGCCACACTTGAAACGTGTAACCTAAAACCAAAGCAAATCAGCACGATAACATAACATCAAACTTGTATACCGCTAAAAACTACATTCCTGTACCATATGAAAATGTTTTTAATTATGGTTTGTCCGACAATCTAGCTACTACCCACTTGTAAACTCTGTCTTAATCACTTGCACACAGAAACATCTCAATAAAAAACTTGTGCTTTCAAATTTTCAATACACACACATACATGAAATGCTACGGCCTACAACAAACTAGTCTCTTCAAGCTAAAAGTGTGCATTACTCACACGCCATAAGAAGTAACTACATGGTATAAAGAACAATCAAATATGCATTGTTCGTTTGTATATTAAGTTCAAAAAGATATACTTGGAGGATGTTTTCGATTACTTAACTTATGTGTTAAATTTAATAAGTAAACAAACAATTTTGAGTCTTGGAAAAGACTATTATATGCTTCTTTTACAGTCAAGAAACTACAAATGAAACTCACAAATTTTGGATTGTCTTAAATGCACCAAATTCCAAACTTCCAACTACTATAAAATCCTTTCCCATACCCAAATTATGAGTTGTACACCATGATGGCATCTATATACTATCGGTGATTTTACATCACTGATATTATTTAAGTGTAATGGATTGACTTAGTTGACCAATGTGTAATTGTGATAAATGTTCAACAAGTCGGGGTTGTACGGAGTGCACACTTGTATGACGTTATTATGATTATTATTCGGGGGCGAAGCCCCTGGTAGCAGGGTCCAAGTGGCAGCGCCCCTGGCTGGGGTCGATATAAAGTGTTATGTTAAAAACGCACTAGAAAATAAAATTTCCGGCAATTTTAACCCTAATATTTAACTGATTTGGCGGTTAATATAACTGCTATAGCAGTTGTAACCGACAACCAGTTTTGGTCATATATTTCGTATTCTGGTTCTGTTCATAACTGACAAAAACATATTCTCAAGTTCAAATATGAGTTTTATCCGATTTGAGGTTTCGGTAGAACCACCGAAATACTTCAATCTGAAAGTGTTTACACGACCCTCAGATTACTGTGATCATAATTTCCTAACATATACCCATACATATACGATCATACTCATACCCATAGTATGAAGATAAGTACTAACATTATCACATCCATTGCTGACAAAGTGACCATATACGAAAGAAGCAAATTCCCTGTCTCGTGACTCAGCTTATTACAGCCTCAAACTTTTGAATATTTTAACAAGCTCCAAATTTTATCAACCAAGGCTATTAACACATCGGGCTTCTGGTTTGCTAGCTAGTAAAAAAAGGCAGTTTTTTACTAATCGCTACTCTGTATATTATACACGGTCACTAATTCACATAAACCACATATAGTGGAGTATTAGTAAGAATAATATTATTGTACTTTGTTAGCAATTTATAGCAAAGTTAGCTATACATAGGTTAACTTGTTTTTGTTCAAAATAAGGCTATGAATGGACGATTGGTTGCAAGTTGCATGCTAGATTTTCATTTTCATAACTTTTTTGACACATTACTAAAATGAATTAAATACTATTATAAAATACGTAGTATAAAGTATGTAGATTTAATCATCTTTGTCATAAACTATTGAGATTAATCATCACTAATAGGCCAAAAGATCACTAAGAGACCATTAAGGAAGATCATTCCATGATTTCTTCTTGACTTTTGGTCAAGCTTTTTGCATGAATAAATGTTCAATCCTTAAAAAACTAGGTTTTGTTTGACTTTTGGTCTCCTAGAAATTATCTATTACTTACTAGAAAGATGTATAACAAAACTTAAAAAGGTCTAGAACCAACATGCATACATACCTGTGTAATAAACAAAGGATAAGAACCAACATCACCATCATAATCCACAGTGGGAGCCAACTTCCTCAACTCCAAACTAGGAGTAATCTCACCAAAATCATCAACACAACAATCACTTTCAGCCTCAACAAACAAAACACCTTCACCATTACACACAATCTCAACTCTCCCATCACCATCTTTTCCCAACCTCCCAGCCATAGGAAAGAAAGAAACTAGCACCTCACCAAGTGCATGCTTCAACACATGTGTATCAAAGAAATTTGATGACCCATTTGACCTGTAAAAGTATACTGTCAAGATATGGATGCGACCTACTACTAGGTCTAGGTTTGAGTTCCATAGGTGGTGGCTTGGTGTTGGTTTTGAGGGTTTGATGAGTGATGATTCTTTGAGTGTGAGCTTCATGGCTTGAGATTGTGAAGGTGGCCCTTTTGTGGAATCGAGATTTTGGAAGTGGGTTTGTGTTGGTTTTGGATGAAAGTGAGTGAAAGTGTGGTTTTGGGAAGTGTGTGTTTTTAATGTGTGTGTGTGTGTGTTTTGCAGAAGTTTATGTGAGAGTTGGCGTTAGATAGAGTGAGGGGATGACGAGTCGTGTCATTGGGAAAGAAGGTGTGTGACGCTTGGATTTATAGGGTCACTTTTTTTATGGGTCCTACTATTGCAACCCTCCCTATCCATAGCCCTGCCACTTTGTTCTCAAGGAATATTCCTTTTGTCCCCCGCTTTTTTCAGTATAACACAGTTTTTTGTCAGTTTCTGTTCCGTATTTCTGACAGTTTTAAGCGTTTGATGTATTAAACTTTATATTTGTCCGCATTTTAGGTTTATAGCTTTTGATATAAACAAAATTATAAAATAAAAAAAAAAAAAAAAAAAATAAAAAAAATCTAGAGGGGTCTTAATAAAAAATTAGGAGGGGTCTTAATAACTCAACCCTTTTCTATATGTAGATGTAAGCCAATTTATTTTTTCTTTTATTTATTTATTTATTTATTTTTAAGGCTAGAAATTTAACTATTTTCACCTCAAAAGAGTTTTTTTCTGTACAATCAAATTCATTATTAATTTAAGGGGATGTTTGTTATGCATGAATGAAAAGCTGAGAAAGGGAAAAGAGGTTGATTCTCATGTTTGTTTGACATAAAAATGGAAACAGGGAATTGAATTACCATTCTCATTCCACCATTTTGTTTCTTTAAAAAAAGAGGAGAAAGGTGGAGAATGAGAATTTTAGAATGGCTCTTTCTCTTTATCCATTATCACGGACAAAAATTCACGTTTTTTTTTAATTCGCGTTTTTTTACATCACGTTTTTTTTTAATTCGCTTTTTTTTTCTTTGCTTCATTCGTTTTCGTCTGTTTTTATACGTTTTCATCTGTCTTCGTTCGTTTTCGTCCGTTTTCATACGTCTTCGCCCGTTTTCATACGTTCTCGTCTGTTTTCATACGTTTTCGTCCGTTTTCGTTCGTTTTCATACGTTTTCATCAGTTTTCTTTCATTTCCGTCCATTTTCATACTTTTTCGTCCATTTTCAGACGTGTTTTTACGCTTTCATAAAAAAAATGTGAATAAAAAAGAAAGACAAAAAGACAAGAAAAAAAATGGACTTAGGTTTATCTATTAAATTTTAGATTAATCCCCACCATTAGATCAAACTAGATGGATGGTGAGGATTTGTCCCTTGGTAAGCATTAAAATAAGAGTAAGCATTTAAATTTTTCTCTACTTCGTAACATGTAAAAAACCCTATAGCAGAAAATTATACAAAAATTGATGTGTATATACTAGTGTTTGTAAATCAGGTTTTAATTGCTTATCCTCTACGTGTATATACTAGTTCGATCATGAATATTATACAGTATCCATCTTTTTTATTAGTTGTGTTTAGTGCAATGTGTAAGTTGTAGAAATATGTTTTTTTTTTTGTCATTTTTGTTACATCGTAGAGATGATATAATATATTTTTATATGACAAAAAACTTGAATTATGTTTGCATAATTGTAATTATGTGACCTGATAGCGTCAAATAATCAACTTAACTAAAAAACCGTTAGTCCTTATTTTTTAAAATATAGTTTTCCCCAGTTAGTCCCTCCGTTAATAATAGTTATCGACCGTTTTTTTACGTTTTTGTCATTTTTTATCCGTTTTTGTTCGTTTTTATCCGTTTTCCCCCGTTTTTTTTTCGTTTTTCATCAGTTTTTTACATTTTTATCCCTTTTCGTCTGTTTTTATATGTTTTCGTCCGTTTTTTTTACGTTTTTGTCCGTTTTTATCTGGTTTTGTCAGTTTTTTTTCCGTTTTCGACCACTACGTGCGTTTCATTCTCTTCGATTAATCCGTTTTCGTCCGTTTTTTTACGTTTTCGCCAATTTTTTTACGTTTTTGTCTGTTTTATCCGTTTTCATTCGTTGTTTATTCGTTTTCGCCAGTTTTTTACGTTTTTGTCCGGTTTCTTTCCGTTTTCGCCCGTTGTTTTACGTTTTTGTCTGTTTTCTTTCCTTTTGCATTTGTTTTTTACCAGTTTTCGCCCTTTTTTTTTTTACGTTTTTGTCTGTATATATCAGATTTCGTTCGTTTTTTAATCTTTTTCGCCAGTTCTTTTACGTTTTTGTCCCTGTTTTTCATTTTTTCCCGTTTTCCCCCGTTGTTTTACGTTTTCATCTGTTTTTATATGTTTTCGTCCGTTTTTTTTTACGTTTTGTCCTTTTTTCGTACGCTTTTATCTGTTTTCATCCGTTTTTGTCCGTTTTTCCTACATTTTGTCCGTTTTTTTTCGTTTTTGTACTATTTCAACATATTGAAAATTTTTTCCAAAACGAAATAAAATTTGGAAAAAAAATTTCCAAAAAAAAATTTCCGAAAAAAAATTTTGAAAAAAAAAAATCAAATTTCAAAAAAAAATTGAATAAAGAGTTTAAAAAAAAAATTGAATAAAAAAAAAAATTCAAATTTTTTTAATAAAAAATCTTTAAAAAAAAATATGTCCGTTTTTTTTCAATATTTTTTTATTCAAAATTTTTTTTTTTAATTTTTCGAAAATATTTTTTTCCCAATTTATTTTTTCAAATTTTTTTTGGAATTTTTTTTTTCAAATTTGTGAAAAAATTCCAATTTTTTTTTTGGAAATTTTTTGTGAAAAAAAACGAACGAAAACGGATAAAAACAGACAAAAACGTAAAAAAACGGATAAAAAACGAACGCAAAAGGAAAAAAACAGACAAAAACGTAAAACAACGGGTGAAAACGAGAAAAAAACGGACAAAAACGTAAAAAAACTGGCGAAAACGAATAAACAACGAACGAAAACGGATAAAAACGGACAAAAACGGACAAAAAACGGACGAAAACATATTAAACATATTAAACGGACAAAAAACGGACAAAAAACGGACGAAAAGGGATAAAAACGGACGAAAAACGAAAAAAAAACGGGGGAAAACGGATAAAAACAAACGAAAACGGATAAAAACGGACAAAATGTAAAAACGGCGATAACTATTATTAACGGAGGGACTAACTGGGGAAAACTATAATTTAAAAAATAAGGACTAACGGTGCAAAAATTATTAACGAATGACTAACAGCGCAAAATAATTAACGGACTTAACTAACGCCCATCCAAAATAGGGACTAAATGCGTGCAAGGTTTCAAAAATAGGTATTTGTGGTGTAATAAAAACGACTTAGGGACTAAAGTTGTTATTTGGGGTATACCATAGGGACCAAACGTTAATTTTTTCAAAAATTAATATACTTAGATTTTGGGCTTATGTACAACGTGAGGGCCAAAATTCTTTTTTATTTATACTTAAAAAAATAATATATATATATATATATATATATATATATATATAGGGGATAGCTTAGCTACAATTTTTGTAGCCAATTAGCTACAATCCTTCATAAAAAATACACTGGCAATGAATCAGAGACCCGCAGAAAAGAATCAAAGGCCCACAAAAAGAATCAGGGACCCACATTATATAGCACAAAATTGTAGCCAATTGGCTACAATAAATTGTAGCTAATATATTCCATATATATATATATATATATATATATATATATATATATATATATATATATATATATATATATATATATATATATATACATTATACTTAAATTTTGGGCTTATATACAACGTGTACGCTTTAAAAAAATTTAAAAAGTATAAAAATTGATCAAAGCATATAAAAACGTACAAGAAGCGTATAAAAATAGATTAAAATGTATAAAAACTTATAAAACATATGAAAACGTATAAAAATGAATGAAGATGTACAAAATCGTACAAAATAGGCATTAAATTTTTATAAATTTTTATACGCTTCTTTTACGTTTTTATACGCTTTCATCAATTTTTATACGTTTTAAATTTTTATTAAAGCTTATACGTTGTATATAAGCCAAAAATTTAAGTATAATATATATATATATATATATATATATATTTTAAAGTTTTTTTAAGTATTAATAAAAAAAAAATTTAGGCCCTCACGTTGTATGTAAGCCCAAAATTTAAGTATAATATTTTTTTTTTTTAAAGAAAAAAAAGAAAAAGTTTTTTTGGCCATCACATTATACATAAGCCCCAATTTAAGTATAATAATAAAAAAATTCAAGTGTTTTATTTTTTTAAGTTTTTTCTTCTTTTAAAGTTTTTTTTTTTTTTTTTTGAGTTAATTACATAAATGGTCCGTAAAGTTTACCGGGTTTCACATATACAATTTTAGCCCCTCACGTTATGCAAACATATCACGTTAGTTCTTTTTTAACGACCATTTAAATGTCGTTAGTAAATTGGACATGACCCGTAATTTTTGCGTACCACGAGGACATGACCCGTAAAAAAAACACGAGAACAATATATGCAAGATACGGTAAACCTTAAGGACCAATTATGTAATTAACTCAAACTAATAACATGTCGTGTTTACTACTCCCTCCGTCCTAAAATTATTGTCCTCCGACAAAAAAACACGCAGTTTAAGAAAATATAATTATTACTGTTTTTTCTCTCTTACGTTTGTCAGAAAGACAGTTTTATATTTAACTAATTAATTAATGTTTTATTTAAAGTTTGTAATATTAATTTCAATCAAAGGTAATATGGTAAACTCGATCAAACTTCCTTATCTATATTAGTAGTGGACAATTAAATTGGGACATCCGAAAATGAAAACGTGGACTATATTTTAAGACGGAGGGAGTTAAAAACTATTTTTATTGATTGAAATATGAACACAACATTTTATTTTAAAAGAAAAAAAATAAAAAGATAGACTTATACTTTTGCATAAAGGAGGTACTTTTCACTTAATTTAGAATTGGCCTAACATTATTAGAAAAGTTCATTTGCTTACTCTTATTTTGGTTCTTGTCAAGAGATAAATCATCGTTATTTATCTAATTTAATTTAATAGTGGGGATTAACCTAAAATTTAATAGATAACCTTAAGTCCATGTTATTTCTTTTCTTTTTTTCTTTCTTTTTTTATTCACATTTTTAATTCACATTTTTTTTGTAAAAAAAAATTCACGTTTTTTTTTTTAATTCAAGGAATTTTTATTTTATTTTTAATTCACGTTGTTCACGTTTTTTTTAATTTGCGTTTATTTTTCTTCGATTTCATATGTTTTCGTCTGTTTTCATATATTTTCATCTGTTTTCGTCCGTTTTCGCCCATTTTTCTTACGTTTTCGTCCATTATTCATACGTTTTCATCCGATTTCATACATTTTCATCCATTTTATACGTGTTTTTACGCTTTCATATGTTTTCGTTCGTTTTCACACATATTCGTCCATTTTCTTACTGACAAAAACGGACAAAAACGTAAGAAAATGGACGAATACGTATGAAAAAAGCCAAAAAGGTATGAAAGCGTATAAACACGTATGAAAACGGATGAAAACATATGAAAACGGACGAAAACGTATGAAAGCGAAAAAATGAATAAATAAAAAGGTGAATTAAAAAGATGTGAGTAAAAAAGAAAGACAAAAAGACAAAGAAAAAAAACATGGACTTAGGTTTACCTTTTAAATCTTAGGTTAATCCTCATTATTAGATAAATCAAACTAGATGGATGGTGAGAATTTATCCCTTGATAAGCATGAATTTGTGGGTAAGCAAAATAAAGTGTCTCGTAAAATTATAAGTACTTTTCACTTAATTTAGAATTGGCGTAACATTATTTTTGTTTGTATCAGTCGCTCATCATTAAAATTTTCAAAATCCTTATCACATAGACGTACATCGTGACCTTTCTCTGATCACCAGACAACGCACATGGTCACTCAGAACCCTCCTATTGGCCCAGCCATGAGAGGGAGCAACTCTCATCACCCGTGACCAATTGTTTAGTTTGCGAAGGGATGAAACTTAAACATTTTTTTAGACCGAGATTCAATATTTTAATTTCAAAAGGGCCAAACCTTTAATCAAATTTGTATTTATATCTATACATATATATGGGACTACATATGCCACGTCATTAATGCTGACTAGGCATTTTAATGTTGACATGGCACATCATTTGATGAGGTGGAAATGCCACCATGGCACTACATCCGGCTACATACACAAAAAAATATTTGCCACTTAACAGATTCGAACTCGGGTTTATACGATCGCATGCATACGCCTCAACCAGTGGAGCAATCCACAACTTGTGATACAAATTGCATTCCCTCATTAATATTCAACCATAAACATTACGAGCTTCCCAGATTAGTCTCCATTTCCTAACTCAACCACAAACTACTCACCAATTATCCCCACATTCTCTCTTTCAACCAAAACCAACTCCCCTACTCACTCGGCATTTCCAAATTCAAAATCCCCCAAATAACAAAAGGCATTCCCTAATTCAAATCCAAATTTATTGTATCAATACCATGTTTAAATATGTATTTTTTACTTGATTTTCAAAACTATTCAGAAAATTAGGGATGAATTGCAACTTTTTTTTGATCTATCACAGGTATGTGGATTGCAATTTTATATTTCTATGTTATGCAAATTTGTATGTAGATTATTATAGTATGCAATTGTTCTTTGAATCATTTTTTTGTGTAGATTACTATAATCTTCTTTAAACGATTATCCAACCCTAATCCAACAAGTAGTTGTTTCATTCAATCATTTGTTGCAATTTAACTCAAATCAGTTTACATGTGTAGACCATCCATAACCTACAACACGATATTGTTTGTAATTTCACTCAAATTAGTTTACATGGGAATTTCAGGTGCAAGGGGATATACATGATGATGGTAGTTGAAGAAAATTATTGCGTGTTCTATATTCGATTGATCAAGGTGATGTATTATGTTCTGTATAGATTGTATTGTGGTTCATTTTTTTGTATGTTCATGTATTAGGGGTTTTCAAGGAATAATTGGGGATCTATTGAAGGTTAGAAGTTCAACGACGATAAAAAAAGGTACGATTTTTGTTGATGATTACTGGTTTAGTTTGAAAATTTTGAAATTGTATTATGGTCAATTGATTATAAAGCTAAAAAATACGCTATTCCAAAATTTTGTTGTTATGTTAACTTAATATTGTTTAGTGGATTAACTATCAATGATCCCGCAAAAACTAAAATAGTCGTTATTAGTTCTTAATCGAAGAAGTAAGACATTCGTCACTAAAAAGTCAAATGCAGACTAATTTTGGGGGGGACACATAGAGCACTATGTATGCCTGCCTATCAATCTTACATTTACATAAGTATTAAGCCTATACATCATTCTGAAAATTAATGCATATACAAAAAAAACCATACAACAATCTCAGTGCTTACAATATAGATGCAAGAAGTTTCATGTATCAGTTGATGGCAGTGCCAATGGCGAGTCAAAAGACAATTTTCAACTTTCAATTCATAAGTGATATGCACTACCCAAGAAAATGTGAAAGGAAGTTCTGAAGAAAGGAATGCTGGTATGTTTACTTATTTTTTAGGTGTTTGGATGTCTTTTCAAAAGTGGTCATTCTTAACACGAGTTTTGTTTTAAACACTGGCGAGATGTGTTTAATGGCCATGGTTAACAAAAAAAAACTTACCCGTTTTATCCGTCCACTTTGGAATATTTGGTTTATTATAAGGGTAAGTAAAAATAGCGATTAGTTTTATCACCCTGTTTGTAGTTTTGTTATTATTTGTTACAAGAAAAAATAAAATACAAAGATGGAAATAATGTTAAGTTTGTTGAATATAATTTGAGTTTTCTTGTTTGGTTGCGTGGCTGAAAAGGGAGCACATGTTTATGTTGTTCAAGAAGTAGCTGACTTCCTCACTATGTCACTTGACAAGGTGACTATACATTTATTCATTGCATTGTTACTTCAATGTTAGTACTTATATATGCTTTGAGAATTATTAGTCAGATAATTAAAATCAAACAAAGTTGAAGTTAAACCGTTTTATAATCTCATCTTGAGTTTTGTGTATATCAGGTTAGAAATGTACTCGTCACATGTAAGAAGATGCCATTAACTGCCCTTAAATATGAAAAACCAAGGTTAATAACACATCGCTTTTATTTTCTTAATCTAGCGTGCATTTGCTTTCATATAACTACCAACATGGTTTACAAATAAGTTCCACGGCTTTTAATGTACAAACTTTATTGTATATTGTTTTTGCTATGATCTTTCGTAAATCATATTCACATTTGTGTTTTCTCAAATCAATAATCATATATTCACATTCTTTATTCTTTATAATTATTTACATGACGTTTCATATTATTATCAGTAAATTCATGACCAAGTATTAACCATGAAAGAAATAATATAAAAGGGATAGTTGTATATTTGATTCATATCGATATTTCATGTATTGACTGCTGGCATTTTCTTCTTACATGTCAGGCCTCTCCACCTTGAGCTGGATCGTAGGCGTGTCTTTAAGGGAAATTGCTCTACTTGGAGGTGGTCTGTTAGGGCTATTGAGTTTTACAACCATTGCATGACGATGAAAGCATGAGCATAGTTTGGAATGTCCAAGCTACCCTTGGCTCACCAAGGCATTCTTAGTTCCTACAACTATGCTTCGTGAGTTTCTTTTGTATCTTTTCATTTAGCAATATGTTTTTTTTATTTTCCATTCTAATCTATAGTCCTGAACCACATTGTTCTATCCATTTGGTGAATTTGAAAGCTCATTCATTTGTAACTTGGTTAAGAGTTAAAAGCACATAGCTCATTGTACTTGATTTACTGGAGGTGATTATATAGACTCACTTATTGATGGGTGGCTCTTGGTGGGATTAGGTATTGCTGTTCTTGTGACTTATTGATGGGTTGATTTTGGTGAGGTGTCTCTAATGGGTCATATGGGGTTGAGAGTCACCCACAAGCTTATTTTGTGAATGCCTAAAACCTTCGAAATCTCTTTATTCAAAAAATAGATTTTAATTTAATACTACCTTTGTCTCAAATTATAAGTCCAGTTTGACTTTCTAAGTCTAACTTTGACCTTAAATAATTTTGTTTGTATTACATAATATTTGATGCAAAATATATAAATAGATTGTGGTTTAAATGTATTTTCATTTGGTATATTTTTCATCGAGTGTTTTATAATACAAACAAAAATATTGAAGGTCACAGTTCGAATCAAAAAGTCAAACTGGACTTAAAATTTGGGACGGAGGGAGTATGATTTATGTGATTTTGTTTGACATTTAGTAAGTTATTGTTATGGAGAAATGTAATATTTCGGTTCAACCTCACCCCTCCAAATTTAACTACTTTGACGTGTTACTCGAACCGCCTATTTTTTTCCAATTCTAGGCTTTACTATAACAAGTGACTTTCATAATTTTCATTAAAAAGACAATTATTATGAGTTAAATACTATGTTTGTATCAATTGAGAGCTCAGTACCAAATAAATGATGTTCGGTATGTACATTTTCGGATTTGAACATCTGACAATTTAGAGCTCAGTACCAAATAAACGATGTGCTTTAGGCTTCAGTGTTGTAAAGGCACGATGTGAAGTTGGTCCTTCTTATAAGATATAAGCTTGAAACCTTTTATACATAAAATTTATTTCTTACATTTGCTTATTTGCCTATCTTGCATATTGGGCTTTGAAACTATTTTCTTTTATAACAATGAGCTGAGATAATTTAGTTCAAATCGGTAGATAATGTGATGGATGCATTTTGTATTTCGTAACATGAGTTCTTATTAGAGAAAATGAAAGTTCCATGTAGAGAATCTAAGTTGAGAGTCTACTCTTATTAGCTACGTATGCTTCTTACAAGTCTCGGTCATTATCGTGCCTTATAATTATATATTCTTTAGTTAAACCCGAAAGTTATCTATTATATTATAGTACATCCATTGTTCAATTAGTCATTGATAAACATTATTAGAACTTAAAACTCATGCTTGTTAGGTGATGAAAGTTAAGGTAAGGCTTGCAAACAACTGGTGAAAAGCGTTGAACCAGAGATGATTGAATGAGTTGTTTAGCTTACTATGGTAGGTATTATTTTTGTTTAGACTGCTTGAAGTCATCCTTTAGTTTTATTTATGTGAAAATGAATTTGGTTTTGCTTTTAGGTGGTCCCACTGAGTTCATTTTGGTTAGATCATCTTTACAAATTTTGTAAATAAAGTGGTAATGGTTTTGTTTTGTGATATTGATAATTTGCAACTGAAATATGAATTTATTGGCAAAGGAGCAATTGCAAAGTACTGAACAATGGTAACATGGTAGTGAAAATGGCCAAAAAATAGACCCATGTATACAATATTCAGGGAGGTTAGAATATCAATCTGACGATGGTTATTTAGATATCATACCCAGAGATTGTAGTTTTAAGAAAGAAGGTCAAACACCATATGTTTCACATCATATATAAGTAGATGTGGGAAGTTTGATTGATTAACATATAAATTGGTCTAATGGATTTGAGTTTTTTTTCTTCAAACTAATCGAACACGTTAAAAGTATGACCTTAGGATCATTTTCGAATGACCAAAAACTCCTAAATTGTTAGGTTCAAAGATTAAGTTATCATTTTCATACTATAGATACCATAAGCACCGAGTCTAATGCAATATTTTTAGTTTGAAAGATCTAACATTTTTACAGTGTTCATTTTCTCGCAGAAACAATTGTATGTGCAAGTTTCAAGTGTCAAGAGCAAGAATGGATTAAAAGTGCTACCTAGGATTTCAAGCGTCAAAAGCAAGAATGGATTAAAAGTGCTACCTAGGATGAAACTATATTCCACAAATTGCACCAAGAATGTTGTGTACAAGGAAGTGTTGCATATGTTATGAATGGATGAATTTGATTAATTTGTCAAGCATCATTTCTTATTTATTCGAACATTTTTATGTTGTGACAAAGCGAAAACTACACAAATCTGCATTACTAATGTGGTTTACAAAGAAGTTCTTTATAAACTTTGAATGTACAAGGTTTATTAAGTAGTTCGTTTTTGCTACAATCTTTCATATATCAAATTCACGTTTCAATTATCTTAATTCAGTAATTATATGTTGGTATTATTCACCGGGTATAATCCCTTTACCCAAAAAAATAATTATATGTTGGTATTGTTAATTATTGTTTACATGGTTCTTTATTACTACATATTATCAATAAACTCATGAAGCTAGCCCGCCCATTCGGGCGGGCTATGAAGCTAGTTATTTTTATATACAAAATGCACAAAACTACACATAGTGATCTAAATTTTTTGGAGGCACAACCCATCTTATCCTTTAAAAGCTTCGTCTATGAGGTTGCGAGCAGTCTTATAAAGCGAAAATTACATAAGGGGACAATGTCCTTCATTATACGTCTTGCAGAGGACTAGCTTTTTCTCATTTACTTATATAGACATACTGGTCGCAAAGCTTGGGTCGAGACCAACCAAATCAACACGTGTCGGGTTCTTAAGAAAACGACAACCAAAATAAATAAATAAAAACACAAACACCAAATCCACCTCATAGGTCACGATTTATATTTCGAGACCAAAGAATTTTTCGCTACCAAAAACAAAAACTAAACTGATTACTTGAAATTTAATGAAAAGAATATAAAAGAGTGCAAAATCACCATTAAACTTTTGTATATTTACAATTTTTTTATATAACAAACTTTATTCGTCAAATATTTAACGAATTCGCTAATAAAAAATATACCGTTTCGAAAAGCTCAGAATTACGAGCAAAACGAGTCCAATATCGATATGCTTTTGACGCACGTACGTTTTTATAAAAAATGTTGAAGTTTCATGTATTTAAAAAAAAAAGGACTTTCGAAACACATTCTTAAATTACATGGGCCAAAGATGTGCAATTTTACAAAAGAGGAAAATCATATAAATAAAAGAGTGCAAAACCACCCTTGAACTTTTGTATATTTACAAATTCTTTATATAACAAACTTTATTAGTCAAATATCTAACGAATTCGCTAATAAAAAATATATCGTTGCGAAGAGCTATGGATTACGAACAAAACGAGCCAATATCAATATGTTTTTGACGTACGTACAATTTTATAAAAAATGTTGAAGTTTGATATTTAAAAAAGAAAATTCAAAGCACACTCTTAAACCACAAGGGTCAAAGACGTGCAATTCTATAAAAGAGGAAAATCATTTGGAACAAATTTTAGTTTTTGGAATAAAAGTTTTAGTTTTATATAAAAAAAAGTTGGCGTTTTTAGTTTTATGAATAAAAGAATACCGGTTTTAGTTTATGAATGTTTACATTTTTATTTCAAAACAATATTCCTTTTAGTCGAAACGATTTTCCTCTTTTGTAAAATTGCACGTCTTTGGCCCCTGTGATTTAAGAGTGTGTTTTGAAATTTATTATTATTATTATTATTATTTTTTTTTTAAATATATCAAACTTTCAACAATTTTTATATAACGTACGTACGTCAAAAGCATGCATATCAATATTGGGCTCGTTTTGTTCGTAATCCAGAGCTCTTCGAAACGGTATATTTTTTATTAGCGAATTCGCTATATATTTACTAGATATTTGACGAATAAAATTTGTTATATAAAAAAGTTGTAAATATACAAAAGTTCAAGGGTAATTTTGCATTCTTTTATATTTTTTTCATTAAATTCCAACTAGTCAGTTTCAATTTAGGTTTTGGTAGCGAAAATTTATTTGGTCTCAAACTATAAATCGCAGCCTATGAGGTGGATTTGGTATTTGTTTTTTTATTTATTTATTTTGCTTGTAGTTTTGTTAAAAAACCGACATGTGTTGATTTGGTTGGTCTCGACCCAAGTTTCGTGACCAGTATGTTCATATAGGTAAATGAGAAAAAGTTGGTCCTCCGCAAAATGTATAGTGGAGGACAGTGTCCCCTTATATAATTTTCGCTATAATTTATTAGATCATATCAATCTGAAAAGATTAAAAACTTCTCTGTTTATGAGATTTTTCTGCTTGTATTAGTTATTTAGTATATAAGGAGTAAATAAGTTAACACAAGCTTTTTTGTGTGCTCATTATTCGTTTATTATGACGAACTGCAAGATCTTTACTTCTCAAAAAAGGGTCACTTGCTTATAAAGACAGACAAGTGAAAGACTTGAAAATTAACAATAGCTATACTTTAATGGTCAAAAAACACGTTTCTAATTCTACGCTAATTAATTAACTATAACGTTTAATTACTTCATTATCTTGCTACATCTTGGAAGAGTTATAACGAGTGATACTCTACCAATGATATATCTGTACCTAACAATTCGAAAATCGTTGTCGAATACTCAATACGATTCAATGTACCTAACTCCTTTTGTCTTTTCATTTTGATAACCCATATGAAAAGTGTGTATAAAGTTGTCTTGAGAAGATTCCAAGATTAAGATTGTCATGCTTTATGGAAATTAACATGCACTGTATCTTATCATAAACATTTTTAAGTGCGTTTCTAACAACGTGAATTATCAATTTCTGGTACAATATGTTACTTCGACGTTGTCTGAATTTAGAAACTTTACGTATGTTTGGCGAAATGATGGGCAGGTTACGTGTAAATTCTGTAGATGAGCTACCAGTAATACTTTATAACGACGACCTTATGTTCACTTATTGAACAACAAAATAGATATACAGCATTTGTAGGCAGCTTTCTCAAAAAATATGAAAAAAAATAAATGAATGTTAAAATTAAATTCGCATGATACTTGCGCGTTGCGATGATTAATACTCTATAACCAAATATTTTTATGAGTAATATATTTTGATAACTTTTTTTTTTTGTAATAATGATTTTACGTCAAATACCCTATAATCTAAAAAATCGTTAAACAACATCTGTCTCTAAACCGCTGCTTTATGCATGTACTGTGCTAGTGCTAGTGCTAGTCTAATAAAAAGTGTGAATTATATATTTGTTTAACATAAAACTATAAAGGTATTAACTAGTTGCGTGAAAATGTGAAATCATAACCAATAATTTTATGCGACTTCTAGAGTCCTACCTTTCCAGGTTATCCGAATTCCTTTAACATAGTCAAAGGCTTTATTCCTTCGATTAAGGGTGTGACCAATCACTGATAAAAATGGCTAAAAGAAGTAATTTAAAATAATTTAAATCTTTGAAAATTGTCCTATTTATTAATTAACAAATAAATCTTTTGCCTTTTACTATAATAGGTTATGTGATGATAAAAAAAAGTATAATAATTAAAAAATAATAATAAAAATAATGTACAGTGAAGATCATCAAAGTACTACATCTGTCCCTAATAAATGTTCACTTTTTACTTTTAAAGTCAATCTTGTTTAACTTTAACCTTAAATATATTTTTTTTTATGTTATATAATATTTGATAAAAATTATACCAAATTAAAATACATTTAAAACCCAATTCATTATTATATTTTGCATCAAGTATTATATAAGATAAACAAAAATATTTAAAACAAAAATATTTAAAGTCAAAGTTGAATAAGTAAGACTTCAAAAGTCAAAAGTGGACACTTATTTAAAAACGGAAAGAGTATTATGTTTTTAACATATAAACCTTTCTTTATAGGCCATCTAAGTATGTATTTGCTTTCATTGGAGTAACAAACTAGACAATTTTTTGGCCGAGAATAATGAATAACAAGAATAAGGCTACCCTTAATATATTCAAACAATATCAACTGAAATTGAAATGTAGAATACCAATTTTATCCTTCGTGCATGTGCATCTTTATTTAATCAAAATCAAATTATAAAGGAATAAGTGGCATTCACATCCAACATCATATTGATATTGTTTTGATATGTTAAGATTAGCTTTATTCTTGTTATTTCACAAAGTTTTGACAAAAAAATTAACTAGAGTTGGTGTAAGTAAAGACAAATATGTGTTTCGGTGGTCTATAAGTTAGTTTTAAAATATGAACGACCTTAATGAAGAAAGTTGAATATTTTGATGGCCTCCAGATGTATTATCCCGAGGAACAAACAAACAATCAATCAATCAATCTTGCATGTAAATGAAAACAAACATATAGTTTGATGGCCTAAAAATTGGTTTCAATAAAATAACGGCTTATATGTTAAAAACTCAATAATTGGGCGGCCTCCTCATATATTAGCCTAAAAGGAAAGATCGAACAACAATCAATCTTGCATGTTCAACTAATGGTTAATGGCTTATGATAACTTACGAATAAAAAATGTGTAAAGCTAAAAGTGTGTAATTTTTTGAACTCAAATGATAAAATACGGAGCGCTTAACGCAAAGAGAGATCGCATCTAGTATTGGGCATGTGGACGAGTGAACCATAGTTCTGTCAAACTAAATTTAGAGTCTCATTTCTCGGGTTTTGGAACGAATGTATACTTTTTTGAAATACGAGTAGTATATTTTGGTTCATATCAAGTAATGAGAAAAGAAAAGGTAATAAAAATACTCTAGAATATAACGATTAACGAGTATTAGTGTATTATCATCGTAACAAGTAGGTTGGCGCCCGCCGCATTGCGACGAGACTTTTCTGTCAAATTGCTCTTAATGCTCAAAGATTGTTTAATGCGCAAAGATTGTTGTGTCTTTTTTAGGGTGTAGATTCGTCGATTTATATATATAAGTGTACAAAACTCATCTAAATTAGTTTTGCCAACTACTAAGTTCCGAAAAAGTAATTGACGTACTTGTAACGAAAAAAATAAGTAGATTCAAACTTATAACCAGGAGATGCGCCAATTGTGTATATTTATAGATACTAACATAGCACGGAGGCCACTAAAACTATAATTGTTTATTCTGATTTTGGGCCGAACATAGCACGGAGGCCACTGAAAGTCTGAAACTATAATTGTTTATTCTGATTTTGGGCCGATTTTTATTGGGCTAAAAAAATAAACAAATTACAACCCGTTTTGGGCCCAAAGTGGTAATCCAAAACAGCTTTTTTCCTATACTACATTACCTCACTTTCACTTAGGGGCGTTTGGTTGGAGAATTTGAAATTCCGGAATTTTAATTTCTAGAAAATTTAAATTCTTGGGAATTTAAAATTCCGGAATTTAAAATACCTCCGCACGTTTGGTTGACAGAAATTTAAAAATATTTTTCATTTTTAATATAAATTTCATAAATATTCTATTTAAAAGTTTATAAAAAAAATTATAAAAAAATTGATAAAAAATTTTTATAAAAACTTTATAAAAAATTTATAAAAATTTATAAAAAAAGTTTATACAAAATTTAGAAAAAAATTATAAAACATTTATAAAAAATTTATAAAAAAGCTTATAAATTTTTTTATAAAAAGTTTATAAAAAAGTTTATCAAAATTTATAAAAAAGTTTATAAATAAAATTTATAAAAATTTATAAAAAAGTTTATAAAAAATTTATAAAAAATGTTTATAAAAAATTTATAAAAAAAGTTTATAAAAAAAGTTTATTAAAAATTTATAAAAAATTAAAAAAAAGTTTATAAAAAAAATTCATAAATATTCTATTTAAAAGTTTATGAAAAACAATAAGAAAAAAAGTTTATAAAAAAAAATTCCTAAGTAAATTAAAATTCTTCACTTTTTGGAGTCATTTTAATTCTCTCTATTTTGGGAATTCATGGAATTGTAAATTACTTCATTTGAGTTACCAAACATGGTATTTGAAGGAAATTAAATTGCAAATGCCCCCAATATACCCCATTATCCCCCAACCAAACGGCCCCTTAGGGTGTTCATCGGTTCGGTTATCGGGTTGTTCGGTTAATTTTTTTTGGGTATAACCGAGAACCGAACCGAACCGAATTTAAACTGATTAAACCGAACCGAAAACCGAACCCCCATAACCGAAAACCGAATAACCCGAATTACATAAATTTAATTATTTATTCATTTATTTATATAGTTTTTTAACAAAAAAGAAAAAATTAAAGTTTAAAAAATGTTATATTTAAAAGAGTTTTAATAACTTTTTTTTATATAAATATATAAAAAATATATATTTTTATTTGAATTCGGTTTTCGGTTCGGATTGCTAAAACCATAACCGAACCGAAAACCGAATATTTAATTCGATTCGGTTCGGTTTTGGCAAATTCGGTTCGATTACGAGCTCGGTTTAGTTATTTTCGGTTCGGTTCAATTTCGGTTTTCGGTTTATTCGGGTATTACCCAATCCATGAACACCCCTACTTTCACTACATTTTCTCAAAAGCCTAACGGTTGGGTTGTAACAAAAACTTATATTAACTAACGAAGTTGATTGCATAGGGTAAAAGACTGAATGAAGTTGGACGGGCCGACCTCTTTTGACGAACGACAGCACCAAGAATTCCGCACTATGGTGGGTAAACTTTTTTCCTATGTCGAATTGCTTCACGGTTTTAATATTTTTGGGGCTGAATTGGGTGCGTGAATTGATAGCGGAATTCCTATGCACGGGGAGTGTACTAAGGTCACCGAATGCATATTTCTGACCCATGACATAGATTTTTATACTAAACCTGCTAGGTGATATCTATATCTACCAGTACTTAGAGATTAGTTTATATATATATGACTTTAAGAGTGCCCTTAAAACAATTTGCTGAACACATTTATAGATGTTTTTTAAGTCAGAGTTGCCATCTACAAGCCAAAAAGCCCCGCGGCTACTTAAGTGACCCTAAAAAACAAGAAAAAAACACCCAGCGGCATCGCGCGGGGCCTATCCATCTCGTTTGTAACATAGACAATAGTTTTTAGATAAAAGCATGACCATGTATTATACATTAGTATGTGACCATAGATAAAACCATGACCATTATTTTGGGCCACAGATTTGGACTAACCATAAAGTCAACAAATGTTAGTCCAAATCTCTTTTTATGAATAAAAAATAGTTTTTTACGGCTCTTCGCTCCATAGTGTACGCAATAATATGACTAAAATACACCGTTGGTCCCTAAACTTGGCAAGGTGCATCATGATGGGACAAAACTCGGCCTTTTCATCGCCACAGGTCCAAAACATGGCCTTTTAATGCCAGATTAGTCCTTTGACAAAGTCAAAGTCTGATTTTTATTTTGTAGTCGAGGGTATTTTAGTCCATATACATTTATACTTTTATAACACATTTATATTTTACCCCTTCATCTTTCATCCTCGTCATCATCTCCCCAAATCATTCATCTCTCCAAATCATCATCTCCCCAACATCATCCTAATCATCTCCCCAAGTCATACAACTTAACGTAAGTGTAAACTCGAAGAATCTGAGAGGTTTTAGTACTGAATCGGTAGTGTGGCTGTGGAATAGGATTATCACATTGAATAATTGACCACCTGATGAGTGTGTAAATACTCATCATTTTTGGTCAAATCTGAACTGCAAAACATTTAAAAATGCTCAGAAATGCATCAAAATACTGGAAATATCTCAAAATTGCATTTTATATGTTTCAGATGCAAAATGTTTAAAATCAGATGAAAAATGAGCTAAGTTTGCATAATTGGCAGTTTTAGTCCCCCAACTTTCAAATCTTGTCAAAAATAGTCCCTGAGCACTTATTTTAAAAGAAAAGTCACCAAAGGTCCTTTTAAAATCATAACTTTTCATAATTAGTCCTTTGGTGAAAAATGTCAAAAGTTTTGAGAAATTACAAGTTTGGTCCTTCAAGTTTCAAAAATTGGCAAAAATAGTCCTTGGAAGTTTGAAAATGTCTATTATGGTCCTTGTACTATTGAAACTTGGCAAAAGTGACCCTTGAAACAACTTTGAGAAATTGGCAGATTTGGTCCCTCAAGAATCAGAAATTACAAAATGGTCCTTGATATTAAACACCTAAACCCTTGAACCATTCCCTTTGGACTTTTGGACCCCTGCCATGACCCATGACCCCCCTGTTTTGTGACCCCCTGTCTATTATTAATCCCCAAGTCAAACCCCCAGTCAAACATTCCACCCTTTTCCCTCCAACATTTCACCTTCACCCACCTGCTCTGCAAACCCAAACATCACCATGCCTCCAGCTAATATACCACCAACCTTATCACTCCACCTCCACCAAACAACAAGAAACATTTAATGCTCCCTCCTCCCTTTCACTCAACCATCCCAGTTGCAAATACCATTTTGGCGCCAAAAGCCATCAACGGCTAAAAAGGGGCTCCAATCATCCAATGGCTGAGATTATTGGTGGGAAATGATCAGAAGACAGGGGGGAAGCTTTTTGTTGACTATATAAAGAGGAAGAAAAGACAGAGTCAGGAGTTAGTCTTTAGTTAGTTTTTTAGTTTTAATTTAGTTTCTAGTTTTAGTCTAGAAATCCTTGTTCTAGTACCATTTTTACTTTCAATGTCATTTAAATTCCCATATAATTTAATTTTGAATGCAATTTAATTTCAGTTCAATTCGTTTCAAGTTTATGCAGTTTTAAGTTTTTTATGTTCTTCAGCTAAATTCTTATTTACCTTCTGGTGTTTAAGTGTGTTATAAGTTTTTTTTAAGCTAATACGAGAGTGGTTTGAATGTTAAAAATTAGTTCTTAAAAATTCAGTCTCAACCAGTTTCAAAAATCTCTTCTTTCCCCACAAGGGATTGTTTGGATTAGTGCGGTTCTGGGTCAAAAAGTGGATTTTACCCACTTTGACCCAGGAAGTCAAACTAAATTTGGTTAGTTCAAGGTAGTTTTGGTTGTTGTATTCGATGTAAAAAGCTTTTTGAATGGTTCTTCCTCAAAGATTAAAAAAAAAATCTGTTTCTGTCTTGCTGCATCAGCAGCCATGCACCCATATTTTGCAGCTTATTTATAAGCTGTAAACAGCTTATTAAGGTGATCTATTGGGGGCAAAAGATAGATGGGTTGGTGGACTCAAAGTGCCCAGAAGCTCAGGACCTGTTTTTCCTTCTAGCTCATCTCAAATAAGCTCCCAAGTAAGCACTTTGGCCTGTTCAGTTGCATACCACAACAGCAGCTTATTTTCTTTTTTTTTATTTTGTTTTGTTTAGATTGCTTATTAGATTTCCCCTGTTGCTTATTCATTCTTTCTAGGATTCAGTAGGTACCTTAGTTTAGGTCTATCAATATTTAGTTTGATTTGCTTATCTTGTGCCTATTGTAGCTTTTTAGAGCTTTTTGTTAAATTTTGATTTGCTTATTTTATCTAGTTTAGGATTTCCCTTGAAGCCAACTGCTCTCTCCCTTTTTAGCTTATCTCTTTTCTAACTTGGCTTATTTATGACCTTTCATGCTTATTTGTTCTTTGTGTGGCTTATTGAACTGCTTGTTTAGCTTATTTGTGCAACCAAGCGACACAAAGGTGTGTTTGGTTTCGTCCAAGTCAGTGGACAATAAGCTGTGAAAACGACTTATTGTGTGCTTTTTCAAAGTAAAGTTTTACAAAATGTTCTTAATTTGATCTCATCTTCAAGTTTCAAAAGCAAAAATCTTAAAAAAAAAAGAAGAAAAAGGGAGAGACAGGGGTCGAACCTGAGACCTCCCCCTTAGGAGTGTGATATGAAAGTACCTGGAAACCATGCGCCCTTGGGACTTCTATTGGTTCTGTTCTGCAACATTTATCACTTAAATACACTTGGGAAGTTTTGCTTATCAGCCATGTTTGGCTTATTTTGAGCTTATTTTCCAAAGCAACCATCACTGTTTTTAATTTTCCTAGGATTAGCATCATTCAAAGTACTTTTAGTGATTTTTCCAGATTTTTCCCAATTAGTTTGGTATTTTTAATTATTTAATTAGTGCAAAATAGTATTTAATTCATAATAAAAAATATAAAAGTCAAAAAAATATAAATCTTTTTTATAAAATTTTCTTTTGTCATATAGTAAGTAAGAAAATTGTTTTTACACTCATAGGACTTTTATTTTACAAATTTTACGTTTTTCCTTGCGCACTCGCGTAATTTTTATATAAAACGCACGTTTTCATTCTAGGTCACGTTTTTAGATAATTTAGATTTACGCTTTAATTAAAATAGTTTATTTAAGTTATTTTGTTTTATAAATCACAAAAACATCAATTTTAAATATAGTGATAGCGTTTATTTAATATAATTTAGCTTTTTAATTTTCTTTAATTTGCATTTAAGCCCCTGTAATTTATAAACTTTTTCTTTAGGTTTAATCAATCACAATCCTTTTCCGTTCAAATTCTCTCGATCACTATTCGTTTGATTATTCTCGCACAGCTCGTTGGGACATAACGACCTGGGGAAACACTATACTCTCCTGATCTTCATTGCATTGTTTCTGAGCTGTTTGAAGTTTATCACGGTTGACCATTCACAAGTGGTCAGCTCGTGTGATAAAACTTGACGGTTTGCCACGAATCACCACCCAAGCCACGTAAATGCGTGTGCTCTGTATTGTTATTTATTTTTTTTTGCTCAGTTTATATTCTTGTGTTGTGTTCTAGTGTGGTTGGTGATTCTACGAGGGTAATTGTTATATACTCGACACAGATTTTAATTGAGGGCATTTGTTTTCATGAGGTGCTCTGTATTTGTTGTCAATATGAGAAATTATTTTCATCTAAACCGAAAACAGTGTTCTTTTTTATGAAGATTATTGCTATGCAGTCCTTATTTAATGTATTATAGTTATAGTTCAAGGATTTGTTAATTGTTTTGGATGCAAAAGTGAAGTTGTTTGATAATAAGTATGGAGTTAATTCATTTATTACTAGCTGTGATATGACAATGGTAGCTTTTCTAAGAGTTGCATCTTGGCACAAAGATACGCATTATGATAACAAGATTGCTATGTGAAGACTGAAGAGCCTTAAAGCGTTTCCAGGGTTTGAAACTTTTGAAAGATAATGCCATGATTGGTAACTTTTTTTAAAGCAAAAATTAAAATTAGAAGTTACAGAACCTTTACTTCTTTAATTTAGGAGCTATTTATGCTCACATGCATCTTCCTAGGAACATGGAGTGTTTTGATCAGTTTCTCGTTATGTGCACATGGAGTGTCCAGACTCTAGATCAGATCATCTTTCTATGAGTGTGAACATGGAGTGTTAAAGATCAGCTATGCTTTATAGACTACTGAGAGCAATTATATATAGTAGTATACAACAGGTTATTTTTAGTTCTCAGAAGAAAATATAAAGTCACATCTGTGCGATTTTAGAAGCCAAGATATGCTTTCCTGCCTCTCCCAATCAATTTAATATATGGGCAATCAACTATAGGCTTTATTAGACGTGTCCATGCTTAACACTGATAAAGGTATTGTGCATGACAAGGCTCTGCACATTTGTGTTGAGTTAGACCCCTTTCTTAGTTAGATATAATTGAACTGAGATATTCCTTAAAAAATTGCTATATGTCCAAGGTGTAGACACCAAGCTTATTGTGACTATGGTTTTAACTAGATCTCCATGTATGTAAAGAAATAAAAGGATCTCTCTGGTTTATATCTGAAGGTGTAGAATCCATAAGCTGCACAATTTGCTAGAGGCAACATAATAAGAGTTTAACTTGGGTCCTTTATGATAAAGAGTCTGAGCCTAAATTCATGTGTGTTCCAATCTCTGACCACATGTACCGTACAATCACAAGTGCGTATTACAGAGGAGCTATTGGTGCTTTGCTATTCTACGACACAACACGCCACGTCACCTTTGAGAATGTTGAGAGGTGGTTGAAAGAGCTTAGAGACCATAGCGACTCAAACATTGTGATAATGCAAGTAGGAAACAAGGCAAACTTGCGTCACTTACGTGCAGTTACAACAGAAGATGCCAAAACCTATGCTGAAAAGGAAAAGACCTATTTTATTGAGACATCGGCTTTGGAGGCCCTCAATGTTGAAAATTCTTTCACTGAAGTACTTACCCAAATATACCATGTTGTAAGCAAAAAAGCACTTGACATTGGGAACGATCCTAGTGCATTGCCTAAAGGTCAAACCATTAACATCGGGTCAAAAGATGATGTTTCTGCAGTGAAGAAAGCTGGTTGCTGTTCTACTTAGAAACAATAGCAGATTATCAGATTGTTTTTGAGCAAATCTGAAGTCTTTAAAAAGAAAAGTAGATCAGGCTACTGGTTTTACTCACATTTTTTTTGGTCTTTTTGTATTTTAGCCCTTCATCTTTCATCCTCGTCATCATCTCAGATTCTTCGGGTTTACACTTACGTTAAGTTGGGTGATCAATTATTCAATGATGATTTGGGGAGATGATCAGGATGATGTTGGGTAGATGAACGATTTGGGGATGATGATGATGTTGGGGAGATGATGACGATGATGAAAGATGAAGGGCTAAAATATAAATGTGTTATAAAAGTATAAATGTGTATGGACTAAAATACCCTCGACTACAAAACAAAAATCAGACTTTGACTTTGTCAAAGGACTAATCTGGCATTTAATGGCCAAGGTTTGGACCTGTGGCGATGAAAAGGCCAAGTTTTGTCCCATCATGATGCACCTTGCCAAGTTTAGGGACCAACGGTGTATTTTAGTCCAATAATATATATAGATAATAGGGGCAATTGCATATATACCCACTAAAACTTGTATATTTGCATATATACCCAAATAATGCTTAAATTGCATTGTACATTATGTATTAAAAACTTGCATTATGAGAAAATATGCAAGTTTTTAAGTTTTAATGGGTATATATGCAATTCCCCCAATATAATATACGATGCTTGGTTCAAAATATTATATCGCAAAAACTAACCATTTAATTAAAAAATTTAAAATTGGCCACATACGAATTTAACAATCAATAACTAGTTTTGAGTATTAGCATTAAAAAGAAAGTAAAATATTTTTAAAAAGTATAATACTTGACATCGTTTGTTTTTTGAATACATTTTTCTTGTTTTTTTTAATCTTTTATAGATAGTGAAAACTTGTGATAACCATTTTGTCATGTGAATTTGCGAAAATTACATCTACTATCCCTAGGGTAAATTACATAAATGGTACACGTGGTTTAGCGAAAATTGCATCCAACGTCCCTACACATTTTTTTGTCTTTTTTTACGTTTTCGTCAGTTTTCATTCGTTTTCGGCCGTATTACTACTTTTTGTCTATTTTTATACGTTTTCCTTCGTTTTAAACGTTTTTGTCAATTTTTCTTACGTTTTCGTCCGTTTTCTTAGGTGATCATACACTTTTATCTGTTATCATCCGTTTTTTATACGTTTTCATCAATTTTTATACGTTTTCGTTTGTTTTTATACGTTCATCCATTTTTATCAGTTTTCGTACATTTTTATACGTTTTCATCAATTTTTATCAGTTTTCGTCCTTTTTTATACTACTTAATCTGTTTTTATCTGTTTTCGTCCGTTTTTTTCTTCTGTTTTTGTCCGTTTTTTCTACGTTTTTGTCTGCTTTTTATATGTTTTATCCGTTTTTAAACAATTTCGTCCATTTTTATTCATTTTCGTCAGTTTTTATACGTTTTCATCCGTTTTTATCAGTTTTTGTCTGTTTCTATATGTTTTCGTCTATTTTTATTACGTTCTCATTCGTTTTTATACGTTTTCATAAGTTTTATCCGTTTTTATATGTGTTTTTCCACATTTATCAGTTTTGGTCCGTTTTATACGTTTCAGTCCGTTTTAATTTGTTTTTATTCATTTTTGTCCGCTTTTGTACGTTTTCTTACGATTTTATACGTTTTTGTACATATGAAAAGGATAATAATGGTTCATAACGATTAAAAAACATATGAAACAAAACATATAAAAATGCATAAATACGTACAAAACGTATGAAAAATTATAAAAAAGGAAGAAAACGT
This sequence comes from Chrysanthemum makinoi, assembly GCA_910596185.1. Classification (NCBI taxonomy): domain Eukaryota; kingdom Viridiplantae; phylum Streptophyta; class Magnoliopsida; order Asterales; family Asteraceae; genus Chrysanthemum; species Chrysanthemum makinoi. The sequence goes on from OU343221.1 coordinate 44,779,568, forward strand.
ATAAAAGTGAATAAAACGAACGAAAACATATAAAAGCGTATAAAATCGGATGAAAGCGGATAAAAATGGACAAAAATAATAAAAACAAATGAAAACGTAGAAAAACGAATGAAAAAGTATAAAAACAAATAACAACGGACGGAAACGTATCAAAACATACAAAACCATAAAAAAACGTAGAAGTACGTACGAAAATGGATAAAAGTGTAATAAAAATGAATGAAAAGGTATAAAACGGAAGAAAATGTTTAAAACAAATAAATGCGGATAAAAACGGACGAAGACGTATAAAAACGGACGAAAACAGATAAAAACGAGCGAAAACATAAGAAAAATGGACGAAATTAGAAAAAACGGACGGAAACATATTAAAACAGACGAAAATGTATAAAAACCGACAAAAACAGATAAAAACGTATAAAAACGAACGAAACTGATAAAAACGGATGAAAACCTTTAAAACGGACGAAAATGTATATAAGCGGATAAAAACGGATAAAAGCAGATAAAAACGTATAGTAAATGTATAATACGGACGAAAACGTATAAATGTTAACGTTCCACTCTTAGTGATCGACACCCTACTTACCAACTATCTCACCATCGATTGGATAACTGTCTGTTAGTGTTTGTATAGGTAAAGTCGACAAAATATACATTTAAAACTTGAATACATAAATGACCTACACACAACGAAAGCATCAAGTTTTCTATTTGATGACATCAAATAAGGTCATATTAATAGCATCATTTATCATATGAATATTCCTTGTTTTATATCATTATATATAAGATTTGACACTTAATCACTTAAATGTTTCTATTTCAGATATTTACAAGCAATCGGTGAAAGTTAGCAATAATGGACGTGTTTTGAAGCAAATTGATCAAGTTCGATAAAGTCCATAAAACAGACAAGAAACGCCGTATCCATATACAAAGACTTGGACGATTATGAAGACCATTTCCTAACTTTGGTCAAATAGAAGAACAAGCTTGTTTTAGTCCAGATACGCCGTATGACCTTATAAAGATACGCCGTATCCATCTCAATGATTTCACTAGATTTTCAAGATAACGAAGACCTGATACGCCAAATTCATCTCTATAATACGCTGTATTCATCTTTATAACCCGCGCCGCCACCACCACCTCCCGCGCGCCCACCACCACCACCGTCGCCACCCCACCCCCACTACCTCCCCCCGCCCCTTTTTATTTCAAATGCAATGTGAGTTTTACCCGTATGAAATTGTGGTGACGAACAGGGGAACGAGATCTCAAAAATGCGTTCATCTTCGCTATCAGTCGAACATAGAAACACTTGATACAATAAGAAGAATGTCACGAGTGATACGTGAAGAGAAAATGTGATTTCCGACATGTTTTTAGCTTCTTCTTGATGATGAGTATTGTGTTTTGGCCAAATACTTATCATGGTTGTGGGCAAAGACATATTAGCCAAATGTAAGAAACATTGAAGAACAAGTCTTGCTAAGAATAGAAGGATGAGCTTGTTTTACTGAAGTAATTGACTTTTTAATCAACTAACTAGAAACTGGTGTATATACAAATCATATATTTATATTTTGTGACAACTGGCAATTAGGGAGTCTATTTTAGGTAACCGCATTACGTTAAACTAAACCGATTATTTGTCTTTAGAACTATTTTAATCGACCATGACTTGATTTGATATCGTTTATTGGATTTTATGATTCATTTTATTATTGTATGAGTTATCGTGTGAGTTTTAACTCTTTTTGTTAGGCACTATTCGATTCGGCACAATAAAATCCTAAAACTAAATAAAATCCCCTCCCCGCCATTTTTATTTTAGTCCCTAGCACTAAATATAAATACCCCTCCCTACCTTATATCTCTCTTTTATTTCTCTCACTAAAAACACACACACTCATCTCTTTCTCTCTCTAACCTCTCTCTAAAAACCCTAACCCTAAACCACCCACCACTGCCGGCCACTGTTCCGGGCCACACGCGGCACGTGACCACCACCCACCACCACCACCATTTTGTAATCTCTCTTTCCTCTTTCCATCCATATATATATCTCCTACCGAAGCCTTCATTAACACCTACAAATCTTACAAAAACGATTCGTGATTCTAGGGTTTTCAAGTATTCTTGTAGATCTTGTTTTGAAAAGGTAAAAGGAATGTGGGTCAAGCTCGTTTGAGCCTTGACAAGCCACAAATGGGATCTTTTTGGCTCGTATGTGACTCGACTTTTAGGGGTTTTGGGTGAAACATGGGTTTAAAACTAATTTACATCTAATAAAACATGTAGCTAGTGATTTGGTATCGTGTGTTGTATCATATTGTTGTGTTTTTTCATTTTAGACATAGTTTCATGAGATGGGTTTAGATTAGTTGATGGGTTTGATGTTTGGATGTTGATTGGAGGTTGATTGATTGTGTTTGGTTGTAGTAAAAGTCATTTGGGAGTGTTTGGATGTGTTTGTTGAGGCATACGAACCACAAAAACCCACGTATGGGTTGTGGGTGTGGCATACGAGACCCATATGGACCAAGGGTCCGGGTCGGGTTGTTGTGGTATCTTGTTGGTTGTTGTTGTTGGTGTTTGGATGAGACGCGTGGAGCCGAAAAGCTTCTAGAGCTTGTTTGGTTCACGTGGTCTTAATAGTGACCATGTCATGACCATTAGGGTCATAACATTGATTACGGGTATATTTGGTAGTTTGTTTGGATGGCGAGAATGATTTGGGTTGATTTGAGATTGAGTTGCGCTATTGTGATTATTTACTTGGACTTATATTATAAATTGTCAACTTTGAGCAACGTTGGTGTTACTTTGACTTTTAGTCATAGTTGACCCCGACAACGCCGTAACATGGACTTTAGTATATTTTGGACTATAGATTGATTAAAAGCCGAGAAGTCATGACTCGTGCTTGTGGACTCGAAACGAATAACGATTTAAGACTTATATTGAATTTGACGTAATAAATATATATATAAACATGAATAATAAGTGGTGAAACATAAATAATAAATGGTTTGTATACCAAAACTATCACTAAACAAGGCTTATCTTGTTATTCGATATTTTTAAATGGGAATTAACAATTAAAACAAAAATGTTTTCTAATTAACGAGTATTTAATGTTTCGAGTGTACGTTTTTCGAAATGTGCCATTTATGAGCATTCAATACTACTTTCAAGTATTTAATTTTATTTACGTTGTGTGCATGGGTTACGGATGACCTAACATTAATAGCGTCGATCCACGTGGATAGCTGACTTATTAGGTTGACGAATCTAATAAGAGCCCGCTAGGTACGTTGGATAACATTATTAATGAGTGAATTATCCTTATGACTCGTTAGGATGCGACCGGTTTATGGGATAATAAGCGACACGAATAAATAATTGGGTTTATCGAGTTGACGAATTCGATAAGGTCTACTATTTATTCCAAAACTTATTGGACTATGGAGCTTATCACTTAGACGTCTCATTGTGTTGCATTGAGTCACATTGTGGTAATTTAAGTGCATTCATGATATCATGTTGAGTCGATACTCACACACGACGATACCAAACGCTAGGACTAAACGGTGAAACAAGACATTTTTGGAGATAAAGAAAAGGAATACATTGCGGTAGATAACCTTGATTTTGGGAAATATATATTAAAATTGGTTTATATTAATAGGTTGTACCGAGTCGGTAGTTGATGAGCCGTGTTAGCTGTTATCTTCTTGCTAGTGTTTGTTTGTGCGTTGCTTGCTTGAGGTGAGTTTCATAGCCCTACTTTTATCTATGTTTTTAACTAATTTGGGGTGAGAATCATGCTACTCTTTTTGGACCTTTTAAACTATTTTGATTTGCTTATGTGCTTGACTGTTTAGATAGATATGTGGTAGTTGTTGCCTTAGTCTAGGGTAGCAATCATATTGCTATAACACTTGCCTAGCTAAGTATAGACTTCTATCTCGACCTAGTCCAGGGTTAGCAATCGTTCTAGACTTTGTTACGTCCGCGCTGGCTAATGTCGCTTAGAGCCCTACTATGACATCGGATATGTGATTGATGATATTGTTGATTGTGATATTGGTATGTGATTGAGGTGATATTGCGTATCTATCTTAGGTCTCGCATAACAAATAAACTCCTACAGGTCTACTATTTAAACTTGAATTTAAACCTATGAACTCACCAGCGTTAGCTGACCTTTTAGCATGTCTTTCTCAGGTATTTAAGTGATGTTTGGAGTGCGTGTTCTGTAGAAGCTTGGCAAGGAGGCATGGTTGAAGGATCATAATCAAACTCTGATAACATTATGGGGACCTATTTTATAAATCATGATGGGCCTTTTATTTACATTTTGGGATTATTGTTTGGATAATTAAATTTGGGATTGGTTTTTGAATGATAATATGACTATCTTATTTGCTATACTTGTGTGCTGTGCTAATCCATGTAACGCCTCGAAAACTTGATTAAGTCTTCCGCTGTACCGAGATTTGGGGGTGTTACAGATTGGTATCAGAGCCAAGGTAATAGAGAACTAGGTATTTAATAAAACCTAAACTATGACCACTTTTTAGAAAAATTGATCCTCGACCGACGCATGCCCGCCTGCCAAGCCGAAACTTCTTTATTTGATTATGGTATGAACTACAATTTGAGTTATGAGATATTATGAATTGTGAATTGATTATTTGAGATGTTATGTTTTGAGATATGATTATTGATTTTGGGTAAATGTGAATTGATTGTCGAGATATTATGAGCTTAATTTGGATTATTGATATGTTATGATTTTGGGATTATGAGCTTGATTATATGATTGATTTGATTTGGGATTATATGATGCATGGATTATGTGCTAGAATAGAACTTACGTGTTTTATTTAATGGCATATTTTGAGTAATTCGGTACCTCTATTTTAAAGCTTTCATTATGTGATATATGTTTTGGTTGAGTTGATGCGCTTATTAAAACTAGTTGTTTTCAAACACTTATACCTACCCTACGCCATTGTCACAGACCATGCCTTCACTAGCTTATGATGTGTCTGAGGATGTCCTTGCTGCTGCTAGTTCCCCAGCATTGACTCTCATGACTGTTGCGCAGGGTGATCCCTATGTGATTGGCCGTCACTCTAGTTATCATCATCATCAGATCGCCCTAGCTCATCTAGGCAGCTCACATTGCATCAGGTCTTAGCATGAGCCCAAACTTCTAGACTTACTCGTAGTACTGCCCGAATGTCCGTGTGACCACCATCATCACCTATTCACCTAGCAGCCCACTCTCTTCTGTCATCACCACCAGCATCACCATGTCTTAGAAGACCTAGATCTCCTACTGTACCACCTCAGGATTCACCCACATAGAGACGCCGACTCATGAACTCTCCCTTTGAAGATGAGGGCGAGGAGGAGCATGAGATCGAGGAAGAGTATGTAGATGAGTATGAGGATCCTCATGAGGAGGATGATGAGGATATCCTAGAAGGGGGTACTCCACCATTGTAAAGTCCTGCGCATTCTCCAAGACTAGGCTCTCCATTACCTTTGCCTGAGCCTGATTCTCCTGGGCAGCCATTTGATTTTGGTTCACATCCACATTCACCTGAGATAGGTAGCCCATTAGGTTCAGAGATACCATCAGAGATTGCTTCAGAGCCCGAGGAGTATGGAGGTACGGGTCTGATTTGGGAGAGGATTATATCCCAGAATATTAGCCTTAGTCAGTTGTTTGATCGACTAGATGGAGTGACGCGGACTGGTGTAGAAGATTTGAGAGTGGATATGACTAAGATGGATAAGAAGTCGATGGCCTTGAGAGAGGGAATGTCGAAACTCTATGAGCAGGTAGGGAACCGGCAAGCAGAGTGTTTGATAGCCCAGGAGGCAGACCAAGCGCTTCAGCACAAGATTGACTAATTGGAGGAGGAGGTCGTGAATCTTATGAAAGATCACGACTCTCAGCGTCTGGAGGTCCTGTCACTATGGAGAGTGATGGACGATGTTTGGAGATCATTTAGGGGTGCTCGTAGTCGTGGTTAGATTGTGTTAGATTCATGGCCTTGTACCATCTTGAAACTGAGTAGTCTCTAGTTCGAGATGTAGATCTATTCTAGTTATCTTGTTAGTATCGTTGTTAGGATCATTTTTTATTTCTCCATATCCTTTCATGTATTCCACTTTGGAACCTATGAGTTATGGTTATTAAAATGTGCATCATTTAGTTATGATTTGTTCTCTAGTTGTTTCGTTGTGATATACGTTATCCTTGTTATCCTTGATTATGTATTCGTGCGTTATTCGGTGATCCTTGGAACCAAACCCAGTCTTTAGAGCGTGAATTGTGAACTTATGAAACTGTTATTCTTACCTTCAGATCGATGGCATCAAGATGAAACCCGCCTAGGAACAACCGAGCAGCCTCTGCTGCTGTTGTTAACCCTGTCCGTCGAGGTCGTCGTCCGACCCCGACCACTCCACCTGTTGAGAACCAGAATACTGATAACCCAGCTGTAGAGAACCCAAATGTGAACGATCGTGCTGAGAATGGTCCTGATCCACAAAACCCTCCGCCTTTGAATCCAGCCCACATCGACTAGCTTGTGACGCAGCGTGTAGCTGAACTGCTAGCTGAGTCTAATCTCTCTAACACCTCTGGTGGAACCCCACCGCTTAATCGAGCTCGAGGTTGTACCTACAAGTAGTTCCGATTCTGTGGTCCCATCGAGTTCAGAGGAACCGAGGGAGTGTTTACCTAACAAGGTGGATGGATAAAATTGATTATGTGTTTACCGTTAGCAACTGCGAAGAGGATTGTAAGGTTAAGTATGCAACATTTACCTTGAAGGACGAAGCGTTGACCTGGTGGAACAACTATCGCAGATCCGTAGGAAGTGATGTAACTTATAACATGACTTGGACCCAATTTAAGGCTCTCCTGATCAAGACTTACTGTCCTAGGAATGAAGTTAAGAAGTTAGAGATTGAGTTCTGGAACCATAAGGTTAAGGGTACCAACATGACGACCTACAATCGTCGTTTCCAAGAGTTGTCGCTGCTTTACCCAGAAATGGTTCACACTGAAGCCCTTAAGATTGAGAAGTATACTGATGGATTGCCTTTAGCCACTAGGAATGATGTCATCGCTGCAAAGCCAGCTAACTTGCATGAGGCAATTACTGTGGCTCAGCATTTGGTGGACTCTTATGTGTTAGAAGGAGGAGACAAGGGTAAGAGTGATAAGAGTGATAAGAGGAAGAAGAATGAGGTTTTTAAAGGGAATGGCAACAAACGGCAAGAGACATCCAGGGTGTTCGCCATAGGAAATAGAGAGAAGAAGGGTTATGAAGGTAGCAAGCCCTTGTGTGGTCGTTGCAATCGACACCACCATAGACCGTGCTCAATAGTGTGTAGGAATTGATCTAAGGTAGGACACATGGCCAAAGACTGTAGGTCCCGTCCCCTTGCTGTGGCTCAAACTGCACAAGGAGCGGACTGGAAGGCCACTGTCACCTGTTTTGGATGTGGAAAGAAAGGGCACTACAAGAATGAGTGCCGAGAGCCGTGGATGAAGGGAAACAGAGGAAGATTTTTTAACCGAGGTATGGGAAGTAATGGCCTAAACCCTGTGAAGCGAGAAGTTGTAGGGAACCAAGGAAATCTGGGTGCTAGGAATCAGCAGAGAGACATGGGAACAGCGCGTGTGTATGCTATTGGGAAGGAAGTTGGTGAGGACCCTAACATAGTTACGGGTACGTTCCTTCTCAATAATCGCTATGCTTCCATACTGTTTGATACTGGTGCCGATATGAGTTTCGTATCCACCACCTTTATGCCATTACTAGGAATTTCCCCAACACCTTTAGGGTTAAGTTATGATGTGGAGTTAGCTAACGGAAATAGGGAAATGATTGACAATATAGTCCGAGGTTGTACCTTGAGTTTCCTAGACCACCCGTTTAGCATAGACCTATTGCCAGTTACCTTAGGAAGTTTTGACGTTATCATCGGAATGGATTGGTTGTCGAAGAACGGTGCACACATCATCTACGATGAGAAGATAGTGCATGTACCATGTGGCAGAAAAGTTCTGAGCATACAAGGAGATCGGAGCGACTGTGGAGGTCCCTCCTGGTTGAGCATCATCTCTTGTATTAAGGCCCAGAAGTACATCGATAGAGGAGGTTGTCTTTTCTTGGCTCGAATTTCTGAAAAGAAAAGCGAGAAGAAGAGTGAAAGACACCTTAAGAATGTACCCGTCGTTAGAGAATTTCTAGACGTGTTTCCCGATGATCTGCCAGGGATTCTACCTGTCCGACAAGTGGAATTCCAAATTGAGTTGATACCTGGTGCTGCACCCGTAGCCCGTGCAACCTATCGACTTGCTCCAAGAGAATTGGAGGAACTGTCCAAACAGTTGGCAGAGTTGTTAGAGAAGGGATTCATTCGACCAAGTTCGTCACCGTGGGGAGCACCAGTGTTGTTTGTGAAGAAGAAGGATGGATCGTTTCGGATGTGTATTGATTATAGGGAGTTGAATAAGTTGATGGTGAAGAATCGATACCCGCTACCTAGAATAGACGACCTATTTGACCAACTCCAAGGAGCTAGTGTCTTTTCCAAGATCGACTTACGGTATGGCTATCACCAGCTTAGAGTTCGAGAGGAGGATATCCCCAAGACGGCATCTAGGACTCGTTATGGGCACTATGAATTCCAAGTGATGTCGTTTGGTTTGACCAACGCGCCAACGGTATTTATGGATAAGTTTGTGATAGTATTCATAGACGACATCTTGATATACTCCAAGAATAGAGAGGAGCACGAAGAGCATTTGAGGCTCATTTTAGAGTTCTTGAGAGAAGAGAAGTTGTATGCCAAATTCTCTAAGTGTGAATTTTGGATTCTGATCGTGCAATTCTTAGGCCACGTGATAGATAGTCGAAGAGTTCATGTTGACCCAGCCAAAATTGAGGCCATTAAGGAATGGGAAGCCCCTAACCCATCAGAAGTCCGCCAGTTTATAGGTCTAGCAGGCTATTACAGGAGGTTCATTGAGGGATTCCCCAAGATAGCTAAGTCGCTGACCAAACTGACGCAGAAGGACGTTAAGTATGAATTGGGAGAAAAGGAAGAAGAAGCATTCCAACTTCTGAAGGAGAAGTTGTGTAGTGCGCTCATCCTAGCTTTGCCTCAAGGAAGCAAAGACTTTGTCGTGTACCGCGACGCTTCGCATAAAGGATTAGGTGCTGTTTTGATGCAAAGGGATAAGGTGATAGCTTATGCCTCCCGAAAACTTAAGAAGCATGAGAAAAACTATATAACATCCCGCGATTTTTCAGATATTTATTTTTCGAGGAATTAAGTTTGTTTTTCATTTACGAACTTTCCTGAGTTTGATTGACGTGAAAACGAGAAAGTTATCTCGTGAAACGAGAAAATTAGACACAAGCGTCTTTGGCACAACCGACACTTTGATTTAATTTTGATATTTTATACGAAAACATTTTCGTGTAAACACTCATTCTTATTGGAAAAATGATTTCGTGAACGATGGCGCAAGTTTCGTAATTTTTCGAGTCCGTTTACTCCTCCAAATGAGCCCCGAATCACTAATTTGTGAAAGATTGTACAAATTACACTTCTGGTCCCTGTGACTTATTTCTATCCGCCTCTCAACTTTTGGGTAATTACAAATTCGTCCCTCCTTGAGTATAAAATAAAAATTTTAGGGTTTTAACTCATTCACTTCACCTACTCACCGGAAAAATATTATTCCGGCGCCGTCACTTTTTCCGGTCAAATTTTGGTCACCCAATTTATTAGTCGAGCTTGTAGATCGTTATGAAGGGAGTATTCTGGAGGCGGTTTAGACCCGACGAGAAGGATGTTTCTGGGGTTTTGAAACACCTTTGCCACGCGCTTACGGCGACACCACCTCCTCGCCGTTCATCACCACCTCCCTCTCTCTCTTTCTCTTTCGTTTGGTAAGGAGAAAGCACTACCCCTTTCATTTTATTCGTTTCTTTTCATTCAAGACCGATTGGTTAACAAGTGTAATGTTTTTCGTGGATTAAATATGGAATAAAACGTGATTCTAATATAGGTTTTCGTGGATTAAAATGGGTTAAAAACGAGTTGTGTAGTTTTCGTGGATTCATAAAACGAATTAAAAATGATCTATTGATGTTTTCGTGTGGTAACGATGGATTAAAAACATGCCTTGAAGTAAGTTTAGTGTGGTTTATAAACCTGGACAAAGTATTATGTTATAATCCGTTTAGTGTAAAAATGTTTAGTTATAGGTTTAGGTATGGTAAAAGAAAGTGTGTTGTATGATTCATGTGGTAAGAATCATTATAAAAATGTGAATGTCATTGTGGTGTTGTTATTATCTCGGTCAAAACCCGTGAACCTCACGGATATGATCATTTCTTTGTTGTTATCGAGTCAGGTTTAAGACCGTAAGAGGCTCTGAGTCGGGCTCGGTTCGAGTCTTGAGTTGGGACTACTGGTTTTTTGTGTTGTGGTAAAAATTGAACCCATATAGGGTGTGAGGTGTGTTATTTGGTCTCGGCTCAGAAGGAGCAACCCACATAGGGTACGATATGTTGTTCGTCACGGTCCTGATCCGCTTGGTGTTGGACTCGGTTCACAAGTAATGGGTCTAAGCCCACATAAATAAGTTTTGTCTTAAAATGTTGTTTAATTAAAGATGTGATAAATTTTTGAGAAATTGATTTTGAAATTAATTACAGTTATCGGAATACCGGACTAATGAGTTTGTTATTTTGACTTTGATCATTGGTATAATTGGTACGTTTCGGAAATTGAACTTGGGATTGGATTGGGATACGATATGTGATCGGAAATATACGAGTTAATATTATTGGACTTGGACAAATGAATTCGTAACGGACTTAAATATTCAATTGGCGATTGTTAAACTAATAACGAGAAGTTAAATTATAATTTTTCGAGAAATATTTCTTTGAGAATTAAATTATTATAGTCACGATAACTTTGGGAATGTTATATAAATCGACGTATCACGTCGAAATTCATAGAAACATTCTAAACTTGTGTTTTTAAACTTTAATCTCTTTTATTCTTTTTATAAAACCCAAAAAGAATCTAAACACATGTTCTTTTAAGTAATGAAACCTTTATGGTTTGAATTGAAAATTCAAACTTGTCATTATTTATGAAATATATTTGTTTTATGCAAGCTAATTGGGGATTCTGGGTAAACACCGAAACTTACCAATTAACTTACTTTCTTAGCATAGTTAAGTGTCTTTAGTTCTCCGACTTCTTTTTGGTCGTTGTCTACTCGAGTTGAGTCTTGGTCAATTTTATTGACTATTCCATATAATATATTGGGACATATATTATACCTTGGTGTGAGTTATGTTTGTCGGAAATTATTTTGCTTTGCTCATCGTATTCTGAGATAGCAAATTTCTATTAGATTGTCTTGGAGTATTAAAATTACCGTTGTGCTTTCCTTTTTTGGATATCGTTGTGCTTTTCTTGTGAGACTGTTGTGCTTTGCTCACTAATGCCAATTGTGATTCTTGCGTTGCTTCGTATCGAGGTGAGTTCATGGCCCCTACTTTTACTTATTTTTAAACTGTTTTGGGGGAGAATACATGCTCGTCTTATTAAATGCAAATGCTTGATTTATTTGAATAAATGATTGTTACTTGGTTTGATGAAATGCGTGATATGGTTTAAATATGTTTTATGTGAACACAAGTGCTTGAACTATTTTGGATTGGACCTGAAAATGTTTTGTGAGCTATTACGTGCTAGGTTAATGTTAGAAACCCAAGAGTTGTTATGAATTGTTACATCCTGGCTCAGGATGGTGCGAATGTTATGGATAGGTCTATTGGGAATGGCCACCCCATCTAGACTTTGGTTGCCCAACTTGCCAAGGACTTTACCTGGATTTGTGGATGCACCAACTTGCCATGACGTATAACATGTCGATTGTTAGTGTGTTTAGAGATAGTCACGGCTCGTGCTATCTAGTGATGGTTTCATGACTTAGCCTGCGTAATAGTTAAGCTTGCATGACACTATATTCGTTGTAGTGTTTATTTTTAATATATTCCAAGTGGTTATTTATGAACTATTTTTGCGGATAAATATTTTGATACTGCGAATTAGGCAGGGTATGCCTCAGTTAAATTTGACTTGTTTATGAGAATTGTTTTGCAATTGAAAACCTTGTGGTCCACCTTTCTATTCTTTTGCTTGAGGTAAACCTTGTTTTCGCGACATTGTAGGCTACAATGATCGAAAAGGATCTTTTGAACTCGCAATACTTTTATGAAAACCTATGAACTCACCAACCTCGTGTTGACACTTTTAGCATGTATTCTCGTGTATTGAGGCGTTGCTTACTTTTGGAGGCTTGGGCAATGGCATGGCATGGTCATAGACGACTCGATATTTTATTGGGGACCGCTTAATTATTATGGGCCTGTTTTTCGCATCAAATTTTATTGTAAACATTGATTTTATTAAATAAATGAGTTTTCTTAAGAAAAAACCTTTTAATCTATGTTTGTGTTGTGATACCGATTAGTAGCACCCAAAACTTGTATGCTTCCGCTAAAACCCGATTTTTTTGGGGTGTTACAAACTACACCACCCATGATCTGGAGTTAGGTGCTGTAGTGTTTACCCTTAGAATCTGGAGACATTATCTGTATGGAACCAAGTGTGTAGTGTTTACCGACCATAAGATCACAGCATATCTTAGATGGAAGGCTGAATATGAGACAGCGTCGTTGGTTAGAGTTGCTCGGTGATTATGCTGCGAGATTCGTTATCATCGGTAAAGCCAATGTAATGGCAGATGCCCTCATCCGTAAGGAGAACATTCCACCACTGGATTAGTCCTAAGAATGACCATTGGTTCGCCTCTACCGTCTCAAATCTTAACCACTCAAGTGCAGCGGCATTGTAGGAAGAGAACGGTCCTTATGAGAATCTACATGGAATGGTAGAAGTGAAAACGGCTGAAGGCGTTTCGACGGAACCTTATGCTTCGGAGACGAAGCTTGATACCATTTCATGGTGGAATCCGTGAGTTGATTATGCATGAGTCGCATAAATCAAAATACTACATTCATCCCGGCCGATAAGATGTATATGAGGACTTGAAGAAACTCACCGGTGGCTAACCCGAAAGCCGACATAGCTCTATGTCGGTAAGTGCTTGACTTGTTCTAAGGTAAAGGCGAACCACGAAAACCCTCAGGACTCTTAGTTCAACCCGAACTCCCAATGGAAATGGGAGAATCACCCGGACTTCATCACCAAATTCCAGAGAATATCTAGCGGCAATGACGCTATATCTCGGTAATCGTAGATCGTTGACTAAGTCTGCTCAAACTTGGCCATTAGCGAGGTCCATAGTCTCCGACAAGCTGCCTTTCATCAAAAGGAGATAGTATGCGTCTCATGGAGTACCGTTATCTATCATTTCCAATCGAGATAGCCGTTTACATCCTACTTCGGGAGATCCTTATAATCATTTAGGAACAAACCGGATATGAGCACGGCTTATCATTCTCAAACCAACCGGTGAGCGAAAGAACCATTCGGACCTTAGAGGATATGCTTAGAGCCTTGTCACCGATTTCGGAAAAGGTCGGGAGACATCTCCTTTGGCAATTCTCCTACAACAATAATTATCATTCTAGCATTAAGGCCACTCCATTTGAGGCGCTTGTATGGCGAAAATTTCAATCTCCTGTTTGTTGGGCGGAAGTTGGCGAGAGTCAGCTTACCGGTCCCAAACTTGTTCTAGAAACCAGGAAGATAGTTCGATCCGTAATCGTTTGCAAACTGCTCGAGATAGACAAAAGAGTTATGCCGATAGGAGACGTAAACCCTTAGAGTTTCAGGTTGGATATCGTGTTATGTTAAGGTTTCTCCGGAAAGGTGGTCGTTTTGGCGTGGAAACTCAATCTCGATATATTGGTCCCTTTCAATCTCCGGAAGAATCGGACCCGGTAGCTTACCGTCTTGAGCTACCTTCGAGATTGGCGATTATACCCGGTGTCTTTCATGTTAGTAATCTTAGAAATGTCTTTGGAGGAAAACATAGTTTATACCGTTAAGATATATCCGTATTGATGAGAAGTTGAATTTCGTTGAGGAACCGATGAAGATCATGGATCGTGAGGTTAAACGGTAGAAGCATACCGTGATTATCAAAGTTGTTGGAACTCCCGACATGGATCGGAGTTCACTTGGAACGTGAGGATGTATTCATTAGGAAGTACCTAAACTCTTCATGACACCAAACAGCTTCAGTGAAACCCGGGAAGGGTTTCTTCTGAGGCTGGGAGATTGTGACAACTAGCAATTAGGGAGTCTATTTTAGGTAACCGCATTACGTTAAACTAAACCGAGTATTTTCCTTTAGAACTATTTTAATCGACCATGACTTGATTTGATATCGTTTATTGGTTTTTATGATTCATTTTATTATTGTATGAGTTATCGTGTGAGTTTTAACTCTTTTGTTAGACACTATTCGATTCGGCACAATAAAATCCTAAAACAAGAAGCGTAACTTTTTAACCAAGTACTTCGAAACTTGACAAATAAATAGTCAAAACTTGTGGAAAAACATAAATAAACACAATAGAAAGTCGAAGGAATGCCGTGGGACAATCGTAGGACAATATATGAGCTCGGGATTGGGTAAACGGGATAGTTTATGAAACATTACGGCTTCGGCCCCCTATTTCTACCCTTGCCGGCGCCCCCTCCCTTCCCCACCATTTTTATTTTAGTCCCTAACACTAAATATAAATTGTTGGGTTCAGAAAATACCCAAACCCCTTAATCTAGGATTTGAATAGAAAATAGCGCAAGTACTCATCCGTTAAACACAATCAGTCGCTTGAGTGCATAGCCGCTCATGAGTCATCTTTAGGATACTTTCGATTGCAGGCGTAGAAGTCTCTCCACTCGGTAAAGTAGGAACTTAAAGGGTGGCTGAGGTCAAGAAGAAGATGATGGATTAGGTGAGTGATGACAATAACTCACTGAATCTAAAGACTCTCCAACTACTTACATGAAGACAAACGAAGAAGAAGACTGAAGGATAAACAGTGAAGAAAGAGCGAGACAAGGCGGGAGAATTTTGAATCGGATAAAAGTCCTTATCAACATAAGTCAACTTTCACTGAATGGCTAACTTACAAGCTCGGTGTCATCACGAAATATGGAAAGTTGCCTTGTCCTTTACTTAGAATAGTCTTTATGTGAGACAAAATACATCAGTATTTTGTCTTATGTATGATGTTAGATTTGTCACTTAGGAAAGAGTTAAAACTCATACATGTATAAATAGCATATGAGATGGAGTGAAAAGATTAAGCTTGTGATTGTAAAAACAACATACACGCAAGCCATCTTTTCACTCCTCCAAATACAACTTAGTTCTGAGAGATGGCTCGGTGAGCTCTAAGAGTTGTGCTCAGACTTAGCCTGAGCTTAGAGAAGAGTCACCCAACTCTGTCATTTCAATCCCAGTACTATTCATAAAGTACTTGGGTAACTTATGTCTTTGTTGATTTATTTCTAATAGAATATGATGTTGAAATTACTTAGTGTGTTTTCCTATGTTAATTTAGGTCATAGTTCACTATTAACTTGTTTTATAAACTTAAACCCTTTTTTAACGATAGTGAGCGGGGAACAACAAGTGAGTATGCGAGCAAGGCTAATTATAAAACTCGTTTTTTAGGCCGCTCTAAAAGTTTTAAAATTAGGATCCTAAATGTTTGAAATTGATGTACCCACTAGTGATAAAAGGGGTGGAGCTTATTAAATTTTGCCCTAGACTTGAAGTTGGCAAATTCAACAAATGGAAAAAGCGAATGCTTTGCTATTTGATGGGAATGGAACCTTATTATATCAAGTGTATAAATGAAGGTCCATTTGTCTCAGAGCTGAAGGGGTTGCCCAAGCACGAAGCTCAGTGGACCCAGGATGAAAGGAGAGTGGTCAACGAGGACTAAAAGACTCAAAAGATATCATAATATCTTGTCTTCTGACGATATTATGGAGTCTGATATAAAATTTGTAGTACAGACTAAGCAAACATGGGATGACCTGGTTCATAGTCATGAAGGACCATCGATACCAAGGAAAACGGATAATGGACTGAAACTTGAGTATAACACCTTCAGGCTAAGGAATGAAACTCTCTCTCAAACTTACACGGTACAAAACTCTTTTAAATGAACTATCAAATGATGGTGTTAAGTTGTCCAAACATGAAATCAATGTTGGTTTTGTCAACAGTCTCCCCGAGAAGTGGTTGAATTTCTCTCAGGGACTCGGGATTCTAATCATATCAAAATCTTGAGCTTCACTGAAATTTATGGTTTGTCTATGAGGAAAACCTCATCAATGAAGATACCGACTTAAAGAAGTCTCAGGAGTCAAAGTCCTGACCACCTCATCACCAATTTCAATTGCTTTCTTTTTCTAACATGTGGTTCAAGATTTCCAAGAAAACTTCAGATGATGAGCTTGATGAGATCAAGTGAGGAGTACCTAAATGACCTGAATGCTGAATTCCGGGGAAAGGGCACTCACTAACTCTCGAAGGTTTATAAAAAGAAACAAGGTTTTCAATTTGCTAAAGCAACTGAAGATGAATAAGTATGTCACAAAAGGGTCATTTGCAAAAGACTTTTTTCTAAAAACAATTTCAGAACCCTCTTATAAACCATCAGGTTCAAATCAGTCCTCAGGCTTCATCAAATTTCAACCAAAAATGTATCAGTCTCATCAAACTTTTCAAAATAAATCTGATAACAAAACCATTGATTATGAAGCCAAGTATAAGAAAGCTAAAGCTAATCTTGCATTGCTCGAGGCCAGTCCCTCGGAAACAACAAAAGTGTTCAATAAATGCGGGTAAAACAAAGGCCTTATGCTGAGACCTTCGACTGGGATGAAGAGCGGTGTCATCAGATGATGAAATGGTGCATGTCGATTGCTGATGGCCTCTCGAAGAGGACAAGCTAGTGTTGGAAAGAATTATGCGCAGGAATGGAGAATGGGTCAACATCACAATGAAGAAGGTAAACATTTTACTTTCTATGGATGATGACTCCGATTGGCAGTCTTACATGAATTACCTAAATGTAGACCTTAAGTTTGTAGAAGAGCAAAAGATCTTTTTCTAAGTACAACAAGTTAGGTTTTGAATTGAATAAGTGTAGAGATGAACTGCTTATGTTAAAACAAGCAAAGCTTGAGGTTTTGTCACTTTGCAAATTCAAAACACTGAACTAGTTAAAAGAAATCAGGATCTTCAAGATGAACTTAAAAAGTCAAATGATATTCTTAATAGTTGGATGCTAGAATCCCAGGGGTCTTTGATACTGTGGGTGCCCCCAGTAGCAAGAAGAGAGTCATAGGTGAAGATCATCTCCATGACCCTCTCAACAAAGACCAGTCTCCTAAGCCTTTTGTGTCTGGTGGCATGATCACAAATATGTTAGTGATCCAATTCCAGTGATTGGATTGAGCGGGTTAATCCGAGAGTAAGCTTCAAATTCGATTCGGAAGGATTCTAGAGCCTGAAAGTCAAGCTCTAAAGGCATGCTTGGATTCCTGATGTGCCCGTAGTCTTGAACACATCTGTGAGTGCAGCAGAATCTCAAGCGCTTCCACCATGAAACCTCTTGAGTCTTTGCTCAAGCTCTGAGCTTACTCCACTACAATTCAATCCTCATTCACCCAAAGAAAGGTCTGGACTTGGTAGAACCATCCTACAAAGACAAGCAAAACAAACTCAACATGAGTCTACCCCTACTGAGACTTCAACATCCTCTGTCCCCACTTGAAGGCGACCAAATTGACAGCTGCTGAACTTGTGAGGAAGCTTGAAAAAATGGAATCCATTGAAAGGTCACTGAACAATAAAGGAGACAAAGTCGCTTCCACCAGTTCCTCAAAGTCTAAGCCAACCTCCAAAAACAAACAAAATGTGGTACGTGTCATTACACTAGCCATACCACTAACAACTTGCTATAGAATCCTTTTGCATGATGCGCAAAAGGATGATCACAGACAGAGATCATCTCTTGATATGTCGGTCAAGCAAACTATACCAAAGTTGGTCATAAGTATGCTTCATCCTCCAAAGCTGCTCCAAAGAATAGAGCAAAACCTTCTCCTCTGTGCCCTCACGTGGGTTTTAATGATCATCATCGGGATGATTGTCTCATGAATACATGTTGTGATATATGCGGTAATCGACTCATGAGACATCCCAACATGATAGTGTCATTCAAGCAAGGAGAAACTCCAAACAACCTAGAGTCGATTCATCCTCCTGACCTCTAAATGCAAAACCTATGGTAGCACTGTGCACACAACCACTAACCATGAGTCGATTGCAAATTTCAGAGAGACCTTGAGACCCAAGCCCACTAGTAAGTTGGGTCACAGAAAACTAATTCAGTTTACTACTTGTGCGAGACATGCCAAGGAGCCTATTTGGCATCTAGGCAGTGGATGCTCAAGAAGCATGACTGGTGTGAAGGAATATCTGCACAAGTATGTAAAGGAACAAGGGCCCAAGGTAGTATTTGGTGATAATTCATCATGTCCCCGAAGGTTATGGTTCGATGGCTATGTAATGGAATAGTTTTCTCTAGAATAGCCTATGTCAATGGTCTCAAATACAATCTCATGGTGTCAGATCAACTATGTGATGCTAAATACATTGTACAATTCAATGATAAACAAGGTACCATTTTCAATGCCAACAAGGAAGTTGTGTTGATAGCTCCTAGGAGAGATGATGTTTATGTACTTGACATGTCAACACTCTCCCAAGATGGAACGTGTCTCTTTGCTAAAGCCACTGAAACTATCAATTGGCTGTGGCATAAGAGACTCTCACACTTAAACTTAAAAAACCTCAACAACTTGGCAAAACAAAACAAGGTCCTTGGCTTACCATCAGTGGTTTTTGCAAAAGACAAACCATGCTCTGCCTGTGAAAAAGGTAAACACCACGAGGCATCTTTCAAAACCAAACAAAATTTCTCCATCAAAATTTTGCCTTCACCTCCTGCATATGGATCTCTTTGGACCGGTCGGTCCAGGATCAATCCAGCATGAAGTATACACTATTATTGTTGATGAATTCTCAAGATACACTTGGGTATACTTTCTCTCCAAAAGAGTCAGGCGCTGATACAATAATGTCATTCATCATAAAGATTGAAAATCGAATGACATTACTGTAAACAAATCGAAGCTGACAATGGTACTGAGTTCAAATCAAGAGCTTGAGAGTTTCTGTGATGAAAAGGAATTTCTCAAAATTTCATCTCCATACCCACTGAACAAATGGGGTTCTTTGAAAAGGAAAAACAGAACTCTCATTGAGGCGCAAGAACCATGTAAATGGCTCAGCCCTCTCAAAACATTACTGGTGACGGTCAAAAGCTGCACATTACACTCAAAACAGGTCAATCATTGTCAAAAGACATAACAAAACCCATATGAGATATTCAAAGGTAGACTTCCGACACCACTATTTTCATGTATTTGGATGTCTGTGTTTATTCATAACCACAAGGATCATATAGGCAGGTTTGATGCAAAAGGCGATGATGGATACTGTTAGGCTACTCACTGATCTCCAAAGCCCGGGGTTTTAACACAAGGAGACAACAACTTGAAACCTTTATGTATCACCTTTGATGAAAGTACTGAAATCAGTTCACCACATCTCGAGTGGAGGAAATAGGAATTGATGACACATCAAGATATCCTCCTGATAAGTTCACCACTGAATTCATTCCTCATATCAAAGGCGATGCGATATCTCATATTATATCTTACCTCACAACCTACCCCAACCGATAATCAGTGAATTCATTGATAATCTATCAGTCCCAACAAGGATAGGTAACAGAACCAACTGTTGGGATCGTGATTCATGAAACCCAACCAGCAGGACATCATAGCAGATGCTCAAAATGAATCTGTTGCTCTGTAACCATTCTCACTCCGAACCTCCAGTGACTTCATCAAAGCTCGGATCCTGACCACAATGTAAGTGGACAAGATCTCAGGATATTGAGCTTGTAAACATCATTGGTGAACCTACTGAGGGCATGCTCACTAGAAGCATGGTAGCTAATGCTGCGGCCGGCCAATGAATGTCTATATCTGATTATCTCGAAATAGAACCCAAAGTGTCATTGAAGCTCTAAAACACCCAGTAGGTTCAGGGCTATGCAAGAAGAGCTGCAGCAGTTTGACAAAAACAAGGTCATGACCTTGATTAAATGTCCTCAGGATGTAGTAGTCATAGGAATGAAGTGGGTTTTCGAAACAAAGCCCGATGAAAAATGCACTTGTCATTAAAACAAAGCGGACTGGTAGCCAAAGGTTACAATCAACAAGAAGGCATTGACTATGATGAGACATTTGCTCTTGTTGCAAGAATGGAAGCCATCGGGATCTTCCTTGCATATGCGACATACATGAACGAGTCTACAAATGGATGTTAAAGTGCATTCTTAAATGGTGATCTCAAGGAAGATGTGTATGTTGACAACCTCCGGGCTTTGAGAGTAGTGAATTCCCAGTTATGCGCAAGCGACAAAGCCCTATGTAGAAAACTAGAAGGGGGTTGAATAGTTTCTGATTAAAATCTTTGTTTTGAAACTTATTGAAAGATCAATTGATATTGATCTTAAGTATGTTAATGAAGTATGCAAGCAATATGTAATAAGTAAATAAGGAAAGAAATGATCAAACCACAACAAGTTGTTTATAGTGGTTCGGCCTACAGGGACTCTTTTTCCTTGCCCTACTCACTAAGTCCACACTCGAGTTTAACTTCACTAGTCAACAAGCTCCTTTCACCGGCGGAGAAAACCTTTACACTTCGCTTACACTATTCCGACACTAAGCTAGATGTCGAGTTCTTTCCAAGGGTACAACTACTCCCACACACAATGTATTTTGAGGACTAAAATACTAACCACTCACACTCACAAGATATGATGGTTTAATACAACAATGAAGTATGAATCAACACTAGATCATACAACACTAAACAAACAAGACTTCCAACTTCTCGTTGAAGCTTGAATATGACTTGATCTTCTTTGCTACAAAAGAGATCACTAATATGATATGAAACTGAGTTAGAAAGAGAGAAGATATGTAGATGAGTATGTTAGAAATATGAGAAACTACTTGGCTTGGCATTGCTATTTATAGCCAAATTGGGCGAGGAGCGTCACGGACTGGCCGGACCCCTAAAAGGGTTCGCAGGTGTAAAATTTAGTACCGCCCGGTCGGCAGTCAAGATATCAAATCTTGCCAAAAGTCAACTCTATCTAAGTGAGATTGTGCAAGATATGAAGAGTACAAATCTTCACAAAATATCTAATGGAATCTTCCAATGATTTCCATGATGTAATACATGATGTCAAATGTTGTATTACTATTTATAGAAATATGCAAATGCTTAAGTAGTGTTTGGTTTTAAGAACCTAACACATTCTACAAACTATTATCATACATAATGATTAGAGTCATATCAAGATGTTACTAATCATAAATGTAAATGCTTGAATGATGAATATATTGTTTGAGAAAGCTTGTTTTAATATCTAATAAACTTGACAAGCTTTAAGCTTTTATAAATTAAATTTACTTTTGTTGTTAACAAAACTTAGGCAAAGATCAAAAATATAAATAACGTTTAATGGCGATATTTGTATTAACAATCTCCCCCTTTTTGTTGAGGACAAAATATAAATTTAATTTTATAAAAGAAACAAAGTTTGTACAAGAGTTATAAAAATATTAGTTTTAGAACTTGAAAAGGAAATGATAATGCAAGTGTATGAAATTTGACTTTTTATGAAAGTCAAAGAATTCACTAGTTGATGCATGATGTTGACTTTTGCAGAAAGTCAAAGTATGCGACTTTGACTTTTCAAAAGTCAAATATAAATAATTTCAAGTTCTATATTTCTCCCCCTTTTGTCTCAACAAAAAGAAGATGCTATCGCGGAATGTAATGAGCAGAGCTATTATCTCCCCTTGTTCAAAGCTCCCAAATTTGGGTGCTTTAATGGGAAGATACATGGATTGTGAAAATAAAGCTACAAAAAATGTTAGTAATAATGATCATTCACAAGCATTTCCAAGCACTATGTAATGACACCAACAATATGATAAACAACATTCATTAGTTAAAATTTTTCATGAATCAAGATCATGAAAAGAGCACACAATGATGTGTTTTGAGTACAAGAGAAAAAATAATCCTAAGAAGCAAATAAAGACTATTCTAAAACCATCCTAAAGTGATGGTGGATGGGAAAGAGCGTTGAGGCGCTCAAGAATGTGGTTGAGGATGAACCTCATTTCTTCGTGGAAGTCATGGACCATAACCGGGTCCGTTCCGGTTTGACCCGCTTGCTCACAAGTTGAGCAACCATGCCTTGGAGGGAAAAAAGTTTGGGGAGGTTGTGGTGGTGGAATGGTGGATGTGTTGGTGGTGTTGAGAATGTTTGGAGTGGTGTGATGGATGCAAGCAAAGCATTTTGCATTTGCATTGTCTCACTTAAGTGAGAATCCACCATGCCTTTGAATTGGTGGAGGTTGTGGAGTTCGGCTTGAATCTCCTCGCTAGTGGGATTGTCATCCCACATGCACTTCGGAATGTCCTCAATATGAGGGGACATTGATGATGGAAGTGGATGATCCCCGTATAAAAGACCATGAATGTCCTTGTGAATGGGGTGAAAAAGAGGGTTTTGGCCTAATGGGCTTTGGGTAATGGATGACCAGGGGTGACTCATGGCGATTAGCTCAATTGTGCAAAAGATGGCAATGGTGGTGGATGACTTGGCCTAGGGGGCAAGTCTTCCAAGTCCTCTAGGAAAGGATTTGGTGATGTTGGTGGAGTTGAAAATAACTCCATGGGGGTGAGAGTGGGAGACCTTGGTGAAGGTGGTGAGGGTGTTTTGGATGTTTGGATGGGTGCCGGTGGAGGTGAAGTAGGTGTTTTTGTTGGTGGTGGAGTGGTGATCACAATGTGTGATGAAGTGGGTGTAGCTAGGGGAAGATTTGTATCATCTCTAATGGGAGATGAGATTGTGAGTGGTGAAAGATGGATGATGAGCTAAGATGAACAAAGCAACAAGGCCTTCACGCTAATTCTAGCGGTTTTCTTACAGGTTTTGGTGATGATTTAGTCATTTTTAACTTGGGTTTTGATTTGCTAGATAGTAGTGAGAATGAAGAAGGTGTGAGGATGATCATGGTAAAGTCTTTCAATTTATAGAGTAGAAAATTTGTTGAGAAATGGTTTGATTTGATGTTAAACCATTGAAGAGATGAGGTTCCTAATGATTTGGAGGTGGGTTGAATGCTAGTCATATCACCCAAGTCAATCCATCACAAAAGAAGATGGAGTGAAGAAGAAAAGATATGCAATAAATGTGTTCTAGTGGGTGGAATTTCCTAATATTCAGATTACCCACGGATTTGAAGGTACCAAAATTTTGGTTCCTTCCTTTATGCAAAAGGGCTCCTTGGGTGGATTTTTCAAATTTTTGAATTTTGGTGGGAAATGGATTTCTTATATACCTTAGTGAATAATACTAGTTCTAATAACAGTATAAACTAGTTAAGATTGATTTTTAAGTGATGGAAGATAATTTGGAATCACGAAAGAGTCGAAATTGAGAAAATTACCGGAGGATCCACGACCAAAAACATACACGGACGGAACCAAAAGGGTGCCGTCTGGTCACTATCAGTATGGCGGTACCAACTATATAAGGGACGGTACCAAATTATGGTGCCGTCGGATCCGTGGAGTGCTCAAAAAATTGGACGAGTTCGTTTTAGGTGTCGGGAAATTTAGAACACGAAATTTTCTCAAAAATGTGTTATACTAAACATTTCTAGTTAGGAAAAGTAAATAACACATATGTAAACATAGTGGAGCATAGATTTTGAGCAAGGCTTATTGATTTTCACAATATAGTGAAAATGGGTAAAATTTGATAGCATACTTGTGCTATCCCCTGCATAAGATTGTTAGCATACAACATTGTTTCAAGTTATATTATCATCCTACATAATAAAACAACTAAATAGTATCAAACATTAACGATAATGTATTGTTCCAAACACTTAAAAAGTACCCTTATTTGTCCAATTTCTTGTAAATCTTGTTCATCATCCTACCAAGGCACTTGAACATTCCCTTAGTTTGCTTGAATTCTACTGATTCATTCTCAATCTCGGAAGAGATCGTAATATACTCATGAGGTGGAAGATGAGAGCTTGGAAGACCATCCCCGGAGCTATTTGATGATGATGATGAAGGAGTTGGAGGTTTAGCTCTCTTGCCTTTAGTCTTAGCAACTCGAGCATCACTCAAAGGTACAAAGATGTGAGGAATGAGTTCATAGTGAAGGTGCATCCCTTTTGGGGTTGGTGGAATTGGAGCGAAGTTTCTATAGATACGGGTGAGAAGCATCGTATGGAAGAAACAACGGATCCTTGAGTTGGAATATCAATCATTCTCCTAGCTATGTAGTAGGCTAAGTTGAATGGTTGTCGGGTGGACAAGTTGTAGAGCATGTAACAAAGGCAAGCGTTTATGTGATCCCTATTTCCTATGGTGCTAATGGCGTTGGCTCTAAGTAGCTCCTCCCATTTCTTAAATTCGGGCTTAAGTTCATTTAGCTCCATTCCATATGGATCTCGGTTTACTTCTTTTCCCTTTCGGTTACTTCGGGTTGTATCCGTTTTGGGTTAAAAGGTGTTCACGGATGACATCCTTATCGGCCAAACGGGTTAGTAGGGAGAAGCGGTCATTGATTGCATCAAGGCGGTGAGTGACCATTATCCGTGTAGACACAAGTTCCTCGGTTGGGAATTCCTAGTACTCAAAGTTCACTAAGGTGATGGTGTAGTCATTTTGATTGATTCTAAACCTAAGACAAAATTCATCACCGTCTTCATCACTAAAAGCGGTCACACTAGCATAGAATTCTAACACAAACCTAGGACAAATTGGTTCATCAATGTCAAGAAGACAATCGAATTGAATGGCGGCTAGTTCTTCACGGAGATTGGTATTTTCAAGGAAGGATGGGTGAATGGTTCTACCCTCCTGGAAATACCTTGATTCTAGACCCCTAAATATTTCTACTTGTTCCTTGGTAAGTCCTTTGGTTTTGTGGTGTTTGGGAATGTAGTTAAGAGTGTCTTTGTGATCATAGAATCTTGCGGCTACCATGGTTATTCCTAAGGACAAGAATTAATATGTTAAAAAATGAAAATAAATTTTAACGTTTTTGATTCTAGTGTGTGCCTATATGAAAACAATTTGGAGTTGCGGTTATCTCGACTCATTTTATGCACAAAATGGTTTTAGTGGGGTGTTTGGCAAATACCATGAGATAACCCAAATGCTCCTAATTCAATGTGGCTACATTTGAATATACCCGGGAGTGCATATTAGTTATGCAATACCTTTAGTATTCAAGAGCATGCAAGTGATGAAAATTTTACGTTTCTATTTGTATTAGCAATGAAAAATGTTTTCCTACAAGTGAGAAGCTTTTCAAAACTTTTGACATGGGGTGTTTGGTTGTTTGAATAAGGCCTTATATTTATTATCTATCAATTAGTGGGAAACATGATTTGTTTATGCAATATGATAATGTAGTACCTAATTTGAATGACTAGTTATGCAATTTGCCAATTGAATTCATATTTGGTATTAAAGCATACATAAAACCCCATGTAATGATTTGTGATAGTTTTGTGCATAAATAAGAATCCTAGACTCCGAATTAAGAGATGAAATGTAGTTAGGATACTTACAATGATGTTATCTTCTGTGATTAGTGAGTGGGAAGATGACAATAATGAGCTTGGTTTAAGTTTTACACGTTTTGGTAAAGTGGGTTGTGAGGAACAGGATGTTATGTATATAGCGGTTTTGCTTCGTAGACACCACGGACGAGCGGCACCAAATTTTTGGTTCCGTCCGTGTTGTCGTTTGTGCCGTAGCTACGATGAGATACAAGACAAATTGTTTTGGTTTGACTATTCTAATGTTTTGGGCTATGTTTATCCTACATGTTTGGTTCCATTAACCCTAAACCAAGTCTAAGAAGATTAAAAGGTTCTCGTTTAAGAGGTTTAGTAAAGATGTCGGCAATGTTGTCTTAGGAGGATACTTTCTCGATTGAAATGTTTCCTTTTTGAACATTGTCGCGAAGAAAGTGAGGGCGAATTTCAATATGCTTTATGCGAGCATGTTGAGCGGGATTTTCTTGAGATCGATGGCTCCTTGTTGTCGCAAAGTATCACAATGTCGTTGAGATGAATTCCGGAGTCTACGAGAGCTTGCTTCATCCAAAGAGCTTGTTGACATGCTTTTCGGTGAGGCGTATTCGGCTGATAGTAGAGATGGCTAAAGCGTTTGCTTCTTTGCAAACCATGAGGTGAGACAATGTCCAACAAAAGTGCAAATACCACTTGTACTTTATCTATCGACATAATCAGGCATGATCAGTCGGCATACACTATGGTTTCTATACCCGTTCCTTTGGGATACCATAATCCTAAACACGTTGTTCCTTTAATATATCTAAAAATCCTTTTTAATGCTTCTAAGTGTGATGCCTTTGGGTTTTCTTGCAAGCGAGCACATAGACAAACACTAAACATAATGTCGGGTCTACTAGCAGTAAGATAGAGTAGGCTACCAATCATTCCTCTATATTTAGTGTTATCTACGGATTCACCTTCTTCGTCCTTGGTGAGTTTAGTGTCCGAGGACATGGGTGTTTTAGTTGGTTTGGAATCTTCAAGACCAAATTTCTTAAGCATGTCTTTTATATATTTAGATTGGTTAAAGAAAATACCATCTTCTAGTTGTTTAATTTGAAGTCCTAGAAAGAAGTTTAACTCACCCATCATACTCATTTCAAACTCGTCATGCATGATTTTAGAAAAATCATTACATAGTTCTTGACAAGTTGATCCGAATATAATGTCATCAACGTATATTTGAACAATAATAATTTGTGATTCCTTTTTCTTAGTAAAAAGAGTATTATCTACTAATCCCATAGTATATTTGTTATCAACAAGAAAAGTCTTAAGACGGTCATACCAAGCTTTAGGTGCTTGTTTAAGGCCATATAATGCTTTCTTGAGTTTGAAGACATGATGTGGTTTCTCAAAGTCGGTAAAACCGGAGGTTGAGCAACATACACTTCTTCGTTAATAAACCCATTAAGGAAAG
Source organism: Chrysanthemum makinoi (assembly GCA_910596185.1). Classification (NCBI taxonomy): domain Eukaryota; kingdom Viridiplantae; phylum Streptophyta; class Magnoliopsida; order Asterales; family Asteraceae; genus Chrysanthemum; species Chrysanthemum makinoi. Next base: position 44,806,959 of record OU343221.1, read on the forward strand.
CACTTTTAACATCCATTTGAAATAATTTAAAATCATAAGCGCATGCATAAGCAAGTAATATTCTAATAGATTCAAGTCTAGCTACCGGTGCATAAGTTTCATCATAGTCAATTCCTTCTTGTTGATTATAACCTTGTGCAACAAGCCTAGCTTTGTTTCTAGATACTATACCATTTTCATCCATTTTGTTTGAAAGACCCATTTTGTTCCAATTATAGTTTGATCTTTGGGTTTTGGAACTAGTTTCCAAACATCATTTCTAACCAATTGGTTTAATTCTTCTTGCATGGCAATTACCCATGATTCATCTTTTATTGCTTCATTTATGGGTTTTGGTTCAATGGTGGATACAAAACAAAAATGATTACTTTGATTTTGAGCTTGTGACCTTAAGGTTCTTTGATTAAGTTGTCCTATGACCTTTTCTAATGGATGACTTTTAGATTCTTTGATGTTGACAATTTCCTTATTTAATGGTTCATCTTCCTTGTTATTATTAATTTGACTTTCTATTATTTGACTTTCAACTAAGTCATCATCTACCAAAGGTGATGTCTTAGAGGGAGGTGGACTTTTGTCAAATGTTATGTTCAACGATTCCTCGACTATCATTGTTTCTTTATTTAGGACAATGTAAGCTTTACTAGTTTGAGAGTAACCAAGAAATGCACCTTCATAAGACTTTGGGTCAAACTTGGTGAGATAATCCTTAGTATTAAGAATAAAACATTTACAACCAAAGACTCTAAAATATCCTAATGTTGGCTTTTTACCTTTATAAAGTTCATATGGTGTTTTGTTTAGGAAAGGGCGTATTAGGACTCTATTTAAAATATATGTAGAAGTGTCAGCGTTACACCAAAACTTTTGAGGAATGTTTTGTTCATTAAGCATTGTTCTACTCATTTCTTGAATTGTTCTATTTTTACGTTCTACTACTCCATTAGATTGAGGTGTTAGTGGAGGAAAAGTTATGTGTTATACCATTTGTATCACAAAAGTTTCCAAATTGAGTTTAGTTGTCAAATTCACGACCATGATCCGTTCGGATCGACACAATTTTGACACCTAGAAGATTTTGAATTTTCTTGCTAAGTATTTCAAATTTATCAAAAGCTTCATTTTTTGGTTTTCAAAATAACGTCCAAGTAAACCTTGAGTAATCATCTACTATGACCAAAGTGTATAAGTTGCCTCCATAGCTTCTTATAGCGGATGGTCCAAACAAGTCCATATGTAATAATTCTAGACACTTAGATGTGGACACCATATTTTTAGATTTGTGACTACTATGTGTTTGTTTACCAATTTTGCAAGCGTCACAAAAGTGTTGGTCATATTTTAGTTTTGGTAAATTCCTAACCAACTCTTTTGAAGATAGGTTTTGTATAAGTCTCATATTAGCGTGACCTAAGCGTCTATGCCAAAGAGATGAGCTATCATCTAATGTTGTTAGGCAAAGTTTGTCATTAGATGTTTTATCTATTTTCATGAGGTATATGTTATTTTTCCTAACTCCTTTAGCTATGGTGATACCATCTTTTTAGTATTTTACTACCATTTTCATCAAATAGTACTTTATACTTTTT
>OU343221.1:44808647-44982366 GCA_910596185.1 Chrysanthemum makinoi
AAAACTAGAAGGGGGTTGAATAGTTTACCGATTAAAATCTTTGTTTTGAAACTTATTGAAAGATCAATTGATATTGATCTTAAGTATGTTAATGAAATATGCAAGCAATATGTAATAAGTAAATAAGGAAAGAAATGATCAAACAACAACAAGTTGTTTATAGTGGTTCGGCCTACAAGGACTCTTTTTCCTTGCCTTACTCCACTCCTCGAGTCTCACACTCGAGAGTTTAACTTCACTAGTCAACAAGCTCCTTTCACCGGGGAGAAAAACCTTTACACTTCGCTACACTATTTCACACTAAGCTAGATGTCGAGTTCTTTCCAAGGGTACAACTACTCCCACACAATGTATTTTGAGGACTAAAATACTAACCACTCACACTCACAAGATTATGATGGTTTGATACAACAATGAAGTATGGATCAACACTAGATCATACAACACTAAACAAACAAGACTTCCAACTTCTTGTGGAAGCTTGAATATGACTTGATCTTCTTTGCTACAAAAGAGATCACTAATATGATAAAACCGAGTTAAAAGGTTAGAGAGAAGTTATGTATGAGAGTATGTTAGAAAGGGATGAGAAACTACTTGGCTTGGCATTGCTATTTATAGCCAAATTGACAGAGCGCTCACGGACCCTTACCCTGGGTTCCGCCGTACCAAATTGGTACCGCTACCGACAATCAAGATATCAAATCGTGCCTAAAGTCAACTCTATCTAAGTGAGATTGTGCAAGATATGAAGAGTACAAATCTTCACAAAATATCTAATGGAATCTTCCAATGATTTCCATGATGTAATACATGATGTCAAATGTTGTATTACTATTTATAGAAATATGCAAATGCTTAAGTAGTGTTTGGTTTTAAGAACCTAACACATTCTACAAACTATTATCATACATAATGATTAGAGTCATATCAAGATGTTACTAATCATAAATGTAAATGCTTGAATGATGAATATATTGTTTGAGAAAGCTTGTTTTAATATCTAATAAACTTGACAAGCTTTAAGCTTTTATAAATTAAATTTACTTTTGTCGTTAACAAAACTTAGGCAAAGATCAAAAATATAAATAACGCTTAATGACGATATTTGTATTAACAATCTCCCCTTTTTGTTGAGGACAAAATATAAATTTTATTTTTATAAAAGAAACAAAGTTTGTACAAGAGTTATAAAAATATTAGTTTTAGAACTTGAAAAGGAAATGATAATGCAGGTGTATGAAATTTGACTTTTTATGAAAGTCAAAGAATTCACTAGTTGATGCATGATGTTGACTTTTTTCGTGAAAAGTCAAGTATGCGCTTTTGACTTTTCAAAAAGTCAAATATAAATAATTTCAAAGTTCTATATTTCTCCCCTTTTGTCTCAACAAAAGAAGAGGCTATATGAATGTAATGATTCAGCTATTATCTCCTTGTTCAAAGCTCCCCATAAATTGGGTGCTTTAATGGGAAGATACATGGATTGTGAAAATAAAGCTACAAAAAATGTTAGTAATAATGATCATTCACAAGCATTTCCAAACACTATGTAATGACACAAACAATATGATAAACAACATTCATTAGTTAAAATTTTTCATGAATCAAGATCATGAAAAGAGAACACAATGATGTGTTTTGAGTACAAAAAATAATCCTAAGAAAGCAAATAAAAGAAAGACTATTCTAAAACCATCCTAAAGTGATGGTGGATGGAAAGAAAGCGCTGAGACGCTCAAGAATGTGGTTGAGGATGAACCTCATTTCTTCGTGGAAGTCATGGACCATAACCCGGGTCCGTTCCACGGTTTGACCCGTTTGCTCACAAGTTGAGCAACCATGCCTGGGAGGGTAGAAAGTTTGCGGAGGTTGTGGTGGTGGAATGGTGGATGTGTTGGTGGTGTTGGGAATGTTTGGAGTGGTCATGATGGATGCAAGCAAAGCATTTTGCATTTGCATTGTCTCACTTAAGTGAGAATCCACCATGCCTTTGAATTGGTGGAGGTTGTGGAGTTCGGCTTGAATCTCCTCTCGAGTGGGATTGTCATCCCACATGCACTCCTAATGTCCTCATATGAGGGACATTGATGATGGAAGTGGATGATTCCCGTATAAAGGACCATGAATGTCCTTGTGAATGGGGTGGAAAAGGAGAGGTTTTGGCCCTAATGGGGCGTTTGGGTCAATGGATGACCAGTGACTCATGAGCCATTCGCCTCAATTGTGCCAAAAGATGGCAATGGTGGGATGACTTGCCTGGGGGCAAGTCCTCCAAGTCCTCTAGGAAAGGATTTGGTGATGTTGGTGGAGTTGAAAATAACTCCATGGGAATGAGAGTGGGAGACCTTGGTGAAGGTGGTGAGGGTGTTTTGGATGTTTGGATGGGTGCCGGAGGAGGTGAAGTAGGTGTTTTTGTTGGTGGTGGAGTGGTGATCACAATGTGTGATGAAGTGGTGTAGCTAAGGTAAGATGTGTATCATCTCTAATGGGAGATGAGATGGTGAGTGGTGAAGATTCGGATGATGAGCTAAGATGAACAAAGCAACAAGGCTTTACGCTAATTCTAGCGGTTTTCTTGCAAGGTTTTGGTGATGATTTAGTCATTTTTAACTTGGGTTTTGATTTGCTAGATAGTAAAGTGAGAATGAAGAAGATGTGAGGATGATCATGGTAAAGCCTTTCAATTTATAGAGGTAAGAAATTGTTGAGAAATGGTTTGATTTGATGTTGAACCATTGAAGAGATGAGGTTCCTAATGATTTGGAAGTGGGTTGAATGCTAGTCATATCACCCAAGTCAATCCATACAAGAAGGATGGAGTGAAGAAGAAAAGATTTGCAATAAATGTGTTGTTCTAGTGAGTGGAATTTCCTAATATTCGATACCCACGGATTGAAGGTACCAAAAATATGGTTCCTTCCTTTATGCCAAAGGGCTCCTTGGGTGGATTTTTCAAATTTTTGAATTTTGGTGGGAAATGGATTTCTTATACACCTTAGTAAATAATACTAGTTCTAATACCAGTATAAACTAGTTAAGATTGATTTATAAGTGATGGAAGATAATTTGGAATCGAAAGAGTCGAATTGAGAAAATTACCTCGGAGGATCCACGGCACCAAAAACATACACGGACGGTACCCTAAAAGCCACCGTCCTTCACTGCATGTATGGCGGTACCAAATTATATAAAGGACGGTACCAAAATTATGGTGCCGTCGGATCCGTGGAGTGCTCAAAATTGGTCAGAGTTCGTTTTTAGGTGTCGCAAATTTCGAAACTGAAATTTTTCTCAAAAGCTGTTATACTAAACATTTCTAGTTAAGAAAAGTAAATAACACATATGTAAACATAGTGGAGCATAGATTTTGAGCAAGGCTTATTGATTTTCACAATATAGTGAAAATGGGTAAAATTTGATAGCATATTTGTGCTATCCCCTGCATGAGATTGTTAGCATACACCATTGTTTCAAGTTATATTATCATCCTACATAATAAAAGCAACTAAATAGTATCAAACATTAACGATAATGCATTGTTCCAAACACTCCTTAAAGTACCCTTATTTGTCCAATTTCTTGTAAATCTTGTTCATCATCCTACCAAGGCACTTGAACATTCCCTTAGTTTGCTTGAATTCCGCTGATTCATTCTCAATCTCGGGAAGAGATGCGTAATACTCATGAGGTGGAAGATGAGAGCTTGGAAGACCATCCTGGGAGCTATTTGATGATGATGATGAAGGAGTTGGAGGTTTAGCTCTCTTGCCTTTAGTCTTAGCAACTCGAGCATCACTCAAAGGTACAAAGATGTGAGGGATGAGATCATAGTGAAGGTGCATCCCTTTTGGGGTTGGTGGAATTGGAGCAAAGTTTCTATAGAGACGGGTGAGAAGCATCCCGTATAAGAGCAAACGGATCCTTGAGTTAGAATATCAATCATTCTCCTAGCTATGTAGTAGGCTAAGTTGAATGGTTGTCGGGTGGACAAGTTGTAGAGCATGTGGCAAAGACAAGCGCTTATGTGATCCCTATGCCCTATGGTGCTAATGACGTTTGCTCTAAGTAACTCCTCCCATTTCTTAAATTCGGGCTTAAGTTCATTTAGCTCCATTCCATATGGATCTCGGTCTACCTCTTTTCCTTTTCGGGTTACTCGGGTTGTATCCGCTTGGGTTAAAAGGTGTTCACGGATGACATCCTTATCGCCAAACGGGTTAGATAGGGAGAATGCGGTCATTGATTGCATCAAGGGCGGTGAGTGACCACTTATCCGGGTAGACACAAGTTCCTCGGTTGGGAATTCCTAGTACTCTAGCAAATTCACTTAAGGTGATGGTGTAGTCATTTTGGTTGATTCTAAAGCTAAGACAAAATTCATCATCATCTTCATCACTAAAACCGGTCACACTAGCATAGAATTCTAACACAAACCTAGGACAAATTGGTTCATCAATGTCAAGAAGACAATCGAATTGAATGGCGGCTAGTTCTTCACGAAGATTGGTATGCTCAAGGAAGGATGGGTGAATGGTTCTACCTTCGTGGAAATACCTTGATTCTAGACCCCTAAATATTTCTACTTGTTCCTTGGTGAGTCCTTTGGTTTTGTGGTGTTTGGGAATGTAGTTAAGAGGGTCTTTGTGATCATAGAATCTTGCGGCTACCATGGTTATTCCTAAGGACAAGAATTAATATGTTAAAAAAATGAAAATAAATTTTAACGTTTTTGATTCTAGTGTGTGCCTATATGAAAACAATTTGGAGTTGCGGTTATCTCGACTCATTTTATGCACAAAATGGTTTTAGTGGAGTGTTTGGCAAATACCATGAGATAACCCAAATGCTCCTAATTCAATGTGGCTACATTTGAATATACCCGGAGTATATTAGTTATGCAATGCCTTTAGTATTCAAGAGCATGCAAGTGATGAAAATTTTAACGTTTCTATTTGTATTAGCAATGAAAAAATGTTTTCCTACAAGTGAGAAGCTTTTCAAAACTTTTGACATGGGGTGTTTGGTTGTTTGAATAAGGCCTTATATTTATTATCTATCAATTAGTGGGAAACATGATTTGTTTATGCAATATGATAATGTAGTACCTAATTTGAATGACTAGTTATGCAATTTGCCAATTGAATTCATATTTGGTATAAAAGCATACATAAAACCCCATGTAATGATTTGTGATAGTTTTGTGCATAAATAAGAATCCTAGACTCGGAATTAAGAGATGAAATGTAGTTAGGATACTTACAATGATGTTATCTTCATTGATTAGTGAGTGGGAAGATGACAATAATGAGCTTGGTTTAAGTTTTACACGTTTTGGTAAAGTGGGTTGTGAGGAAGAGGATGTTATGTATATAGCGTTTTGCTTCAGAGACACCACGGACCGACGGCACCAAATTTTGGTTCCGTCCGTTGTCGCTTGGTCGCGGGCTACAGAGCGATACAAGGCAAAATTGTTTTGGTTTGACTATTCTAATGTTTTAGGCTATGTTTATCCTACATGTTTGGTTCCATTAACCCTAAACCAAGTCTAAGAAGATTAAAAGGTTCTCGTTTAAGAGGTTTAGTAAAGATGTCGGCAATGTTGTTCGAGGATACTTTCGATTGAAATGTTTCCTTTTTGAACATTGTCACGAAGAAAGTGATGACGGATTTCAATGTGCTTAGTACGAGCATGTTGAACGGGATTTTTGCTGAGATCGATGGCTCCTTTGTTGTCGCAAAGTATCACAATGTCGTTGAGATGAATTTCGTAGTCTACGAGAGCTTGCTTCATCCTTGTTGACATGCTTTTCCGGCTGAGACGTATTCGGCCAAGAGTGTAGAGATGGCTAAATCCATTTGCTTCTTTGCAAACCATGAGGTGAGACAATGTCCAACAAAAGTGCAAATACCACTTGTACTTTTTCTATCGACATAATCACCGCATGATCCGAAGTCGGCATACACTATGGTTTCTATACCCGTGCCTTTGGGATACCATAATCCTAAACACGTTGTTCCCTTAATATATCTAAAAATCCTTTTTAATGCTTCTAAGTGTGATGCCTTTGGGTTTTCTTGAAAGCGAGCACATAGACAAACACTAAACATAATGTCGGGTCTACTAGCCGTAGATAGAGTAGGCTATCAATCATTCCTCTATATTTAGTGTTATCTACGGATTCACCTTCTTCGTCCTTGGTGAGTTTAGTGTCCGAGGACATGGGTGTTTTAGTTGGTTTGGAATCTTCAAGACCAAATTTCTTAAGCATGTCTTTTATATATTTAGATTGGTTAAAGAAAATACCATCTTCTAGTTGTTTAATTTGAAGTCCTAGAAAGAAGTTTAACTCACCCATCATACTCATTTCAAACTCGCATGCATGATTTTAGAAAATCATTACATAGTTCTTGACAAGTTGATCCAATATAATGTCATCAACGTATATTTGAACAATAATAATTTGTGATTCCTTTTTCTTAGTGAAAAGAGTATTATCTACTAATCCCATAGTATATTTGTTATCAACAAGAAAAGTCTTAAGACGGTCGTACCAAGCTTTAGGTGCTTGTTTAAGGCCATATAATGCTTTCTTGAGTTTGAAGACATGATGTGGTTTCTCAAAGTCGGTAAAACCGAGAGGTTGAGCAACATACACTTCTTCGTTAATAAACCCATTAAAGAAAGCACTTTTAACATCCATTTGAAATAATTTAAAGTCATAAGCACATGCATAAGCAAGTAATATTCTAATAGATTCAAGTCTAGCTACCTGTGCATAAGTTTCATCATAGTCAATTCCTTCTTGTTGATTATAACCTTGTGCAACAAGCCTAGCTTTGTTTCTAGATACTACACCATTTTCGTCCATTTTGTTTCGAAGGACCCATTTTGTTCCAATTATAGTTTGATCTTTGGGTTTTGGAACTAGTTTCCAAACATCATTTCTAACGAATTGATTTAATTCTTCTTGCATGGCAATTACCCATGATTCATCTTTTATTGCTTCTTTTATGGTTTTTGGTTCAATGGTGGATACAAAACAAAAATGATTACTTTGATTTTGAGCTTGTGACCTTAAGGTTCTTTGATTAAGTTGTCCTATGACTTTTTCTAATGGATGACTTTTAGATTCTTTGATGTTGACAATTTCCTTATTTAATGGTTCATCTTCCTTGTTATTATTAATTTGACTTTCTATTATTTGACTTTCAACTAAGTCATCATCTACCAAAGGTGATGTCTTAGAGGGAGGTGGACTGTCGTCAAATGTTATGTTCAACGATTCCCACTATCATTGTTTCTTTATTTAGGACAATGTAAGCTTTACTAGTTGAGTAACCAAGAAATACACCTTCATAAGACTTTGGGTCAAACTTGGTGAGATAATCCTTAGTATTAAGAATAAAACATTTACAACCAAAGACTTTAAAATATCCTAATGTTGGCTTTTTACCTTTATAAAGTTCATATGGTGTTTTGTTTAAGAAAGGACGAATTAAGACTCTGTTTAAAATATATGTAGAAGTGTCAACCGCGTTACACCAAAACTTTTGAGGAATGTTTTGTTCATTAAGCATTGTTCTACTCATTTCTTGAATTGTTCTATTTTTACGTTCTACTACTCCATTTGATTGAGGTGTTCGTGGAGCGGAAAAGTTATGTGTTATACCATTTGTATCACAAAAGTTTCCAAATTGAGTTTCGTTGTCAAATTCACGACCATGATCCGTCCGGATCGACACAATTTTGATTCCTAGAAGATTTTGAATTTTCTTGCTAAGTATTTCAAATTTATCAAAAGCTTCATTTTTGGTTTTCAAAAATAACGTCCAAGTAAACCTTGAGTAATCATCTACTATGACCAAAGTGTATAAGTTGCCTCCATAGCTTCTTATAGCGGATGGTCCAAACAAGTCCATATGTAATAATTCTAGACATTTAGATGTGGACACCATATTTTTAGATTTGTGACTACTATGTGTTTGTTTACCAATTTTGCAAGCGTCACAAAAGTGTTGGTCATATTTTAGTTTTGGTAAATTTCTAACCAACTCTTTTGAAGATAGGTTTTGTATAAGTCTCATATTAGCGTGACCTAAGCGCCTATGCCAAAGAGATGAGCTATCGTCTAATGTTGTTAGGCAAAGTTTGTCATTATATGTTTTATCTATTTTCATGACGAATATGTTATTTTTCCTAACTCCTTTAGCTATGGTGATACCATCTTTTAGTATTTTACTACCATTTTCATCAAATAGTACTTTATACTTTTTATCACATAGTTGGCTAATACTAAGTAGATTAAATCCTAACCTATCCACATGAGCAACATTTTCAATAGTTAGAGAGTTATGAGCAATCGTACCTTTGCCAATGATTTTGCTTTTGAGATTGCTACCAAAGGTGACATTACCTCCGTCATACTCTTGGTATGATGAGAAGAGATTTTTGTTGCCCTCATGTGTCGTGAGCAACCACTATCTTTTATCCATTCATAGGTTCCAATCCAACTTTCAAGCATACCTAAGAAGCAAATAACTCAAACATTTGGTCCCCAATATCTCATGGGTCCGTTTGGGTTAAACATACCATTTATTTGATTCATGTATGGAAATGATGGGTAAGGGTTCCATGGCATGTAACTTGGAGTTTGATATGGTCTAGGAAAGTTTTGATTCCAACCGTTGTGTTGGTAGTTAGGTTGAACGTTGTGGTTGCTCTTAGGAAAGGGACGTTTGGCAAAAGAAGTTTTATATCGTTGTTGAGTAGTTTTTGATCTAAATTCATTTTTAACAATACTTTAATAATGGCTTTTATTAACAACATTCTTTGCTTTGCCACCGGCACCAAGCGTACCATTTGAAAATAAATCCATCTTAACCCTTATTTTGGTTCCGTCTGGTCCGTGCTCTACAGCAGCAATTTTGATGAATGTTCGCCCTTTCGGCCGCTTTGTTTTGACTCTTTGGAATTAATACTTCATTAAAACCTAGCCCATTCATGTCCCTCGGTGTTTTATGATTTTAACTATTTCATCGACAATAGCGATGTTTTTGTTAAACCTTTTAAACTTAGAATTATTTTCTATTAAAACTTCTTGTGTGAGCTTTAGTTTTTCTATTTCAAGATTAAGCTCTTGACATGATTTACAATCATCGTCATTTGCTTTTCCTTTTCTAGTCGTTTTGCTTTTTCTTTTAACTCATATACTTCATTTTCCAAAAACTCCTTTTTAGTTTTTAGAAATTTATTTTTAGTTATGATTTTTAGACTTAGCTCACACAATTGATTATATTGTTTTTGCAAGGTGTCATCATCTATAGAAGAATAAGAAGAGTCGGAAAGTACCTCATTTGACTCATGTGCCATTAGAGCGATCTCTTCCTTGCTTGATTCTTCATCGTCTTCACTATCACTCCAAGCACCACTTACAAAAGCTCGTTGAGCTTTTAGGTGGCTTGGGAAATTCTCCTATGAGATGACTTGCATCACCACATCTAAAACACTTTCTTTCACCTTTAATCTTCTTATCATCCCGATCTTTTCGAAATGGCTTCTTTTCTTCTCGAGGTTGTCTTACAAACTTTCCTCTTCTTCTAAAGAACTTCTTGAAATCTCTAACGGCCATGGCATACTCCTCATCTTCACTATCGAAACAAGATTCACCATCATCGCTTGATTCCGCCTTTGCTTTAAGAGCAACGGATTTGATCTTCTCCTTTCTTCCTTTGATGATCTCCGAATCTTTCTCCATTACCATTTCGTGAACTTTGAGGTTGCCAATTAGCTCGTCTAGTGACATTATTGAGAGATCTTTTGATTCTTCAATAGCGGTCACTTTAGCTCTCCATTTGGATTGGAGTGCTCTAAGAAAATTCCTGACAAAGTTCTTACTACGAAAAGATTCATCAAGTGCTTTAAGTGATGTAATGATAGTGTTAAACCGAGCAAAGCCACAATCAATGGTTTCATCTTCAGGGATAACAAATTGTTCATATTGTTGAACAAGAAGATCAATTTTGTTATCCTTGACTTGTGAATTACCTTGATGTGTAACAATTAAAGATTCCCAAATATCTTTGGCGTTTCACACATAAAAATTCTTTCATATTCTTTTCTAGGTAAAGCATTATAAAGCATCATTTTAGCTTCATTATTTTTAGCAACTAATTTCTTTTGTTCATCAACGGAAATATCCTTTGTTGTAGAACTAAAATCTCCTTTAACAATAATAAACCAAAGATCTATATCTTTTGATTTTACATATGTTTCAAACGGTTTTTCCAATATATAAATCCATTGGTTTCAAAGAGTGGTGGTCTTTGCATAGATTGCCCTTCTTTAAAGTTTTCGAATCCATGGATCGTTTCAAGTTTATAAAATACAATATATTTTAGAAATTCTTGAGCAACGAGGCTCTCGTACCAATTGTAGAAAACTAGAAGGGGGTTGAATAGTTTACCGATTAAAATCTTTGTTTTGAAACTTATTGAAAGATCAATTGATATTGATCTTAAGTATGTTAATGAAATATGCAAGCAATATGTAATAAGTAAATAAGGAAAGAAATGATCAAACCACAACAAGTTGTTTATAGTGGTTCGCACCTACAAGGACTCTTTTTCCTTGCCCTACTCCACTCCCCGAGTCTCACACTCTAGAGTTTAACTTCACTAGTCAACAAGCTCCTTTCACCGGCGGAGAAAACCTTTACACTTCGCTACACACTATTTCCACACTAAGCTAGATGTCGTGTTCTTTCCAAGGGTACAACTACTCCCACACACAATGTATTTTGAGGACTAAAATACTAACCACTCACACTCACAAGATTATGATGGTTTGATACAACAATGAAGTATGAATCAACACTAGATCATACAACACTAAACAAACAAGACTTCCAACTTCTTGTGGAAGCTTGAATATGACTTGATCTTCTTTGCTACAAAAGAGATCACTAATATGATATGAAACCGAGTTAGAAAGGTTAGAGAGAAGATATATATGAGAGTATGTTAGAAAGGGATGAGAAACTACTTGGCTTGGCATTGCTATTTATAGCAAAATTGACAGGAGTGCCTGACGGACCGCTTTAAAAGGGTTCCGCTGTACCAATTTGGTACCGACAACAAGATATCAAATCTTACCTAAAGTCAACTCTATCTAAGTGAGATTGTGCAAGATATGAAGAGTACAAATCTTCACAAAATATCTAATGGAATCTTCCAATGATTTCCATGATGTAATACATGATGTCAAATGTTGTATTACTATTTATAGAAATATGCAAATGCTTAAGTAGTGTTTGGTTTTAAGAACCTAACACATTCTACAAACTATTATCATACATAATGATTAGAGTCATATCAAGATGTTACTAATCATAAATGTAAATGCTTGAATGATGAATATATTGTTTGAGAAAGCTTGTTTTAATATCTAATAAACTTGACAAGCTTTAAGCTTTTATAAATTAAATTTACTTTTGTCGTTAACAAAACTTAGGCAAAGATCAAAAATATAAATAACGTTTAATGACGATATTTGTATTAACACCCTCTATGGACTTAAACAAGCTCCCAGGGCATGGTATGAAACTCTCTCACCTCCCGATACAAAAAAGTTTGTCGAGAAAGATGACAACACAATCGCTTTGTTCATAGAACCCAACAAGATGTAATACTAGTCCAAGTGTATGTTGATGATATCATCTTTGGCTCAACAAACTACAAAATTTGCAAACAATTTGAAAAACTAATGACAAAGAAGTTTGAAATGAGCATGACGGGGGAACTTACATACTTTCGACTACAAATCGCAAACCTGATAAAGGAATATCCATCGGTCAAGAGAAATACACTGTAAATCTTCAAGAAATATGAGATATTCCGATTGTGCCCTCGAAGACATTCAATGGTCCCACCTAACAACCTGGACCTCGACCACCGCAAATCACCAATCAAACTCCTATTTAAGGATTGTTGATCACCGATGTATCCAATCAGCTACTAGACCGCATATACAATTTTCAAATTGCTTAATAGCAAGATATTCAATCCCCAAAGAATCTCACCTCACCTGCAGCTCAAGAGAATACTGGTACTCTGAAGGGAACCCCAAGCCTTCGACTCTACTATCCAAAAATGCTTAGGGTTTGATCCGCGGTTACTCGATTCTGATTATGCCGGGTCGCAAATACGGGAGTAAAAGTACCTCGTGGTCCTTCACAATTCCTTGGAGGAAAACCGGTCTGGAGTGCAAAGAAGCAACAATCGCTGGTTGTTATGTCCTCAAATAAGTGAATATGTAGCTGCTGTTAGATGTTTGTACAATGTACTATGGATGAAAAGTCAACTCAGTGACTACAACATCCATTACAAAAATGGTACCCATCTTCCGTGATAACACAAGTGCAATTGCAATCTCCAACAACCCCGCCCTCCACCAAAGAACCAACACATTGATATCGATATCACTATCGATCAACATAATGAAAGGAAACATAGAGCTTCATTTCATCCCTATGAATATCAACTGGCCGATATCTTCACTGAAACCCTTGATGAACCCACCTTCGTGAGACTGAAGTTGATTGAGAATGCTTGACATTGATAGTCAAGTATCTGAAAACCAATCTCAGTAAGTTCTCCTAAATGGTTCATCCTCCCCGACACCCAAAATAACTTCTCTCAATGAATGAGTAAGACTCATTCAGGTCCCCTACACTTGACAAAGAACATTGAATAAGTAACTAAATGATCCAAGTATCAGCATTTTAATGTCCTAGGTTGGTAAACTATGCCAATTTAATAAAGGAATATATGCTCTTTGTTTTATCATATCCCACTTGGCATTTAATGCCTCTCTACAAAATATCAAATTGATATTTTATCTTTGCAAAAGCTAATGTGTAATGCAATGTTCCTTGAAAACGGGATTTTGTCAAGGGTAATGGAGTGGTAGCATTAAATGTGGAAATTCAAACGCCTTTCATAAACCAACTCTAAATATTCCCATTTGTGCACAAAACACCCTCTTATCACTCTATAAATACCCTCTTCAAACACAAACAAACACACACAAATCTTTCTACAACAAAACTCACAAAATTCATTTCAAAACATTTGTGTTCTCAATCTTCAAAAACCTCTTTTGAAAACCTTCTTGTAAACATTTACAAAAGTTTTCATCACAAACTTGAAGAGATCTAAATACTTTGATTGTTCTAGTCAAAACATTTTTAAATCCTAAAATCTTTGTTAATGGAAATGGCTAGAACACCATCTCTCCAGTTTGCTTCTCAATGGGTAGGGGATCTTACTAATGTTGAATTTAAAATAATAAACATAGGAAATTTTGAATATCCTGAAAATGTCCCAACCTATAAAGACATTATAAAATTTTATTCAACTCGCCACTCAAAACGCCTTGTTGTACCCAAACTACCTCAGAGTTTTGGGCTACAGCTTGTGAGTTTTGACCCATTAACCTTCTACTCATGAGAATAACTTAGACCTCTCTGGAGTATCTCATCAGTTCGTCTTAATGGGGAAACAATACACCCCGGATTTCAAAACGCTTTGCTACCATAGATTATAACAAAGGTGTTTATGTACCCATCCCTAACCCTCCACAAAGGAAGGATGGGTTAAAACAAATCGTTTAGATCCAACTTTTTGGACAAGACCCCGCCTTCACTAAAAGCTCGCTCCCCGTGGCTGGAGGATCCTCTTCACTTTTGTGATTCGGTCCTCGACGGAACCACTCATCCACTGAACAAGTTAACTCTATTCAGTTGATGATGGCATACCGCTTGATGAATGGGGTCAATGCCATAGGGGAGATCATTTACAAGTGATCTCGAACGGCTATCAGAGCAAAAATCCACTCGAAATGTTTCAGATCCTAGGTTTGTCTCTTTCTGTGCTCGCAATCGCATTGTTCAAATTATACTCAGATGAAAATTTTGAAATTTACCGGCATCCTGAAGCCCTTCAAATTTTCAAAAGAACCCATCCCTCGCCACTCCCATTGAATTGACGCCCACATGATTGTCAGAACAATCTAAGTGATCGCTGTTCCAAACCCTGCTCCCAAAAGAAAAGGAAGTCTCTCGTGGGACTAAGACCATACCAAAGTCTCAAAAGGGCCCGAGGCTTCAGGAGCACACCTAAGAGGCACAAAAGCCCATGACCAAAAAGACACCACCGACCAAGAAAACAATCACCCCAAAGGACAACGGCGACACCGACAATCTGCCCCTTGGTCACACCTACTACTCCCCAAGATCCGAGGGAAACATACAACCCGCCGGTAGGAGCCTTCCACAACGCTGATGACATACATTAGCAAATCTAAGCCTTTGTCCGAGGGCACACGATCTCTCCCAAAGACTCGAGGACTCAAACAACCCACCGATAGGGATACAACTATCACTGACTCGCTAAAGGCATTCTGAAACGCCCCCACCAGTGTCTCGGGGTCACTGGGGACAAAGACTGAGGAAAGGAACAACCCGCCATAGGAACCCACAACCAATCCCACCTGAAGGCATGGAAGCCCCACCGTGTCCAGGGGTCAATCTGGGACAAAGACTCGCAGGGGATATAAACCACCCGCTGATATGGAACCCATAACCAACCCCTTGCTCACACCAACATGTCACCGATATTATTCTCAAGATGAGTCACTGAGACTGATGATGAAATCTTATCACCGGAGAAGAAATGGACGCCGAGGTTCGTTTAACAAGAACCTCACCGATCCAAAGGAGCCATGAATCCCCATTCCAACATGATCATACTCAATCCTAAGCTCGATGAATTCAAAGAGTTTGACAATGTTCTTTCCCTCAATGAGGGTGGCTCGCTGGATCACCACAGGCTTCAAGGAAGCTATACTCGGGGTGACTAAAACATTGTGGAACATACCGAGGTCTGCAAGTATTACCGATCTTAGGCAGAAGTACAGGCTTCGATGAAAATGTTCATGAAAGCACAGAGATCGATGTATGACAACATTCACCGAATGGATGAAAACATGGCTAAATTCCTCGCATCTTCAGGTGTAGTACCACGATAGATGAAATCAGGGAGTTTGTCAAAGAAGACCCGAAGAACCAACTCTAAAGTCTTGGAAGCTAATGAGGCGCATTCTAAACAATCCTCAAACCTCAATCAACCGCTCAATATGCTCAAGTCTACAAATGTTCAGTGGTCTTCCATCCTCACCCGTCTCTACAAGCTACAAATGACTCTTTGAATACGCAGCGTTACATGGCTCGGATCCTCATCTCTCTGCCGGAATCTGGGCCCGTAATGACCTGCTTTGGTTTCACAAGCTAATTTGGAAGCAAAAGTCAAATGGTATTCAAACTGACACCTCGCATATGAAGGCAATGATCACCGAAATTTATCAAGCCTTCAAGGGTCAAGGCCCGCCCCCTCAAAGATCAACACCAATCTTGCCCTCACCGACGCCACGGTAAGAATACTGAGGGGGAGAATATTGCCAGAAAACTCCTCTTCACACCGAGGGGAGCAAACATCATCAGCCTCTCTATAGCTCCCACATCAACATCACCACCAATACAAAGAACTCCATCTCATCCATCCCACCAACATCATCATCAACAACACCGCAGTTATCACAACAAACCAATTCTTTGGTTGCATCATCTTTCGACCAGACAAAGGCAAAGGCATAATGACGACGGCCGAGCCTCGGAGAAGATCCCCTATGTACCCTACATTAATCAATAATTGCCACACCTCAACAACAGTAAACATCTTGCAAAGAAGAAGAAGATTGAAACTAAATGAGGAAGAAAGAAAAACGAAGTCACCGACAAAAGCGTAGTCTTAAGAAGCTGTGAATATGGGATTAGATGCAAGCAAGCTCCCAAAGGGTCAGCAGACAAAAGTTCAAGGATGCTCGAGGTCGCCAAATGGCTGCAATGAGAAAGCAGATAAGAAAGGAGAAAGAAAATCAAGCTCTCGGAAAAAGCGCATTGAGAATACACCGACAATGAGCAAGCCAAGGCTTCCTCAAAAATCACCGGATGTCAAGATTATTCCCACCAAACCATTAGCGAATTTAGGATGACACTTTGAGGTTCATGATCCCTTAAAATTCGTGACTTGGGATCGAACTTATGAACTTGGTCCATCATTGAAAAAGCAAAATAAGGTGGTCAAGGAACTGATGAAGATGCTAGCAAAAGATATGAAATTTCTAGGATGCACCGTACCAACTAGGAATTCACTCGCCTTGATCGCACCTCAAGGATCTCAACCACAAACTTCCACGGCAAAAGGAAAAGAGTTGAGTTCCAACCGAGATAAAAAGTGCCTGGCTTCGAAAGTGTAATAGAGCTACCATAAGTTAAATTTGTGAATTGTCTAGTGATTGAAGAGCTCGAAGAGGCTATTTCACATTGATGTCTATGGAAACCCAAAGATTTCAAAGATGGAGTGATATTGATCGCGGTGTAGCTGCAATGATCAGCCTATATTCCAAAGGGCCTCGCATCCAATCCCTCAAAAATATGTTCGGCCAAGACCTAAATGACAAGATAAGAGACCATCCTGACAGAGAAACACTCATCACCAAAAAGGTCAAGCTAGAAGCATTGGGAATCCATTTGGATTGACATCATTTTGTTTTATCCTTTGTACTAGTGAGGATAGAACTATGTAATCCGACAATAAAACGATGTATGTTTTATTCATTTACTGTTCCTATTGTATTCATTAGTACATTCAGTGTAGGAAGAAGCCATTTGCTCACTCTTACACCTGACAACCACTTAGGCTATTTGTATATCCAAATAGGGGAGACTGTGTTCGAAAATACCCAAACCCTTAATCTAGGATTTGAATAGAAAATAGCCTAAGTACTCATCCGTTAAACACAACGTCACAGTGTAGCCGCCGCTGAGTCATCTTTAGGATACTCAAGTGACGAGGAAATGAAGAAGTCTCTCCAATCAAGTGAAGGCGAAACTTAAAGGTGAAGATCGAGTCAAGAAGAAGATGATATCCAGTGATATGACAATAACTCATGAATCTAAGACCTCTTCCAACTACTTAATCAAGACAAACTAAGAAGAAGATCAAGGATAAATGCATGAAGAAAAGGAAATGATGCGGGAGAAGTTTGAATCGAGGAAAAGAAGTCCTTATCAACATAAGTTAACTTTCCCCTGAATGGCTAACTTACAAGCTCAAAGGTCATCACCTAAATATGGAAAGCAAACCTTGTCCTTACTTAGAATAGTCTTTAGAACAGAGACAAAATACATCGATTTGTCTTCTGATGATGTCGATTTGTCACTTAGAAAAGAGTTAAAACTCATACAAGTATAAATAGCATAAGAGATGGAGTGAAAAGATTAAGCTTGTGAATTAGAAAACAATACATACCAGTTTCATCTTTCACCCTCCAAATACAACTTAGTTCCTCGAGATAGCTTTTGAGCTCTAAGAGTTGTGCTCTACTTAGCCTCGAGCTTAGAGAGGAGTAATCCAACTTTGTCATTTCAATCCCAAGTACTATTCCGCAAGTACTTGGGTAACGAATTCTTTGTTGATTTATTTCTAATAAGAATATGATGTTGAAAAATACTTTAAAGCCTTTATGTTAATTTCAGTCATAGTTCACTATTAACTTGTTTTATAAACTTAAACTGTTTTTAACGATAGTGAACGGGGAACAACATAAATACCCCATCCCTACCTCATATCTCTCTTTTATTTCTCTCACTAAAAACACATACACTCATCTCTTTCTCTCTCTAACCTCTCTCTAAAAACCCTAACCCTAAACCACCCACCACCGCCGGCCACTGTTCCGGCCACCTCCGGCCACATGGCGGCGCGTGACCACCCACCACCACCACCATTCTTGTAGATCGGGTTTTGAAAAGGTAAAAGGAATGTGGGTCAAGCTCGTTTGAGCCTTGACAAGCCACAAATGGGATCTTTTTGGCTCGTATGACTGACTTTTGGGGTTTGGGTGAAACATGGTTTAAAAACTAATTTACATCTAATAAAAACATGGAAGCTAGTATTTGTATCGTGTGTTGTATCATATTGTTTTGTTTTTGCATTTTAGATATAGTTTCATGAGATGGGTTTAGATTAGTTGATGGGTTTATGTTTGGATGTTGATTGGAGGTTGATTGATTGTGTTTGGTTATAGTAAAAGCCATTTGGGAGTGTTTGGATGTGTTTGTTGAGGCATACGAACCACAAAAACCCACGTATGGGTTGTGGCATACGAGACCCATATGGACCAAGGGTCCAGGTCGGGTTGTTATGGTATATTATTGGTTGTTGTTGTTGTTGGTGGTGTTTGGATGAGACGCGGAGCCGAAAAGCTTCTAGAGCTTGTTTGGTTCACGTGGTCTTAACTGTGACCATGTCATGACCATTAGGGTCATAACATTGATTACGGGTATATTTGGTAGTTTGTTTGGATGTCGAGAATGATTTTGGTTGATTTGAGATTGAGTTGCGCTATTGTGATTAATTACTTGGACTTATATTATAAATTGTCAACTTTGAGCAACGCTCTGTTACTTTGACTTTTTAGTCATAGTTGACCCGACAACGCCGTAACATGGACTTTAGTATATTTTGGACTATAGATTGATTAAAAGCCGAGAAGTCATGACTCGTGCTTGT
Organism: Chrysanthemum makinoi; assembly: GCA_910596185.1. Classification (NCBI taxonomy): domain Eukaryota; kingdom Viridiplantae; phylum Streptophyta; class Magnoliopsida; order Asterales; family Asteraceae; genus Chrysanthemum; species Chrysanthemum makinoi. The sequence goes on from OU343221.1 coordinate 44,827,341, forward strand.
GGACTCGAAACGAATAACGATTTAAGACTTATATTGAATTTGACGTAATGAATATATATATAAACATGATTAATAAATGGTGAAACATAAATAATAAATGGTTTTAATACCAAAACTATCGATAACAAGGCTTATCTTGTTATTCGCTATTTTAAATGGGTATTAACAATTAAAACGAAAATGTTTCCTAATTAAAGAGTATTTAATGTTTCGAAAATGCTTATCAAAATGTGCCATTTATGAGCATTCACTACTTTCAAGTATTTAATTCTATTTACGCTAGGTGTAGGTTACGGATGACCTGCAAATATTTTAGCGTCGATCCACGAGATAGTCAACTTATTAGGTTGACGAATCTAATAAAGAGCCCGCTAGGTAATGTTGGATAACATTATTATGGGCTTAATTATCCTTATGACTCATATGATGCAATCCGGTTTATGGGTTAATGTTTACACCGAATAAATAATTGGGTTTACCGATTGACAAATTCGATAAGGTCTACTATTTATTCCAAAACTTATTGGACTATGAAGCTTATCGCTTAGACGTCTCATTGTGTTGCATTGAGTCACAAGTGGTATTTAAGTGCATTCATGATATCATGTTGAGTCGATACACACATTCCACGCATACCAAACGCTAGGACTAAAGGGTGAAACAAGACATTTTTGAGATAAAGAAAAGGAATACATTGGGGTAGATAACGTTGATTTTGGGAAATATATATTAAAATTGGTTTATATTAATAGGTTGTATCGAAGTCAGAGTTGCCGAAATGCAGAATATATCTTCTTGCTAGTGTTTATTTGTGTGTTGCTTGCTTGAGGTGAGTTTCATAGCCCCACTTTTATCTATGTTTTTAACTAATTTGGGGTGAGAATCATGCTACTCTTTTGGACCTTTTAAACTATTTTGATTTGCTTATGTGCTTGACTGTTTAGATAGATATGTGGTAGTTGTTGCCTTAGTCTAGGGTAGCAATCATATTGCTATAACATTTGCCTAGCTACATAGACTTCTACCTCACCTAGTCCAAAAGTTAGCAATCGTTCTAGACTTTGCTATGTCTCAGACTGCTAGTGTCGCTAGAGCCCTACTATGACATCGGATATGTGATTGATGATATTGTTGATTGTGATATTGGTATGTGATTGAGGTGATATTATGTATCTATCTTAGGTCTCGCATAGCAAATAAACTCCTACAGGTCCACTATTTAAACTTGAATTTAAACCTATGAACTCACCAAATAAGTAGCTGACCTTTTAGCATGTCTTTCTCGTATTTAAGTGATGTTTGGAGTGCTGTTCTCAAGGGAAGCTCAGCAAGGAGGCATGGTTGAAGGATCATAATCAAACTCTGATAATAATATGGGGACCTATTTTATAAATCATGTTGGGCCTTTTATTTACATTTTGGGATTATTGTTTTGGATAATTAAATTTGAGATTGGTTTTTGAATGATAATATGACTATCTTGTTTGCTATACTTGTGTGTTGTGCCAATCCATGTAATGCCCCGAAAACTTGATTAAGTATTCCGCTGTACCGAGATTTGGGGGTGTTACATATTTTGTCCTAAATGATGTTGTGACAACTTATTTTGGATTTTGGCATGAGGTATACAGTTGTTGGATTCAAATGTGACATAATACAAGTTAATATGTAACGCAAAGTAATAAACACGCTTGTACATAATGGCATGAAGCTTATTAATTTATAACCTTTAACTTGGTTAGACAAGAACAAAACACAATGAAAACAAGGAAAGTTTCATTTAGTCTTTCAAATATATAAGACTAATTTACTAGAACATGAAGAAACTAAAAGAGAACCAAGTAACCAAGCAGAGCAAGAACATGAGAAGATGCCCGTGTTCTAACTGCAAAAGACTTCTTCTTCTTCGGCTTTGCATTAGTAGGTACAACTCGAGGAACCTTTGCCGCTTTTATTTGAACCGCAGTGTGCACCTTACGTGTGTGTAAACAACACCGCTGATCAAGATTCGTGTCAAGAGGTACCAAAGCACGTTCATTGGCTCCATGAGGAGAGCCTAGAAATGATTGAGACATAACAAGGAAATATATTAGTGATATATGAAGTAAAGATGTGATCTTCGACATGTTATTAATGGTATTCTAAGTTTTCAAGCAAAAAACTTGTTATTATGGTTAGGATGTGGTGTGGTGATTATATTGGGGTGCAAGGATAGACATATTAGCCCAAAGTTTAAGCAACTTATGTCTAAAAAAAGGCTTGAGCGAATCTTACATATACAAGTTCAAAAAAAAAAATCTTACATATACATGTACTAAACCATGTATATTATTATTATTATTTGTGAACCATGGTGTTTGTCTTTTATAGGGCCGCAAATAACCATTATCAAGCAATTCAATTCGAGCTCGAGTTTGAGCTTGACTCGATCGAGTCGAGCTTTTATCGAGCTCTATATCGAACCCGAGCTCAATAAACCAGCTCGAAACACATAACGAGCCAAGCTTGAGCTTTTCGAGCCTTAAAGAACATATATATTTTATTTATACGTATTTATATAAACAACCTAAATGCTAACGTGAATATTGGTATAGTAATTAAATATTTATAGAAGGACTATTTAAACCCTAATTCTCTCAAATGATTTGTATAAGCTATTTGCTTTTGAGTTAATCGTGGAGTTTCTTTAATTTATTGATGAGTTTGGCTATCAAATTTAATGTATATATAAAAATTCTAGTTTTTCAAGTTAAGCTCAAGCCTGGATGATTAAAGCACGTCAAGTTATCAAGCCAAGCTTAAGCATATCTTATAATTTTTAAGCCTAGCTCAAACCTTGCCAAGCTCAAGCTCAGCCTAACTCGATTACATCCCTAATTTTTTAACCGACTAATTTACGGGTCTGAGCCAATGTATATTATTTTTCTAACACTTAACAAAAATAAACACATGGATAGAACATAAGTGGCCAAAGATAATATAAATTCTACGAGTTTTTAAGAGAACCGCTGTATTTTAAAAAAGTAATTAACAAAATGTGTAGTTTCAAAATTATTTAATATAATATGTACTTATGCAACATTCACGTCCTCTTTTCCTTCGTATCGTTGGCATAATATTTAATTATTAACATTTATTGATTATTTACAAATTATAAATTCATTAGAAACTTGTAATGGTAAAAGAATTGGGACCAATACATGGAGTCTTTCGGTAGATGCTATTGTGTACATATGCAAATATTCACGCCCTTCTCCTTTTCGCTCTTGGCATAACCAACTTCTTCCTCATTGTGGCATGATTCATATCTTTAATTGGACGACATTTAACGATCAAAGAAAAACATAAATCACAGCTTTAGGAATGATGTTGTTTGATGTGGTTCAATTAATTTAGGTCGGGCGTTCATGCAATTGAGCTTAATCAATACAAACATAGGATAATTGTTATCGTTTGAGTTGTGATAATTAAAAGAAAATTGTAAAGCCGGCGATGGCATTAGTAGGATTCTTTCAATGGTTTTCATATTATTCTCTAGATTGTTATCGTATTAGTTTCCATTAAAACCGCTTGATCATATTAGTTGTGATAATAGCAAAATGTTGGTTGTTCGTACGCTTGTTTCTAGGTGATAATGCCAAAACAATATTGATGTCGATAAGTCAAAGTAAATATAGAACTCATCATAGTGATATTATCAAAATTTTGTCTCACATTACGCATCACCGATGAAGGATCCAGTCGCAATGACGAGATTGAAGGTGATATGAAGGATACTGCTAAATAACTCTTCTTCATGGTTCCTAAGTTATGGGCTATATATAATTTTGTTAAAAAAAATATAATAAATAAGTACATATTCCTTTCTTACGTATCATATTAAATATTTTTGAAACTAGACACTTTGTTAAATACTTTTTCAAAATACAATGGTCCTCTTAAAAACTCTAAATTCTACATACTATAATTGGGGGAGGGTTAATGTGAGATCAAACTTAAAGTTGTAAAATTAAGATCAAGTATAAAAAACCACTAAAACATTTATAAATAACAATTTTAGCAATAATACAAAATATAATATTTAATACAAATTAACATTTTGGCAACTAACAACCAAATGATACATGAGTTTGAATTAGTGATACACCTGATACATATTACACTAATAAATATTGCAAAACTCCGATACATTATGCAAAAAACTTGATACACACATTACACTTCTAATCAAAGCCAGACAATGCAGCAAGTCAGAAATTTTAAAAAGAAATATATCAAAACTTTTAACATTTTAACAGGAAGCTAATAAAAAATTATTTTTATATGAGAGTGTCACTTTTAAAATTTTAGTTGGATCTCATTTTAACAACTTTAAGTTTGATCTTATTTGATCTAGATTTCTATAATTGTTCAATATGTTTATACAAGTTAAGTTCAAGATGACTCGTGTGAAAAGCGGATGGACACAGGGAATAAGTGTTGAGGAGGCTTTTTTGGGCCACAAAAAGTGTTAAATGTTACTTAAAAAGAAATAAGATATTATAAAGAAACATAATAGAAGACATCTATTTGAAATTCTTTGAGTGAAAACAAACAATTATTTGATTCTCATTTATCCAACGTTAAATGCATGTGGAGTTGCTTACACTAAACAAATATGTAGTTTCCTAAGTTAGAGTGCAAAATTATCTACCAAGTTCATAAGTCATTTGAAAAGTCTATCCCTTTAAGATGATATGGTTGGATAATAGATAAAAGTCACAAAAGTAAGTAAAAAACTATCCAAAATTATAAAAATACTGCCAAAATTCATTGGTGATACTTCACCTATTCTGTTTTCAAAGAACCATAATCATATAACCTCCACATAAGATCTCAACTAAGATGTACACTTCGGCATTAACCACCTGAAACCAGAGATGATGCACTAAGAAGATGGTCAGCCGACAATCTTCGTGACACCACCAGAAACAGCCTTTTGATAGTAGTCGTCTTCAATCTTCTGCAAAACCTCATCAATAAGCTTTCTATCAATGCAGCCAGACACCAACAAATGTCCCATGATTTCCCCGAAGTTGTTGGGTGCTTTGGGTAAATCAATAGCGATATCATCCAATAACGACCCATAGCTGATACACCCAGTTCCTAAATCAGCTTCCTTGACAAGCTTCTTCGAGAACAGATAGTTAAGAAGTTTAGAAACAGGTTCGACACACGGTGGGCTTTTATCTAAGGCGAGTGAAATAGCTTCCTTCACAAACTCAGAGTGGTATTCAGGAGAGTTTAATTCTTTGACACATTGTAACGCTTCATCAAGAATACACACACTGAAGTATTCCTCGAGTAAAGAGACTGATTTTTTCTTGAGTTCATCTGTAGTCTTCATTCTCGGTTTTGGAGTTAGCACAGTTAGACTCCCAAAACTCGGTGTACGAACAGGAGTGATGTGGGCCGCGGGCCCAGCGCCATTTTGGACTACGGCACTAGATCTACCGCCAGTGAAGCCAACGCTACGTTGAGGGATAAAACTCTGATTCGTAGACGGTGTCTTTCTATGTAACGGTTGTTGAGCTCCTCTTGGCATTGATCGGGACCTGCCGACCACCTCCCAGCTATCATCATCGATCACAGGCATGCCTGGAATTTGGGTTCCTGGTAACCCAGGCATCATGCCCCCACCACCAGGACGGTTCACAGGGATTGATCCTCCTTGTGTTCCACCAGTAGCCATTGCACGATTGTTCCTTAAACTTGCTGTAGAGCCAGGACGAAGTCCCATGTTCTTCTCTGCTTCATTGTGGATCTCTGTGATTGTTTTGGCTTTCACCTGGAACGCAGATGGCATAGATCAGATATAACACAAGAAAAAAAATATACATAATTTTAACTGTATGTTTTTGTCTCTAATGACTAATAACTCAAATGGGCCAGCATAAAAATTTAGTTAAGGAAAGTCCAAAGTTGTATTTTTTTGGTATACTCCGCAGTCTGCCTAAGTCCTAAATCACTGTATATAATAACTATACAATTAACTAGATTAGTATTGTAATAATATAGTTTTTGTAATCATATTTCAAAAAAGTGCAACAGGCTCGGCCCGTACAAAAAGGTACCCAATTTGACCCATTACACAACACACTGACCCGACTATTTATACAATTAAAAAAAAGGAAAACTAATAGTACCTCTTCCCGCCTAGGAATCCATTTATTTGAGCGGAGATCAATAACATCACGAACCAAAAACCTCATACGTGGCGCAAGCTGTTGGTTTGATTGAAGTTCTTTCAATCGGATAAAGTACACATCATTAATACGTTTTGATTTTGGGCTTTCATCAAGTTGTTTGCCTATTGTCTGGAAAAATTGGCATATTGCCTCCACGTTCTCTTCCGCAGGACAAATTTTACTGTCGGGTCCTAAAAGCTCCTGAACAATGTGATGAACAATCTTTTCAGGCACAATGTTCTGCTTCAAAAGCTCACCGATCAAACGAATGTTTCCAAGTATACGAATCTTAACAATTTTTTCTTTATCTCTACGCTCAGACTCTTGCTCAAGGGCGGTCATCTGCCTTATTTCTTCCCTCATTTTATCCGCGCCTTCAAAAGCCTCTTGGCAGTTATTTAACAACACCCGTTTGAACGTGATCTCTTTTCCACCAGGTTCATTGGATGGAAATGGTGGGAGCTTCACGTTCAGATCAGAACATAATTGAGCGTACATTTGGCAAAATGTAGGCTCAAGAACAGCTTTGTCAAATATTAAAGATATAACACCCTGTAACACAAACAGTAATGATATTATCAGTGTGGATATAAATACAGAATAACGTACATGGGTATTTTTGAAATTTGCTATTTGGAATCGATTTATCAGTTTCTTACTAGATAAACAGATTCTGTTTCGGATTAGGGTCAGATATTCAGTTTTGGATACTCAGATGGGTATTTTTACCTAATTCGAATAATTTATTTCAAAGTTTCATAATTGAATCGAGTTCCATATCAGAAGAATTCGAATAATGTCCTTTTAGGTCGTTGTATCTACTAATTCCTAAAATACTGAGATTCCAAAACACCCCCTAAATGGAAGAATATATGTTGTAGATACAAACCTGTAAAATATCAGCTGTTGTGATTCCTGAGTCGATAAGTTGGCCTTTCAGAAGATCAAATTTCTCTGGAGTCAGCTTGTTCAAGATACTGAAAAGTCAAGTGAAGTCAAAATTAAGTAATTACAGAATGAAACACGAGTTCTTATTCTTTACGGAAGTAGTAGCATAAGAATGCAATATAGAGCTTCATTATGATTTACCCTTTCACTGTCTTCAAGACACGATCCTTGTCAGAAAGAGTCCCCTTCTTAGCCGACCATGGCACCTCGGCTCTAATGAGTGCAGGAGTAGGGCCATTCTGTTAAGATAGCAGAAAAAAGTCAAAACTTATAGGCAATATTTTGAAGATGAATGCGCACTAAGAACTTATGAGAAATCTGTATAAATGACATTATCTTAGTAAAGAACTTACCCCTTGGGGAGAGATATGTGTTCTGCTAAACTGCGAGTTCAGTTGGTCATGTTGCCTGTTGTCTCGGCCAGCATCCGAACGTGCACGCCAGTCACGCTTATCAGGTTCCGAGTAACGTAGCTGACCCAAATTAGGCAGCAGCAGAAAATTAAATCAGCATATTAAAAAGAAATGACTTTAAAAGATAAAGAGTAATGCATGGTGAAATTATATTATAGCTAAATATGGAAGTATGAACATATACTTACAGTTGATTCAGATTTTGTCCAGCTCTGCTCCTCACCAACAAAAAAGTCGATGCCAACTTCTTTTTTCACTTTAAGAATCTCCTCAGATATATGTGCAACCTACTCAAAAGAAACGGGCAATATATCAATTTGCTGTGGTGATGGAAAAGAAACATTTTAAAGAGAAAAAGCACTGATCAGATATACGAACCTCCCTAAGTAGTAACAGCTGGTCTCTGGTATAACGAACACGCTCACGAACTTCAAAGTGTGAATCACCAGTCTAAAAAAGAAGATATGATGTAGAGTAAGAAATCTAACCACCTTTAGTAAACCATGAATAACTAAGATATTAAAGATGACGACAACATTTAGTGCCAATAAAAAAATATCAATTAGAAAAACAGGCAGATAAATACGTTACATGACAAAATTAATATACCACGTGCTACATGTTGTGCTTATATTTAGCAATTTTCCATGCAACATATAAATTTATGTCCATATTTACAGCAGGGTAAACTTATTTGACATGCCAAGAACTACGAGTTTAGGACATATCTAATGTTACCACAACAAATTCCCTATTACTGTCACAGCCGTTAACGACCATAAATAAGGGAAGATACCAGCATAATTACTCATACTTAAAATTCAATCTACGCTAACAAACTTAGCTTAACGAAACATAAGCTCATCAATATAGAACTATCAACTATACTCTGTAAGTGTAACTCCACGATCATTTTCTTATAGGTGTAAAATAGACTCCATCTAAGGGGCTGCCATATGCTCAAACAGATGACCGACTTTTTCAAAATTTCAACAACATCCAAAAGAAAATTGGTTAATCTTAACACCCCTGATACCCTATCTTGAAATAGGTTCGGGACAATGAATAAATTGAATACATAACACTTACAGTTACCAAACACAAATATCAGTTACAATAACAACCTCAAAAAAGTAATTCTAGTTACAATTCAACTAAGGGGGTGTCTAGATTAGCTTATTTCTGGGTTTTATCCGCTTACTAAAATCCAGAAAAAGCCCGATAAGCTAACTCTTTTCAGTCTATGAGGTAATCAGCTTGAGCTTTCTTAAATAAACCATAAACTCAAGCTAATCACCGGTAACCTGAAAAGAGTGAATTTATCGGCTTTTCAAAATTAAACAACTAATTAAACCCAAATAAAATAAGCTAATCCAAACAACCCATAGACTCTAAATTCCAATCTTTTTTTACCAATTAGCCGAATAGTAACTTATCACCTATTACAATTTCCAATAAACAAATAACAATTGCATTTACAATAACAAAAATCCAAACATAAACCCTAGTTACAATTAAATTAAGCGGGCGTCTCAATCAGCTTATTTTCTGGTCTTGTCCCCCTATCAAAATTCGGAAAACCCCGATACTCCTCACACCCTTCTCAGGCTAATCAACTCAACCTTTGTTGACAATCTCTTTAGCCGAAAAAGTCGAAAACCAAAAAACTAAACTAATCCAAGAATCAATAAATCCAAATATTTTACAAAATCACAACAACCACAAATAACACTTACAATAACAACATCAAAAACATAAACCCTAGTTACAAACAACATTTAAAAAATAAATAACCCTTAACTGTAACAGGAACATGAGGACGAAGAACAGGAACATCAGATGAACCAAAAACAATTTGTCTTCTTTGAAAACCATTACCACCACCACCTGGTCTTAAACTTATACCAACTGTTTTATTAGCCATTATTAACTTCTTTTAGTACTAACAAAAACCAATGTTGTGAAAAAGAAAAAAAACGATTGAATGTCGAATGTTTATGGGATTGAATAGGGTTTTGTTTAATGAGAGAATTTGGGGGTGTTACGAATGACAAGAAAGTGTTTATAAAGGAGAGTGTTTTGTTTTGTGATAAGAAAGGTACCTAGATTATTGTTGTGTTGAAATTTTGGTCATTCCACTTTCGTTTTTGTATAAATAGTGATAAAAATCGAGTATAATTAGGTTGTTACCTGCGTATAGCGGTGATAGTATATAATTTTCGATAATATTCGGTTTTGTTAACTTGTGTTTGCATATTTATTTACTTTTTGGTGTATTTATGGAAAGTTAAATCGAGAATAGGGGTTTGTTTAATGAGAAAAGAAAAAAAAAACGATTGAATGTTAGAATGATATATGGAAAGTTAAATCGAGAATAGGGTTTTGTTTAATGAGAGAATTGGGGGTGTTACGAATAAGAAGAAAGTGTAAAACCCATTGTTTCAAAAGAGAAATGTTTTGTATTGTGATAAGAATGGTACCTAGATTATTGTTGTGATCAAATTTTGGTCATTTCACTTTCACTTTTGTATAAATAAATAGTGATAAAATCGAGTATAACCACGCTATTACTTGCGTATAGCGACGATAATATTCGGTTGTGTTAACTTGTGTCTCGGGATTTATTTACTTTTTGGTGTATTTATGGATGTAAACAGTCGTGTTGTATGTGTGCGTCTTTTTCTTTTTAAATAGGTTATTGTTACGACAAGCATACTATCGATGTTATGGTTTGGTTTTCCAGGTGGTTCATTGGCAGTTCAGTTAAATAGTTCAGGTGGTGCGTGTAATTCAGTTTTATGTTATATTTACTCGAATGGTTAAATAGAATCATTATATGTTTTTACTAAGCAAATTTATGATTTTTTTTATTAGCAAAGGTAGTGCTTAGGTTTTAGTACTATACGTGTAGCTAGAGATAATTTTTAAAACATATCGACTATCATTTTATAAATCATTTTATGAAAATATACATTTTTAAATAATTAATGCCTTTTATACTTTATAAGAGTTTATAAATAATATTCAAATACACGCACAAAGCAAAAATAACAAGTGATTGCATTATTTTATTTTATTTTGTTAAAGGGTGGGGGGTTGTAGATAATATTTCGTGATGGTGATGTAAAAGAAAACGAAAAGTGATGAAGTAAGAGAGAGTGGAGAAAGTTTATGGATTAAATAGTAATTAAAAATCTAACTAAATAATGGATTACATTGGCTTTTTATAAGTAAGGGTTTTTTTTTTTTTTTTTTTTTTACCACTTTTTCTATTTTATAAATTTCCAAGCGAAATGATTTTTGCTTTATAAGTAGTAAATTGTAATACACCAAAATTTATAGAATAATTTAAGGATATACTTAGTTAAACTCGATAAATGGTAGAATAGTACATAGGGACCCAGAGTGTCAAAGTTAAGAGAATATGGTAATGACTATTATACCCTTATGAATTTATAACAAGGTAATCTAGGGATTTACTCCCTCTTGTTAACACGTTTTCTATACGTGTTATTAGGTGGTGTTTAGGAGGGAAAATATAAGGCTACTCCCAACCCACCCTCATAAAACTTCACATTCCACCTCAGTGTCACATTAGCTTTGTCGCTCCTTTACCACCATCTCACACCACTTTACCTTTCAACACATTTTTATTTGTTTATTTAAAACTAAACTTTTAATTTATTAAATTCATCAAACCATTACATAAATTAAAAACCTTAAACATATGGAATTAAAAATACAATACAAAAATTAAAAACAGGATTTGAGCTTTTAAATTGCTATGTAGTTCGAAAAACATTCTTGCTTCTCAGCAATGCTTCACAATTGTTATGCCCCGTGCCCGATTTGACCAAAAAATACTAAAAAATTAAAGCTTTACGCGGTAACGACACATCTATAACGGACTTACTGTTACTCTTTTATGATATGATAAAAATCTATCACCATCCAACCTTTGAAAGTATTTTTAAATAAAACAAGACTCAATTACCTTCGAAATGACTTTCGGAAAAGATATAAATTCCGAAAATCGATGAAACCTGAAAAACTAAGCATACGATCGTATGAAATATTCTCATATGGTCGTATGGTCATCTCAGTAACTTATCAACCCAATGATTGGAGCATATACCCATATGAAATATGTCATATGGCTATATGATCTCTACAGAAACTTTACATTAAGCTATCTTATACACTAATTATAACACCCTGAAACCGGGCCTAAGCGTTTTATTACAAGAATGCCATTTGACCAGTTGACTATGACTTTTATAAGTTTTAAGGACTTATGGGAGTGGTTAGTCAACCCGATAATCAAATTATAAGTATTAAATGTTATGTAAATGGTTATAGAAAATATGACGTGTCACAAAAACAAGAGAAATGTACTTAAGGGACCTAAGTTGCCAAGTGCTAAAAGTGTTATTAAGTGTTTGTGGCCAAATGGAATGAACGAGGACTTGAGGGACCTAGTGTGCTAATTAGGAAAACTTGCCTCCTACAATAATCTGGATACTTCTATCATTGTCATGAGATTTCCAGAACTATGTAGAGAGTGTGTATGTGACGTGAAGAAAAAGGAGGGAAAAGACAAAATGGTCTTGATGATCAATTGATGAAGGCTTGAAGCTTTAGCTCGAGTAATCTATCACTAACCATGTCCATATGCAAGTAAGTAACCCTTAATTGAAGCTAATTGATGAGATTATTAGTTAGGGTCTATGTACCCTAATTAGGGGAAATTGGGTAAAGATGTTTACAAGTTAATTAAGGAGTTATAATGATTATGGGATAAGTTATAGTGAGTTATGATTAATAATTTAATTGGGCTAATTATCATATAACCATTATGATAATTAGCCCCATTATATGGTTATATGATCATTATATTGTTATATGATAATTAGAGGTGTTTAAGGAAGAGCTATGATTGTGGTAATCATAGTATAGTAATTTTGACTATATGTTTATGCTTATAGTGATGTTGGCTTAGATGACAAGAATGGAGATGATGATGTACTTGGTTTCTTTAGCTTGGGGTCAAGGTAAGTAAACCAGTTATAAGGTGATGTTATATTGATTTCCTCATATTATGTGTTATGGGATTGTATGTTAAGATTATGGAATGTTTGTGCTTATGTGAAAGTGGAGTTAAGGCTAGTAAGTAATAGCTCGCAAAGAATGTGTTAGTTAAGTATACTTAGACGTGGTTGAGATGGAATAGTAAGGCCTTAAGTAAATTGAAGGTATGTGTTATGTTTAATGATTGTAATATATTAATGGTTTATGATGTGTATGTGTGAATGATTTATGATATTATGTTATATTCGTTTTGCTTACTAAGCCTCGTGCTTACGGTTTAGACGTTTACCATGTTGTAGGTGGTAATGCTAACCGGTAAGCTTAGACTAAGGCTTAAGGATTGCTATTTGCGGAAGATAGAAGGTTTTGGTAACGTGTATAGGAGCTTAGGTAGATACCGAGCTCAAGTCAATATTGTACCCCCGTTGGTCTTAAATGTTTTGTGAACGTATTGTCAAGTGTCAAGTTATATGTTAAGGTTAATGAAGTAATTAAGTTGTCCAACGGTTGTTTAAAAGTATGGTTCAAGTGTTTAGAGTTATTGTTAAAGGGGTGTTTGGAATAAGTGTATTTATACCCATTTTTGGTTACAAACGGGTCAAATGATTATGGATGTTGGATCGTATATATTAGTTGATTATGTGATTCGGGAGGTCGGGGATGATGATAGTGAATGATATCCATGGTTAGAGAGAGAAAGTAGAGAGAGAAGAGATAACTTTGTGTTTTATTAATGATAAGATAAATAGAAGATTATACACTAAGCATCACCCTCCTAGTGAAGTCTAGGAGGGCTTATATAGGACACCAAACACATGACTTTACATAAATGACAGTTTCAGTCCATGTGTTTGTGCCTTAAAATAAACTATTGTAATACCGAATATGTTGTCACATATTCGTGTTAGGATGATTCCTAACAATCTTCCCCCAATGTGGAAACATATGGGATTACTTACAACATTTCCTACAAGTACAAATACAAATAAAGAAAGGTCTTCATATGCTCTTCGAATGTTGAGGATGTCTGCAGTTGACGCTCTTTGTCTTCATCTTTTACCTCGGCTTGAGAACATTTTCTTCACTTGTAGGCAAATGATGTAATATGTATGAATCGGATTAACTTCCCCCCCCCCATTCATATTGCATGTCTTTAGCAGCTTCTCCATACACTTCTTTTTGGCGAAGTTTCTGAATCAGCTTCCCCCCAAACTGACAACCGTCTTCAGCAGATTCGAAACTTTGATGTAGTTAACATGTCTTCTAAATTTTGAAGTTTTAAGTACGCAGCGGAATTTGTAGATAACACTGTAAACCACACCAAGCAAATCTGACTAGTCACTTAATCACAATTGTGTTCAATTCGGAAACTCCGTTCGGGGGTAACATGCAAGAAATCAACAAGATTTTCTCACATAAGTAGGCTACTTCACACAAAACAACCTGGGAAATTTGAAACAATAACACCAAAGTCACAAAACAGTACCACTGATCATCTCTGCTGGACGTATCTTCGGCAGTCATAACATTTAAAGCTCTATCACGAGAACCTGTTGTGCGTCCCCAATGTGCACATTTCTTCCCCCTGGTTGTAGGTACTTATGGAAAAAGAGTGTTTTCGCAAAGAAGTCGAAAAAAGTACAAAGCACATCCACTCTCTTCCCCTACGATGTCTTCGGGGAATCGGAAGCATACACACTATGTTTACGATGGAAACGGAGGCAGCGTAACCTCATATGTCCAAGTAATCGAATAAGTGTGAAGTACCATAAATCTCTGTTAAGCATGAAATATCCCGTGAGAATCAATTGCTGATATAACTTCTCTACTCTTTTTACTCCTCTCAAATAACTCTTTACCGTCCCCATTATCATTCTAACGGCTCTTTGTAGTGACTACTGATGGTAAAAACCCAATATGATGAACTTGAGACTGAAGTAAAATAACCCGAACTTGTGACTTAAGCTTGCACTAATGTCTGACGAAGAACCAATACTGAGAATTTCAATAAAGGTAGAAGCATATACCATCCATCCATCCTTAATTGTATATGAACTTCTCTCGAATTATCCACAACTTTTTGTGACACTTGAGCACTACAACGTAACTCCTTTAAAGTGATAGCTATACATTGTGAGCACAACAACGTAACTCCTTACATCAGGTATAACTAGACAACTCAAGTCTTTGTCATTCGTAACGGTTAAAAGCTCGAACAAGGATCTCGAAGAATCATGCATCCAACCAACCCCGATATCTTTAAGATACTAAGTACACGCACCCGTGAAATTCCACTTCAACCTCAAATAAATAATAGTAAATAAACTCCGTAGTCATCTCTTGCGGTTTGATACCCAAAATCTAGCCTTTTGACAGTTTGAAACGAATCTTGATAATGGATTAATCCCGATCTTGTCAAAAACGCATAACCCCAAAAATTATTCACTTTGATATTATGATCCCCATATATAACCATAAAACCAAATAATACCAAATCTTAGTATTGACTAACAAAAAATATTCTAATCCATTGAAGTCCATAATGTACGCAAATTCCATATAGCCAAAAGTTAATCACAATGTCTAAGTATTCATTTTCGGCCCATCACACATAACCATATACGCATAATCTAAAAAATTTGTCAATTAAGCCTAAAATAAGAAAAAATCCGAGCAAGCCCAATCTATTATCCCAACAATAGATTTACCCTAATCATTTTATGATATATAAAGCTTCACAATCCGTAAACTTTCTCTCAATTGGTAACCCTAATTTCAACAACCATCTCATATTCACGCAGCCACACATCACTTGCTGCTGCCCAACTCAAACGCAGTTTTGCCAAAGAAATCATAGATCTCTCCTATGCAACTACAACACTTGTTAATCACAAATCAAACGCAACAATAATTAGCTCCTTGTGCCTTCTTATTACAAGTCGAACATCAAACAAATCAATCTCATTTCATTCAGCTGCCACAACCCATGACCAAAACACAAAAAAAACGTTTGAAGATATAATAATCATAGTTACTTACCTTAGCATCCAAGCTAAGCTACCATACATCATTATTCCACCATTAACATTATCATCATCTTCACTTACATCCTTGGCTTCCATGGCTATATTTACGAAGAACATCATCATCTTCATCCTTGTTCCTTAACCATAGTCCTTACAAGACTTTTAGAGATGGTTAATAGGTTTAACCTTTAACATAGAAAACACTAATCTCATCTATCACTTGATCATCGAAACTTACTTCTTCCCTCTCTTTTCCCTTCTTGAACCGACACCCACAAACATCCTCTAGAATTTGAAGGAAACTTATGAAAACTAGTAGATGGTTAGATATTTGTTGGTGTCAAGTTTGGCCACTTGACACCCTTAGCCCTTCAAGTTTCTATTCTCTTATTTTGACCACACTTAACCTTATAGCTTATTTAACACTTTATTCCTTTACGTCCATTTTCATGCTAGTTGTGACACATGATACTTTCTATAACCACATTACACAATACTTTGACTATCGAGTTTGACTAGTTAATTACGTCAAGTCTTAGTCAATTTCATCTAGGGTCATACTCGTTTGAAAACAGGTTTCGGGTCTACTAGCAACACTTCATCTCGAGCTGCCTTCATGTTGTTTGCGGTATGTATATGTAACACCCCCATCCAAGAACAGGTCAAATGTCACATTTATGGCGTCAACAGAACATACGCAAGCGGAAGACTTTGATGATACAATGGTTACAAAGGTATTCTAAGGAAAATAATAAAGTACTAATTCTGAACATAACAACTTTCAAACTAAGATACAAACTAGGTCTAAAAGTAAAACTCCAAATCCAACTCTAATCCATGAGAATCTATCGACAATATAGTCCACTAAGAGCTCCTAAGCACTCTTCACTCAAATCCCAGCTTCCCTCTTATAACCTGCCGCAGGAAAAGAAATGCGGTTGAGCTTAAAAAGCCCAGTGAGCAGATATATATACAAATGAATAACTAAGGTAAAAAGTAACTGAAATGATTTCTAGACTAAGCATACATACAATATAATATGGTGGCGGCCATGGTTGTTAATTAGCATAAAGTGGGAACGCATTGGACAAAGTCACACCTCTACTGATAGTGTCAATACCATTGGTGTATTAATGGCAAGGTCATGGAACCTCCATGACTAGTTAACAAATATGAGCAACATAAATAGGCAATAAGTGTACAATATAATAAGGAGGGACAATTACAAATTGTACAACTAAGATACTAGCTATATGAAAGGAATATAGCGTAAAAGGATAACCAAACAAATAACATAAAAAATATAGATCAAAGCATCAAATTACAAATATCAACAAATAATGAGTCATGAGAAACCCTTACTGAAAAAGAGCAAAATATAGTAACCTCGAGTATCAATTAAATACCATTTTCATAAAAGTAATATTTAAAAGTAGTTTTCAAGAAACTTTCATATAAAAGTGATATCATATTTTATTCATAAAAATAATTGTAAACAGGTTTTCCTCAAAATTCAAGAGACAGTCATTTAAAAGGGGATCACATTCTATTCATCAAATCATTGTTAATATAGTTTTCATAAAAATGTTCTTTTAAAAGCAGTTTCATAAACGTCATTTAAACCTTCATACGAAAGTGATATCACATCGGATTCATAGAAATCATTTTAAATAGTCTTTCTCAAAACATTTTCAAGATAAATATATAAGAGAGTTTTAATATAAAGTCATTATATCAAATGGATCACAAGTATCAAAAGATTCAATTACAAATGTTGAAGTCACGGATGAATCAAACTATATCATAACAATAGAACGAAAAACATTTCAACTAGGATATCAATAAGGAATAATAGTAACAACTGAGTTAATGATGCGGACCAAGACAACCAAAATGTAAAAGCAACAGATCAAAAGGTCATGAGAAATCCTTATTGCAGGTATACCTCAAAAGTTTGGATTTATTTACCATATCAAAACAATTTCAGAAAATTATACAACAATTCATGGAAGTCATACATAACCCATAAAAATCACCTATGTAAAAGGAAAAGTCTAAATTCCTAATGGGCTGGAAATACAAAATCACATACACCAACTAATTTTCAGACTCAGATTCTCAGTTTTGACAACGTAACTTCTAAAAATCATTAACTATCTTTTTTACCTCTAATTGCTACGAATCTTACATATCCCGAAAGTAGAAAAACTGAACTTATGGTTAGACTCAAAAATCACTTAAAAACACATTGGCATCATCAGTTTAGACCCTCATCAATCAAACCCAAATTCTGCACAGAAACTACACATAAAATCACACCCAATTCCTACTCCTAAACACAATTCTAAATCCATTTTAAATCCAATTATCATGCAAGCATTCAATATAAGTTTAGACTTATTTAGACATCACAAAAATCATGTTAATCACCAAGACTCGATCAAGAATTCATCACATCAAATCATACACATCATAACATCAATTTAGCACATAAAATCAGGGATTGCAAGCCCTAACCCTTGCTAATTTCACAGACATTAAATCCGGTTCATACAAGTATTTATAAACATGTTAAGACTAATATTACTCATGTTTCAATCCCTTCATAACAATCAACAACACACACATATAATTCATCCACTTTAACAAGACAACATGTAAACATCATAACCACATAAAATCATAGTATCATAAACCTTAATAACTTGTTACAAATCGGTTTTTATATATATACTCATGTATGTTGAATTTAAGATAAAGAAAACAAGAATCATGGAATACCTATAGGGCTGATTAACGGAGATTCAGAAAAAGGAGAATGAGACCATGGATCAAGCAAACAACACACCAATCTTTATCTTCTACCTTCTACTTGATTGAGATAATTTTATGTGTATTAGGGTTTTCCCCATGTTTGGTGTTTTGGAGGGGCTTTGGGGCCGATTATTCGTGATAGGGGAAAAAATAAACCGTGTTTATTATTAGGATTAGAGGGAACAAGATCTTTTATTTTAAGTAGTGTTTTAATTTACTTGATTTGTGTTACACCCGTATCCCGAAATACAAATAGGCCCTACCCTAGATGAATACGGCCTAAGGACTCGATGGGATTGACTAGTTAACCCGATAGTCAAACTAATAATTAACAAATGTTATGTTATAGTTATATAAATGAGGAGGACCTAAGTTGTCACATTGTAAACTTTAAATAAGTATTTTGTGGCCAAAATAGAAAGAAAGGAACTTGAGGGACCAAAAGTGCCAAATGGTAGTATAGCTTTACAATGAAGAAAGCTACATGTATATGAGCTAGACTTCTCAAAAGTTCCAGGATATTAGTGAAAGTCGGTTTAGAAAAAGAGAGAGAAAAATGATAGTAAGATTGATGATCAATTGGGATGGGATTAGTGTTCCTAATCAAGTCTTTAACTAATATCTTTCATCCTTGTGCAAGTAAGTATCCCTAATTGTATTTAATTATGAATTGAAGAATTAGGGTTCATGTATCCAAGTTAGGGGTTTTGGGTAATTGTAGTGTTAAACACTAATTAAGATGTTACAGTGTAATTCTTTTATTAAATTGAAGTAAATGGGTAAATTGGATATGATCATGTTATGATCATAAGGTTAGATTAAAAAGAGTTATAGTAATCTTGGAGGAATCTTATTATGGGTAAAGTTGGATAATTTATGGGTAGATCATCATATAATCAATATATGATTATATGATGATTAGAGGTTACTTATGTAGGCCAAATGGTTGTGTAAACCATAACTATGGCTAATTGATGATGTTTTAAGTGTATTATGATTTTGTGTTAAGGATGTTAGCTTGGGATGATGTTGATGATGGAGATGATGGAAGATGATGATAATCTCATAATAGCTAAAAGGTAAGTAACTTGGTTACTATGTGGTTAATATGAAAATGTTATAGTATGTGATTAATGTTGTGTTAAGTGGTTATAGATATGTCTTGGAATTATTGAATGGCTAAGGTATGGGTTAGATGTCTTATGTGCTATTTGAATAGTTGTGTGTTATGATTATGTGGTTGTGATGTTATAAAGATGTATATATTGATCATTTATTAGCCAATTACTTACTAAGCGTAATCGCTTACATGTTATAGTTGCTATGTTCTTGTAGGTTCATGTGTAGCGGAAGTGCTATAGCTTGGATTGGATGTTGGGTCATGATTGATAAAGGAAGTTGGTAATATGTAATATTAGGAGCTAGGTAGCTACCGAGCTCGTGTGATGGGTTTGTACCCCCGAGAGTCCTTTATAGTTTTGTAAAAGTATCTTCAATCAACAAGTATGGGTCATGGTTATCATAGTATTTTGGAGTGTTTGGATTAAAGTGTATTTCTACCCATTTTGGTTTGAATGGGTCAAATAAGTATTAAAATACATCATTGACGGTTTAGTTACAGTTTGTAGGGTCTTTAGTTATTTTGTAAATGTTCAAGTGTTGAATTGGTTGAAAAGGGTCAACATTGATTGTGCAGTTTTGTTGTCAAAATGTGCAGGTCAGTATGCCTGACGGCGTCGCAGGTTATGGGCGACGGCGTCCGGCTCAGTGGAGACGGCGTCAGGTTTTAAGTCCCCTGAGCCGTCGCGTGTTAAATCTGAAAATCTATTTTGGGTTATAATTAAAGGGTGACGGCGTCGCAGCTTTTAAGGCGACGACGTCAGCCCGTATTACAGGAATAAAATGATGTTTTATTGTAATCTTGTGTCATTGTTTTAAAAGGGTAATCGAGTATATGTTATAAAAAGAGTTGTCAAAGGTCAATTGTTATAGTTTTTGTTATTCATTGAAAAGTTTAAGTAATAGTCAAATGTTCCGCGTCAAAGTTTTAAAATTCGAGTAATTTCCGGTCAAACCGGGAATCGGGGCGTAACAATTTGCTCTTATCCTTCTTTCAAAATTCAAACTAAACGTGTAAAGGGGGGGTTCAAAATAGATTTTCGATTTTTATTTGGCCTCCTAGGAAACGTGTAGGTTCAAAGAGAATAAAGGGGGTCGTTTGTCTAGCTTAGGTTAAAGTTTAAGTAGTGAAATGCATAATTTAATTAGGCAAGCTTAGTTTAAGTTACATCATAAATTATAACCTATAGTTTTATTATTAATTAGGTATTAATAATACTTAAAGTTGATTTCAAATAAAAAAAATGTGAATCAAATTTTTTAGGGTTTTACAGTATCTCTGCTTCATAGGTCATAAGGAGAGTATGTAGACCGCAGCTAATAAGAGGTTGGTCCAATGGAAGGGAATGCAGCCTCGTCATTTCTATAGTACGGCTATGCAGTTTCTCAAGAATACGACTCAACTCCATCAACAATTCATTTTCCAGAGTGACCTCAACAGCTAGTTTGCTTTATAGTCGTCTAAGGATTGTTCTTCTTCATTTGGTGAATCAAATATCCGGAGTGTGAAAATAAATGATAAGTGAGAGAGTTTGATAAAAAGTTGTGTGAAAATAAATTATGGTAAAGGGGTATTTATACGGGAAAATAGCTGTCGGAGTAATAAGAATTCAAAAAAGAAGTTGTACATGTACAAAAACAAAACAAACTAAAATTGCATTCATTTATATAAGAATAAAAGTTACAATACGAAATTTAAAAAACAATACGAAAACTAAAACATAATCGTTCTAATTTTTTTTCCATGTAGCCAAACAAACTTAGCATTGAGTTGTTCATGTATTTTCACTGCCTTTCTAAACATAGCATTATGCATCTCGTAATCTTTCGAAGATTCTTCATTTAAAAAAGTCTCTATTTGAGCACAGTTTTCGTGTGGAATGTCATTGCATTTCTCGTATTGTTTCCTCAGTTCATCTTTAGCTTCGCATGCCTTGTCAAATTGCACGGCTAAGTTGATCAATGCTTGCTGACGAACGATATCCTTCTCAATTAGTTTCTCAACTAAAGCTATGATTTGATCGATGGTATGTGGAAGCGGACAATCTATATAAGATTTTTGGTAGGGATTAAGTATGAAGTTGTGTAAAGTTTATGGGATATTTATAGGTAAAAAATGAGGTATTTATAAGTAAAAAATGGGGTAGTATTTATTTATTTATTATATTTTAATTTTGTTATTAATAATAAAAAACGGATATATTTAAATTGGGGGCCACACTTACACGTTTTCCCAAAGGTGAAACCTTCACTTTTGGATACAAATTTTGGCACCTTGCCGATGCCTCACGCCCCACTCCCAGACGTCTTTGCCGTGTGAATGGACTTGCCATTTGCTCACCGAGAAAGCGTTGGTGGTAGCCTAATGTTGATCCCAGTTATGTACTTGATCTAATTCCTTAGCTTGTAAAGGTTTAGTTATGCTAGATAAACTAACACAACTAGATTAGAAACTGTTTTGAATTAATCAAACACTATGCGCAATCTAGTATTCAATATTAAGAAGAACACAATTAACTAACAATAAGCGCTTCAATATTATTGAATATAATACGAATACTCTCACAAGTTTTAGGGTTTACAACCTTGAAGCTATGAATAATAACATATGTACTAATCTCTATGCCCTAGGCCTCCTTTTATAGATTAAATAGTTCTATTAGCGTTACAATACATATTCTCCAAGATAAGAATACTTTCCTAAGTATATCAAATCATTTACATACTTATCTAATCATTCTATACATATCTTAACTAACTTAAAACATAAACATTACTAATAATCAACCAACAACACCAATCTTTACTCTGGAAGCATTAACTCTTCAGCATCAGTAACTTAGTACTAGCAGCACTAAGTTTTCTTCTAGTAACACTAACTACTTAGTGTATTTTCCTTTGAAGTTCTTAGCAGTAGTAATATACACTAGCAGTTGTAATTATTAACCAGCAGCAATAACACACTTAGAACATTTTTCATTGATTAACATGAGCAGTCTTAACCATAAGAGCAGTGGTATCTGGAAGTCTTTGAAACCCAACACCTAAGCTTATTCACAGAGCCAATAATTTACAGGGGGATAATCAAGAAGAAGCTTTGGTGAATTTGGAGAAAACTAGAAGGAGGCTTCAAGTGTTTATAATTAGTTCTTTAATCAAGATAAGTAATGAAAAATTGTGAAATTAGTTGATTGATTTTTAAATATTAATTGGGAGTTATGTGGAATAAGCAAGGTTGCAAAATCGTGAATCGGTAGTTGGGCGGTCGACCCCCCTGTAGCTTGTAATCGGTCTAGGCGGGGTTAATCGGTGATTAATGGGATTGGCATTTCCAACAAGTTTTAGGTACTTCTGGCGAGATTTAGGTATTCCCGACATGACTTTCCTTGAAAACATTTTGTCATAGATATAAACAACAAATATAAGTGATTAAAACTTGTTCACGACAAGTTTTGGGTATTTTCGACGAAATTTTCAAGTTTTCAGCAAGTTTGACCATCGTTGACAGTCGTTAACCGCCGTTAACCATTGTTGACCGATTTGTTTGACCAAGTTACACAAATCCGCAAGGTTGGTGGCTGAGTAGCGCCTCGGCGGTGATTAATCAGCCTTGTAAGCCTTGTTTTGCAAGTTTCCGGCAAGTTTGCCCACCATTGACTATCGCTGACCGTCGTTGACTGTTGTTGACCGATTTGTTTGACCCAGTTACACAAATCGGCAAGGTTGGTGTCCTAGTAACGCCTAGGCGGTGGTGAATCAGCCTTGTAGGCCTTTTTTGCAACACTGGGAATAAGTATGAATGATAATTTTAGTCCTAGTTATGATTTTTTAAGATTATTAGATTGTAGTTTTATGAATGAAAATTGATAAGAAGAAATTAGCGGAATTTATGAATTGGTTAAGTGATGAGGTCATTATGGATGATGATTAGTATATAGTTATAGATGAAGTGTTTGACGCAATGTTTCAAAAGGGTTAAGCTTAGTAGTCAAAAGATGAAGTTTATGAGTATTAGATGATTTTGTAATTTCTTATAGTGTATGTATAGATGTATTGTGTTTAGGAGATCGAGGAAAGCAAGTGGAAAGTTAGCTCGAAATTAAAAGGTGAGTAACGGATTAGCATAGCACGTTTAGTAATGTAGCTATATGTTATTAGGGCTGAGCACCGAAGGTTCAAAACCGAACCGGACCGACGAAACCGACCGAACCGACAAAAACCGAACCGGACCGACAGCCCGTCGGTTCGGTTTCGGTTTCAAATCCTACATGCTTTCGGTTTCGGGTCGGTTCGGTTCTGTCCGGTTCGGCCCAAAACCGACAAAAACATGCCAAAATACACCTAGACCGACAAAACCGAACCGAACCGACGAAAACCGAACCGAACCGACAACATTCGGTACGGTTTCGGTTCACGTTTTTCACGGTTTTCGGTCCTCGGTTTTGTCGGTTCGGTTCGGTTTATGACCGACGCTCAGCCCTATATGTTATGATATATTAGCCCTGGGTATAATCAATATTATCCATGTTATGATATTAGATTCGGATATAGCCGGTATTAGTCATGTTATGATATTAGCTCGATATAGTCGATATTAGCATGTTATGATAGTTTTTTTGAATGGATATAATATAAAAAAAGCTAGCAAGAAGTTAGAAAGGATTACAAGTTTAGAAACATGGGATTTTTCATATAAATATCCCAACTAAGCTTAGATTTACAACGACTAGAAATCCATAAAAAAGACACTTGAACAATGTCATCGAAAATAAGCTTTCTTCTAGGCTGACAGGATCCAAATAAGCTTTGATTTCTGAAGTGCCAAATAAGCCACCACGTCACATATCAAGTGCTTTCGATAATCTCCTTCATATGAGTAGGAAGGCGAGAATTACATAACCAACTAAGCCACTCTTCATAAGAGTTGAAATAAAAATCTTCAAGCTCCTACCAATGTAAGACTTTTCTCATGACTTGCCCAACAAGAGAACAAGAGAAGAAGATATGAGAAGTAGTTTCAACAGCCACGTTACATAAAGGACATAGAATCGAAGGAATCTCAAAACCTCGAGAGGAAAGGTTCAATCGAGTTGGTAACCTATCCAATCAAATCCTCCAAGCTTATAGATAGTATTAGCCATGTTATGATATTAGCTTGGATATAACCGGTAGTAGTCATGTTATGATATTAGCCCCGGATATAGCCAGTCGTAGTTATGCTGGTGCCTAAGTAATGCCCATTAACTCATGTTAGGTTTACGTTTATGATTATTAGTTTCATTTACTCACTAAGTCTTTATGACTTAGCGTTATAAGTTATGTTTTTATGTTGGTAAATGAAGTGGTCATGGGGCTTGTAGATTGAGGAGGATAAATTTTGAGGGCCAACGGTAATGCTCGTGGTACAAGTAGACGTGCATCTTTTACGCATTCTCTCGATAGTCAACTTGTAATGACACAAAACATTCAATAGTAGTAGTAGATATTTTGGGTCTAAACGGTATCAAACAAACATATGGTGTTTTGTATATGTATGTTTATAAACCAAGTTAAGACATACGTATGGGTAAAAAAGGGAGTGTTTGGGTTAACACCCATATTTCGTGTATCAAGGCTTCATGAGCATTTTTAATGTAAACACTTTTGTACATATAATATGTTTATCATGAATGAAATGTACTTTCCAGGATTGAAGGTTTTGCGATTAGTAGAAGTCTAGTTTTCAGAAAATAAACTTTTGTACATCAGAAGGTCTATACGGCGTAGAGGTCAGATTCCTCTACACGTAGAGGGTTAATGGTTAAAAAAAATTCTTTGGCGTTTCATATATAGATTATACCGCAGAGTATAAAAAACTACAAATTAATTAAATATACACGCCAAATTGTAATTATATGTAAATAAATATCAAATAACTTACATCTGAATATACACAGTGTTATTAATTATAATTGATACTGGTTTCCTTGATTGAATGTTACAATATAATGTACAAATACATAAGATATGAAAAAATATTCTAGAGATGGACTAGAGCCCGTTACAGCAATATGATAAAAAGTATGGGCTAACACTCCCCCGCGGTCGGAGCGGGAGGACACCGGACGCTGAGACTGTAGTGAAACTCCTCAAACAGAGCAGAAGGCGATCATTTCATGAAAATGTCTGCATACTGGTAACGAGAAGGAAAATGGAGAACCTGAACTTGACCAGTGGCAACCAAGTCTCGAACGAAGTGAATTTCAATCTTTATGTGCTTAGTTTGCTGATGCTGAACCGGATTACAAGATAAGTAGACTGCACTAACATTGTAACAGTAGACAAGTGTAGCGGAAGATAACGGAGTGTGCAGTTCATGAAGTAAATTTCGTAACCAACAAGTCTCGACAACAGCATTGGCAACCCCACGATTCTCTGTGGTATGTGCAAAAACACATACCATTTCTTTACCAAAATAGACACAAAATAACCGGAAAAGAGCCGTTTATGCCTAATATTTGTTGGTTTCTTGAGTTTATGCATTTGCAGGTACGGATATGACAAAACACACAAAAGAGAGACAAATTAGACAAAAACCGAGCACGAGAAGAAAGAGAGTGCAAAAGCTGAAGCCGAGAAATCAGAATTGAGTGAATTTGAAGTTTTGGATGCTCAAAGGATGATTTTTGGAAGATTGGATCAACTTTGAAGAAATTACGGATTTAATCCCTCAAGTTGCAAAGTTGGCAGAATCTACCCTTGAAATTTAAATATTGTCAAGACTAGTCCCTCATCTTTCCTACATTTGAAAAATAAACCCTTGTATCCCTTTTTACCTAATCACCCATTAAAACCCCTTTCACTTTCACAAAGTTACATTTTAAACCCTTTACATTAAACCTTTTAACTTAAATCCTTAAATAAGCTAAAGAGTCCAAAATCCTATTAAACCCTTTTACCTTTGCTGACCAGTCAACAACACAAATAACTTTTGAACCTTTTACCACAAGACCCTTGCCAAAAACCCTTGAACCCTCTCATTTACCCACCGGTCAACCATCAAGTCAAATGTAATAAAAAAATACCCACAAATCCCTTACCGTGCTTTTTTATCCCCAATTTACCCAGATTACTAGAACCCTAAAATTCACCCGTACACAATTACAGCAATTAAGGGTATTTTGGTCTAATTAACTGACAAAGCCTGACAAGTGGAATGCCACCTTGGCAATCCGTGTGCCAAGGTGAGCTCTTATTGGCTGTAGAGATGTCATCAATGCTAATCAAAGGCTGAGATGATTTGAGTGATGATGGGATGTTGATCAAAGGTGGAGAATCGTCCAAAGAAACACAAATTGATGCCTTCCTGAAGCTTCCAAGGCCTAAGCTCAGCTATATATAGCCCTTAGATTTCACTCACAATTCGTGTAGAATTTAGTAGGTGTTTAGTAGTGTAATTCTGTTCTTATTATGTTTTCAAGCTTTAATCAGTGTTGTATTTCCATTTTCTAAATTTGTATTCAGTTTTTCTTAGTTAATGAAAGTGAACCATTATGATCAGATTCTTCGTAAGCTTTAATCTCTGTTTTATTCTTTCTTAATTGTTTAATTAGCTTTCATTTGAGTTACTTAAGCTTAACAAACCTTATTTCAGCTTATTTCCACTTTCAAATCAAAAATCATAAAAAAATATAAAAAAAACCTTTAAAAAATAAAAAAAAATATGTTCAAATCAGTTTCAAAGCTTCATTAAGCTTTATTTCCTATTTGTATAAGCTTATATAAGCTAATTATAGCTTATTGTAGGCTTGATCTAGTTTCAAAATCAGTTTTACACATTCTTCATCACAAATCAGTCAAAAATCACAAAATACCTTTGCATAATGGGGAAATCATGGAAGTGGTCTAAATGGATTGGCCAGATGGACTTTACCAGCTTATTCTCTGAATAAGTTGGAGCTTGTAGCTGCCATTAAGTTGGAGCCCTTGTTTAGCTAGGGTCTAAAGTAAGATCTCTTCATTTGTAGTTTAAAATTGCAAGTTACTGTTACATTGTGGTACATCTAATGAAATTAGCTTAATATTATTAGAATAGCTTATTTGAATCATATTGTAGCTTATTTTGGTAGATTAGATCATTTTGTAGCTTAAATCTGATATCTGCATACATTTCTGTTCTCATATGTCAAAACTTGGAGTTATTGGTTTAAGTGTATTTTGGTTGTCATTATCTCTTCATTTAGCTATAATTTGATCATTAGAATATGTGTTGAGGATTGGTGAAGCATAGATGAATGGATTAGTGATCATAATTTGCATAACAGTCTCTTAAGGGTTGTTTGGATCAACCACTGAATCTGAATTAGAGGATGGGACAGGAGTTAATCACAGTAGAGATAGTCTCATTTAGGTTTATTAAAGTCATTTAGATATGAAAATGTCACTTGCATTCATCAAATAGTCAAACATAGCTTTAACTTAATTTTAATTCTACATCAGTTAAATTAGAAGTTGCATAGGTTAGTATTTAGGCTTAGAATTATATAGGATAGCATAATTAGGTCTTATTTCATCATAATACATCAATTATAATCTGTTTTGTAGGATTAAAGTTGACATAAGTCAAATTACAAAGTTTTCAAAAATAGTCAAAATCCATTTCACTTGCAAACTGCCTTCACTTTTAGATTTTTAAAATCTTCATTTGAAGCTCAAAACAGTTGAAATTTTGGATATAGTATCTTTGGTTGGAGGTTTATAACAATGTAATTTTAGAATAATTTTAAGATTTTTGTAAATCAGTTAATTTGGCACTCAAAATCAGTCTGTTTTCCCAAAGGTGCCCTGTGCACATATAATAAGCATACATTGCAGTCAAAATTGCTTTTTCATAAGCTTCTCAAGAGCTCAATAAGGCTCCTGAGAAGCTCATATTTGGTGCTTAAGCACTCGACCAGGTCCATTTGAGTTTCCAATTTTCAGATTTCACTTAGTGCCTATTTACAAGCTGTCATTTCATCTATAAGTAGGTACCTCAGGGAATTTAATCTGATTGTTGATAGGAATTGATTAAGTGCTTATTTGCTAATAGCTTGAGCTTATTTGATCTTGGATAGTTGCATTAGGTTGATTTTAACTGGTTTAGACTTATTTTAGCTTTTGGTAGCTTCTGATAGTTTATTGTGCATTTTAGCTTATTTACAACAGTTAGTTATCAAGTAGCTTAATCTCTAATCACTAGTTGATTTTGATAATTTTTATAGCTTCTCAGTAGCATTTAGAACTTATCTGCAAATTTTCATAATTTTCCATAGCCATTTACTATTTTTCTGCACTTAAAATCAGTTTTAGCATTTTTTTTAAATAGCTTTTTATTCAAATAAATCAGAAAAGGTTCACAAAAATATAAACTCAATTTTCTTAGGTTTAGAATAATAAAAAAGTCATAAAAATATTTTTCCAGATTTTTCCTAGTTAAAATAGTATTTGCTAGACATTTAATTAGTTTAAATCAGTTTTAAATACATAATAAATTGAGAAAAAATTAGAAAAATATAATTTCAGTTTTGAAAATTATTTAAAGTTAATTTGGATTTTTGAAAAATCTTTTGGGAATTTTCTTGTAAGTTTTCATAATATTTAGCTTTTTAAATCAATTTTAAAAATACAAAAATAGTTTTTAATTCGTATAAATTTAAGAAAAACAAAAAAAATTATTTTTAAATATTAGATAATTTTTAAATCATATTTTTAACAGTAGAAAAATATTAGTTCACTTTTAGGGATTAAAATAGATTAGTTTGTCTTTTAGAATACGTTTTAGTGTTATCGTTAATTGCGTTTTTAGTATAATTTGCGTAATTAGTTGAATTTCCCTCTTTGCACCATAGATTTAGTAATTTTAGCTGCTTCCCATTACTTTTTCTTGCCCCGTAGTTTATAAATCTTCAAAATCCCTTTTAAAACCATTCAAATCCCGAATAACGCGACGTGAGTTTAAAACTCCATTCATCATTCGCTAGGAACGATCCGGGGATTCAAATCTAATACATTTGAGTTACCCAAATACCATAATTGGTTTCTTTCTAAGAATCAATTTTTGGCCATGCTGGGGAGGGCATGTAGTGAGTTTCCAATTCCGTATCAATTCGCGTGTATTTGAAGATCCTTCCCCGAGTGAAGTTATTGTTTTGTTTTTATGAATATTGTTTTTCAAAAACCCAAAAAAAAAATAAAAAAACCAAAACATTCTTCCTAGAGTGTTTACAAAACCATAAAAATTAAAAAACCAACAAAAGAAATCGAAATGTCAATTGTTACGTCGGCTCACCTTAAAAGTACAACCTATACACGGGGTTTAAGGAAGTCTTGACATTAAATTGCAGACTGAATAAAGATCCACTCTTCTTTCCCGCCACGCTGCGCGTACTTTTGAGAGCTACCGAGCACCGGTTGACGGGACGATTACCAAAAAGATTATTTTTCAAAAGTTTTCTTAAATATAAAAACCAAAAAGATTTTCCTTTTTCAAATTAGTTTTCCTTTTTACTTTTTGATTTTGATTTTTAGTGCATGCGCACTCGTTCTCAGTCACGACGACTTAATAATTGAAATGTACCCGAGTTACGTAATATGGCTGCTAATTAAGGACCACCCGTTCCCAGTCCCAACCCTCCTCCCGTTAATCCAAATGTAGCTCCCGATCTCCGAACAATGGAGGAGTTATGCCAACCTACCATGTACGGGAGGGGAGGACCCATTGCTCCCATTAATATTCAAGCCACGGATTTTGGTTTGAAACATCATATGATTCAACAAGTGCAAAATAGTTGTCAATTTCACGGTTTACCGGATGACGATGCTAAAAAGCATCTTGACAAATTTCTAACCATCACCCAGAGTATGAAACAAAATGGGGTCTCCGATGACGCCCTTTGTCTATACCTTTTCCCATATTCGTTGACTAATCACGCTACCTCTTGGTTTGATCGACTTCCGAAAAATTCGATTCATACTTTTGAGGAAATGATTTCTAAGTTTTTGGCAAAGTATTTTCCACCATCAATGGTAACGAAATTGAGAAATGATATCAGTAATTTCCGACAATATCCCGGCGAATCTTTGTTTGAAGCTTGGGAATGTTATAAGCTTGAAATTGATAGATGTCTGAATCATAACATGTTGCTTGTCACTCAAATTGATACGTTTTATAATGGTTTGACGTTGAGACACCATGACACGATCAATGTTGCTGTTGGTGGAACTTTCATGAAAAGACGTCCCGAGGAATGTTACGATCTTATTGAGAACATGACCGCCCATCACAATTATTGGGACTCTTCCGGTGAAAGAGACGAGTCGTCTTGATCAAATACGTCTTCTTCTCCCGAAATAGCTGCTCTTAACAAAAAGATTGACGATATCTTAAGGATAACTCAATTGAATAATCAGAATCAGCATGTGAAAGCGGTGAACCCGACTTGTGAGACTTGTGGAGGTCCTCATTCTTATTCCGAGTGCCCAGCCACCGGTGGCTACGCTAAAGAAAATGTTTATGCTGCTACGGGAACCTACAATCAACCGCAAGGAGATCGAAATCTTCTTAGCTACCGTTCAAACAATTACCTCGTACCTCCCGGTTTCAATCAACCTCAAAACCAAAATCAAAACCGTTTCAATGGTAAGCACAATGCTAATCAAAACTGAGGAGCGAATGTCAATCATGGTAATCAAAACTACCAAGCTCCTCCACCTTAAGTTTACCAACAACCTTCTCAACCTCACCAACCTTATCAACCACCTCATCAAGTTGCTCCGAATCACGATTTTGCAAATTACATCAAGAGCATCGATAACACCATTAAAACGATGCAGACTCAAATCAACATCTTGAGCAATAAGATTGAGGCTACTAGTAATAATCAAATGAATGAAATAAGTATATGTTGACTAGTTTCTTTCAGTAAAATCAACCTTCTACCTCTTCTTCTCAACCCTCGGGTTCCGGTACTCCTCCGAGTAACACGATTCCTAACCCGAGAGGTGACATGAAAGCGATCACCACCCAAAGTGGTATAGATTACGATGGACCCACGGTTCCTACCACTACTTCTTCTCCCTCTCGTGTGGTAGACCGTGAGACCGAGGTGACAAAGGACCCGGTGCTTCCTACTAATAAGGGGAGTACCGAGAATGTCCAACCCACAGTTGTCCTGACTTCTGAGCCCGAGGATGCTCCCATTAATGAAAAGAAATCTAACCTGAAACCGTCTATTCCATATCCATCACATCTAAAGGATCAAACTCTTCGTGAAAAGTCTAATCATCAAATGGAAACGTTCTTTCAAATTTTCAAAGACTTGAATGTGGAAATCAGTTTTGCGGATGCCCTTCTCTTGATGCCCAAACTTGCTTCTAAAATTAAGGGTTTGCTAATGATGCGTGCCAAACAGTCAAGCTAAATCACACAAGCCTGCCACTTGTGAATGGCAGACCGTAACCAGCTTAAAACTGCCTAAGCACGAATGCAATGAAGATCTGAGGAGTATAGTGTTTCCCCGGGTCGTTATGTCCCAGCGAGCTATGCAATGGATTATCAAACGTTTAGTGATCGGGAGATTTGAACGGAAAAGGAGATTTGAGATTAATATAACTACAAGAAAAAGCCAACAAATAACAACGGCTTAAATGCAAATTAAAGGAAATTAAAAAGATAAAATCTATTAAATAAACGCTATCACTATATTTAAAATGATGAACGTTTAAAACTTAAAACTAAAAACTTACGTTTAAATAAAAATTACGTAAGCGCACAAAATAAAAAGTGAAACTTACACAATATTAAGCCTAAAAATATGAAAAATACATTTTTACAATCCTAATGATAAAAGAAAATTATTAGAAAAATAAAATTATTTTTATAACTAATTATCTAATTATTATTAATTAAAAACTATTTTTAACTATTTAATAATTACCTAAAATACAAGAAATTAGGAAATAAAGCTAGAAAAATAAAATTATGAATTGGAAAAGTCTAAAATATCAAAATAGACTTTTCAAAACTATTTTTTGTAATTTTCTGATTATTTTTCTATTTATTATGAATTTTAAACTATTTAAAACTAATTAAATTATTTAAAAATACAAATTTAACTAAGAAAAATTTGGAAAAATACTTTTTTCTCTTTTTATATTTATCTTAACTTAATAAAAATGAAAAATTATTTTTTTGAAGCTTTTCTTAATTTTTTGCAATTAAAGCTAATTTAAAATGATTAAAAACTAATTTAAATAAAGAAAAATAGCTAAACACCTTAGAAAAATCTGAAAATTTCAGGAAAAGTCTAAAATAATATTTAGAAGCTAGGAAAAATGGAAAAACAGGAGCTTATTTGGAGGAATTGGAAACTGATGGCAAAAGTGCTTAAAAATAAGCACTTGAGATAAGCTAATGAGCACCAATAAGCACCAACTGATAACAGAAGCAATAATATGCAAGAAGGACCAGAATACAACAAAAAACAACTGCTTTAAACCTCTTGAATATAAGTTGCAATGATTTGATGATATGAGCTTTGGCTAAAAAGCTTTGGGGGGTAACTTGCAGCATATGAACAAGCAACCAAATAAGCTGAAAATAGAAAACCACCAATTGGAACTTGAACAAGACCTAGCTGAGAATGTGTAAACCAAGAATTAGACCTAGGTGAGCTCTAATGAGACCTGCAGAGCTCAAAATTCGCATAACCCCGTGCAGTCAACAAGGCTCCGCATTGGGAATCAACACCATTTTTACAAGCTATTTTGAGCTTTTAGAAAAAATTGAAAAAATCCACTAAATTAGACATAAGAAAATAGACCAGTAATACTTACTAAAACCACAAGTTTTATAGGTAATGACTCAGAAATGAGTTCAATAAAAATCACTCTAGATGGCCAAAAACTTAGCTTTTGCAATTTTGACTTTTCACAAACATGGACAGTTGACCAATTTGAGTTTTGATCTAGAATTATGAACTGAAAATGGTATCTTATGATGAAATAAGACTAAATCAGGCTAGTTCTATGAATTTGATGCACAAAACAAGATTTGGATTTGTAAAATTATCAACAGTTAGCCGCTAGATTCCATGAAATGGAATTTTGACTTGAGCTAAAAGGCACAAGGGAGAGACTTAAATGAGTTCAATTGAGTTAACCAAACTTGAAACAACAAGTCCTAACCATTACTCTATCCTCTAGCACAATTTAAGTCCAAAATCCAAACACCCTTTTGAAACCGATATGCAAATGAAATTTGAACTAACCATCGATCCAGTTTGTTTTAATGATCAAAATAAACTTACATGACAATAATACAACTACATAAACAAGTGAAAAACTAGAGGTGACCACGAAAGCAGTTACAAGCTAAAACTGCAAATTTGATTGAAAATGTAAAAGTGAAACAAGTACTCACATGTGTCCAAATTTTATGCAGGCCAACACCAAACACACAACCACTATATCCTACTCTATTTAAACCAATATCAACATCTGCATTGCCCAAATTTCAAATCCAAGTTCCATTGAGTCTCGTGGTTGACTTTTGTTGACCAAGCATCCAAGATGTTTGAAACTTAATCATAGGCTTATCAAAAGCATTCAACAGCTTAGACAAGCTTATTTGCACTTAAATAGAAGCTTTTAAAAGCTTGATTGAAAGAGTTTGAAAATGGATTTCTCAACAGTTAACAACAAAACATAAAACCAAACCAAATCTGTGAATTGAAACTTAAAACTACCTTACAATGATTATCCAACCAAAGTTAATACATGGAAACTGAAATCACAAGATTTTGACTAAACTACAACTTTTACTTAGAAAAACGACATTAAAGAAAAATTTTAAAAACTAGCTACTACTCTAGACTGCTTATTTCTCCTTTCTTTTATACCCATCTTCCTCTCTCTTTCAACAGCTTCCCACCTTCATTTGAGGCCCTAGGATGACTTTGAGTGAATCTTGGCCATTTAGCATTTTTGGCGGGAAAGAGGTGTTTTAACAGTGAGGTTGAGTGTGATGAGGGTGAAGGTAATAAATGTGTTTTGGATGTAGTGGAGGAGGGGGGAACATCTTTGAGTGAAGATTGAGGAGGGGATGGGAGCCGGTGAGTGCAGGGTGAAAGTGGAGACTTTTTGGCGGGTTGAGGATTTTGACCAGACCTTAGTTAATAAGGAGGGGTTCACAATTACAATTTGACAGGGGTCCAAGGTGTGTGAAAGGTCCAAAATGGATATAAAGGCTTAAATATTACAAGGACTTAATGTGTAATTCTGAAAATTTCAAGGACCACTCCTGCCAATTCAACAAAGTTGCTCCAAGGGACAAAAAGTGACACTCTCAGAAAGTATAAGGGCCAAACTTGCCATTTTGCAATTTTCCAGGGGCCATTTCTGCCAAATTTCAAACTTGAAGGACTAAATTTGTAATTTTCTCAAAACTTTTTATATTTTTCACCAAAGGACTAAATTTGACAACTTTTGATTTTAAAAGGACCTTTGGTGACTTTACTTTTGAAATTATGTGCTCGTGGACTCGTTTTTGACAACTTTTGAAACTTGG
Source organism: Chrysanthemum makinoi (assembly GCA_910596185.1). Taxonomy (NCBI): domain Eukaryota; kingdom Viridiplantae; phylum Streptophyta; class Magnoliopsida; order Asterales; family Asteraceae; genus Chrysanthemum; species Chrysanthemum makinoi. The sequence continues at coordinate 44,862,562 of OU343221.1, forward strand.
GGACTAAAACGCAATTTTTGCAAATTTGATATGTTTTCATCTGATTTTGATATTTTTGCTTTTAAAACACATAAAACACTGATTTGCGATATTTTGATCATTTTGATGTGTTTCGAGTGTTTTCGGATGATTTTGCGTTTATATTGTACAAAAAATGATGAGTATTTACACACTCATCAATCCCCCACACTGAGATATTGCTAGTCCCTAGCAATCTTTTGAGAAAATTTAATGGATTTCATCTCTTTACCAAAAGCCATTACTTCAGGAGTAGCCAAATGTTTCAGTTCAAGTAAGAACCATGGTACACCGATAACCATCCGATTTATTGGCAAATCATAAACCATATAACGGATTTGATGTGTCTTTACCGGAAGCCGTACCCTTCTGGACTAGCCAACTCTTAGATAAATTATCAATATTATCTTTGGTGAGTCGATTACCAATTATGGTTTTCCATTGCCTTTACCACAAGCCATAAACTTGCGGGCTAGCCAACTCTTCACTTTTAGGATATGGTGAGTTGAATACCATACAATTTTGGGCAAATTGCAAGCCGTCAACGGATTTGAGATATCTTTACCAAGAGCCGTTTGCTCTAGGATTAGCCAATCCTTTGTCTTACGACATGGCGATCGATAACCAAGCCGGTAAGTGTAAAACACTTACTCCAAAAAAAATTTTGGCCAAAACGGGGGAATTGGTATAATTATATAATAAAATTCGTGAGAATTCCCCCCACACTTAGAAATGAATATTGCCCTCAATATTCAAAGTACCGGCGTTATGCCGAAACAAAGAACGTAAAAGGGAAATACTACGGCCATTATTTGGAATTTTTTTTTTTTTTTGAAAACATGTGGGCAACCCCCCCACACTAGGGTGGTAGAAAATAGAAAGAAGTCAGAAATATGGGTGAAAACCCATATAGTGTGCTATTGTTTTGATTACCGAAGTCGCTAGCTTGACTCGACCCCGAATTAATTTGTTCATGGGGAAGTAAGGTGGAAGAAACAATCTCCATCGGACTTTCATTCAAGATGTTTGGATAAACATTGAAGTACGTGAAAGTTCCACACCGATGAGATATACATAGAACCGGCTCAAGATAATGGTACATGAAAATGCCGGGATCAAAGATAATGTCTTCATTCCCGAAGGAGTGAAGAAAGGGGAGAAGCGACGAGAATATATGAAGAAAAGAAAGAAAATCATGATAGAAATCATGACTAACTCTTCATCCTCAATAAGAGAATTCATAGTAGCATGAATCTCATCATTTAAGCTCAATTGGTCTAGACATATCTCGGGTGTGTCTAGATCAAAGTAGAGTTATCATACTCGGAGATATGATATGAATGAGTTCATCTGAGAACTCCATGAAGGTGAATGAATCATATTCAGAATTGATATGAGTGGGTTCACTGGCGAACTCCTCAAAAGTAAATGATTCATGATCGAGGAGAGAATTATGAGAATGAGAAGTGGTATGCGCCACTAATCTTCTCTCCCATATTATCAAAACAGAGGCTTTCATTTCGGAATAGAATCATCGGAAAGAATGTCACTACCTTAATGGGGTAGGAGATGAAATAGGGTTCTCTTTGAAAGCCTCGATTTTAGAAATGAGAAGACTGACATTCAATAATGTTGCTCGAAGAGCTTCATCTTTGATTTCAGTGTCAGTAACTTCATCATTCTCTTCTTCTAAGCTAACAAGCTCGGAAGGTAAATCTTCCACATAAGCGATGTCTCCACAAGATAACGAATCATCATCATCGAATCGAGGACATCTCAACATGATTTGTTTGGAAGACAAGAGGAGGAGGGATATCACACACATGATCAAGAATTCCCTGTGACTCTCTTGGGATTGGGACAAGGTCCTCAACACTAGACTTTATCAATTCGTCCGATTCCTTTTCAGGAACAGTGTCAAGATGCTCGTCCCCCATAATAAGAGAGTGAGTGTGAATCTCGGGTGTGATAGCAGTTGTTTGAGATGGAATCTCAACTGCTGGAATATCAACTGACCAGGGGTTGAGAAATATTACTTTTAAAAGGATAAAACCCTCCTCGTCATCGTCCATAAAGTCTGCCTTGAGAAATTGGAACTTTAGAGCTGCTTGCTCTAGGATAAATAATTCTTTCCTAGATTTGCGAGCTTCTCGTTCTTCGGCTAGCAATTCTCCTATGGTCTTTTCACCACTCACTTGATTCTTAAAGTTACTCATCATATCCTCAAGTGTTTTTATTGCGGTTTCAAAATCCTGGGAGATTTCTTGAGATAACGGCTCAGGTGGAGTTTGAACCGTATAGTGCTGTGGAGGTTGGAAATTATCAAACATGTGAGAGTCATGATTGTTACAAGGAAATGGATTCCTGTTTGACAATCGAGCTAAAATGGGGACCTCCACAGTACTACAACAGTAAAACTGTTGAGTCCGACAGTGAACTATATGGATATTGGTCATAACCAAAACTCTAGAGCATCACTGGAAAACTGTTCATAGACAAGCGTGTTTCTAGGATTGACACTCAAATCCTTGGTGAGGACCTCCACAAAATTCAGTAAAAACTGTTGGTTATATGAAGATAAGTCAGAGTGTGGTGGGTAATTGGAAAAATTAGAGGGTCGTTAAATGAGTTAGGATCATAATCAAATGAATTCCTCGAACCACAAAACAAACAACTCCGTTATGAATATCATTACCACATTGTACACAAGTACACCAACGACAGGGTGAACCATAAAGAGGCTCACCACAACCGACACAAGGAATAAACGATTGCATTTGAGAGTTATGAAGAGGAATCGGTTTATTCAAAGAATCATCAAAACCAACATGGTGATCCGAATGACTATCAAGTCTCGAAGAACATTGAGAAAAATCGAGGAGGTGGGACAAGTGGTGTGCTCGAGAGCTAGCAATTTCCACCACTTCCGTTATGGTCTCCGGTTCAGGTTCTTGAGAAACGTGAAGATTAGGCAAGTCATTCTTGCTAGTCATCGGTGTTTGAACGGGTTCATCGTAATCAATTCTAATTCTCGACCTTTTTTCATCGGCATAAATTTGTTCGATTAGATTACGGGCTCTAGATTCAAAGAGATAGTCCTCGTAATCCTCGGTGGGTGCTTGGGGTAGCTCCGATGTTTGAACTGGTTTGTCAAGATTAGAATGTATTCAGGTTGTGGCGGTATGGTCGAAATAACTTTGAAAAGCATTTTGATGGATAATTCGCACGAATTGCAAAATTAAGCTTGAACTAGGCCCTCCACACCGCTCACACACATTTCTGGCGATGAAGTTGTGAATGTCGACATAAGAATTAAACATATAGAGGATTAAGAAGAGAATCAAATGGTTGAGAGGATATGAAGAATAGAATTAAACGGCAAAAAGAGGGTAAGAGAAATAGAATCAACGAATAAGAGGAATGAGAAGAATATTTTTGGGGTTTTGGATAAGAAAAATATAAACATATACAGATGGATGGTATGAACAAAGAGTGAATATCCAAATCACTAATCTGCTAAACGTAAGATTATCGAGCCTCCGTGCGGCCCAAAATTTGATGCGTGCCAAACAGTCAAGCTAAATCACACAAGCTGCCACTTGTGAATGGCAAGAACCGTAACCATTAAAACTGCCTAAGCACGAATGCAATGAAGATCTGGGGAGTATAGTGTTTCCCGGGTCGTTATGTCCCGAGCTATGCAATGGATTATCAAGCGTTTAGTGATCGGAGATTTGAGCGGAAAAGGAGATTTGAGATTAATATAACTACAGGAAAAAGCCAACAAATAACAACGGCTTAAATGCAAATTAAAGGAAATTAAAAAGATAAAATCTATTAAATAAACGCTATCACTATATTTAAAATGATGAACGTTTAAAACTTAAAACTAAAAACTTACGTTTAAATAAAAATTACGTAAACGTACAAAATAAAAAATGAAACTTACACAATATTAAGCCTAAAAATATGAAAAATACATTTTTACAATCCTAATGATAAAAGAAAATTATTAGAAAAATAAAATTATTTTTATAACTAATTATCTAATTATTATTAATTAAAAACTATTTTTAACTATTTAATAATTACCTAAAATACAAGAAATTAGGAAATAAAGCTAGAAAAATAAAATTATGAATTGGAAAAGTCTAAAATATCAAAATAGACTTTTCAAAACTATTTTTGTAATTTTCTGATTATTTTTCTATTTATTATGAATTTTAAACTATTTAAAACTAATTAAATTATTTAAAAATACAAATTTAACTAAGAAAAATTTGGAAAAATACTTTTTTCTCTTTTTATATTTATCTTAACTTAATAAAAATTAAAAATTATTTTTTTGAAGCTTTTCTTAATTTTTTTGCAATTAAAGCTAATTTAAAATGATTAAAAACTAATTTAAATAAAGAAAAATAGCTAAACACCTTAGAAAAATCTGAAAATTTCAGGAAAAGTCTAAAATAATATTTAGAAGCTAGGAAAAATGGAAAAACAGGAGCTTATTTGGAGGAATTGGAAACTGATGGCAAAAGTGCTTAAAAATAAGCACTTGAGATAAGCTAATGAGCACCAATAAGCACCAACTGATAACAGAAGCAATAATATGCAAGAAGGACCAGAATACAACAAAAAACAACTGCTTTAAACCTCTTGAATATAAGTTGCAATGATTTGATGATATGAGCTTTTGGCTAAAAAAACAGTTTTGGGGGGTAACTTGCAGCATATGAACAAGCAACCAAATAAGCTGAAAATAGAAAACCACCAATTGGAACTTGAACAAGACCTAGCTGAGAATGTGTAAACCAAGAATTAGACCTAGGTGAGCTCTAATGAGACCTGCACAGGCTCTGCAAATTCACGTGATAACCCCTGTGCGGTCAACAGTGCCCTGCACAGGGGAATCAACACCATTTTTACAAGCTATTTTGAGCTTTTAGAAAAAATTGAAAAAATCCACTAAATTAGACATAAGAAAATAGACCAGTAATACTTACTAAAACCACAAGTTTTATAGGTAATGACTTCGAGAAATGAGTTCAATAAAAATCACTCTAGATGGCCAAAAACTTAGCTTTTGCAATTTTTGACTTTTTCACAAACATGGACAGTTGACCAATTTGAGTTTTGATCTAGAATTATGAACTGAAAATGGTATCTTATGATGAAATAAGACTAAATCAGGCTAGTTCTATGAATTTGATGCACAAAACAAGATTTGGATTTGTAAAATTATCAACAGTTAAGCTGCTAGATTCCATGAAATGGAATTTTGACTTCTGAGCTAAAAAGGCACAAGGGAGAGACTTAAATGAGTTCAATTGAGTTAACCAAACTTGAAACAACAAGTCCTAACCATTACTCTATCCTCTAGCACAATTTAAGTCCAAAATCCAAACACCCTTTTTGAAACTGATATGCAAATGAAATTTGAACTAACCACTGATCCAGTTTGTTTTAATGATCAAAATAAACTTACATGACAATAATACAACTACATAAACAAGTGAAAAACTAGAGGTGACCACAGAAACAGTTACAAGCTAAAACTGCAAATTTGATTGAAAATGTAAAAGTGAAACAAGTACTCACATGTGTCCAGCTTATGCAGGCCAACACCAAACACACAACCACTATATCCTACTCTATTTAAACCAATATCAACATCTGCATTGCCCAAATTTCAAATCCAAGTTCCATTGAGTCTCAGGTTGACTTTTGTTGACCAAGCATCCAAGATGTTTGAAACTTAATCATAGGCTTATCAAAAGCATTGGCAAGCTTAGACAAGCTTATTTGCACTTAAATAGAAGCTTTTAAAAGCTTGATTGAAAGAGTTTGAAAATGGATTTCAACGGTTAACAACAAAACATAAAACCAAACCAAATCTGTGAATTGAAACTTAAAACTACCTTCTGATGATTATCCAACCAAAAGTTAATACATGGAAACTGAAATCACAAGATTTTGACTAAACTACAACTTTTACTTAGAAAAACGACATTAAAGAAAAATTTTAAAAACTAGCTACTACTCTAGACTGCTTATTTCTCCTTTCTTTTATACCCATCTTCCTTTCTCTCTCTTTCTGAACAGTTCCCACCTTCATTTGAGGCCCTCGGATGACTTTGAGTGAATCTTGGCCATTTAGCATTTTTGGCGGGAAAGAGGTGTTTTAACAGTGAGGTTGAGTGTGATGAGGGTGAAGGTAATAAATGTGTTTTGGATGTAGTGGAGGAGGGGGGAACATCTTTGAGTGAAGATTGAGGAGGGGGGATGGGAGCCTGGTGAGTTGCAGAAGCAGGTGAAAGTGGAGACTTTTTGGCGGGTTGAGGATTTTGACCAGACCTTAGTTAATAAGGAGGGGTTCACAATTACAATTTGACAGGGGTCCAAGGTGTGTGAAAGGTCCAAAATGGATATAAAGGCTTAAATATTACAAGGACTTAATGTGTAATTCTGAAAATTTCAAGGACCACTCCTGCCAATTCAACAAAGTTGCTCCAAGGGACAAAAAGTGACACTCTCAGAAAGTATAAGGGCCAAACTTGCCATTTTGCAATTTTCCAGGGGCCATTTCTGCCAAATTTCAAACTTGAAGGACTAAATTTGTAATTTTCTCAAAACTTTTTATATTTTTCACCAAAGGACTAAATTTGACAACTTTTGATTTTAAAAGGACCTTTGGTGACTTTACTTTTGAAATTATGTGCTCAGGGAACTGTTTTGACAACTTTTGAAACTTAGGGGACTAAAACTGCAATTTTTGCAAATTTGATATGTTTTTCATCTGATTTTGATATTTTTGCTTTTAAAACACATAAAACACTGATTTGTGATATTTTGATCATTTTGATGTGTTTCTGAGTGTTTTCAGATGATTTTGCAGTTTATATTGTACAAAAATGATGAGTATTTACACACTCATCAATCCCCCTTGAGATATTGCTAGTCCCAAGCAATCTTTTGAGAAAATTTAATGGATTTCATCTCTTTACCAAAAGCCATTACTTCAGGAGTAGCCAAATGTTTCAGTTCAAGTAAGAACCATGGTACCGATAACCATCGATTTATTGGCAAATCATAAACCATATAACGGATTTGATGTGTCTTTACCGGAAGCCGTACCCTTCTGGACTAGCCAACTCTTAGATAAATTATCAATATTATCTTTGGTGAGTCGATTACCAATTATGGTTTTTCCATTGCCTTTACCACAAGCCATAACCTTGCGGGCTAGCCAACTCTTCACTTTTTAGGATATGGTGAGTGGAATACCATACAATTTTGGGCAAATTGCAAGCCGTCAACGGATTTGAGATATCTTTACCAAGAGCCGTTTGCTCCTGGATTAGCCAATCCTTTTGTCTTACTGACATGGCGGATGATAACCAAGTGAGTAAGTGTAAAATACTTACTCCAAAAAAAATTTTGGCCAAAAACGGGGAATTGGTATAATTATATGATAAAATTCGTGAGAATTCCCCCCCACACTTAGAAATGAATATTGCCCTCAATATTCAAAGTACCGGCGGTTATGCCGAAACAAAGAACGTAAAAGGGAAATACTACGGCCATTATTTGAATTTTTTTTTTTTTTTGAAAACATGTGGGGCAACCCCCCCCCCCCCACACTAGGGTGGTAGAAAATAGAAAGAAGTCAGAAATATGGGTGAAAACCCATATAGTGTGCTATTGTTTTGGATTACCGAGTCGCTAGCTTGACTCGACCCCGAATTAATTTGTTCATGGGGAAGTAAGGTGGAAGAAACAATCTCCATCGGACTTTCATTCAAGATGTTTGGATAAACATTGAAGCACGTGAAAGTTCCACACCGATGAGATATACATAGAACCGGCTCAAGATAATGGTACATGAAAATGCCGGGATCAAAGATAATGTCTTCATTCCCGAAGGAGTGAAGAACAGGAGAAGCGACAAAATATATGAAGAAAAGAAAGAAAATCATGATAGAAATCATGACTAACTCTTCATCCTCAATAAGAGAATTCATAGTAGCATGAATCTCATCATTTAAGCTCAATTGGTCTAGACATATCTCGGGTGTGTCTAGATCAAAGTAGAAGTATCATACTCGTGGGAGATATGATATGAGTGAGTTCATCTGAGAACTCCATGAAGGTGAATGAATCATATTAAGAATTGATATGAGTGGGTTCACTGGCGAACTCCTCAAAAGTAAATGATTCATGATCGAGGAGAGAATTATGAGAATGAGAAGTGGTACTGCCACTAATCTTCTCTCCATATTATCAAAACAGAGGCTTTCATTTCGGATTAGAATCATCGGAAAGAATGTCACTACCCTTAATGGGGGTAGGAGATGAAATAGGTTTCTCTTTGAAAGCCTCGATTTTAGAAATGAGAAGACTGACCTTCAATAATGTTGCTCGAAGAGCTTCATCTTTGATTTCATTGTCAGTAACTTCATCATTCTCTTCTTCTAAGCTAACAAGCTCAGAAGGTAAATCTTCCACATAAGCGATGTCTCCACAAGATAACGAATCATCATCATCAGAATCGGAGGACATCTCAACATGATCATTTTGGAAGATAAGAGGAGGAGGAATATCACACACATGATCAAGAATTCCCTGTGACTCTCCTGGGATTGGGACAAGGTCCTCAACACTAGACTTTATGAATTCGTCCGATTCCTTTCAGAACCGTGTCAAGATGCTCGTCCACCATAATAAGAGAGTGAGTGTGAATCTCGGGTGTGATAGCAGTTGTTTGAGATGGAATCTCAACTGCTGGAATATCAACTGTGAGGGGTTGAGAAATATTACTTTTAAAAGGATAAAACCCTCCTCTCGTCATCGTCATAAAGTGCTGCCTTGAGAAATTGGGAGCACGCCTTTTGCTTGCTCTAGGATAAATAATTCTTCCCTAGATTTGCGAGCTTCCGCTCTTCGCTAGCAATTCTCCCATGGACTTTTCACCACTCACTTGATTCTTAAAGTTACTCATCATATCCTCAAGTGTTTTCATTGCGTTTTCAAAATCCGGGAGATTTCTTGAGATAACGGCTCGTGGAGTTTGAACGTATAGTTGCATGGAGGTTGGAAATTATCAAACATGTGAGAGTCATGATTGTTACAAGGAAATGGATTCCCTGTTTGACAATCAGAGCTAAAATGGGGACCTCCACAGTACTCATAGCAGTAAAGCTGAGTCTGACAGTGAACTATATGGATATTGGTCATAACCAAAACTCGAGCATCACCGGAAAATTGTTCATAGACAAACGTGTTTCCGGATTGACACTCAAATCCTTGGTGAGGACCTCCACAAATTCTACAGATAAAAGCGTTGGTTATAATAAGTCAGTGTGGTGGGTAATTGGAAAAATTAGAGGTTAGTTAAATGAGTTCGATTAGGATCATAATCAAATGAATTCCTTGAACCACAAAACAAACAACTCCGTTATGAATATCATTACCACATTGTACACAAGTACACTCGACAGTGAACCATAAAGAGGCTCACCACAACCGAACAAGGAATAAGCGTTTGAGTTATGAAGAGGAATCAGTTTATTCAAAGAATCATCAAAACCAACATGGTGATCTGAATGACTATCAAGTCTCGAGAACATTAGGAAAATCAGAGGTGGGACAAGTGGTGTGCTCACGAGAGCTAGCAATTTCCACCACTTCGTTATGGTCTCGGTTACGGTTCTTGAGAAACGTGAAGATTAGGCAAGTCATTCTTGCTAGTCATGGTGTTTGAGCGGGTTCATCAATAATCAATTCTAATTCTCGACCTTTTTTCATCGGCATAAATTTGTTCGATTAGATTACGGGCTCTAGATTCAAAGAGATAGTCCTCGTAATCCTCGGTGGGTGCTTGGGGTAGCTCGATGTTTGAACGGTTTGTCAAGATTAGAATGTATTTCAGGGTTGTGGCGGTGGTGAAATAACTTTGAAAAGCATTTTGATGGATAATTCGCACAATTGCAAAATTCGCTGAACTAGGCCCTCCACCTGCTCACACACATTTCGACGATGAAGTTGGAATAATGTCGACATAAGAATTAAACATATAGAGGATTAAGAAGAGAATCAAATGGTTGAGAGGATATGAAGAATAGAATTAAACGGCAAAAGAGGGTAAGAGAAATAGAATCAGCGAATAAGAGGAATGAGAAGAATATTTTTGGGGTTTTGGATAAGAAAATATAAACATATCTGAGATGGATGGTATGAACAAAGAGTGAATATCCAAATCACTAATCTACTAAACGTAAGATTATCATATACAATCTCAAGTGGCGTAAAAATTTGATCGTCTGCCAACAGTCAAGCTAAATCACACAAGCACGCCACTTGTGAATGGCGACCAGTAACCAGCTTAAACGCTGCATACCGAATGCAATGAAGATCAGGGGAGTATAGTGTTTCCCCGGGTCGTTATGTCCCAGTGAGCTATGCAATGGATTATCAAACGTTTAGTGATCGGGAGATTTGAACGGAAAAAGAGATTTGAGATTAATATAACTCTGAGGAAAAAGCCAACAAATAACAACGGCTTAAATGCAAATTAAAGAAAATTTAAAAGATAAAATCTATTAAATAAACGCTATCACTATATTTAAAATGATGACCGTTTAAAACTTAAAACTAAAAACTTACGTTTAAATAAAAATTACGTAAACGCACAAAATAAAAAGTGAAACTTACACAATATTAAGCCTAAAAATATGAAAAATACATTTTACAATCCTAATTATATAAGAAAATTATTAGAAAAATAAAATTATTTTTATAACTAATTATCTAATTATTATTAATTAAAAACTATTTTAACTATTTAATAATTACCTAAAATACAAGAAATTAGGAAATAAAGCTAGAAAAATAAAATTATGAATTGGAAAAGTCTAAAATATCAAAATAGACTTTTCAAAACTATTTTTGTAATTTTCTGATTATTTTTCTATTTATTATGAATTTTAAACTATTTAAAACTAATTAAATTATTTAAAAATACAAATTTAACTAAGAAAAATTTGGAAAAATACTTTTTTCTCTTTTTATATTTATCTTAACTTAATAAAAATGAAAAATTATTTTTTTGAAGCTTTTCTTAATTTTTTTGCAATTAAAGCTAATTAAAAATGATTAAAAACTAATTTAAATAAAGAAAAATAGCTAAACACCTTAGAAAAATCTGAAAATTTCAGGAAAAGTCTAAAATAATATTTAGAAGCTAGGAAAAATGGAAAAAACAGGAGCTTATTTGGAGGTGGAAGCCGATGGCAAAAGTGCTTAAAAAGCAGAGATAAGCTAATGAGCTCCAATAAGCACCAACTGATAACAGAAGCAATAATATGCAAGAAGGACCAGAATACAACAAAAAACAACTGCTTTAAACCTCTTGAATATAAGTTGCAATGATTTGATGATATGAGCTTTTGGCTAAAAAGCAGCTTTGGGGGTAACTTGCAAAGATATGAACAAGCAACCAAATAAGCTGAAAATAGAAAACCACCAATTGGAACTTGAACAAGACCTAGCCGAGAATGTAAACCAAGAATTAGACCTAGGTGAGCTCTAATGAGACCGCACAGCTCTAGCTCAAGATAACCCCACAGTCATCAACAGGTTCGCACAGGGAATCAACACCATTTTTACAAGCTATTTTGAGCTTTTAGAAAAAATTGCAAAAATCCACTAAATTAGACATAAGGAAATAGACCAGAATACTTACTAAAACCACAAGTTTTATAGGTAATGACTTAGAAAATGAGTTCAATAAAAATCACTCTAGATGGCCAAAAACTTAGCTTTTGCAATTTTTGACTTTTTCACAAACATGGACAGTTGACCAATTTGAGTTTTGATCTAGAATTATGAACTGAAAATGGTATCTTATGATGAAATAAGACTAAATCAGGCTAGTTCTATGAATTTGATGCACAAAACAAGATTTGGATTTGTAAAATTATCAACAAGAGCCGCTAGATTCCATGAAATGGAATTTTGACTTTCCAGCTAAAAGGCACAAGGGAGAGACTTAAATGAGTTCAATTGAGTTAACCAAACTTGAAACAACAAGTCCTAACCATTACTCTATCCTCTAGCACAATTTAAGTCCAAAATCCAAACACCCTTTTTGAAACTGATATGCAAATGAAATTTGAACTAACCACTGATCCAGTTTGTTTTAATGATCAAAATAAACTTACATGACAATAATACAACTACATAAACAAGTGAAAACTAGAGGTGACCACAGTAACAGCTTACAAGCTAAAACGCAAATTTGATTGAAAATGTAAAAGTGAAACAAGTACTACATGTGTCCAGCTTATTAAAGCCAACACCAAACACACAACCACTATATCCTACTCTATTTAAACCAATATCAACATCTCAGATTGCCCAAATTTCAAATCCAAGTTCCATTGAGTCTCAGGTTGACTTTTGTTGACCAAGCATCCAAGATGTTTGAAACTTAATCATAGGCTTATCAAAAGCATTCAACAGCTTAGACAAGCTTATTTGCACTTAAATAGAAGCTTTTAAAAGCTTGATTGAAAGAGTTTGAAAATGGATTTCTCAACAGTTAACAACAAAACATAAAACCAAACCAAATCTGTGAATTGAAACTTAAAACTACCTTACAATGATTATCCAACCAAAGTTAATACATGGAAACTGAAATCACAAGATTTTGACTAAACTACAACTTTTACTTAGAAAAACGACATTAAAGAAAAATTTTAAAAACTAGCTACTACTCTAGCGCTTATTTCTCCTTTCTTTTATACCCATCTTCCTTTCTCTCTCTTTCTGAACAGTTCCCACCTTCATTTGAGGCCCTCGGATGACTTTGAGTGAATCTTGGCCATTTAGCATTTTTGGCGGGAAAGAGGTGTTTTAACAGTGAGGTTGAGTGTGATGAGGGTGAAGGTAATAAATGTGTTTTGGATGTAGTGGAGGAGGGGGGAACATCTTTGAGTGAAGATTGAGGAGGGGATGGGAGCCCTGGGTGAGTTGCGGAAAGCAGGTGAAAGTGGAGACTATTGCTGGTTGAGGATTTTGACCAGACCTTAGTTAATAAGGAGGGTTCACAATTACAATTTGACAGGGTCCAAGGTGTGCAAGGTCCAAAATGGATATAAAGGCTTAAATATTACAAGGACTTAATGTGTAATTCTGAAAATTTCAAGGACCACTCCTGCCAATTCAACAAAGTTGCTCCAAGGGACAAAAGTGACACTCTCAAAAAGTATAAGGCCAAACTTGCCATTTTGCAATTTTCCAGGGCCATCTGCCAAATTTCAAAGTTGAAGGACTAAATTTGTAATTTTCTCAAACTTTTTATATTTTTCACCAAAGGACTAAATTTGACAACTTTTGATTTTAAAAGGACCTTTGGTGACTTTACTTTTGAAATTATGTGCTCAGGGACTGTTTTTTGACAACTTTGAAACTTGGGGACTAAAACTGCAATTTTGCAAATTTGATATGTTTTTCATCTGATTTTGATATTTTGCATTTAAAACACATAAAACACTGATTTGTGATATTTTGATCATTTTGATGTGTTTTGAGTGTTTTCGATGATTTTGCAGTTTATATTGACAAAATGATGAGTATTTACACACTCATCAATACCCCACACTGAGATATTGCTAGTCCCTAGCAATCTTTTGAGAAAATTTAATGGATTTCATCTCTTTACCAAAAGCCATTACTTCAGGAGTAGCCAAATGTTTCAGTTCAAGTAAGAACCATGGTACACCGATAACCATATGATTTATTGGCAAATCATAAACCATATAACGGATTTGATGTCTTTACCGAACCGCACTTTCCGGACTAGCCAACTCTTTAGATAAATTATCAATATTATCTTTGGTGAGTCGATTACCAATTATGGTTTTCCACTGCCTTTACCACAAGCCATAACCTTGCGGGCTAGCCAACTCTTCACTTTTTAGGATATGGTGAGTGAATACCATACATTTTGGGCAAATTGCAAGCCAACGGATTTGAGATATCTTTACCAAGAGCCGTTTGTTCTATTAGCCAATCCTTTTGTCTTACAGACATGGCGGATGATAACTGCTTGAGTAAGTGTAAAACACTTACTCCAAAAAAATTTTGGCCAAAAACAGGGGAATTGGTATAATTATATGATAAAATTCGTGAGAATTCCCCCCACACTTAGAAATGAATATTGCCCTCAATATTCAAAGTACCGGCGGTTATGCCGAAACAAAGAACGTAAAAGGGAAATACTACGGCCATTATTTGGAATTTTTTTTTTTTTTTGAAAACATGTGGGCAACCCCCCCACACTAGGGTGGTAGAAAATAGAAAGAAGTCAGAAATATGGGTGAAAACCCATATAGTGTGCTATTGTTTTTGATTACCGAGTCGCTAGCTTGACTCGACCACAATTAATTTGTTCATGGGGCAGTAAGGTGGAAGAAACAATCTCCATCGGACTTTCATTCAAGATGTTTGGATAAACATTGAAGCACGTGAAAGTTCCACACCGATGAGATATACATAGAACCGGCTCAAGATAATGGTACATGAAAATGCCGAGATCAAAGATAATGTCTTCATTCCCGAAGGAGTGAAGAACAGAGAAGTTACGAATATATGAAGAAAAGAAAGAAAATCATGATAGAAATCATGACTAACTCTTCATCCTCAATAAGAGAATTCATAGTAGCATGAATCTCATCATTTAAGCTCAATTGGTCTAGACATATCTCGGGTGTGTCTAGATCAAAGTAGAAGTTATCATACTCCGGCGGAGATATGATATGAGTGAGTTCATCCGAGAACTCCATGAAGGTGAATGAATCATATTCAGAATTGATATGAGTGGGTTCACTGGCGAACTCCTCAAAAGTAAATGATTCATGATCGAGGAGAGAATTATGAGAATGAGAAGTGGTACGGCCACTAATCTTCTCTCCCATATTATCAAAACAGAGGCTTTCATTTCCCAATAGAATCATCGAAAGAATGTCACTACCCTTAATGAGGGTAGGAGATGAAATAGGTTTCTCTTTGAAAGCCTCGATTTTAGAAATGAGAAGACTGACATTCAATAATGTTGCTCGAAGAGCTTCATCTTTGATTTCAGGTCAAGAACTTCATCATTCTCTTCTAAGCTAACAAGCTCGAAGGTAAATCTTCCACATGCGATGTCTCCACAAGATAACAATGAATCATCATCATCGAATCGAGGACATCTCAACATGATTTGTTTGGAAGACAAGAGGAGGAGGGATATCACACACATGATCAAGAATTCCCTGTGACTCTCTTGGGATTGGGACAAGGTCCTCAACACTAGACTTTATCAATTCGTCCGATTCCTTTTCGTGAACAAGTGTCAAGATGCTCGCCCCCATAATAAGAGAGTGAGTGTGAATCTCGTGTGATAGCGCTTGTTTGAGATGGAATCTCAACTGCTGGCCGGAATATCAACTGACCGAGGGGTTGAGAAATATTACTTTTAAAAGGATAAAACCCTCCTCGTCATCGTCATAAAGTGTCTGCCTTGAGAAATTGGGAACGCTTTAGAGCCGCTGCTCTAGGATAAATAATTCTTCCCTAGATTTGCGAGCTTCTTCTTCGCTAGCAATTCTCCCATGGACTTTTCACCACTCACTTGATTCTTAAAGTTACTCATCATATCCTCAAGTGTTTTTATTGCGGTTTCAAAATCTGGGAGATTTTTGAGATAACGGCTCAGTGGAGTTTGAACCGTATAGTGATGTGGAGGTTGGAAATTATCAAACATGTGAGAGTCATGATTGTTACAAGGAAATGGATTCCCTGTTTGACAATCGTGAGTGAAATGGGGACCTCCACAGCACTCACAACAAGAAAGCTGTTGAGTCCGACAGTGAACTATATGGATATTGGTCATAACCAAAACTCGAGCATCACCGGAAAACTGTTCATAGACAAACGTGTTTACGGATTGACACTCAAATCCTTGGTGAGGACCTCCACAAAATTCACAAGAAAACTGTTGGTTATATGAAGATAAGCCGGCTGTGGTGGGTAATTGGAAAATTAGAGGGTCGTTAAATGAGTTCTGATTAGGATCATAATCAAATGAATTCCTTGAACCACAAAACAAACAACTCCCGTTATGAATATCATTACCACATTGTACACAAGTACACCAACCACGTGGTGAACCATAAAGAGGCTCACCACAACCGACACAAGGAATAAACGATTGCATTTAAGAGTTATGAAGAGGAATCGGTTTATTCAAAGAATCATCAAAACCAACATGGTGATCCGAATGACTATCAAGTCTCGAAGAACATTCAAAAATCGAGGTGGGACAAGTGGTGTGCTCTGAGAGCTAGCAATTTCCACCACTTCCGTTATGGTCTCCTGTTCTGGTTCTTGAGAAACGTGAAGATTAGGCAAGTCATTCTTGCTAGTCATCGTGTTTGAACGGTTCATCGTAATCAATTCTAATTCTAGACCTTTTTTCATCGGCATAAATTTGTTCGATTAGATTACGGGCTCTAGATTCAAAGAGATAGTCCTCGTAATCCTCGTGGTGCTTGGGGTAGCTCCGATGTTTGAACTGGTTTGTCAAGATTAGAATGTATTTCAGGTTGTGGCGGGTGGTCGAAATAACTTTGAAAAGCATTTTTGATGGATAATTCGCACGAATTGCAAAATTCGCTTGAACTAGGCCCTCCACACCGCTCACACACATTTCTGACTATGAAGTTGACGAATGTCGACATAAGAATTAAACATATAGATGATTAAGAAGAGAATCAAATGGTTGAGAGGATATGAAGAATAGAATTAAACGGCAAAAGAGGGTAAGAGAAATAGAATCAACGAATAAGAGGAATGAGAAGAATATTTTTGGGGTTTTGGATAAGAAAATATAAACATACACAGATGGATGGTATGAACAAAGAGTGAATATCCAAATCACTAATCTGCTAAACGTAAGATTATCAGACAGACTACCGCCACAGCTCGCAATGGGCCAGTGCGTAAAATTTGATGCGTAAGCAAACAAGCTAAATCACACAAGCCCGCCACTTGTGAATGGCGGACCGTAACCGACTTAAAACGCCTAAGCACGAATGCAATGAAGATCTGAGGAGTATAGTGTTTCCCTGGGTCGTTATGTCCCAGCGAGCTATGCAATGGATTATCAAACGTTAGTGATCGGAGATTTGAACGAAAAGGAGATTTGAGATTAATATAACTACAGGAAAAAGCCAACAAATAACAATGACTTAAATGCAAATTAAAGGAAATTAAAAAGATAAAATCTATTAAATAAACGCTATCACTATATTTAAAATGATGAACGTTTAAAACTTAAAACTAAAACTTACGTTTAAATAAAAATTACGTAAACACAAAATAAAAAAAGTGAAACTTATACAATATTAAGCCTAAAAATATGAAAAATACATTTTTACAATCCTAATGATAAAAGAAAATTATTAGAAAAATAAAATTATTTTATAACTAATTATCTAATTATTATTAATTAAAAACTATTTTAACTATTTAATAATTACCTAAAATACAAGAAATTAGGAAATAAAGCTAGAAAAATAAAATTATGAATTGAAAAAGTCTAAAATATCAAAATAGACTTTTCAAAACTATTTTTTGTAATTTTCTGATTATTTTTCTATTTATTATGAATTTTAAACTATTTAAAACTAATTAAATTATTTAAAAATACAAATTTAACTAAGAAAAATTTGGAAAAATACTTTTTTCTCTTTTTATATTTATCTTAACTTAATAAAAATGAAAAATTATTTTTTTGAAGCTTTTCTTAATTTTTTGCAATTAAAGCTAATTTAAAATGATTAAAAACTAATTTAAATAAAGAAAAATAGCTAAACACCTTAGAAAAATCTGAAAATTTCAGGAAAAGTCTAAAATAATATTTAGAAGCTAGGAAAAATGGAAAAACAGGAGCTTATTTGGAGGAATTGGAAACTGATGGAAAAAGTGCTTAAAAATAAGCACTTGAGATAAGCTAATGAGCACCAATAAGCACCAACGATGACGAATGTACAATAATATGCAAGAAGGACCAGAATACAACAAAAAACAACTGCTTTAAACCTCTTGAATATAAGTTGCAATGATTTGATGATATGAGCTTTAAGCTAAAAGCAGCTTTGGGGTAACTTAAGCAGATATGAACAAGCAACCAAATAAGGCGAAAATAGAAAACCACCAATTGGAACTTGAACAAGACCTAGCTGAGAATGTGTAAACCAAGAATTAGACCTAGGTGAGCTCTAATGAGACCTGCATGCTCAGAATTCAGATAACCCCCGCAATGGTAGTCCAGCGGTGCCACTTGGGGAATCAACACCATTTTACAAGCTATTTTGAGCTTTTAGAAAAAATTGCAAAAATCCACTAAATTAGACATAAGGAAATAGACCAGTAATACTTACTAAAACCACAAGTTTTATAGGTAATGACTCATAAATGAGTTCAATAAAAATCACTCTAGATGGCCAAAAACTTAGCTTTTGCAATTTTGACTTTTCACAAACATGGACAGTTGACCAATTTGAGTTTTGATCTAGAATTATGAACTGAAAATGGTATCTTATGATGAAATAAGACTAAATCAGGCTAGTTCTATGAATTTGATGCACAAAACAAGATTTGGATTTGTAAAATTATCAACAGATTATGCTAGATTCCATGAAATGGAATTTTGACTTCGAGCTAAAAAGGCACACCGAGGAGAGACTTAAATGAGTTCAATTGAGTTAACCAAACTTGAAACAACAAGTCCTAACCATTACTCTATCCTCTAGCACAATTTAAGTCCAAAATCCAAACACCCTTTTGAAACCGATATGCAAATGAAATTTGAACTAACCATCGATCCAGCTTTGTTTTAATGATCAAAATAAACTTACATGACAATAATACAACTACATAAACAAGTGAAAAACTAGAGGTGACCACGAAACAAGTTACAAGCTAAAAGCGCAAATTTGATTGAAAATGTAAAAGTGAAACAAGTACTCACATGTGTCCGGCTTTTATGCAGGCCAACACCAAACACACAACCACTATATCCTACTCTATTTAAACCAATATCAACATCTGCATTGCCCAAATTTCAAATCCAAGTTCCATTGAGTCTCAGGTTGACTTTTGTTGACCAAGCATCCAAGATGTTTGAAACTTAATCATAGGCTTATCAAAAGCATTCAGCAGCTTAGACAAGCTTATTTGCACTTAAATAGAAGCTTTTAAAAGCTTGATTGAAAGAGTTTGAAAATGGATTTCTCAACAGTTAACAACAAAACATAAAACCAAACCAAATCTGTGAATTGAAACTTAAAACTACCTTACAATGATTATCCAACCAAAGTTAATACATGGAAACTGAAATCACAAGATTTTGACTAAACTACAACTTTTACTTAGAAAAACGACATTAAAGAAAAATTTTAAAAACTAGCTACTACTCTAGACTTCTTCTTTCTCCTTTCTTTTATACCCATCTTCCTTTCTCTCTCTTTCTGAACAGTTCCCACCTTCATTTGAGGCCCTCGGATGACTTTGAGTGAATCTTGGCCATTTAGCATTTTTGGCGGGAAAGAGGTGTTTTAACAGTGAGGTTGAGTGTGATGAGGGTGAAGGTAATAAATGTGTTTTGGATGTAGTGGAGAGAGGGGAACATCTTTGAGTGAAGATTGAGGAGGGGGATGGGAGCATGAGTTCGGCGAGGTGAAAGTGGAGACTTTTTGGCGGGTTGAGGATTTTGACCAGACCTTAGTTAATAAGGAGGGGTTCACAATTACAATTTGACAGGGGTCCAAGGTGTGTGAAAGGTCCAAAATGGATATAAAGGCTTAAATATTACAAGGACTTAATGTGTAATTACGAAAATTTCAAGGACCACTCCTGCCAATTCAACAAAGTTGCTCCAAGGGACAAAAAGTGACACTCTCAGAAAGTATAAGGGCCAAACTTGCCATTTTGCAATTTTCCAGGGGCCATTTCTGCCAAATTTCAAACTTGAAGGACTAAATTTGTAATTTTCTCAAAACTTTTTATATTTTTCACCAAAGGACTAAATTTGACAACTTTTGATTTTAAAAGGACCTTTGGTGACTTTACTTTTGAAATTATGTGCTCAGGGACTGTTTTTGACAACTTTTGAAACTTGGGGGACTAAAACTGCGCAATTTTGCAAATTTGATACGTTTTTCATCTGATTTTGATATTTTTGCTTTTAAAACACATAAAACACTGATTTTTGATATTTTGATCATTTTGATGTGTTTCGAGTGTTTTCGGATGATTTTGCATTTATATTGTACAAAATGATGAGTATTTACACACTCATCAATCCCCACACTTGAGATATTGCTAGTCCATAGCAATCTTTTATGAAAATTTAATGGATTTCATCTCTTTACCAAAAGCCATTACTTCTAGAGTAGCCAAATGTTTCAGTTCAAGTAAGAACCATGGTACACCGATAACCATCTGATTTATTGGCAAATCATAAACCATATAACGGATTTGATGTGTCTTTACGTAAGCCGTACCCTTGGACTAGCCAACTCATAGATAAATTATCAATATTATCTTTGGTGAGTCGATTACCAATTATGGTTTTTCCGCTGCCTTTACCACAAGCCATAACCTTGCGGGCTAGCCAACTCTTCACTTTTTAGGATATGGTGAACTGAATACCATACAATTTTGGGCAAATTGCAAGCCGTCAGCGGATTTGAGATATCTTTACCAAGAGCCGTTTGCTCCTGGATTAGCCAATCCTTTTGTCTTACGGACATGGCGGATGATAACAGTGAGTAAGTGTAAAACACTTACTCCAAAAAATTTTGGCCAAAAGCGGGAATTGGTATAATTATATGATAAAATTCGTGAGAATCCCCACACTTAGAAATGAATATTGCCCTCAATATTCAAAGTACCGTTATGCGAAACAAAGAACGTAAAAGGAAATACTACAAAATACGAATTATTTGGAATTTTTTTTTTTTTGAAAACATGTGGCAACCCCACACTAGGGTGATAGAAAATAGAAAGAAGTCAGAAATATGGGTGAAAACCCATATAGTGTGCTATTGTTTTGGATTACCGAGTCGCTAGCTTGACTCGACCCCGAATTAATTTGTTCATGGGGAAGTAAGGTGGAAGAAACAATCTCCATCGGACTTTCATTCAAGATGTTTGGATAAACATTGAAGTACGTGAAAGTTCCACACCGATGAGATATACATAGAACCGGCTCAAGATAATGGTACATGAAAATGCCGGGATCAAAGATAATGTCTTCATTCCCGAAGGAGTGAAGAACAGGAGAAGCGACGAATATATGAAGAAAAGAAAGAAAATCATGATAGAAATCATGACTAACTCTTCATCCTCAATAAGAGAATTCATAGTAGCATGAATCTCATCATTTAAGCTCAATTGGTCTAGACATATCTCTGGTGTCTAGATCAAAGTAGAAGTTATCATACCCTCGCGAGATATGATATGAGTGAGTTCATCCGAGAACTCCATGAAGGTGAATGAATCATATTCAGAATTGATATGAGTGGGTTCATTGGCGAACTCCTCAAAAGTAAATGATTCATGATCGAGGAGAGAATTATGAGAATGAGAAGTGGTACTGCCACTAATCTTCTCTCCCATATTATCAAAACAGAGGCTTTCATTTCCGAAATAGAATCATCGGAAAGAATGTCACTACCCTTAATGGGGGTAGGAGATGAAATAGGTTTCTCTTTGAAAGCCTCGATTTTAGAAATGAGAAGACTGACATTCAATAATGTTGCTCGAAGAGCTTCATCTTTGATTTGGTGTCGGTAACTTCATCATTCTCTTCTTCTAAGCTAACAAGCTCAGAAGGTAAATCTTCCACATACGCGATGTCTCCACAAGATAACGAATCATCATCATCAAATCGAGGACATCTCAACATGATTTGTTTGGAAGACAAGAGGAGGAGGGATATCACACACATGATCAAGAATTCCCTGTGACTCTCTTGGGATTGGGACAAGGTCCTCAACACTAGACTTTATCAATTCGTCGATTCCTTCGAGGGCAGGTCAAGATGCTCGGTCCCCCATAATAAGAGAGTGAGTGTGAATCTCAGGTGTGATAGCAGTTGTTTGAGATGGAATCTCAACTGGCGGAATATCAACTGACCGGGGGTTGAGAAATACTTTTAAAAGGATAAAACCCTCCTCGGTCATCGTCATAAAGTGCTGCCTTGAGAAATTGGGAGCACCTTAGAGTCGCTTGCTCTAGGATAAATAATTCTTCCCTAGATTTGCGAGCTTCTCGTTTCTTAGCAATTCTCCTATGGTTTTTTCACCACTCACTTGATTCTTAAAGTTACTCATCATATCCTCAAGTGTTTTTATTGCGGTTTCAAAATCATGGGAGATTTCTTGAGATAACGGCTACGGTGGAGTTTGAACCGTATAGTCTTTGTGGAGGTTGGAAATTGTCAAACATGTGAGAGTCATGATTGTTACAAGGAAATGGATTCCCTGTTTGACAATCAGAGCTAAAATGGGGACCTCCACGGTACTCTGAAACTGTTGAGTGCAGACAGTGAACTATATGGATATTGGTCATAACCAAAACTCGAGCATCACCGGAAAACTGTTCATAGACAAACGTGTTTACGGATTGACACTCAAATCCTTGGTGAGGACCTCCACAAAATTCACACAAGAAAGCTTTGGTTATATGAAGATAAGTCGGGCCGTGGTGGGTAATTGGAAAATTAGAGGGGTTAAATGAGTTCGATTAGGATCATAATCAAATGAATTCCTTGAACCACAAAACAAACAACTCCGTTATGAATATCATTACCACATTGTACACAAGTACACCAATCTGAGGGTGAACCATAAAGAGGATCACCACAACCGACACAAGGAATAAACGATTGCATTTGAGAGTTATGAAGAGGAATCGGTTTATTCAAAGAATCATCAAAACCAACATGGTGATCCGAATGACTATCAAGTCTCAAGAACATTGAAAAATCGGAGGTGGGACAAGTGGTGTGCTCTTAGAGCTAGCAATTTCCACCACTTCCGTTATGGTCTCCTGTTCTGGTTCTTGAGAAACGTGAAGATTAGGCAAGTCATTCTTGCTAGTCATCGGTGTTTGAACGGGTTCATCGTAATCAATTCTAATTCTCGACCTTTTTTCATCGGCATAAATTTGTTCGATTAGATTACGGGCTCTAGATTCAAAGAGATAGTCCTCGTAATCCTCGGGGTGCTTGGGGTAGCTCCGATGTTTGAACTGGTTTGTCAAGATTAGAATGTATTTCAGGTTGTGGCGGGTGGTCGAAATAACTTTGAAAAGCATTTTTGATGGATAATTCGCACGAATTGCAAAATTCGCTTGAACTAGGCCCTCCACACGCCACACACATTTCGACGATGAAGTTGACGAATGTCGACATAAGAATTAAACATATAGAAGATTAAGAAGAGAATCAAATGGTTGAGAGGATATGAAGAATAGAATTAAACGGCAAAAGAGGGTAAGAGAAATAGAATCAACGAATAAGAGGAATGAGAAGAATATTTTTGGGGTTTTGGATAAGAAAAATATAAACATATACAGATGGATGGTATGAACAAAGAGTGAATATCCAAATCACTAATCTGCTAAACGTAAGATTATCAAAGACACTGTAGGGCAAAATTTGATGCGTGCACAAACGGTCAAGCTAAATCACACAAGCCTGCCACTTGTGAATGGCGAGCGTAACCGAACAAATTAAAAACTGCCTAAGCCGAATGCAATGAAGATCAGGGGAGTATAGTGTTTCCCCGGGTCGTTATGTCCCAACGAGCTATGCAATGGATTATCAAACGTTTAGTGATCGGAGATTTGAACGAAAAGGAGATTTGAGATTAATATAACTACAGGAAAAAGCCAACAAATAACAATGACTTAAATGCAAATTAAAGGAAATTAAAAAGATAAAATCTATTAAATAAACGCTATCACTATATTTAAAATGATGAACGTTAAAACTTAAAACTAAAACTTACGTTTAAATAAAAATTACGTATGAAGCAAAATAAAAGTGAAACTTACACAATGTTAAGCCTAAAAATATGAAAAATACATTTTTACAATCCTAATGATAAAAGAAAATTATTAGAAAAATAAAATTATTTTTATAACTAATTATCTAATTATTATTAATTAAAAACTATTTTTAACTATTTAATAATTACCTAAAATACAAGAAATTAGGAAATAAAGCTAGAAAAATAAAATTATGAATTGGAAAAGTCTAAAATATCAAAATAGACTTTTCAAAACTATTTTTGTAATTTTCTGATTATTTTTCTATTTATTATGAATTTTAAACTATTTAAAACTAATTAAATTATTTAAAAATACAAATTTAACTAAGAAAAATTTGGAAAAATACTTTTTTCTCTTTTTATTTTTATCTTAACTTAATAAAAATGAAAAATTATTTTTTTGAAGCTTTTCTTAATTTTTTGCAATTAAAGCTAATTTAAAATGATTAAAAACTAATTTAAATAAAGAAAAATAGCTAAACACCTTAGAAAAATCTGAAAATTTCAGGAAAAGTCTAAAATAATATTTAGAAGCTAGGAAAAATGGAAAAACAGGAGCTTATTTGGAGGAATTGGAAACTGATGGAAAAAGTGCTTAAAAATAAGCACTTGAGATAAGCTAATGAGCACCAATAAGCACCAACGATATGAAGCAATAATATGCAAGAAGGACCAGAATACAACAAAAAACAACTGCTTTAAACCTCTTGAATATAAGTTGCAATGATTTGATGATATGAGCTTTTGGCTAAAAAGCGCTTTGGGGGGTAACTTGCAAGATATGAACAAGCAACCAAATAAGCTGAAAATAGAAAACCACCAATTGGAACTTGAACAAGACCTAGCTGAGAATGTGTAAACCAAGAATTAGACCTAGGTGAGCTCTAATGAGACACCTGCAGCTCGCAGAATTCTGCATAACCCCTGGAGTCAAGGTTCTGGGGAATCAACACCATTTTTACAAGCTATTTTGAGCTTTTAGAAAAAATTGCAAAAATCCACTAAATTAGACATAAGGAAATAGACCAAGAATACTTACTAAAACCACAAGTTTTATAGGTAATGACTGAAATGAGTTCAATAAAATCACTCTAGATGGCCAAAACTTAGCTTTGCAATTTTGACTTTTCACAAACATGGATGTTGACCAATTTGAGTTTTGATCTAGAATTATGAACTGAAAATGGTATCTTATGATGAAATAAGACTAAATCAGGCTAGTTCTATGAATTTGATGCACAAAACAAGATTTGGATTTGTAAAATTATCAACAAGTTTCTAGATTCCATGAAATGGAATTTTGACTTCGAGCTAAAAGGCACAAGGGGAGAGACTTAAATGAGTTCAATTGAGTTAACCAAACTTGAAACAACAAGTCCTAACCATTACTCTATCCTCTAGCACAATTTAAGTCCAAAATCCAAACACCCTTTTTGAAACCCGATATGCAAATGAAATTTGAACTAACCACGATCCGGTTTGTTTTAATGATCAAAATAAACTTACATGACAATAATACAACTACATAAACAAGTGAAAACTAGAGGTGACCACGTAAATTACAAGCTAAACGCAAATTTGATTGAAAATGTAAAAGTGAAACAAGTACTCACATGTGTCCATTATGCAGCCAACACCAAACACACAACCACTATATCCTACTCTATTTAAACCAATATCAACATCTGCATTGCCCAAATTTCAAATCCAAGTTCCATTGAGTCTCAGGTTGACTTTTGTTGACCAAGCATCCAAGATGTTTGAAACTTAATCATAGGCTTATCAAAAGCATTGACTTAGACAAGCTTATTTGCACTTAAATAGAAGCTTTTAAAAGCTTGATTGAAAGAGTTTGAAAATGGATTTCTCAACAGTTAACAACAAAACATAAAACCAAACCAAATCTGTGAATTGAAACTTAAAACTACCTTACAATGATTATCCAACCAAAGTTAATACATGGAAACTGAAATCACAAGATTTTGACTAAACTACAACTTTTACTTAGAAAAACGACATTAAAGAAAAATTTTAAAAACTAGCTACTACTCTAGACTTCTTCTTTCTCCTTTCTTTTATACCCATCTTCCTTTCTCTCTCTTTTCAACAGTTCCCACCTTCATTTGAGGCCTCGATGACTTTGAGTGAATCTTGGCCATTTAGCATTTTTGGCGGGAAAGAGGTGTTTTAACAGTGAGGTTGAGTGTGATGAGGGTGAAGGTAATAAATGTGTTTTGGATGTAGTGGAGGAGGGGGGAACATCTTTGAGTGAAGATTGAGGAGGGATGGGAGCACGGTGAGTTGCGAAGCGGGTGAAAGTGGAGACTTTTTGGCGGGTTGAGGATTTTGACCAGACCTTAGTTAATAAGGATGGGTTCACAATTACAATTTGACAGGGTCCAGGTGTGTGAAAGGTCCAAAATGGATATAAAGGCTTAAATATTACAAGGACTTAATGTGTAATTCTGAAAATTTCAAGGACCACTCCTGCCAATTCAACAAAGTTGCTCCAAGGGACAAAAAGTGACACTCTCAGAAAGTATAAGGGCCAAACTTGCCATTTTGCAATTTTCCAGGGGCCATTTCTGCCAAATTTCAAACTTGAAGGACTAAATTTGTAATTTTCTCAAAACTTTTTATATTTTTCACCAAAGGACTAAATTTGACAACTTTTGATTTTAAAAGGACCTTTGGTGACTTTACTTTTGAAATTATGTGCTCAGGGGGCTGCTTTTGACAACTTTTGAAACTTGGGGACTAAAGCCGCAATTTTGCAAATTTGATACGTTTTTCATCTGATTTTGATATTTTTGCTTTTAAAACACATAAAACACCGATTTCGATATTTTGATCATTTAGATGTGTTTCTGAGTGTTTTCAGATGATTTTGCAGTTTATATTGTACAAAAATGATGAGTATTTACACACTCATCAGCTAACAAACAAGGAAAAACTTTATGAACTTGCTAAAACGTCTCTGAATGAGAATTGTTTGGCGGTTATCCTCAAGAAACTTCCCGAAAAGTTAGGTGACCCCGACAAGTTTCTCATTCCGTGTGATTTTCAAGGAATTGTTTAGTGCTCCGCCTTGGCCGATCTTGGCGCGAGTATCAATCTAATGCCGTTATCGATTTACAAGAAGCTTTCATTGCCTGAAATTTCCCCAACGTGTATGACTCTCGAGCTAGCCAATCGTTCTACGACCCACCCAATCGGTGTAGCCGAGGATGTTTTTGTCAAAGTGGGGAAGTTCCATTTTCTCGCAGATTTTGTTGTAGTCGATTTTGATGCCGACCCTCGAGTACCCCTCATTCTCGAAAGGTGTTTCTTGAGGACCGGTCGTGCTTTAATTGATGTGTTCGAAGGAGAGATTACGTTGAGAGTTAACAAAGAAGCCGTAACGTTTAACATTAATCAAACGTCGAGGTACTCCTCAAATTTCGACGATGCTTCCATCAATCGTATCGATGTTATTGATGTTTCTTGTGAGGAGTACGCTTAAGAAATTCTCGGTTTTGCTAACAATTCCAAAAATGGCAATTCCAGCCCTTTCTATTGAAACTTTTGACTCACCTTCTAATCTAGTTTCTGAACAACTTTCTGAACAAATTTCCGAACCAATCATTGCTGACTCTTCCCCATATCTTACTCCATTTGAGGGAGGTGATTTTGGAAGAGATCGATGAATTTCTTGCTACTGATGAATCAATTCCACCAGGAATTGATGATGGTGTTTATGATTCAGAGGGAGATATTCTTTATCTTAAATTAAGTCACTCCCTCCGAAAGAGATCACGATTGAAGAACTCAAAGAAGTACAAACATCAAATGAGAATCCTCCGGAGCCCGAGCTCAAGGATTTACCGCCTCATCTTGAATACGCTTTTCTCGAAGAACCAAACAAGTTCCCCGTCATTATTTCTAGAATTTGAAAGTTGAGGAGAAAACCGAACTTTTGGCCGTCCTTAAAAAACATAAGAGTACCATCGCTTGGCAGATTTCCGACATTAAGGGCATAAGCCCACGTTTTTATACTCAAAAAATCTTAATGGAAGATGATTATAAACCAGTCATACAACAACAACGAAGGGTTAACCCGAAAATTCATGATGTCGTCAAAAAGGAAGTTCTAAAACTCCTTGACGCTGGAGTCATTTACCCGATCTCAGATAGTTCATGGGTTAGCTCTATCCATTGTGTTCCGAAGAAAGGTGGAATAACCGTAGTAATGAATGAAGATAATGAGTTGATTTACACACGCCTCGTCACCGGATGGAGGGTGTGTATTGATTACCGGAAATTGAATGATGTTACTAGGAAAGACCATTTCCTGCTACCTTTTATGGATCAAATGATCGAACGTCTAGCAGGGAATGAGTTCAATTGTTTTCTCGATGTTTTCTCCGGTTACTTCCAAATTCCAATCGACCCGCAAGATCAAGAGAAGACGACTTTCACTTGCCCTTATGGAACGTTTGCTTATCGACGAATACCATTTGGCTTATGTAATGCTCCGGGCACGTTCCAAAGGTGCATGATGGCGATTTTCCACGATATGATCGAGAAGACTATGGAGGTGTTCATGAACGATTTCTCGGTTTATGGAGATTCTTTCACTTCTTGCCTCTCTCATCTAGACCTCATGCTCAAAAGGTGTGAAGACACCAATTTGGTCTTGAATTAGGAGAAGTGCCATTTCATGGTTCGAGAGGGGATTGTCCTCAGCCATAAGATATCCAAATCAGGGATTGAGGTCGACTGAGCTAAAGTCGACGTTATTGCTAAGCTACCTCATCCCACCACTTTCAAAGGTATACGGAGTTTTTTTGGGTCATACCGGTTTCTATCACCGTTTCATTCAAGATTTCTCTAAGATAGCCCGCCCTCTGACCCATCTCCTTGAAAAGGATGCTCCGTTTATCTTCACTAATGAATGCATTGAAGCCTTTAACATACTTAAAAAGAAATTAACCGAGGCTCGATCTTAGTTGCCCTCGTTGGGATTTACCCTTTGAGCTTATGTGTGATGCAAGTGATTACACAATTGGGGCAGTCTTGGGGCAACGAAAGTCGAAACATTTTCAACCCATACACTATGCGAGTAAGACATTGAATGAGGCCCAACATAATTACACAACTACAGAAAAAGAATTATTGGCCGTAGTTTATGCTTTCGAGAAATTTAGACCCTTAAGTACCTTTTGGCAAAGCAAGATGCTAAGCCCCGATTACTTCGGTGGGTTCTCCTCCTTCAAGAATTTGATGTCACCATTCTTGACAAAAAAGAGCGAGAACCTTAACCACTTATCTAGACTTGAAAATCCCCATCAAAGTGTGCTCGAGAAAAAGGAGATCACGGAAACATTTCCTCTCGAGACACTTGGGATGATTGCTAAGAAAGGTCCTAATACCCCATGGTTTGCCGACTTTGCAAATTACCATGCGGGGAATTTCATTGTGAAAGGGATGTCGTCCCAACAAAAGAAAAAGTTTTTTAAGGATGTTAAGCATTATTTTTGGGACGACCCCTACTTGTTTAAGATTTGTGGAGATCAAGTAATCCGGCGGTGTGTTCATGGCCAAGAGGCCATCGATATTCTTAATGCTTGCCACAATGGACCCACCAGAGGCCATCATGGTGCAAGCTACACCGCCAAAAAGGTTTTTTATTCCGGATTTTATTGGCCGACCATATATCGAGACGCCCATGATTTGGTTAAGTCATGTGATTCTTGCCAGCGTCAAGGGAAGATTTTAAAAGATTTAAATGCCGCAAAATGCGATTCAAGTCTGCGAGATTTTCGACGTTTGGGGCATCGATTTTATAGGACCATTTCCGTCATCTAAGGGAAATAAGTATATCCCGTTGGGTGCACCCCATATAAATTGGTGTATGGAAAATCTTGCCATTTGCCCATCGAGCTCGAGCATAAGGCATATTGGGCCTTGAAACAAGTAAACTTTGACCTTAAGACCGTGGGTGATCACCGCAAAGTTCAATTGAATGAATTAAATGAACTCAGGGATCAGGCTTATGAGAATTCTTTTATTTATACAGAGAATACTAAGAGGATTCATGACTCTAAAATCAAAAACCGCGTCTTCAACGTTGGTGATCAAGTCCTCCTCTTTAATTCTCGGTTGAAGATATTCTCGGGCAAACTCAAAACCCGTTGGTCCAAACCATTCACCGTTGCTCAAGTTTTCCCGTATGGAACTATAGAGCTATCTCTAGGGGTGAGCAGAAACCGCACCGCAAACCTCAAACCCGCACAAAACCGCAAAACCCACACCGCGAAAACCGAAACCGCGAACAAAAACCGTGGTGCGTTCTTGAAAATAAAAACGCATTTTGCGGTGCGGTTTCGTTTCACCAAAACCGCACCGCAAAAACCGCACCGAACAAGAAAGTCATATTCAAATATATTTTATTTTTATTTTAAATAAACCAACTATATTTTATAATTTTTGTATGATTAAATACTTTTGTTAATATTTTCATAAGTAGTTATTTCAAACGAATTTTATTAGTTAATTATTGTCTGAGTTTTATATCATATAATTTTGTTTTTCTATCAATATATCAAATTAAATTTAAAAAAAATTCATCTCATTTGACTTTTATTATTCTAGAGATTTATAATTTCATACTACTACCCAACATTAGTATATATATGTTTTTACTCGTTATGTAACCATATGATATATTTATTCTATAATAAATATATACCAAAAAATAGAATTTGAAAAAAACTTTAAAAAACCGTAAAACCATAAAAACCAAACCCAGAAACCCCAAAACCGCAAACCCAAAACGCAGCGGTTAAGGATTCTCGCTTTTAAAACCGCGGTTCGCGGATTCTCGCTTTTAAAACCGCAATTGCGGATGCGGTTCGTTTTTTACCAAAACCCGCACCAACCCGCACCATGCTCACCCCTAGCTATCTCAACCCGAAGCCCCCAATTTTAAGATGAATGGTCATCGTGTTAAGCATTATTTTGGAGGGGACATCACGTCTATGGTTGTCCCGGATCTCCAAACTTTCCCCATGGACAAATGAATTTGGGGACGAGTCAAGCTAGCGACTCGGTGATAAAAAACAGTAGCGCTTCTTGGGAGGCACCCCATGCTTATCTCTATCTTCTTTCTATTTTCTTCTAATAAGTGACGTGAAGGGGTTAGCCTCTTGATTTCTGTGTTTGGTTGTTTGTGATGTTTTTGTCTAGGATTTCCCAATATGAAGACTCTTGTGCTCGAAGTTTGTCTTTTCTCCACTCGAGTTTCATGATCGATGCTAATGAAAATTGATATCGAAATCTTATCGACTAACGTTTATCTTTAAGCATACTTAATAAACAGCTTTTAGTTCGTTGATACCCTTGCCTTTAAACATTGAGGACAATGTTTCGTTTTAGTCTGAGGGTGGGTAATCCTCGATTTGATTTGACAGCGCTTGCTTATTCTTTCTTTGTGTACTCTCGCAACCCTGTTTTTCCTTAGAAAATGAAAAAATTGTGCAAAAATGTGAAAAATTTAAAATTTTTGTAAGCTTTTGCTAGTTTTATGATTGAAAAGTCTTTGCTAGTCTCTTAGAAGTTACTTTAAATATGCGTTTTCTTGAAAAAGTCTTTGCTAATTGCTTAGACAAGAGGCTATAAAATGCGATTCTAGCTCACAAGGCCAAGAATTTGCAAGCTTTCTAAGTGATTTTAAATATGTGAAGCTTTGAAAGATTTGCTAGTTTCTAATAAGTGACTTTAAAAATGCAAGACTTGAGATTATTTGACAAAGCATTAGCTAAGTTAATATGTGTTTTGACACCTTGTTGACTTTCCGATGGTGAGAGTAGGAATAGAATTCTGACTTGACCGGGCGTGTTGAGCCCTAGCTTGTTCCCTTAACTATAGATAATTAAATTATCGGCTAAGCATCCATGGATCGCATTATTTGAGATTTTAAATTTATGGAGATCGAGGAATGATAGAATTACTTATGAGTTTAGATGCTAAGCATGGAGTAGATGGTTCTCTTTAGAGCTCATCGAAGGTACTTGTGGCTTTTTGCTCCCACAAAATTGTCTCACCCCATATCCGCCTAATAATAATTAAAGACGTTAGGTTTTGGCGATAGTTAGTTCTTTATCTTCTTTAGAGAATCCTTGTTTATGAGAGTTGGGTACACATCGTGGTACCGGTGTTATGATGTAATAGGCAACTGATTCTTGATAGTTTGTCGCTATTGTTTCTATTGATATAAAAGCGTGGGATTCGAGTTTGGCACAAAAATGAACATGAAATAAAGCCCAAATGTATTAAAGTGAAAATCCAAAGCCATAAAAGTTTTCTATGTCCGACGGTACCCCCGTTGTCATGGACTTCAAAAAGGTGGAGGAAAATTCCAAAGTCATAATAAGACTTCTGATAAAACGGTAATCCCGTTGAATTAGTGGTTGAAAAGACCGAGGGCCTAAATTGCAAAAATGCAAATGTCAAATAGTGTTAAGTCAAACTTTGACTCGGAGATATCTAAATAAAAGCTTCGTCTCGACTCGTAGATGAGTTATTTCGGTCGTAATAAAAAGGATATCTCCCTAAATCGTGTTAAATTAGGACCTTGATGTGGACCTCATTCTTGTATGCAACTTTTGAGGGAAGATGGAAAACTAATTAGCGCTTAGCTTCTTATCTTTATCTAATAAAACCTATCGAAACGAGAAATATGAAGAAATTCATTTCTCACCAAAAATAAAATAAATAGAGGAAAATAGGAAAATGAGAGCAAGAGGTAATTACACAAGTAACTTCCATGGGTAGTGTTAGAATCTAAAGACATATTTAACAATGATTTCGATTTTACGCTTAGCTTGGGGACTTGTGAAAAATCAGGGACGATGTATTCTATCTGTATGGTCACTCTTCGCTGAGTTGTGTTTCCTACTCCATGATCCTAAAAATGTCGTTTGAAAAATGTTGGAGTTATTGATCAACATGAAAGTTCAAACCGTCACTCATAATGATAGGTGCTTAATCGTAATATCTATATGTGAAATAAAAGGTAAACGGGCCGTTTTTAGAATTGAGGGTTTCTTAATCTCTTTTGAGGAATCTTTGCTACTTCTCATAGGTTTAGTAGAAAGAGATTGAAATCCTTGGTTTTAGAAGCGTGAGTTGATTACTTTGCGTGGGGACACGACAATCTTCTAGTCTGGGGTATTTTGGTATGTGCTAAAACACATACCATTTCTTTACCAAAATAGACCCAAAATAACCGGAAAAGAGCCGTTTATGCCTAATATTTGTTGGTTTCTTGAGTTTATGCATGTGCAGGTACGGATATGACAAAACACACAAAAGAGAGACAAATCAGGCAAAAACCGAGCACGAGAAGAAAAATAGTGCAAAAGCTGAAGTCGGGAAATAAGAATTGAGTGAATTTGAAGTTTTGGATGCTCAAAGGATGATTTTTGGAAGATTGGATCGACTTTAAAGAAATTACGGATTTAGTCCCTCAAGTTGCAAAGTTGGCAGAATCTAGTCCCTCAATATTGTCAAGACTAGTCCCTCATCTTTCCCACATTTGCAAAATAAACCCTTGTATCCCTTTTTACCTAATTACCCATTAAAACCCCTTTCACTTTCCCAAAGTTACATTTTAAACCCTTTACATTAAACCTTTTAACTTAAATCCTTAAATAAACTAAAGAGTCCAAAATCCTATTAAACCCTTTTACCTTTGCTGATCAGTCAACAACACAAATAACTTTTGAACCTTTCACCACAAGACCCATGCCAAAAATCCCTTGAACCCTCTCATTTACCCACCGGTCAACCATCAAGTCAAACGTAATAAAAAAATACCCACAAATCCCTTACCGTGCTTTTTTATCCCCAATTTACCCAGATTACTAGAACCCTAAAATTCACCCGTACACAATTACAGCAATTAAGGGTATTTTGGTCTAATTAACTCACAAAGCCCGACAAAGAATGCTACCTTGGCAATCCGTGTGCAAAGGTGAGCTCTTATTGGTCAGAGATGTCATCAATGCTAATCAAAGGCTGAGATGATTTGAGTGATGATGGGATGTTGATCAAAGGTGGAGAATCGTTCAAAGAAACACAAATTGATGCCTTCCTGAAGCTTCCAAGGCCTAAGCTCGGCTATATATAGCCCTTAGATTTCACTCACAATTCGTGTAGAATTTAGTAGGTGTTTAGTAGTGTAATTCTGTTCTTATTATGTTTTCAAGCTTTAATCAGTGTTGTATTTCCATTTTCTAAATTTGTATTCAGTCTTTCTTAGTTAATGAAAGTGAACTTTTATGATCAGATTCTTCATAAGCTTTAATCTCTGTTTTATTCTTTCTTAATTGTTTAATTAGCTTTCATTTGAGTTACTTAAGCTTAACAAACCTTATTTCAGCTTATTTCCACTTTCAAATCAAAAATCATTAAAAAAAATATATAAAAACCTTTAAAAATAAAAAGATGTTCAAATCAGTTTCAAAGCTTCATTAAGCTTTATTTTCTATTTGTATAAGCTTATATAAGCTAATTATAGCTTATTGTAGGCTTGATCTAGTTTCAAAATCAGTTTTACACATTCTTCATCACAAATCAGTCAAAAATCACAAAATACCTTTGCATAATGGGGAAAGCATGGAAGTGGTCTAAATGGATTGGCCGGATGGATTTTACCGACTTATTCTCCTGAATAAGCCGGAGCTTGTAGTTGCCATTAAGTTGGAGCCCTTGTTCAGCTAGGGTCTAAAGTAAGATCTCTTCATTTGTAGTTTAAAATTGCAAGTTATTGTTACATTGTGCTAGATCTAGTGAAATTAGCTTAATATTATTAGAATAGCTTATTTGAATCATATTGTAGCTTATTTTGGTAGATTAGATCATTTTGTAGCTTAAATCTGATATTTGCATACATTTGCTTCTCATATGTCAAAACTTGGAGTTATTGGTTTAAGTGTATTTTGGTTGTCATTATCTCTTCATTTAGCTATAATTTGATCATTAGAATCGTGGTTGAGGATTGGTGAAGCATAGATTAATGGATTAGTGATCATAATTTGCATAACATCTCTTAAGGGCTGCTTGGATCAACCAATCAATCAATTAGAGGATAGGACAGGAGTTAATCACACTAGAGATAGTCTCATTTAGGTTTATTAAAGTCATTTAGATAGGAAAATGTCACTTGCATTCATCAAATAGTCAAACATAGCTTTAGCTTAATTTTAATTCTACATCAGTTAAATTAGAAGTTGCATAGGTTAGTATTTAGGCTTAGGATTATATAGGATAGCATAATTAGGTCTTATTTCATCATAATACATCAATTATAATCTGTTTTGTAGGATTAAAGTTGACATTAGTCAAATTACAAAGTTTTCAAAAATAGTCAAAATCCATTTCACTTGCAAACTGCCTTCACTTTTAGAATTTTAAAATCTTCATTTGAAGCTCAAAACAGTTGAAATTTTGGATATAGTATCTTTGGTTGGAGGTTTATAACAGTGTAATTTTAGAATAATTTAAGATTTTTGTAAATCAGTTAATTTGGCACTTAAAATTAGTCTGTTTTCCCAAAGGTGCCCTGTGCACATATAATCAACATACATTGCAGTCAAAATAGCTTTTTCATAAGCTTCTCAAGAGCTCAATAAGGCTCCTGAGAAGATCATATTTGGTTCTTAAGCACTTGACCAGGTCCATTTGAGTTTCCAGTTTTCAGATTTTAGTTAGTGCCTATTTACAAGCTGTCATTTCATCTGCAAGTAGGTACCTCAGGGAATTTAATCTGATTGTTGACAGGAATTGATTAAGTGCTTATTTGCTTATAGCTTGAGCTTATTTGAGCTTGGATAGTTGCATTAGGTTGATTTTAACTGGTTTATACTTATTTTAGCTTTTGGTAGCTTCTGATAGTTTATTGTGCATTTTAGCTTATTTTCATTAGCTTATTTACAACAGTTAGTTATCAACTAGCTTAATTTGTAATCACTAGTTGATTTTGATAATTTTTATAGCTTATCAGTAGCATTTAGAACTTATATGCAATTTTTCATAATTTTCCATAGCCATTTACTATTTTTCTGCACTTAAAATCAGTTTTAGCATTTTTTTTAAATAGCTTTTTATTCAAATAAATCAGAAAAGGTTCAAAAAAATATAAAATCAATTTTATTGGGTTTATAATAATAAAAAAGTCATAAAAAATATTTTTCCAGATTTTTCTTAGTTAAAATAGTATTTTTTTAGACATTTAATTAGTTTAAATCAGTTTTAAATACATAATAAATTGAGAAAAAATCAGAAAAATACAATTTAAGTTTTGAAAATTATTTTTAGTTAATTTAGATTTTTGAAAAATATTTTGGTAATTTTCTTGTAAGTTTTCATAATATTTAGCTTTTTAAATCAATTTTAAAAATACAAAAATAGTTTTTAATTCATATAAAATTAAGAAAAACAAAAAAAATTATTTTTAAATATTAGATAATTTTTAAATCATATTTTTAACTGTAGAAAAATATTAGTTCACTTTTAGAGATTAAAATAGATTAGTTTGTCTTTTAGAATACGTTTTAGTGTTATCGTTAATTACGTTTTTAGTATAATTTGCGTAATTAGTTGAATTTCCTTGTTTGCACCATAGATTTAGTAATTTTAATTGCTTCCCATTACTTTTTCTTGCCCCGTAGTTTAGAAATCTTCAAAATCCCTTTTAAAACCATTCAAATCCCAAATAACGTGACTTGAGTTTAAAACTCCATTCATCATTCGCTAGGAACGATCCGGGGATTCAAATCTAATACATTTGAGTTACCCAAATACTATAATTGGTTTCTTTCCTAAGAATTACTCTGCTTCTGCACTAGAACAAGAAAGAGTTGGTTATCATTTGGAGGACCAAGATAGAAGGTTGTTGCCAAGAAAGACATATTAGCATGAAGTGGACCTCCTAGTAGTAGGGAAACCCGCCCAATCTGAATAAGAATATGCAACTAATGATGAAGTGGAAGAAGCAAATAAATGTAACCCATAGTCTAAGGTGCCCCGGACGTACTGTAAAATACGTTTGAGAGCCGAGAGATGGGGCTCTCGAGGGTCATGCCTATGAAGGCAAACCTGCTGAACCGCATTAGATATATCTGGGCGTGTAAATGTGAGATACTGAAGAGAACCTGCAAGGCTCCGATATAGAGTAGGATCAGAGACTACATCACCATCAACCCCCAGTTTAGACTCAGTTTCAACAGGAGTCCGACTACGATTACAATTAACCATGTTTGTTCTCTCCAAAACCTCAACAACATATTTCTTCTGAGATAAAAATAACCTCAAGCATCACGCAAATGTGATATACCTTAAAATAATTAAGTGAACCCATGTATAGCAAACTCCTGATGTAATGATCCAATAATCCGCTACAATAAACTCTCAGAGGAAGCCGTGAGAATAATATCATCAATATATAATAACAGGTAAGCAGTATATGTCCCATGTCTGTAGATAAATAATGATGAACCACAGCGACTGTGAGAGAAATCAACCCGAGTGATGTAAGATGCAAATCGCTGAAACCAAGCTCTAGGGGCTTGCTTGAGCCCATATAGAGATCGCTGTAATAAACATACATAATCAGGATGCTCAGAGTCCTTAAAACCTGGTGGCTGATGCATATAGACAGTCTCAGATAAACCACCATGTAAGAAAGCATTCTTGACATCAAGCTGATGAATCGGCCAATGTCGAGAAGTGGCTAAACTCAAAACAGTCTGAATAGTGCCCGGTTTAACTATCAGACTAAAGGTCTCATCCACATCAACCCCTTCCAATTGATTACTACCATTTGCCACAAGACTAGTCTTGTAGCGATTAAGACTGCCATCAGCCAAATACTTGTGACGAAAAAGCCACATACAACGAATGATGTTGGTGTCTGTGGTTCGGGGCACAAGGGTCCAAGTTCCATCCTTAATAAGTGCATTGTATTCATCACCCATAACATTTTGCCAATTAGGATCATTAAACGCATCACGATAAGATTTTAGTAATGGAGACACCGAAGACACAAGCATGTTTGGATGCACCGTAGGACGATTAGTCCCGACACGATATCGTGTGACCATGGGATGAGTCCAGACAGGGTTTGGGTTGTGAGGAGGATGGGTCGTTGGAATATACTGGGTGGATAAGTAGTGTAGTGGTGCAGCAGGTAGAGTGGGGTGGTATCCAAAACCGGGTGGGGGTCCAGCTAGGTGAATGGGCCGATATTGTTGCATGGTGTAGGCTGATGGGCTTATGTGTGGGCCCGTGGATGTATAGTAGGTTGAGGGCCCAACAGTTGGTGGTACGTGAGTAGTATTGGTTCCAACCGAGCTAACAGTAGGTTTGGTGGTAGTATTAGTCAAACCCAATTTACCCAATATTTGGATTAAACTATCCTCAGTGAGAGGTTTTGTTTTAGTCTCGATAGAATGTAAAGTAGGTTTAACATTATCATCATGAATAAACTTGCAACCAGCTCCATGGTGACACGTACCTTTAGCATAGTTATAACACGGCCTCCACGATTTGACTTGCGGGTTAGAGGGGTTGTGGGAAATACCTTTGCCGGTCATAAGAACCAAAGGAAAAGACGATGAAGAATCCACGAGAAGTGAAAGAGACTTGGACTATAACCTTTTCTCCTCGGTAATTAGCATGGAACGAGTGGTCTTGAAGTCTGGAAAAGGATCCTTGTGATGTATTATTCCACAAACTTGATCATACTTATCCGATAAGCCCTCGAGGGCAAAGTGGACAAGGTCTTCATCATTGATTGTAGCGTCAAGGCTTGCTAGAATCATGGCAATCGATTCGATCCTTCCAAATTATGCTTCCATGGTTTGATCACCAAGCTTGAGTGATCGCAACTACGCTTTTAAGGCATTAGAACGTGACCTCTTATTGTCTTTGACAATATTTGTGATAAGGTCCTATGTTTGTTTAGCGGATTGAGGTCGAGCAACCACCAACTTTGCTTGGAGTGTTTCCGAGAGGGTTGTGAAGATCCAAGAGAGGATAATTTTGTCCACCTTTATTTCTTCCGGTGTGAGAGGATTAGAAGTGCCCCGTGTGGAGGTGTTTTCGATATATGTATGCACCTCATACGTGTAACATAGGTTCTCAAAGAAAAATTCCCATGACCTATGATTCAAATTATCAAGGTCAAGTTTGACGGGAACACGAGTTAGGAGATGATGGTGTGTTATAGCAGAAAGCTTTTCGGAAAGTGGGATGATATTGTGAACCAGTCATGATGAAGTGTATTTGGGTTTATATGGGAGATGCGGTTTGTACGTGAGGCACAAGTGGGCAAGGACCGAAACGAATAGAAATTACCAACAAGTTGTGACCTTAGCAGAGCAATCAACATATATAGTGTGAATTTGTGACCTTTAGCACAAATCACCAACACAAATGGATTATAAAAAAGAAATGGCGACTGATGGAGGTTTAGGGTTTAGGATCGGTGAAGATGTTTGACTCGTGATACCATGTTATTAATTATGATTGATACTGATTACCTTGATTGAATGTTACAATACAATGTACAAATATATAAGATATGACATAATATTCTAGAGATGGGCTAGAGTCCGTTACAACAATGTGATACAAAATATGGGCTAACATGTTATTAGTTATAATAGATACTGGTTTCCTTGATTGAATGTTACAATACAATGTAAAAATATAGTTACAACAATGTTATTAATTATGATTGATACTGATTACCTTGATTGAATGTTACAATACAATGTACAAATATATAAGATATGACATAATATTCTAGAGATGGGCTAGAGTCCGTTACAACAATGTGATACAAAATATGGGCTAACATGTTATTAGTTATAATAGATACTGGTTTCCTTGATTGAATGTTACAATACAATGTAAAAATATATAAGATATGACCGAATACTTTAGAGATGGGCTAGAGTCCGTTACAACAATATGATACAAAATATGGGCTAATAGGAAGGTGCAACAGAATTACTTTAAAATTGACGGTGATGACGGTCTAAGAAGTGTTATGATGGTTAGCTAGAAACTAGTTTCAATGTTGATATTAGTTACACAACATCTCCCCATTTTAACCGTTCAAGATTTGAGATATCCGTCCAATTTACCCGTTGAAGATCTGACAAGATGAAAAAGTCTGCCCATTCCGCCCTAATTTGATAAAATCACTCAGATGAGCCATTTTTTTTAGTTATCGGTAAAGATTGCTGCCTTTAGTAAAACATCAATGAAAGTATTGTACAGTTGATTAACTCTTTGCATTTGATCAAAGATATCAAATGACTTAAGTTCAACCTCTTATATGTAATTTTAAGCAAGAAACTATTCTCTCACAAAAGTTGACATATACCAATTTTATGTAAAAACAGAAAAAAACTATAACAAAACTATTATTTATACACGTACAACAAATCTTTTATATCTTTTGAATGAACATGACAGAATTACACAATGATATATCTACCAAATAAAATCCAAAACATATTATTCTCAAGAGGAATTTTCAAATGCTTACTCTTATTTTGATGCTTACCAAGGGACAAATCCCAACCATTCATCTTGTTTGATCTAATGGTGGGGATTAACCTAAGATTTAATATGTTTAAACCTAAGTCCATGTTTTTCTTTTTTTTTTTATACACATCTTTTTTTTGTCTTTCTTTTTTTTGTTTTTTAATTATTCACGCTTAGTTAAAATTACGCTTTTTAAACGCTTTTTTGTTAATATTCACTTTTTTTTTTTTAAATTCACATTTTTTTATATTCATGTTTTCTTTTGTTTGTTTGTTTGTTTTTAATTCACGCTATCCCATTAAGTTTTTTTTAATTCGCTTTTTTCTTCCTTTTCATAAGATCCCCGCTTCATTCGTTTTCATCTATTTTTCGTCCGCTTGTATACCGCCTCCGCTCCAATTTATATTTTGTCGTGTTTAAATGCGATCCATTATTCATAGTTTCTTTATTTTCGTCCGTTTTCATACATATTCGTCCGTTTTATACGTTTTAAGCTAAACGCTTATCAAATGTTTTCTACCGCGTTTTCATACGCTTCAAATATCACAAATGATATTCTAAATATCGCAAGTGATATTATGTGATATTTTGAATATCACAAGTGATATTCTGTGACATTCAGAATATCACTTGTGATATTCTCGAATACACGTGATTTTTGAATATCACAAGTGAATTTCAACTAATGTTTACATGAAAATCACACGCGGATATTCAAAATATCACAAAGTGATATCCAGAAAATCACAAGTGATATTCAGAATATCACAAACTGATATTCAAAAAATCACAAGTGATATTCAGAATACCACAAAGTGATATTCAAATAATCACGAGTGATATTCATAATATCACAAAGTGATATTCATAATATCACAGTGTGATATTCAGAAAATCACAAAGTGAGATTAACAAAATATCACTTGTGTTTTTCAGAATATCACAAAGTGATATTAAGATAATCACAAGTGATATTCTGAATATCACAGAAATCACCTGTGATAGTCAGAAACGTATGAAAACGGACGAAAACGTAAGAAAACGGACGAATTCGTATGAAAATGGGCGAAAACGTATGAAAGAGTCAAAACACGTCTGAAAACGGATGAAAAATGGACGAAAATGAAAGAAAATGATGAAAAAGGGCAAAAACGTATGAAAACGAGCGAAAACGTATAAGAACGTATGAAATCGAAGAAAAAAACACGAATTAAAAAAATTGCGAATTAAAAAAAAAGACGCTAGTTAAAAAAAATTGCAAAAAATAAATAAATAAATAAAAATTATTTAAACAAAAAACGTGAATAAGAAAAAAAAAATGTGAATAAAAAAAGAAAGACAAAAAGATAAAGAAAAACATGACTTGTATCTCTATAAATCTTAGTTAATCCCCACCATTAGATCAAACTAGATGGATGGTGATTTATCCTAGTAGAAATGGATTTATGGGTAAGCAAAATAAAATGCCTCCTCCTATTCTCAATTATCCATAAATCCAAAAAACTATACTCAATCATCTTAACTCTTCGTACATACTTATTTACCATGATGTCACGACTCACAAGACGTAGAGTCTCAGCTGATTAATGCATAGAGTTTCACATTTTTAACAAATTTAATTTTGTGGTTGATTGGATTAAAATATCTCCTTGTGAAACTCAAACTTGGTATCAGTAACGTGGGAAAAGTCAGCAGCAAGATGTTTCAACTCTTCTGCTAGTACCGGCAATCCACAATAAAATACACCTGCAAAAATTTATGTTACAAATGTTAAAGCGTACGGCCTTAATGCCTTATGCCCTTATGTTCTTATATATATATGAGCATTAAAGCGTACGGCCTTATGCCCTTATGTTCTTATATACGTAAACATATAGATATATAAGAATGGAACTTACCGACACGTTGGCCGCTATGAGAAGTAGCGATGTCCTTAAAAACATTACGCCATTTCGGCCTAGCAAAATGTGTTTTCACACGAGTACCCGCTACAACATCAACACCACTCCTAGCATGACTTATTGTTTGAAGCATAGTAATAAAAGCAGACCGAACATCACCTTCTTCATAAACACTTGTGCAATAATTATGCATCTCAATCACATGATCATGATCCGTTTCAGCAACTTCATTCATTACCTCTCTAAACCAGTCAAAAGAGTCTTGTTCTCTTGTGACCCAATAAAAATAAGCTCGTTTTGTCTTAAATTTAGCGGCATTTTTCTTGGATAGTAGCGATAATGTGGTGTTGCCACCACTTTCTAAGGCTTCCTCTTCCTTTTGTTTGGCTTTCATGTTATTAGCAATGTCTTTGACGATACTGATCATAGGGTTGCTCGATCCCTAACCCAACTAGTAAAACTACGTCGTATTTTTTGTAGTCTTCTGCTGGTGCTCCATATGGCCCATCAATTTGGACTTTTGGGAAACTGTCGATAAATTTGATTTAAAAATAAGTTAGGATTTAGGAATTGAAGGATACACGGCGGATTCTGAATTATGATCATAGATTGTCGTTTGTTCGGGTTTTAGGGCTTATTTACGTTCTTACTACTTTTTTAAGTAGTATTTGTGGTTGGATAAATAAATTTAGGTGCTTAATTTGAAGTAACTATACATTTAATATTAACACGTGTATACCTATTTTATTAATCATAGAAGCAGTTTGAACTTTACAATAAGCAATCCAAAACACCTCTTAAAGAAATTATGACACAAAGACTTACTTGACGTTGTCTTCTTGGTTATCGACTTCTGGGAGTCCAGTTTTGCCATTTGCAGGTGGCTGAGATACCTGAAAATGACTAGCGGTCGTCAACTCATAATGTAATCACTGAACACATTTTACGGTGGCTCAAAGTGAGTAGAGACTCCTTTTTCTTAATAAATTCTAATGACCTAGACATGATTATAGGAGCTTTATTTCTCAAAGTTGGTAGTACAAAGATGAATTGACATGTACAAAATTCAATGATGTGGATTTTACAAGTGAAAAAAGTCCTCATGTATGATATCGACACAATATAGAGTTAACACTGTATATTGGTATTTCTTCAAAGTTCATGTATATAATAATAAGATATTTGAAATATTATCCGGTGCAACAATTATCTAAATTTCCAAATCAAGGATTTGAAATATTAAAGTGGATCTGGCTACAGAATCAACCAGTCTCCTAAATGGGTCAAAACTTTCACTATGAAGAAAAAACATACCTGAGAAAAGACTTTTCTTAGCTGTGTGGTCCAGTCACCAAGCATGCGGATATGCACACTTAGGTAATCATCTTGTGGTGCCGATGTTATCGAAAATGGGTGCCTGAACAAAATCCATTAGGTTATTATATACATTAGACATCAGTTTTGTTATCTAAAACTTTCTGTATGTGCGAAACTCACCATTCAAACGGAGAAACAGCCTCACATTTAACAAACATGTATTGTCCACTTACGTATTTAAATCCTGGAGGCTTCGACATATAAAGACCCAACACGTTTCGGGGTAAGGAACGCCTTCAAAGACAATTATGGGCCGGTAAAACACTATACAGGATAATCTAACAAAATACGACTAATTAATAAGGCAATGTTCGTGATCAATACCTTTAATATTTTGACTGCCTTAACACTAGATCTTATGGCCCTGGTCAATCTCTCACTTGCATAAATCACCATTGGAATCACCAAATACATCCAAGTCTATCATTACCAAAACCAAATAAAATAAATTCAGTAACATGAATCTGGAAAAACTTTCATGCTCTAGATCTTTTGAAATTAGTACTCACCGTTTTCTTGTACCATTCTTTCGTGAGGTAAACTTTGATACCATGAACTATGAGAAGACCATAAACAATAATAAATAGATGATGGGAGTACCAAAAGGCATTAAACCCCGTAAATTTGATTAGAAACTTGGGTCTCTTGAGTTTGCCATGCCTTAACCATGGGGTGGCTAAGGTGAAGACTATTGCCATAAGAACCACCATAACTATCCCGGTCCAACCTTCAATCCCCTTGACAAAATGCCAATAACTGTCAGGTTGTTCTCCAAAATATTGTACCATCGGCTCATACTCCTCTTTAGTTGCTGCAAGAAGTCGGGGGAAATCACATGCTAAATGTGTTATTGCATGGAGCCCGACTCCAATTG
Organism: Chrysanthemum makinoi; assembly: GCA_910596185.1. Classification (NCBI taxonomy): domain Eukaryota; kingdom Viridiplantae; phylum Streptophyta; class Magnoliopsida; order Asterales; family Asteraceae; genus Chrysanthemum; species Chrysanthemum makinoi. The sequence goes on from OU343221.1 coordinate 44,907,495, forward strand.
CGATCCCAATTGCAATCACCTAGTAATAACGTACATAATGTTAATGGCATGTAGCAATGTACTTTCTCATTTGTGCCATTATCGATCACGAAAAAAAATACCACAATACCCATCCAACTTTCAAATTTTGTTTCATTATCATATAAGTACTTTCTCATTTGTTCAAATATAAGATCGAACTTTTAAAAAAATCTGTAATACATCCAACTTTTAATTTTTTTCATTATCATGCACAAAGAGATGAGTCTTAAACGTTGATAATGAAACAAAATTTGAAAGTTGGATAAATTTATTATATTATTTCGGTTCAGATCGATAATAACAAATGATAAAACGTTCTATTCATGCAGAGAACTTTAAATTAAAGAATTACGAATTTTACTAAAAATAATGAAACTTTTATACGTTTTTTCTTCACTTGCCAGGAACATAGTTTTTTTCGGTCAAACTAAATACACCCAAATAAATTTGTAAATACTTTTGCAATTCTCCGTCAATAAATGTGCAAAATTTTTTATAAACAAATTTTGATCATAAGTGAAATAAAAATGCTCAATCGAGTTGTCTACATCTTTAAAATATAAAGATCATTATGTAACAACCAATTTCAGCACTTGAAAATGCTAAAAGTAATGTAGTCATTTTTCAATGTAGGTCATAGTCTAATGTATATGGTGTATGCAAGATATTAACGACCAGGATGCTCACCTGGTGGAAATTTAGATTATCAGCAAACGGAACCACGACACCAAGGTTGGTCTTCATCTTAAGCCATGTGATGGTATTTCGACAAACGGGTAACAAAATAAGAGCCATGTTGAACTTAAGTGTCTCACCTGCACCTTTAGCAATACTAACACAATGTCCCATTACATCATAAGCGGCCCGATTCTTATATTGAAAGTATTTGTACGTGAACAAACCAGCCATTATCGCAACCCAAAGAGCAATCACCCAAACTCTTTGCCAATAATCTTGTAAAAAGTACTTAATATGATCGTTACCCCTCTGTATAATATTCTTATCCTTCTCGTTTGTGAACATCATGCTTATGGCTTTGTTATACATTTTCGTGGGTTGTTCTTGGGCTTGCTTCAAAAGTGTCTCCAATTCTTCAATCTGGTTTTTCATAATAGTTATTTGAAAATAACTAAAAAAGGTATCTGGGTTAAAACTATAATTAAGGTAATGGTTTGCACTATACCATGATGTAACCACGATTGTCGGAGTCTTTTTCTTTCATGATCAATGCTGCGTATTCATATGCTTGTTCACGGATGTGCGATAACTTGTTTGCCGAAGCACTCAAGCTAATAATCTGTGTTGTTCAAACAATATAAGTATTATACATGATTGAAAACCATTGTCATATAATGGTAGCTAGTTTACAATGTTGCAAAACACTATAAAAACGTTGCATACACACTAAATTTATATATATATTGGCTTGTTTTCCCTATATCAAACGAAATTGTTCGGGCCTCGTACCTCTCGAACTTCGTCTTCAGAGATCCGACCATCTGCATTCTTATCAACCCTAATTTTGTATCCATTGAATTAATATAAGTATTTTCAATAAAGAAGATGTGTCATATAAGAAGAGTAATAACTTACGATAAAGCAACATTTTTTTTTTTTTTTTTTTTTTTGACAAAATAACAAACAGGATCGAACTTTGGCAAACTATCCATTTTAAGGCAAGCTTGCGATTTAATCTAATTTTCGTGACACGTTTTTTTCTAAAAAAAATTTGCGACGATTTTTGCACTTAAGAAGACCTTTTCTACTTTTAGTGACAAGTAAGTGTCACTATTTTTTTTTTTTTTTTAAAAAGTGTCACTAAAATAGTAAAACGTCTAAAGAAGTTGCAAACTTGCGAAAGATAGCTAGTTTGGTAAAGACCTATTTCACTTTTTTTTTTTTTTAAATTAAAGAAATGGTTACTTTTGTCATGTTCACTCAATAGTTAGCATTAATATTATAGATTCTTACATATCAAGGTAAGTTCGAAGCCGTGAATCAAAACTTTGATCAGCAAGTTTTCAAAAACACTTTCAATAGTGCTTTGTCAATCGAGTCCCCCTTGTAACCACGTTGTCGACAAAGTGTATCGAAGAGTTCTTCTCTTGAAATTGTTAGGACCTTTTCCCATTCCTGTTCGAATTTAGAAACCATTAGTATATAAAAAGTTACAGACCGCACAAAATTAATTAGTTTGTTATGAGTAATGTTGGAAAATTTAGTGCACTTGTGGGAATAGTTCACACCTTGTAATGGGTTAGGAGGTACGGAGTGTACACCCATAAGGTCCATGAACACCATGACTCTTGTAGTGGTTTGTATTGGTAGTGCTTGGTGAAAGTCGCTTGTGGTTACCTTGATTATCGGTGTTTCCAATGGCAGACTTCCACTGGATCGATGTTTCCAGAAGTGGTGTTTCACCGAAGTAGTGTTTACAGAAGCGGTGGTGTTCCACTGAAGCGAGTAACCAGCGATAGCACTATGAAATCTTGATGAAATACTTGAAACTTGTAACGGCTTTGACCTATTCAAGTGGCGGTTTCAACCGCTGTAATGACCACGTTTAATTGTTCATGTAACCACTAACGGCTATAATGGGGATAATTATGAGGCTATTAATGGGCGATTAATACTCATAATTCCATTGGACTAGCTAAGAGTAACCTCCTATAAATAAGAGATGTGAATATGCATGAAGGAGATATACAGAAAACACTAAACACTTATAAGCGAAAGGGTTATAGAATTGTGCCTAATTCTCTAACTGCATTTGGTCTTATCCCAAGTAGATATTCGTGATACCCAGGCATTAGGGTCGAATAGTTTACTTTGAAAAGTGATCACACGATTCCAAGTGATATCCGGTAACCACCAAGTGGTATCTTATTCTTGTTGGCGTTTGTTTGTTTCTGTGCGAGCAGTTGAGCATTTCTGTGAAGTTGATTATCTTAACCCTGCGGGGCTATTACACCAACAATCAAAGTAAACTATTTTGTGATAATCAATGGCTGCAGCTGCAATGAAACACATGGCTTCAAACTTTGCCAAGCTTGACAAGTTTGAAAGGGTGGACTTTAGGAGGTGGCAGAAGAAGATGCACTTCTTGCTTTCAAGCATGAGTGTGGTGTATGTGCTAACCACACCTATTCCTGATGATGGTGATGATGCTACTGTGGAGCGGTCGGGAGGAGGAGCAAATGGGAGAATGATGACTACATATGAGAGGTCTTATTCGAATGGTATGTGCGATTCTTTGTTTGATATTTATCGAAACTTTGAATCTTCCAAAGAACTGTGGGATTCCTTGGATGCCAAATATATGGCCGAGGATGCATCAAGTAAGAAGTTCCTTGTTAGTAATTTCACAAATTACAAAATGACCGATTCAAGACCAGTTATGGAACAATACAATGAACTTCTTGGAATACTTGGAAGGTTTACACAACACCAAATGAACATGGATGAGGCTATCAAAGTCTCGTGTGTCATTGACAAACTCCTTCCTTCATGGAAAGATTTCAAGCATACCTTGAAACATATGAAGGAGGAGTTAACTCTTGTTGAGTTAGGCGGTCATCTGCGCACATTGAGGAATCTCAAGGTGCGGGATAATGACAAGCTAAAGAGTGGCAATGCTACTGGTGCATCTGTTGTCAATATGGTGGAGCATAACAACTCCACCGGTACAATAACAACAAAGGCAAGCGAAATATCATGATAACACAAGGGCGGATCCTAACAAGAAGGCAACACCTACTTGTTGGAAATGTGGCAAAAGCAGTCACATTAAAGGGAATGCAAGGGTGTTAAAATTGGTGGTAAAGCCAATGGATCGGCACTAATGGTTGAGGAGTGGTGGTTCACCAACTCACTTTGAAAGGTCGAATATGTTTAATAAGTCTTTTAAGATTTATTATGTTACATATGTATCTGAATCTTTTTATGTGCAGGATGATGATGTTGCGTGGTGGGTTGACTCGGGTGCAACAGTTCATGTGTGTAAAGATAGAAGCTGGTTCAAGACTTATGAGTCCCTGAATGATGGTTCTATTCTTCACATGGGAAATGAGTCAACGACCTTGGTGCATGGTCGTGGTTGTGTAGATCTTAGGTTTAGTTGAAAGATTGTAACTTTGTTTAATGTTATTCATGTTCCCGATATAAGGAAAAACTTGGTTTCAAGTAGTGTTTTGAATAATCATGGATATAAACAAGTTATTGAATCGGATAAATTTGTTCTTTCTAAATGTGGTGTTTTTATTGGTTTTGGTTATTTATGTAATCAAATGTTGGGCTTAATATTACCAGCGTGTGTTATTTCACTTTTGTGACCACATATGATCGTGTGATTCTACCCTTTGTCATGCTAGACTTGGTCATGTTCACTATAAAAGAATGCAAGATATGTCTAGGGATGGTTTAATCCTTGCTTTTGACATGGACACTGAAAAGTGTAAAACTTGCATGTTGACCAAGATAACCAAGAAACCCTTTCGGGGTGTTAGTCGTGAGACTAAGATCTTGGAGCTTATTCACGATGACACAGTGTGATTTGCATGCCGCTCCTTCTTTGGGGAATAAGAAGTACTTTGTGACATTTATTTATGATGCTTCTAGATTTTGTTATGTTTATCTGTTACATACCAAGGATGAAGCATTAGATAAATTCAAAGTGTTTAAAATTGAAGTTGAATTACAACTTGGGTCTTTGATCAAAAGATTAAGGACTGATAGGGAGGTGAGTACATGGATACTCAAGTACTTCATCTGTTGGTATAATCCATGAAACGGCCCTTATACTCCTCAAGAAAATGGTATTTCCGAAAGGAAAAACAGTCTTTGAAGGAGATGGTTAATTCCATGTTGTCCTATTCAGATGAGTCAAGGGTTCTTGGGTAAAGCTATGTTAACAGCTTGCTATTTATTAAATAGGGTTCCCAACAAAAGGAACAAGATTACCCCTTATGAACTCTGGACTAAAAGGAAACCCAACCTGAACTATCTCAAGGTGCGGGGTTGTAGGGTTGTTGTAAGACTCCCGATCCAAAGCAAAAGACTTTGGGTGAAAGAGGCATGATGCATCTTTGTTGGATATACTGAGCATTCCAAGGCTTTTAGGTTCTATGTTATTGAACCTAATGAATATGTTTCGGTTAACTCTATAATTGAATCAAGGGATGCAGACTTTGATGAGAATAGATTCTCATCAGTCCCAAGACCAAGTCGGAGGATTCCTAATGGAACTCTTGACACGGTGTATCGAGGTCTCGATGATGAACCATCGTGGTCCACGATGAGGTTGTGGTTCAACAACTGAACCTCGCGGGAAGAGCAAAAGAGTCGGGAATCCAAAGTCATTTAGACCTGAATTTCAACTATACTTAGTTGAAGGAACAAGGGATGAGGTCTCAGACCAATACTCCTATTGCTTCATTGTTGAGGATGATCCTAAGACATTTGAAGAAGCAATGAAGTCCCGTGATATTGCTTTCGGAAAGAAGCAATCAATGATGAGATGGATTCCATCATGGGGAACAACACTTGGTTGTTGGTTGATCTACCTCCTGGTTGCAAACCTCTAGGTTGCAAATGGATTTTCAAAAGAAAATGAAGGTAGATGGAACTATTGAAAAGTTCAAGGCTAGATTAGTTATTCGGGGCTTTAAACAAAAGTCAGGGATAGACTATTTTGATACTTATGCCCTCGTGGCTCAGACGTACCATAAGATCTGCCGATTGCTATGGCATCTATTCACAATCGATTATTCATCGGATGGATGTGAAGAACGACTTTCTTGAATGGTGAATTGGAAGAGGAGGTTTATATGAACCAACCTCAAGGCTTCATCTTGCTTGGCAATGAAAACAAGGTGTGTAAACTGATTAAGTCTCTTTATGGACTTAAGCGGGCACCTAAGCAATGGCATCAAAAATTTGATGAAGTGGTTTTGTCTAGTGGTTATGTTCTTAACCGGTCTGACAAATGTGTATATAGCAAATTTGATGATTCTGGTAAAGGAGTCATCATTTGTCTATATGTTGATGACATGTTGATTTTTGGCACTGACCAAAATCAGGTTGACTTGACAAAGGAATTTTTGTCATCAAGGTTCTCCATGAAAGACATGGGGAGGCTGATGTTATCCTTGGTATAAGGATTAAACATGAAAGTAATAGAATTTCTATCTCTCGGTCTCATTATATTGAGAAGGTGTTGAGGAAATTCAATTACTTTGATTGTACTCGATAGTACTCCTATGGATACTTGTGAGAAGGCGATGCCTAATCATGGCAAGGCTGTATCTCAACTTGAGTATTCTAGGGTAATTGGCTGCTTGATGTATGTCATGACTTGTACAAGACCACGATATTGGTTTTGCGGTGGGAAAATTGAGCGGTATACTAGTAATCCTAGTGCTCATCAGGCAAGCGATTCAAAGTGCTTGAAGTATTTGAAGAGAACTATGGATTATAGTCTCTCATATCTGGTTACCCATCGTTGGAAGGTTACACGATGCAAGTTGGATCGATGCGAAGACAATTAGATCTACCGGTGGTCGGGTATTCCTACTTGGTAGAGGTGCAATTTCTTGGGCATCCAAGAAACAAACTTGCATCACCAGTTCAATAATGGAATCTGAATTTGTGGCTTTAGCATTGCGGTAAAGAAGTGAATGGTTGAAAAACGTGCTCCTTGAGATTCCATTGTGGCCTAAACCTATAGCACCTATTTCTATCCTGTGTGATAGTGCAGCTACATTGGCTAAGGCTTATAGCCAGATGTACAATGGTAAGTCTAGACACTTAGGTGTCGGACATAGCATGATTCGTGAGCTTATCATGAATGGGGTGGTATCTATAGAGTTTGTGAGATCTCAAAGAACTTAGTGATCACTTGACGAAGGGTGCGGCTAGAGACTTGGTTATAAAGTCCGCTAAAGGGATGGGTTTAAGTCCAACTTAGTCACTGAATGCTAGGACACCCAACTCCTCCCGAGGAAACTTAGGAGCTGAGTTCAATGTGGAAAGTGAACATTCTGGTGAGCACATGTTTTATTTACATCCCAAGGTTGTGCTCGAGAACCTCGAAAGGAGGATGAAGTCTTTACTTCTTAATGGTTATTTTTCTTTGAAAAAGTGCTTGGCAGAAGCATGACTAAAGAGGAACCACCTATGTAAATGTTAAAGTTTTGCCGCTTCAGGAAGCTTTGGACTTTAGCTTTTACAACATTTATGAATTTGGATATGGACACATGGCTTGTATAGTGTCGAGGAGTGATTAGTGTTTGAAAACTTGTGTGTATTTTATCTTGTGTATTCAAATGGGTTGAAGGGTTCAATTCTTAGAACACCCCGATTCTCGAATATTTGAAACGTGTAATTTACTAAGATGGAAATTCAATCCTCGGGACATTTTCATTTATGCACATGTTTTGCTTGATGTTTATTTTTCATGCAAAGGAAGTGAACTAAATTTGGGGAGGATTGTTGGAAAATTTAGTGCACTTGTGGCAATAGTTCACACCTTGTAATGGGTTAGGAGGTACGGAGTGTACACCCATAAGGTCCATGAACACCCGACTCTTTGTAGTGGTTTGTATTGGTAGTGCTTGGTGAAAGTACCGTTGTGGTTACTGCGATAATCGTGTTTCCAGCGATACTTCCACTGGATCGTGTTTCCACGAAGTGGTGTTTCCAAGTGGTGTTTCCACCGAAGTGGTGTTTCACCGAAGTAGTGTTTACACCTGGCGGTGGTGTTCCAGCGGCGAGGTGTAACCACCGATAGCACTATGAAAGTATCCGATGAAAGTCTTGAAACTTGTAACGGCTTTGACCTATTCAAGTGGCGGTTTCAAGCGCTTAATGACCACGTTTAATTGGTCATGTAACCACTAGAGGCTATAATGGGGATAATTATGAGGCTATTAATGGGCCGATTAATACTCATAATTCCATTGGACTAGCTAAGAGTAACCTCCTATAAATAAGAGATGTGAATATGCATGAAGGAGATATACAGAAAACACTAAACACTTATAAGCGAAAGGGTTATAGAATTGTGCCTAATTCTCTAACTGCATTTGGTCTTATCCCAAGTAGATATTCGTGATACCGAGGCATTAGGGTCGAATAGTTTACTTTGGAAAGTGATCACACGATTCCAAGTGATATCCGGTAACCACCAAGTGGTATCTGTTACTGCTGACGTTTGTTTGTTTGTCTTTGAACAGTTGAGCATTTCTGTTGAAGTTGATTATCTTAACCCTGTTCTGGGAGCTATTACACCAACAAGTAATGTCCACTAGATGCCTTAGTAGTTCAACACTGTTTCCACTAGCACATAATGACATGGGCTTGGTCTTTGGAGAAGGGTCCGTCGGCATTCAAAAGGGTGCAAAGAGTTAGGGTTTCTCGGCCGAATTAAACCTTTTGGAGACATAATAACATAACCTCACCAATTCGGTAAGTGTTCCCTTGGGTTAAAAAAGGGGGGGGGGGGTTGTTAGCATATTTATAAGAATTATATTTTAAGATCTGAATGTATGCAAAAATAATTTAATATAAAGTTGCTTGTAAGCATTGAATGATTAAATTATCGATTTCCAGACAATATATACATGCCTTTAATATTTGGGTTAATGGCATGTAATAGCTACGTACTTTCTCATTTGTTCCATTATCAGATACGAACCCAAAATAATACAATAATACCCATCCAACTTTGTAAATTATTTTCATTATCATACGTTTGCTTACGTGGCTTTACAGGCTACACCGTAAAAACAATACGTGGATTTTTTTTAACTTTAAAACGTTAGTTAGATGTTGACTTAAATGTTGACTATCATTTAAAACTCACAGACACCACATATCAACACAAAACACACACACATATCAAACCCGCACATGAACCCTAATTCTCTAAACCTAAAATTGATCTCCCAATTCGTTAAATTTCATAGGGCTTTTTAAAGTTAAGTCTTTTAATTAACTTATTAATGCATTTGATCAATTCAATTTTGTGTTTTTTTGTTGTTATAAGCCGTAACCCTAAATTTTGATTTTTTTTGTTTTTATTGCAGAATGGTTATCCTAACAGTTACATTTTATCATGATGGACTCTTTATTGGGCCTCCGTTAGAGTATATTGAGGGCAACAAAGATATAATGCAAGATTTGGATTTTGAATCCTTGACATATGGTAAGTTATTTGATTTTATCGATTGTTCTACTGAATACCCTCCTGTTGGCCCTTTTTATTGTCTCCCTGGTAGTGACTTAAGTGATGGGATTAGGGAGTTAAAAAATGAAAAACAATTTGGTGATTTTATAGCAGTAGCTTTAGGAAATGGTGGGAAAATTGATGTATATGTTGAACATCATGGCTATGATATCCATGATTGGTTTGCAAAAGATGATGCTGATTTAGAGGATTCTGATGAGGATGGGTGTGAATTAGATGATATATTAGCCTTTGTTGAACCACAATATGTAGGAGAAGAAGAAGTTTTCATACCCAATAGATGCACAAGTGATCCCTTTTTAAATAGGTTATGCAAAACAGATCCTAACAAAACCACTAGGAACACATTTGGTACAAACGAGGGGGATACAAGAGCACTTGTAGAAGATGAAATAGAGGATCAAAGTGTGGATCCTATTTACAAAGTAAAACCTGGAGTAGTCTATCCTGAATTTAATCCAAACCAGCCATGGAATGAAATGGCTCCCATCTTAGGAATGAGATTTAAAGATCATGAAGAGATGAAGATTATGTTGGCCAATTATGGTGTAGCTAACGGCTATCAACTTTGGTACAAAAGGAATGATTATAAATCATTACTTGTTTTGTGTGGTAGGAATGTAGAAGAGGGAAGGTGTGCTAGTAAGGTAGGTAGGAAAGTTAAAGAGACTGCACCAAAGGGTAAGGTTGAAGAGACTGCACCAAAGGGCAATGGTAAAGAGACTGCACCAAAGGGTAAGGGTAAAGAGATATTTGCAGAAGGTAAAAAGAAGTGGACTAGGAATGAAATTCAGATGTCAAAGTCATCTTTTAAGAAAAAATCAGGTAATGTCTGCAAGTTTAGGTTATGGGGTTCATGGATGCAGAATGAGGCATCGTTTCAGATAAAGACTCTAATTCCAGATCACATTTGTGCTAGGGTATTTGATTTTGGGTCATTGGTCACATACAAGTGAATTGCAAGTCATTATGTTAGAGAGATTGTTAGTAATCTTAAAATAGCTTACAGAGATTTACAATGCCAAATTAGGGATAAATTCTTGATCAATGTCAGCTTAGGACAAGTTAGAAGGGCAAAACAAAGAGCTTTATATGAGTATGAAGGTGGGTTAATAGAACACTATGGTAAATTATGGGGCTACAAAGCCAGATTATTAAAAACTAACCCTAGATCAACTGTTAAGCTTGATGTTGATGAAGGCTCAGGTGGTAAAACCTACTTCAAAAGGTTTTATGTGTGCTTCAAAGGTTAGTTTCTAAAATTTTGCAAGTATGTTGACTTATTTCAAAAATTGTGAATGTGTATATTCATGTTAATGCAGGCTTGAAAGATGGATGGAAGGAGGGTTGCAGAAAAGTGATTGGTGTGGATGGGTGTTTCTTGAAAGGGTCAATCAAGGGAGAGTTATTGACAGCTATGGGCAGAGACGCCAATAACCAGATGTACCCGTGGGCTGTTGTAAATGTGGAAAATAAAGACAACTGGTTATAGTTCCTTGTATCTCTTGGTGATGACGTGAATCTTAATAGAGGAGCTAATTTAACTATATTGTGAGATGGACACAAGGTATTAGCTAACTTATCTTATCAGCTTGTTAAAATATGTACTAGCTAGATAATTATCTAACATATCAGCTTGTTGTTTTATTTTGGACAGGGTCTTAAAGATGCCGTAAGGGAATGGTTACCATTGGCAGAACATAGACGATGCGAGACACATCTATGCAAACTTGAAGAAAAGTTGGCCAGGACTTCACTTCAAAAATCTATTTTGGGGGCAGACTTCTACTTTGAAACATGTGTTCGATGAGAAGATGAGACTACTTAACAACCTTAATGAGCAGGCTCATAAATGGTTGGTAGAAAGGGACCCAAATACATGGAGCAGAGATTTCTTTCAAATGGATAGGAGTTGTGGGGCATTTGAGAATGGAATTTGTGAAAGTTACCATGCTGCAATAGTAAATCAAAAGGGTAAGCCTATTATTACCATGCTTGAAGATATTAGGATTTAATTGATGCAAAGGTTAGTAATAATGTCTGATAAAGCTAGGGAATTAAATGATATCATAACCCCATCTGTTAGAAAAGAACTTGAGAAATTGAAAGACTTTCTTAGGTTTTGGGAAGTTTATCCTAGTGGTTATAAAGAGTTTGAGGTTAAGAAGCTAAATGAAGGGTATGGTGTAAACTTGGAAACTCACAAATGTACATGTAGACAGTGGGATTTGATAGGGATCCCTTGTGTCCATGTTGTAGCAACTTATGCAATGTTGCTGAAGGATCTTGCTAATGGTGTTTCTGAATGGTATGGTAAAAGTGCATGGGTAAAGTGCTATAGTTCTTTCATTAAACCTGTAGGTGGACACGCAATGTGGGATAAAACTGGACATGCACCTCCAATGCCTCCTAAGAAGAGAAAAATGCCAAGCAGGCCTAAAGGTAAAAGGCAAAAGCATCCAAGTGAATTAAATGAATCAAACTCTCAAAGGGTATCCACGTCAGGAAGAACTATGACTTGTGGCAACTCCTATCCGAGAGGGCATAATAAAAAAAGATGCACAAATGAAACAGTTGATCCACCACCAAAAGAAGTAAGAAATAAAGGCAAAAAAAAAAGGTGGTCAGTGTGGTTTTGAGAGTACATCAAGTGCACTAAAGAGGATGAGAATGGATGCAGGTGCTAGTGGTAGTGGTAGTGGACAAAATGAGGTAATTACATGCTTTCTTTAAAATTATTTAATAGTTTATAAGTGTAGCATACAATTAATTTATGTGTCATGCAATGTTGTTAGGAATCTAATGTTCAAGAACGTGCTAATGCTAATGCACCTGAAGAACCTGTACAAGAACAAGAACCTGCAAATGATGATTTTGTGCTCATGGAAGAAGAACCTGCAAATGATGATTTTGTGCCCATGGATGTGCCCATGGAAGCACCTGCACAAATGGAAAAGGAACAACATGCACAAATGGAACAACATGCACAAATGGAACAACCTGCACAAGAACCTCTTTTGAGAAGAGGTGTAAGAATGAGAAGACCATCACAGAGGATCCTCTTGAACAACTAGTGGAAATGGTCAAATTAGGATTTTAGTACTTTAATGTATTGTATCTATCAAGACTAGGGGTGGAAACGAGCCGAGCCGCTCGTGAAAAGCTCGGGATCGGATCGGTAAAAAGCTCGAACGATCCGAGCCTAAACGAGCTCGAGCCCGAGCTCGAGCCTAAATTTGGGCTCATTTAATAATCGAGCTCGAGCCCGAGCTCTATACAAAAAGCTCGTTTAGGCTCACGAGCCTAAACGAGCCCTAGAAATATATACGTATATATATTTTCTATACGTATAACCGTGTTAACGAGCTCGAGTCTTGTGTTAACGAGTCGAGCATTTTGTTAACGAGCCGAGCTCGAGCTTGTGAAAAATTTCACGAGCCGAGCTCGAGCTCAAAATGTGAGGCTCGAAACGAGCTTGAGCTCGAGCTCGAGCTTTTTATATATAAACGAGCCGAGCTCGAGCCTAAACGAGCTCGGCTCGGCTCGTTTTCACCCCTAATCAAGACACTAAGTAGTGGATATGATCCACTAATTTTGTAGACTTCAACACATAATGAAGTTAAGGTTGCTATTATTTTCATATCTTTTGCCCAAAATATCTTATTGGGATTATGATGTAACAATGAATGGATATTTGTAGTTATCTTATATTCTTATGTATGAAATGAATGGATTGTTGGTTTAAAATTGTAAAATGGAAGGAGACTTGTGACACAAATAGTTGTCACAAAAATAGTCACAAAGATTGGGAGGAAGGAGGAAGGAGACTTAGTGACACAAAAGTGGTCACTAAAAGATGTCACCAAAAGTGGGAGGAAGGAGGAAGGAGATTTAGTGACATAAAAAGTAGTCACAAAAATGGTCACCAATAAATGGGAGGAAGGAGGAAGGAGATTAGTGATAAATTTGTGTTGCAAATGCGTTACTAAAATAGAGAAAATGGTGTTAGGAGGCTGAGGTGGAAATAAAAGGTACAAAAAATGATGTGGCATTAATATTTGTGTCACGTGTAGGTAAAAAAGGTTAATTTGCTGATATCAACACATAATTTACAAAGTTGGATGGGTATTATTGTATTATTTTAGGTTCATATCTGATAATGGAATAAATGGAAAAGTATGTTGCTATTATATGCCATTAACCCTTAATATTTTAAACATAGTTGTTACTACTCTATATATTTATCAATTTATTGAGACTTAAACATAAAATCATTTTGTCTTGTTCCAAAAGTGCATATTAATCTATTTCAACATGTAATAATCTAATAGGCTTCTTCTAAGCTTAATCACAAACACCTTATAAAACTATTAATGTGATGTATCAAAACAAATTAACAGTTTACCTATGCATTCTCCGAATAACTCCCGAGGTAGCATTCCGGGTGTCTTTTCGGTAAGTTTATTAAACTGCTTCTCCATCTCGGCCCACGCAACCTTACTATCAGATTTACCGATAAACTTCAAACCCTTTATTGCTTGAGTTGCCATGGTCCTCTTACGGTCATACTTTTTCATTGCTGGTGGCCTTGAAAAGGTAGTCACCTTCTTAATCTCTTCCGACACTTGACGGATCCTTTCTGATGCATTTTGCACCGTAGCATCCAACGTTATTTCAACGTGATCACCGTTATTTCTTGATTTTGTATATTCACCACTGAGTGTTGCGACGGCGCGTCTTTAGGAATATTGAACCTTGCAGTTTTAACTGTACCTCGTTTGTTTGTCGGCTCATTGGACGCTTTCCCGTCAGCTTCGTGCACCTCCGTACTAGTCTCCGGCAATGCATCGGTGCCCATTTTTTGCTTTTGCGTCAAAATTCAAGAATCGACCCAATAAAGTTAAGAAAATAATATTTAAGAAATTTTGTAGGATTGGAGTAAAATTTTGAATCTTGATACGATTAGATAGAGCTTAAAGGTGCATTTGAATTATGAAATTTAAGGAAACAATAAGAAATATGAAGAGATAATAAGTGGAATGATGTTGGAATTCATTTTGGAGTGGTTATATATACTAAAAAAAATAAAATAAAAAAACATGACTTGTGAAAGAATACTATAAAATCATTTTCAATTTTTCATATCTGTCATATGATCACATCAGCAATATGATATCATTAATCGATTAATTCACTCGAAATTACGTGGGCAGGTCAAGGATTTCGCTAACTAAGGTACCATTTTGAACTCTAATTACTATCAAATCCAATTAGCTAATCACTTTTGGAGTAATTTGTCTGATAACAAGTAAAACGCTTGTAAGTATCATCACTAAAATGTTAGACGTTTCAATTTTAATTCATGTTTTTGATGCAAATAGCTTTGATGTTGCCATGCCAACCTTTCCAAAAAAGGAAAGGTTTTACTCTGTTTGTTTGTGTCTGTGTGCCGCTTGGCTCAAGACATATGAATTAGTAAGCCAAAAAGTCGAAAAACATGACCACGTGGATTATAGTTTGAGAGCTGTGTTAGGAAAATCAAATTTACAATATCTGCAAATTGAAGGAACATAAATTTATGGAAAGCATACATGCATGCATGGCCTTACACTCCTGCAAATGGAATTCATATAATGTAATTAAACTTTAGATGAACCAGTAGTGTTTGGTAAAACAAAATCACTATGAAACTAACGCCTAATGTTATTGTTAGGTTTCATTATCCATTTCTATAATGTGAATTCGAGATAATGCGAGCCTCGTTACAATTTTAAATTAGAATGGTGAGATTCGTTAAGTTTTTATTGGTTATGTGATCCATATTCTGATTAAAGAATAAATTGGGCCACCACTAAATGTTTTAAAAGTCAAATTGTGTACATTGTTAAATAACATCTGAATTAAGATTTAAATCCGGATATTCTTTCGTGAGCATGTCTGTAACATATTAAAAAGAGTTTTTAATAATTTTGTTAAAAGTTTTTTTCAACAAGGACCTAGAGTACAAGAAAAGATTTCATAAAAATGTTACTAACAAAAGAGGATATCCATGATCCAATAATACCACTTTTTCTAACTCCTGTGAGTAATTCATGATCTCAGTCTTCTGTAATGTTTTGGCGTCATGAAAAACTTTGATTCTAACACAGTATATGACTGAATATGTTGTTTGTTTAAACCACCGCGCGTCGAAGCACAACTTGAATGTTGTGTAAAGTGTTGTTTTCTCACCTGGTGAAACCAGTTCAGCAACATTTATTTGATACCACACCAACTTCTAACCAAAATCCAACGTCGTTTTCGATTATTATCACATTAACAAGTAGGCTGGTGATGTTACTGATTCAATTGCATTATTACATACTGGAGTAAGATAATAACGGTGTTCTTGTGAGAGTGACCTTCAAATTGAATTTTATAAAATAAGGGTGTCTTCAATGTTTGTTGAAGTTTTAAACATACATACTTACAAGATTTATATTAGGGAAAAGTTCTTAAAATCAATATTCATATTTCAGCAAAGGATATAATTGTAATTTACTTTTTAGGTTATTTTTTGCAAAACATTTGTTGATCTTTTGAGCGTTTTTCATGAGATGAGCTTTTTTTAATCCGTGTGTACATAGATTATTTAAAGTGTTTTTTCTATTATTATATATTGAATTTTATTAGCTGGCATAGTTGTCACTAACACGTCTAAAGAGCATTAGAAGATTTTATACGATCCTACAATAGAATAGATAGAAAGATAATGAAAAAAGCATATAAAATCATTATATTAATGTTGGAAGAAAGCTTTTGCTCAAAAAAAAAAAAAAAAAATGTTGGAAGAAAGCTACTTGAGCTTTTAAAATCATTATATTACTTTTTGGAAGAAAGCTACTTGAGCATTTGACTTGAAGAAAAAAAATTCAATGTGAACCTCATGTCACTAGAAAACACTTTTGTTTTGATTTTAAAAATATGTTTCGTAAAATAGTTGGCAAATCACATACAAAAACTATTACTATATTCTAGGGCTCTAGGCTAACTTAAATATTATGTACTCAAAAAAAATTCCTCTTAACTTGGGCATCGAAATTATTGTTATTGTTATTTGTAATAATTTTGGCGGAAGTAATATTTAAATGCTCAATTATATTGATACATCACGTAATTAGGTCTACTACTCCGTATTATTTTACAGTTACTCTCCAAATATGTCAGCCATCATTCAATTCACACATGGTGCAAGAATAAGGCAATTATTTCAAATGTTATTCAAGGAGGATTGTACTTCAACATCAGGAGGATATGCTAATTAATTCACTTAAGATATATTGCAATCATGAAAATCAGTTAGCAAGTTGTATCGAGCAGCTTCTTTGCGGTCCAGATGATGTTCATCATTAACTCTAAGCATACAACTAGATCATCCTTATAAGCCAAACTCAAATGCCGTAACTCACAAATTAGGCTAACTAAAAAAAACTTGAAAATTTGGACTTATATACACCATGTCTAGAGACGGTAGCCTAGTGGTGGGAGACATGTAGTGTAAAACGTATGTCATGGGTTCAAATCATGGGTCCCTTAAATTGTAGTATCATGTGATTTACTCCTCGTGTTAAGTTGACCGTGGAACCTGTCGGTAAAGGCCACAAGAGGGTCGATCAGTTGCCTATTTTAAAACTTGGCATCATGAACGGTTACTATGAGGACCCTTAGTCGTATACTCAATTAGAACTCCATCACAAGAGAGTCATAATCTAAGAAACTCTCTGGCACCTACATCTTTTAAAATTTTCAATAGTAAGATTGGAAGTCTCATATTAGTTAGTTACTAGACTAACTAACTAACAATGGTCGATAAATAACTATTGTGTTTCTAAAGCATTTGTTGCTCACATACAGTATGAGAATCTTGGTGTAGCTAGAGCTGAGCCAACCATTTAGTTGAATAGAAATGGCTCATCTTATAATGTGACATCAACCCAATTTCTTGCTATCAGGACGCACCAACACCCTATCTCCAAACCCTTTTAGGTTTACTTGCAAAGTAATTTTTCAAAGAAGAGATATTTGTTGAAGAATGATTCAAAGAAGACCTTGGAACAAGTCATTCAAGGGTTAATTCAAAATAAGAGCTGTTTAGCTCCTGATTTGTAGGTAAAAGTTGTTACCTAATTTTATGTAAGTCGTTAGGGTTTATTTGTTTACTTGTAAGCTATTTAATTATAGCCTCTCTTCATGAATAAAATCATCACTTCATCCCACAAATTAATCTACAAATCTCTTGCTCAGCTAATTTTCTCAACAATATTAACATAATTTATTACATATATTGTACACATACAAAACATTTTATATCGAAACATGATAAAATTAGACAGTGAAATAATCCAACGACCAAAGTTCTGAACGTTATGATCAAAACCGTATTCTCTCTGTAACCACGAAAAACTACACCCACTCAGCGTACCTCTTGGCGGCTCGTAAAAACTTATTCAACATGGGGACTGAACTAATTAAACTTTCAACAATTTAAACAAAATTACTTTTACCCCGAATAAATTAAAAGATCTCCTTGTGAAACTCAAATTTGGTTTTAGTCGTGTGGGAGAACTCTGAAGCAAGATCTTTTAGGTCTTTTCCAAGGGCCCGTTTGGTATGGGTGTATAGGAATGATGATATGGGTGTGAGAATGATAAAATGTGTTTGTTTGATGATATGGGTATGAGAAAACCTTTCAAACAAAGGTATCTAGATAGGTGGCTATTTTTAGTGGTTTGAGGATACCCGTGTTTTTTCTATCACAAAATAAAAGAAAACAAAGTTAGGGCCCACCACTATCTCTCAATTATACTTTTAATTATTTTTTTATTTAAAGTCATTATATTCAAAATCTATCCTCAAACCATATCCATGATTCATTTAAGCAAACCAAACGGGCCCCTAGTGTTGGCACTAATACCCCTGCAGTTTTTTGTTGAGATTTTATAATCTAATTAACCAAGTAACGCAACAAGTACGCAGCGGAATAAAGATCTAATTTATGCAATTAGGTTAACACGTAAATAATAAACAATAATAAATAAAAAGTAAATAGAAAACTAACATTTGACATCAACTACACGCTATTAACGAACAAGAGATCAAAGAAACCCAAGTATCTAAAATAGATACTTCTACGAGTATCACACAAAAACACTAAACCAAGTACGTTCGAATAGATGCTAGTCGAGAACGTTTAACCCATCAACACCTTGAATAACTTGAATACCACGAACTAGAAAAACCCAAGAACCAATTCTTATTTTCTGCCCGAGAACATAAACTGTCCGAGAACCCTAGTTCTGCCCGAGAACTTTGTTGCCTTTACCCGATATCGGACGCCACATGCCCGATATATTCATCCCTTTATGTCCGAGATGTATTACGAAAAAAAGCCCAGATCTTGTTGCTTAATACTGTTCGACAAGGAACATGTAACAAGATTATTAAAACAATAAAACTCTAAATCTTCTTGGACCAAAGTATTGATGCAAGATTGGAGTTTTAATAAACCTAACTAAAACCCTAATTGGATAAGTAATATCCAATCAGGTTTAATCACAAGGATGGAAAACGATTTGGTATATTTTAAGGGATAGTTGAGTCGTTACATGCATGTGGAATATGTTAATACAAATAAATCATAAAAACGTTTATTCATATTTAGCTATCTCTTTGTGTTTTGTTGATAACAAATATAAAGTTATTATAAATAAAATTATAAGGATACATGTTATTTTTGTAAAGCATTTACATATAATCATTTAACATAAATTGTTGTAATAATTCATTTGTTGTAATAGTTTATTAGGATGGGTAATATCCAAGACCCATGATCCATACCCATGAAGCAAATCCATAACCCATGATCCAATATCTAGATACATTGTATCTATTGTGGGTACCCATTTCCAAAGTCCATGACCCATGACCCATGACCCATGATCCATGACCCATAACCCAAATAAGGAGGAGCGTCCACGGATCCTTGGGATTACACTGGACGGATCCCTCAAGTAAGGGATTCGTGGGATCTGGGGAACAGTAGAGGTTTCTTGCCTATAAATAGTGAGCTATTTCTTCATTATTACTCACCCCTCTTCTTACAAATTCTCTCATATATTACTTTTCTCTTCTAATCCTAGATTTATTGATCTATCAAGTAGTTCTTCTTTCTTTTGTTGTGATTCTCATATAGGTCCTTCTCAAAGGCGAGATCACGAGATACTACAAGTCATCCAAGCAAGGGGTCCTTGATTGATTTGTTCCTCCACAAGATTTCTGTAGCAAGATCTTGTATTTCATATTTCACATAGTTGTTGTGTTATAGTTGTGTTGGTTTGGTCCTCCGTATTAAGGACTCGGTATTTAGCTTTGTACCGGAAAAAGTGTAAGTGAATTTGTGAGGCTTCTCCGTCGTGTTGAAGGAGCTTGTTGACATAGTGCTTGAACTCTCGAGTAGGTGACTCGGGGAGTGGAGTAGGGCAAGGATGATGTCCTTGTAACCGAACCACTATAAATCGGTTGTGTCATTACTTTCTATCCTTTACTTTATGTAGGACCTCGTTTTTACATCAACCTTACGCGTATACCAACCTTAAACACAAGATAAACACACGTGAAAAAAGCACACTTTATGCGTAAAAGATGAAGAAGAAAATATTAAGAAGTTGGTGACTTAAGATGTTATGCGTATGAAACAAGAGAGAAAGATGAAACAAAATGTTATTATACTTGAAAGAAAAACATACACAAAACACACTCAAGCACACCCCTCAAATGACCATTTGAGGGGTATTTATACTACAAGTACTAAACGCCCCATGGGCTTGGGCTTGGGCCTCGTGGACTTGGATTGGATTACAAATGATAAAAGGCTAGCTTAACTAAACGTCTAACCATTTAGCTTAGCCCAATCCACGAGCCCGTTGAATATTCTAGTACGATATCTAACACACGTTACAAAGTTCCTAAACGTGAATGACCATCACTTCTAATAAAATTTTTACGGCTAACAATCTCCCCCTAAGGGGTGGTCATTCAAAAGATGCTCCACTTGATTAGGTCTTTACTTTCCTTGAGCTTGAACTTTGCATGTAGATATAGAATAGTCTTGATTCTTTGTTCCTTTATGCTTTGTGATCAATTAATGTGGTTGTCTGCCGTTGTCAACTTCGTTGGTTAGGTGTCTCCTCGTCTTTCTCCACCATGCTCACACTTCTATTTGACTTTTAATTACCAATGATGTAGTTCTCGAGTCTTTATACTTTGTAGATTCTTTGACATTGATGAAGAATCATCTTTAACTTTGTGTTGCCTTTGATTTTGATGAGAACTTTCATGTGTTGTTGGTATGAGCATGTGGAGAATCTGCACGATCTTTTCCTCCCATGAGCATCCATAAGAAGAAAACATAAAACATGGGTTAGAAATAATCCAACGCTTACAAGTTTGAATTTCGAGTCGTTAACAAAGATAGTGTGAAAACACGTCTCTAATTCTCACAAAGGCCGTTCTGGCGGAGTCCTATAAGTGAGATAACGCGACAAAATACACCTACATTCAGGTGAGTCGAGGTACACAAGCATCACCCCACGATAGACCGTTTGAGACACACTAAAGCGTAATCCACGGGAGTTACCGAATTGACTCGTCGTGGTCGCTTGATGTTGACCCTGACAGGAGTTTCCATTCAATCATTGAAGATCACATATGTGAAACTTCTCATAAATGTTCGCGATTGCTAAGATCTGTGTACGACTCTAGAATATATCACTTGTGTCCTTATTGATGAACAACAAGCGATGTCATGTCAAGTGTTCCTATGAGATCTTTTGATGAATCTCATGGCTCTAGACTCAATAGTGCATTTTGGTTTTTGATGAGTGCGTATTCACTCATCATTTTTGGTCAAATCTGAGCTGCAAAACATTTAAAAACACTCCGAAATGCATCAAAATCCTGAAAATATCTCAAAATTGTGTTTTATATGTTTCAGATGCAAAATTATCAAAAACAAATGAAAAACGAACAAAGTTTGCATAATTGGCGCTTTAGTCCCCAACTTTTAAAATGGCAACTTTAGTCCCCTCGAATTTCAAAGAATGACGAATTCACCCTGGACATTTTAATTTGGAAAATAAACATTTTTAGTCCTTTGGTAATTCTTACTTGTCAAAATTGGTCATTTGGATAATTTTGGAAAACTGCAATTTGATCCTTCAAGTTTAAAAAATGACAGATTTGGTCCCTTGATTATGTGAGATTGTCAAATATGACCCTTGGAAAAACATTTTCAGAATTTACTTGATTGGCCCCTGGATTTTCAGTTTGGTCAAGATTGGTCCCTTACATACTCCATGGATCCATTATTAGTCCTTAATAGTTAATCCTAAACCTAAACCAATAAACCCATTTAACATTTCCATGGCCCAAAAATAAACTACCCGGTCAACCCAATAAACCCAACCCGGTCACTAATAATACCCTGTCTCACCTCTTCTTCCTCACTTCCCGCCCAAACCAAATCCCCAGAAACCCTAGAACACAATACCCCAAACCTCTACTTTCTCTTCTCTCCAAACACTCAATCCCTAAACCCTCCTTTACCCAGTTATACCCATTTCCCAAACCCACTATCCCTCTCCCCCAAATGCCACGGTGGAAATCCATGTCTAAAAGACCAAATCAACGGCTCTGATCATATCTGTTTGGTACCTACTTAATGGATGGACTGGATTAGCTCAAGAAAGAAAAAAGGTTGCTTCCACTTGTTTTGTCTCACGCGAAAACACAAAAAAGACACAAGAGATTGAAGACCTAGGGTTTTAATATAAATAGGAAGCTTTTGTAGCCATTGAGGGCACACCCTAGTTTAGTTTTTAAATTTTAATTTCTTTCTTGTAATCCCCTAGTTTTTCTTTAAAAATTTTTAGTTTACTTGTATCTCGGAATTATTGTAATGTCTTTTTAATTAATGGAAGTTATTTTCTTCAGTTTCAATCTTTGTTAAGTGTTTACTTTAACCTACTGAAAGATAGTCAAAAGAATTTTAGATCAATCTTAGAAATGGTAGCTTGAGTTCTTGCATAAAGGGGTGTTAGGTTATTGCTTGAAAACGGGTCAAAACCTTATTTTTACCCACTTTGACCAATGCAGTCAAGTAGTTTTGATGTCAGGAGTTAGTTTCACTAGGTTTTCAAGTGTTTGAGGAAGTTGTGCAACATTTTAAGAAAAAAAAAAAGGGCTACTGTCACACTTTAAAAAAAGGGAGAGCAGCCATTCTTTGTTCTTCTTGGCTCCTTATTACAAACTTATCTGCAACTAGAAGCTCGTCAACATTGTTTTTCTAGCATCCGTACCAACCCAACTAGATCCGGTTTCAGGTTTCATGTATCTAAGACTCTCTCAACTTAGTTTAAATTGAAGTCAAAATCTGTCCCTCACCCATTTTTGTTCAAAGATCGAAAAAGGGGTCCTAAGTCATCTCTGTGCAGGCTTATTTATAAGGCTGTGCATTGCTCTTCTTGCCTACCACTTAGCTTATTTTGATAATCAAATGTACTCACTTTATTTTTGCAGCTTTCATTTGGTTGGAAGCTCACTTTTCAAACCTATAAATAAGCTCAAAACAGGTCCCTCTTGATGGCGGCTGCATAGAATAAACCACGGTCCTTTCCTTTTTTGAATTGCCTATCGGTAGATTTGATAGCTTATTTAGGTTCCTTGTTGACTTTTAAGTGTAGCTAAGATTGGTTTAGATGCAATTTGGCATATCTAGTACTTTTGTAGCTTATTTGCTTAATTTCCATTTGTTCAAGTTTAAGGCTCCCCTAGATTAGTTCATGTGTCAATTGCTTATCCATTAGTTTCTTCAGCTTATTTCATTTGATGTTTGCTTATTTAGATTAAGCGTAGGTCGTTTTTCGGTCTTGCTTTTCCACGCTTATCGACCTTGTTTTTGCTTGGCAAAGTGCTAAAGGGGTGTTTGTTTTGCTTTGTTAGCCATTGTTGGGAATAAGCGGTTGTATCGCTATTCTGAACTTTTCATGCAAAAAAGTTTTTACCAAATCTTCTTATTTTAATCTCACAAAGTAGCAGCAAAAAGAAAATTGAAAAAAAAAAAAAAAGTTTCAAAAAAACTGGCATGGTGGGACTCGAACCCACGCCACCCAGTTAAACACACCACACACCAACCAATTGCGCCCTTGGGACTTGTCTCACAAATTCTACACAAAGTATTCCTTTATACACTTTTGGTGGAGTTTTGCCTATAAGCTTTCTTTAGCTTATTTCGAGCTTATTTTGAATAAAGAACATACTTGATTTCTTATTTTTCTTATAAGTAGCATAACTTAAAGTAGTTTTTGTGAAATTTTCATATTTTTCCGAAATAGTTTAGTATTTTTAATCATTTAATTAGTGTTTAATAGTTTTAATTGTAGAATTTAATTTAAAAGTCAAAAAATATTCCGCTTTTTCCTAAAATTATTTTTAGTCAATTAGGACGTAGGAAAATTGATTTCACACCGTAGCCCTTAAATTGCAAAATTTTTACGTTTATGGCTCGGGTTGTTTGCCGGTTTTTACGTTTTTACGTTTTTGCACCCTAGGACTTAGTGTAGCTTCGTTCTATCATACCTTAGGCTTAGTGATAATTTATTTTTAGTTTGTTAGGGTTCCCTTGCCTTAATTACTTTCCCGTTAATTAAATTGTAGCATACGTAATCATATCCAAAATCATTAAAAACCAATTCAAGTCCTTAATCACGAAACTCTTCGATACCGTCAATTTCACACCTCGTTGGGACACGACCCGGGGAAATCACTTCCCGGTATCACTTTTATCACATCCGTGAGGTTCGGCACGTTAACCCTTTTCCAAAAAGGTTGATTTGTCGAATCTTGCGTTAATTTGATAGTTTGATTTTGTGTTCATTTTCACCACTCACAAACAACGAATCAAATTTTGGCGCCGCTGCCGGGGAGGTGTGTTGCGACAATATCGTGATTTTTGCGATTAGTGACTTGAAGAACCTTCCTCGTGAAGTTATTGTTTTTATAAAAATACAAAAATACAAAAATATTTTTCTTTTCTTTGTATATATATGTAAAAGATTAAAAATACAAAAAGATTTTCCTTGTTGTTTTAAATAAATAGAAGACACAATCAATATAACATTCTTAAGCGAGGTGTTATCATTATAAGTTCCCGAACAAAAGATTTAAAACTTGCCTTTGTGTCGCTTGTGTTTTGGTTTATTTCTATCGGTTTAACAAACTGTGTGAGGGGTATAAGGACGGCCTGACATTAAATTGCGGTTGAAAAGAGACGGGTTTTAATAAGCTTCGGCGACCTAAAAAGTCTCTCCGCTCCTTTGTGCGTTTTACTTATAGAAGTGATCATTTCACGTGGGATTATTGGTTTAAGTTCATTGTTGTTTTGCCTCGGTCTTGTTTTAATTGAAAGTGTTGTTTTTGAAAGTGCATGTGCACTTTCGTCTTTGTCATAAAACCCCAAAAAAATAATCGTCTTTATCCTCTGACCCAATGATTCTTTCCGTTTATCCCTCTTATTCAGTATAATTCTTCATCGATGTCTTCGTCTTACCAATTAGTTTGCGAATGGTGTGGGTCCTCAAAATGGTGAAAATTGCCCCGGTTGTAGCATTGTGAGTGCGGAAGCGGGTTTGTCTACGACCAAAATCCCTACAATGAAACAACCAATTTCCTTAACCAACCCCACATCATGAGATGGATACATGTTCTTGTGAACATTGTGCGTGTCCTTACCAAGGTTTTGAATGTCAAGTTCAATATAAGAATCAAACCTTTGGTTATGACCATTATCCATACAATTCACCAAATCCGTCACAACAATCGTATTGTTGTGAGTACTGTGGAGGTCCGCATTTTAACTTCGAGTGTCAAACGAGGAATTCATATGACCAACCTCCACAGTGCCAAATGATTCAAACACAACCTCCGCCAATTCCTCAAAAACTTCTCCTAGATTTTCTAGATGTATTAAAGGATTTAAAAGAATTGGTTAATAAACGTGCCAAGAAGAGTCTCATCGAAAACGTGATGGAGAACTTCTAGCCGAAGAACAAGCAGCTTCGCGAACGAAAGATTGCTAGCCGAAGAAGCTAAAAGGCGTGCTCTATTTAACGAGGCTTGCCGTCTCGATAACGAGGATGAGGAGGATTGGGAGATGATAAAGGACAAGGTGCATATCTCAAGCACACAAAGTACCGCACATGTCCACTCTCCGCCCTTATCTTACTTATTTACCATAGAACGTTCGGATAATCTTTTAATAGGGGACGAACATCTTAGCACTATTCGGAACGAAACCGCCGTGTCTTTGAGAACCTTGTCCCAACCCGTGAATCCGAGGTTATCTCCGGTAATATGTGTGATAAGCCGTTTGACGATGATTCTTCTCCTCCTCTTGACATTCCAAACGATCATGTCGAGATGTTCTCCGATTCTGATGAAGATTGTACTCCGTTTGGCGATTCTTTATCTTATGGAGACATCGATTATGTCGAGGAGTTGCCTTACGAGCTAGTCGGCTTAAAGGAGGAGAGAGATTTTGATGATCTGAAAATTGAGGATGATATACATCGTGAAAAATTGTTCAATGTAGATCTTCTCATTTCTAAGATCGAATCATTTTGTGATAAAACAGCTTCACCTCCTATCCCCATTGAGGATAGTGACTCTATCTTGGAAAAGCCCGAAACATTTCCTAACCTTGAGGCTTTATCCAATGATTTTCTTCCGGAATATGAAGCATTCCGTTTTGATATCGATCATATTGGAAAGAAGAGTAGTGGCATCCACTTCTCATCCTCGATATCTCTCTTTCGACTTATGAGTCGTTTGCTTTGATATCGATCATCTTGGAGATACGAGTCGTGGCGATTCCACTTCTCATGCATGTATCTCTCTTCTTAGTATGATTCGTTTTGCTTTGATCTAGATCACGAGGGGTTCTCCGGTGAACTCTCTCATATCATATCTCCTTCGGAGTATGATCATTTCTATTTTGATCTTGATCTTGACGGGAGGAGACATGCTCTATCATAAGAGTTTGCTTATTGAGGACACTACCCCGCCTCTCCCTCCCGAGGTGTTTGTTGAAAATGACCAAAAAAGCTTTAATGATGATATTCAAAATAAGGAAAATGAAAAACTTTCTTTTGAGGATGAAGATCTTATCCCGATTTTTATAAACATCTTTCTTCCATTCCTCACATATGATGTGACTTCTCATCTCCTTCATTCCTACGGGAGTGAGGACATCATATTTGACCCCGGCATCTCCATTTATCATTCTTTTGAGCCGGTTGTATTTCATCGGAGTGGAACTTTCAACACATTCAATGTTTATCCAAACCATTTGAATGAAAGTCCGATGGAGATTTTCTTTTCCACTTGCTTCCCCATGGACCAATGAATTCGGGTTCGAGTCAAGCTAGCGACTCGGGTAACAAAAACAAGAGCACGCTATATGGGTTTTACCCATATTTCGATTTCTTTCTACTTTCTACCACCCTAGTGTGGGGAGTTGCCCCATTTGTTGTACATAAGTTTTCTAAAAAAAAAAATTCAAATAATGGCCGTAGTATTTCCCTTTTACGTTCTTTGTTTCGGCATAACCGGCGGTACTTTGAATATTGAGGGCAATATTCATTTCTAGTGTGGGGGGGGAATTCTCACGAATTTTATCATGTAAATATACCGCCCAATTCCCCCATTTTTGGCCAAAAATTTTTTTTGGAGTAAGTGTTCTACACTTACTCAATCGGTTATCAGTCCGCCTTGTCTAATAGACTAAAGGATTGGCTAATCCAGGAGCAAACGGCTCTTGGTAAAGATTTATCAAATCCGTTGACGGCTTGCAATTTGCCCAAAATTGTATGGTTCTCAACTCACCATATCCTTAAAAGTGAAGAGTTGGCTAGCCCGCAAGGTTATGGCTTGTGGTAAAGGCAATGGAAAATCCATAATTGGTAATCAGCTCACCAAAGATAATATTGATAATTTATCTAAGAGTTGGCTAGTCCGAAGGGTACGGCTTACGGTAAAGACAAAATCAAATCCGTTGAAAGTCGGTGGTTTGCTCAAAATCACATGGTTATCGATTGTACCATAGTTCTCACTTGAACTAAAACATTTGGCTACTCGAGTAATGGCTTTTGGTAAAGAGACTCAAATCCATTATGTTTTCTCAAAAGATTGCTAGGGACTAGCAATGCTTTAGTGTGGGGATTTGATGAGTCGCGTATTCACTCATCATTTTTGGTCAAATCTGAAGCAAAACATTTAAAACACTCAAAATGCATCAAAATCTTGAAAATATCTCAAAATTGTGTTTTATATGTTTCGGATGCAAAATTATCAAAAACAAATGAAAAACGAACAAAGTTTGCATAATTGGCGGTTTAGGTCCCCAACTTTTAAAAATGGCAACTTTAGTCCACGGAATTTCAAAGAATGACAGAAATTCACCCTGGACATTTTAATTTGGAAAATAAACATTTTTAGTCCTTTGGTAATTCTTACTTGTCAAAATTGGTCATTTGGATAATTTTTGGAAAACTGCAATTTCAGTCCTTCAAGTTTAAAAAATGACAGATTTGGTCCCTTGATTATGTGAGATTGTCAAATATGACCCTTGGAAAAACATTTTCAGAATTTACTTGATTGGCCCCTGGATTTTCAGTTTGGTCAAGATTGGTCCCTTACATACTCCATGGATCCATTATTAGTCCTTAATAGTTAATCCTAAACCTAAACCAATAAACCCATTTAACATTTCCATGGCCCAAAAATAAACTACCCGGTCAACCCAATAAACCCAACCCGGTCACTAATAATACCCTGTCTCACCTCTTCTTCCTCACTTCCCGCCCAAACCAAATCCCCAGAAACCCTAGAACACAATACCCCAAACCTCTACTTTCTCTTCTCTCCAAACACTCAATCCCTAAACCCTCCTTTACCCAGTTATACCCATTTCCCAAACCCACTATCCCTCTCCCCCAAATGCCACGGTGGAAATCCATGTCTAAAAGACCAAATCAACGGCTCTGATCATATCTGTTTGGTACCTACTTAATGGATGGACTGGATTAGCTCAAGAAAGAAAAAAGGTTGCTTCCACTTGTTTTGTCTCACAGCAGAAACACAAAAAAAGACACAAGAGATTGAAGACCTAGGGTTTTAATATAAATAGGAAGCTTTTGTAGCCATTGAGGGCACACCCTAGTTTAGTTTTTAAATTTTAATTTCTTTCTTGTAATCCCCTAGTTTTTCTTTAAAAATTTTTAGTTTACTTGTATCTCGGAATTATTGTAATGTCTTTTTAATTAATGGAAGTTATTTTCTTCAGTTTCAATCTTTGTTAAGTGTTTACTTTAACCTACTGAAAGATAGTCAAAAGAATTTTAGATCAATCTTAGAAATGGTAGCTTGAGTTCTTGCATAAAGGGGTGTTAGGTTATTGCTTGAAAACGGGTCAAAACCTTATTTTTACCCACTTTGACCAATGCGATCAAGTAGTTTTGATGTCAGGAGTTAGTTTCACTAGGTTTTCAAGTGTTTGAGGAAGTTGTGCAACATTTTAAGAAAAAAAAAAGGGCTACTGTCACACTTTAAAAAAGGGAGAAGCGACCATTGTTTCTTCTTGGCTCCTTATTACGACTTATCTGCAACTAGAAGCTCGTCAACATTGTTTTTCTAGCATCTGTACCAACCCAACTAGATCTGGTTTCAGTTTCATGTATCTAAGACTCTCTCAACTTAGTTTAAATTGAAGTCAAAATCTGTCCCTCACCCATTTTTGTTCAAAGATCGTAAAAAGGGGTCCTAAGTCATCTCTCATGACTTATTTATAAGTGCATTGCTCTTCTTGCCTACCACTTAGCTTATTTTGATAATCCAATGTACTCACTTTATTTTTGCAGCTTTCATTTGGTTGAAGCTCACTTTTCACCCTATAAATAAGCTCAAAACAGGTCCCTCTTGATCATGCGGACTGCTGAATAAAACCACAGTGTCCTTTCCTTTTTGCGAATTGCCTATCGGAGATTTGATAGCTTATTTAGGTTCCTTGTTGACTTTTAAGTGTAGCTAAGATTGGTTTAGATGCAATTTGGCATATCTAGTACTTTTGTAGCTTATTTGCTTAATTTCCATTTGTTCAAGTTTAAGGCTCCCCTAGATTAGTTCATGTGTCAATTGCTTATCCATTAGTTTCTTGACTTATTTCATTTGATGTTTGCTTATTTAGATTAAACGTAGGTTGTTTTTTCAGTCTTGCTTTTCCACTGCTTATCGACCTTGTTTTTTGCTTGGCAAAGTGCTAAAGGGGTGTTTGTTTTGCTTTGTTAGTTTGTTGGGAATAAGCGCTTGTAATCGCTATTCAACTTTTCATGCAAAAAGTTTTTACCAAATCTTCTTATTTTAATCTCACAAAGTAGCAAAGAAAAAGAAAATTGAAAAAAAAAAAAGTTTTGCAAAAAATGGTATGGCTGGGACTCGAACCCACGCCACCCGATTAAACACACCACACACCAACCAATTGCGCCCTTGGGACTTGTCTCACAAATTCTACACAAAGTATTCCTTTATACACTTTTGGTCAGTTTTGCCTATAAGCTTTCTTTAGCTTATTTCGAGCTTATTTTGAACAAACAACATACTTGATTTCTTATTTTTCTTATAAGTAGCATAACTTAAAGTAGTTTTTGTGAAATTTTCATATTTTTCCGAAATAGTTTAGTATTTTTAATCATTTAATTAGTGTTTAATAGTTTTTAATTCGTAGAATTTAATTTAAAAGTCAAAAAAATATTCCGCTTTTTTCTAAAATCATTTTTAGTCAAATAGAACGTAGGAAAATTGATTTCACACCCGTAGCCCTTAAATTGCAAAATTTTTACGTTTATGGCTCGGGTTGTTTGCCGATTTTTACGTTTTTACGTTTTTGCACCCTAGGACTTAGTGTAGCTTCGTTCTATCATACCTTAGGCTTAGTGATAATTTATTTTTAGTTTGTTAGGGTTCCCTTGCCTTAATTACTTTCCCGTTAATTAAATTGTAGCATACGTAATCATATCCAAAATCATTAAAAACCAATTCAAGTCCTTAATCACGAAACTCTTCGATACCGTCAATTTCACACCTCGTTGGGACACGACCCGGGGAAATCACTTCCCGGTATCACTTTTATCACATCCGTGAGGTTCTAAGACGTTAACCCTTTTCCAAAAAGGTTGATTTGTCGAATCTTGCGTTAATTTGATAGTTTGATTTTGTGTTCATTTTCACCACTCACAAACAACGAATCAGTTTTCCTGAGCGGAGACTAGGGAGAGGGTCTCCTTCTTCAATACCAACGATCTCTATCCCAGTGAGAATGAAACAAATCCTTTTAAGAGGAATTGAGTGGCTAGAAGGTTTAGTGCGCGTCCACTTTGGGTCCATGACGTCTTTGTCTTCAATACGGCGTCATCTAAGTGACAACCGATAGCATATGTATTGAACCCAGTTTCTGCCCTAAGGTTGATTATGGAGGGCTATTTCTTTTCCTCCTTTTTCATTACATTTCTTTTTAATTCTTCAACCCTTTCTTTCTCCTTTCTTACATTACTCCTTTTTTCAATCATACCTAAGGACTTCTAATACTAACTATGGGTATTGTCCTTGGGTAGATCCCTCCGGCTCTGGCGGATCATATGACGGATTTTCCTATCCTTAGTCACCTTATAACTCCACGACTATCCTATTATTGCCATAAAACCATTTTTCTTGAAAATCTCTCAAAGTGTTTATGATTATCAAAACATTTTGTTAACACCTTGAGAGTTTTGTTTTTCAGAAACACTCCCCCTTCACATGTGCTTATATTGTTTTAACTGAAATCCGCACATAGAGGGTAGAGTTCGCACTTTTTGAATTGATCGACTTTAAATGAGCTAGACCGATTCGAGACACGTTTACATCACTAGAGAACTAGCTTGAAATCATTACCCGTCCTGGTCAAGTCCATAGAAAGTTTCTCGAGATGGTACATTTCCTGACTTAGATTCCTCGTCAATTCAATGGTTACGACTGAGTCGAGCTCTTTTGAGATTCAAACAACGATCATTAAACTTTTTGATCACATTTTAATCACGTCTTCTCCCCCTCAAAAATAGCATATTCATGATATTTTTTATATCAACGGATTAAACAACATTTTAGAATCTATTGGGGAGACAAACGGATTTGATTTAAGCATGAATTTAGAACAATTTGGTTTTATACTCCCCCTTTAATAAAGCATAATCAACTAAAGGGTTTTAGAGGGAGTTATCTTGAGCACAAAATATTTTGAAAGATTTTAAAAATCTTTTTGAACAATCTTTGAAAAAAGGTGCTCAAGATGATGATGATTTCTCACCAGTTTTAAATGTAGTGCACTGAAGCGTACACTTGATTTTAGCTTTAAAAACACGAGTTTTGATTTGAAAATAATCAAAAGTCATCATTTTAGTCTGGGTTTCGTACTGAAGTATACGAAAGCCATTTTTGAAGAAATATTTGAGAAACGACATGTTTTAGAAAACATTTAAAGAACTCTCGCCCAAGCATCTGTATATGTCCGTATCATTGTTGAATGACATTTCTAGAAACGCGTCTGAGAATATCGATTATACAAGAGACATGTCGTGAGAAGAATATTTTTGGATTTTTGATTTTCTTTTGTTTTTGTATTTTTGAAAGTTTTATATTTTTATATTTTGCTTTTGTTGGTTTTTCAAATTTTGTATTTGGTTTTTCAAAAATATTTACAGCGAAGCTTTTTGGAAAATCATTTTCAAGAAGATTCGAGAAGACGTTCTAATTCCTCAGGGGTTAGGCTTCGCATTCCAATTCGTCGAACTAAATCATTAAACCGTTCTTTTGGAAGGGCTTTAGTGAATAGATCGGCGAGTTGGTAATCTGTCTTCACGAAAAATAATTCAACAGTACCTTCTTCCACATGCTCTTTTATGAAGTGATAGCGGACACGAATGTGCTTAGTCTTTGAGTGATGGACAGGATTGCATGATATGGCTATGGCACTTTTCGAGTCACAATACATAGGTATTTTATCGAAAGTAAACCCATAATCTGTGAGTTGTGTTCTCATCCATAGAACTTGAGCACAACACGCAGATAGAGACACATACTCACCAAGGTTGAAAGTGCAAAGGCAATCTTGTTTCTTTGAAGACCAACTTACTAACTTTTCACCCAAAAATTATGCTCCTCCGGATGTACTTTTTGTTGTAACTTGATCACTGCGTGATCCGGATCCGAAAAGGCAATTAGAACAAATCCAGATTCCTTCGGATACCAAAGTCCCATGTGAATGGATGTCTTCAGTTACCGAAAGATCCTTTTAACCTCTTTGAGGTGCGGTTGAGGCTTTGCTCGAAACCGTGCTAATAAGCAAACAAAAAATGAATATCGAATCGACTAGCGGAGGTACATGAGAGAACCAGTCATGCTCCGATATTTCTTCGGATCGATAGGTTTCCCAAACAAATCGGCTCCAATTTTTGGTGATGTTACCATTGGTGTACCGACCGAGTCACAATTATCCATACCATGATTTTTCAAAATCTCGGTTGTATATTTAGCTTGATTGATAAAGATTCCACGAGGGGACTGATGTATTTGTAAACCAAGAAAAAACTTTAGTTCCCCCATCATGGACATTTCAAATTTACGTTTCATGAGATTTTCAAAATGTTTTGAAAGATTCGGATTAGTGGACCCAAAAATGATGTCGTCCACGTAAATCAACAATCAAAATGTCGTTTTGCATTTTTTGTAAACAAGGTAGGATCAACAGTTCTTTTGGTGAAATTGTTTAGAATCGGAAAGAGGATTCGTCATACCACGCCTCGGAGCTTGTTTCAAGCCATAGATTGCCTTTTTGAGTTTGTAGGCGTGAGTCGGATGCTCCATTTCTATGAAGCCTTCGGGTGACTCACGCGTACACTTTTTCTTCGAGTTCCATTCAAGAACGCGGTCTTAATGTCCATCGATAAACCGTGATGTTTTTGTGAGTGCATAGGCTAAGAATATCCTGACTGTTTCAAGTCCGGCTACGCGAATGACTCTTCAAAGTCTCTCCCTTCTTCTGTCGTATCCTTTGGCCACGAGACGAGTTTGTTGCGAATTACAGTCATTTCTTCATCCCGTTTGTTCTTCCATAACCATTTGAGATTAATGATGCGAATGTCAACTGGTCTTGGAACCAAATCCCAAGAGTCATGTAGACGGTATTAGATAAGTTCCTCCTGCATTGCTTCTATCCATGCATTGTCTGTCATTGCCTCCCGAATGTTCTTCGGTTCAATATTGCTAATTGAGCAAAGGTAAATGCACAAGTCGCAATCGGTGGCAAGTTGGCGTCTAGTCTGAATTGGCCTTGACGGTTCACCAATAATTCAATCGGATGGTCTTTTGTCCACTTCAGAGTAGAAGGATACCGTAGATTATACGAGTACGAGTTAGATGGTTCTCGTAAGCTTGAAGATGATTCAGATGATTCCGTAGCAAACGGGTTTTCAAATAAGTCTTCATCTAACGTTGCATCGTTCGGGTTTTGAGTAGGTTCTTCTTGAAATGATATGTTTTGGTTTTGCTCATCAACTGCTGGTATAACTGTTTCTAGAATCGGAGTTCTTTGGAGTAGATGTAGATAATGTTGATGGAGTTGGTGCATTGGTTTCGACCGTTGTAGATGCATCTTCTGTTGGTGGTGGTGGATGATTTTGAGCGGGTGCAGCGGAATGATGGTTTGATGCATTTGTCGAAGTTCCACCATAGTATTCATCGAACATTAACTCGAAGAAATTCTCCCATTCTTGTTCATGAAGAGTGCCAGCAAAAGTTGATGGAGCTCTTTGTTGTACGAGTCCTAAACTGATGTGTCTAGAAGTCTGCGGGTTTGGTGCGGGTCCTAATCTGTTTTGATTAGAAGCCATTTTTAAAAGTTCATCAAACTTCACATTCATGGTCTCCATTATCTTCCTAGTTCTTTTGTTATACACCCTGAATGCCCTCGAGTTATCTGAATATCCAATGAAGATTCCAATATCACCTTTAGCTTTCGGTTTTCCTAGATCTTCTCTGTCATTTGTCGGATAGCACAAAGCGCCAAACACGTGAAGGTAAGAGATATCAGGTTTTCTGTTGTTCGCTAGCTCATATGGGGTTTTATTGAATCTTGGATGGATTAGGGATCGGTTATGAGTGAAACAAGCAAGGCAACAAAGATCGCCCCATAGAAATAACGGTGCACTAGAATAAATTAGCATTATGCGGCGGCTTCCACAAGAGTTCGATTTCTTCTTTCAACTACCCTATTTTTTGTGGAGTTCTAACAACGATGTCCGATGTGTGATTCCAACATCTTCAAAATAAGTTCAACTCCTCGATTAGTGAATTATGTGCGTTGTCTGCTCTTACTACCGTGACTGGAGCTTGAAGAAGTACTTGAATACGTTTCGGGAAGGTGATGATGATGCACGGTGCTTGCTTTTGACCTCGAAACTTAACCCATGTATATCTTGAATAGTCATCAACGATAACAAGAATATACTTTTTCCCATTAATGCTTTCTACTCTCATTGGGCCACATAAGTCCATGTGCAACATATGCAACTTTTCTTCCGAACTAGGTACGGGTTTGGGTTTATATGATGCTCTTTTGCTTTTACCTTGTTCGCATGATGGACATAAGTGATCCTTGGTGAATTTGAACTTTGGAAGTCCGTTGACGATGTTGTCTTTGGCAAGTTTGTTGATAGTGTCGTAATTGAGATGGGATAATCTTCTATGCCACAACCATGACTTTGTTCCAGATGCTCGTGTCATAAGACATATTGGTGATGAAGAGGCAATTTGGTTAATGTCGATAGCATACAAGTTTGTATCACGATTCGGTTAAGAGATCGTACCATTCAAGTTTCTAACGAAGCAAGCCTTTTCCTAAAAGCAACCTCTAAATCGCATCACGAACCGTCCGTGAAAACAAATTGTGTACCAACCCTTCGACATAGTAAACCCGAGTGATCAAATAATTTCCAAAAGGTAGATCTCCAAAACCCATGATAGGCGCTACATGATCATTTCCAAATCGTAAAGTTCCCATGAATTTCCGAGAAATTGATCAGAACTTGATTCGGTCATGTGTTTGGAGCAACCCGAGTCGACGATCCAAAGACATATTTCGATAACCCGCCAATAATGAAGAAGAAGATTTTCGAAACCGTTTTGAATTTGGTTCCTTTGGGTTAGAGGTAAAATCCTGATCACACTCAAAGAAGTTTTCTACTGGGTATTTTGGTTTGTCACTCATTGTACCATTCTGGAGTGTGAAAATTCTACCCGTGGGTTTCCAAATGTCATCCCTAAAGTAAACACTATGCTTCTTATCAGTAGTGTAAAGCCTAAGTCTTGCAACTAGTCTTCCTAGAGGTTTATCATAAGTTCTTTTTGGAACGTTCTTCTGAACAAGCTTAACAATCTCATTCTTAGAAACACAATCATCATGAACATTAGTTAAAGATTTCTTGCAAGTTACACAAACAGAATCAACACATTCATTAAACTTAGCAAGTTTCATAGGTTCAGTACATTCAGATGAAATGTCTTTCTTATTACAAAGCGGTAAATTCCTAGGGTGTTCTTCTACTTTCTTCTCTTTATTCAAGCTACTACTCTTAGAGGCATGCGAGACTCTATTGTTCCTTGCATTGCTCTTAGGCTTTAGTCTGCTGCTCCTAGAGGTGCTTTCTAGTCCTGTAGAAGGTAAGGCACACGCATTAGGATTCACATTTTTATCTAGAGAAGTAGTTTCGGCTTTCCTAGTCTCTTTAGAGTGCTTTTCTAAACTTATGTCGTTTGTTTCATATGTTTTAGATGTGGAGGCAGACGCATTAGTGGTACTCATCCTAAAAAGGCCAGGTGCTAAAACTTTTGGATTCTCGATAACCGCTTTTTCATTTTCAACTATTTTAGCTTTTTGCTTTGACAAGGCAGGTGGAGTGACTGGTTTTGACAAATCTTTTTTCTCTTTGACTTTTGGAGGAGGCATAGAAGTAGACATTTTTGGTTTGAAAACCTGTTTTGGAGCATTTTCCTTCTCCTCAGTCAATGGTTTTGCAATCTTAGTATCCACAGCCTTTCCTTTTAGAGATTCCAACTGAGCCCTCAAATGATCATTTTGCTCTTTCATATCCTTGTAGGCACGCTCATACGACAATTTGTCATACTTGCATTCCTCAGATTTTCGATCAAGTTGTTTAAAATATGAGACATTTTCTTTTTCAAGAGCTTTTTCATATTTTGAAACAATTACAGAGGTCTCAGACTGGAGTCTTTCATGATCTTCAACAGAATATGTTTGTAAAACAATGGACATAATATCAGTTGTCAGAACATCTTCGATGAGAGAATCATTTAAATTTTCCAAAACTTTGATATGTTCAAAACATTCATTAGCTTGCTTTACCAGGGATTTATGGTCCTTGACAAAGTCACCCGTTTCTTTCAAAAATGCTTATTCAAAGTGAATCACCCTCGCACTGACGTGGTTTAGCGGATTGGCAATTTCATTTTCAAAAACCTTTTTCATTTCATCGTGAAAACTAGAAAACCAGTTGTTGGTGCTGATGTTGATTTTTGATTTAACAAGTTCCTGAAGTTGCCCCATTCTAGTTTTAATTTCATCTAAAATGCTTCTAGCATCACTTGTGTTAAAAGGATTGTTTGAAGACATTTGTTCGATTTTTGAAAGAGATTGTGAGACAACAACAGGTTTTGAAACTGGTGTTGACACACTGTTTGAAACACTGGGTGTTATGGAAAATTTTGATTTTTCTTTTTGAGGAACAAAAGAAATGCCAGAAATTTTGTTCCATTTGTTATAATCAATTGGTTTTAGATCTGGGTTCTTTTGTTGCATTATTGATCTACTTTCATCAGATAGTTCTAACGTTTCAAGAGAATCACGAACAATTATGGGTTCATGTAAAGCTTTTACATTGTTCAAAACATTATGTTCTTTCTGAGCTTTCTTGAGGAAACAAGGAGGTTTGTTACCAAGAGCCATTTTTTGTGTTGTATGAAAATACGGATTTGTTTGATTAATCAGCATATTAGTTGATTTGGCTGAATGACCCGTTGTAACAAGCAAATTTTCCAATTTTTTGGTTTTTTCATCTTTATCAAGAAGAGAATCTTCTCGTTTTGAAAAATCAGCAATCAACTTTTTCTTCTCTTTTCAAGATCAGAATAAGTTGCTTTTTGTGTAGAAAGTTGGTTTTTAAGATCAGAAATTTCCTCGTTTAAAGATTTTATTTTTAAGTTCAAATTAACATCAAGTGTGTTATATTTGATTTGCAATTGTTGTTCTTTTAAAACGGAATTTCGATAACCAATTTCTAATTCTGACTCTTTGTTTTGTGAAATTCAAAAGCTTTTGCATTCTCCTTGTACCTCTCAAGCTCAGCGGTCAATTTATCATTCGCGGCCTTAACATCGCGATTGACCTTTTCACTTTATCAATTTCAATGCCACAGTTATTGATTAATGATTCAAAATAAGCACGTGTTTCCTCATCGGTCTCAGTATTTTGTGCCACACAGCCTCCACTAGGATCCACATCCGAGTTTCGAGTTAGTATTGCTACAACACGGATTGTCCATGTATGTATCATAAGTAGGTGCGGATGTCACAGAATGCTGTTCGGCATGAGAAAACACATCAAATATGACATTGTTATAGCATGGATCAATGATTGGTACCTCAGATACTGCGTTAGCGTCTTAAACAGGAGGTGCGTCAGTGTCAGTGTCGTACTTTGTCTCCTAAAGATTTGCCATGAAGATGCAGTTTGCATTAATTTCCTCGAGGTCTTCCAAATCATCCATAATAGCGAAAAAGTCATGTTCCTCGACTCACCGCAGCCACCTTCGAATTATGTGCTAACAAAGATAGCTTTTCGAAGATACGCGCATCCTTCTTTTTTTCGCTTAGTAGGACAATTCCTTGCCATGTGACCCACTCCTTGGCAGCTTGTAACACTTAACCCGATTACCTCGATTCACATTTCCATAATTCCCAATGATTGGAGCTGCAACATTCCCATTCTGATTACCCACTGCTCTATTCCTAAAATTACGTCCTATCGATTTCCAACATTCGACCCAACTGATTACCCTAATACGGAATCGCCTGATTACCCATGTGAAATCCGAGTAGCATATCCTGCTGATTCCCAATAAATCCAACCATTTGTCCTTGATGACCCATATTCACACCCGGCTGTGCAATTTGCCTGTTGCGAGTGTTTGATGAAATCCTTTGGTTGTTGTTAGTTGGTGTGGAATAGCGACCTCTGAATGCTTTAGTCAAAAAATCAAATGCAGTTGACAAAGCTTGTTCTTGTTCAGTTTCAAGATCAGTGATTCCTTGTTCCTGGTATTGTGGATATTTTTGTTGTTGATTGACTTGTTGTTCTTGAGAGTAGAATTGTTGTTGAGGGATAATAGCTTGTGGTTGTGGAATGTATTGCTGCAAGTTGTTGTTAGTGGAAGATGATGAAGCTTGTTGTTGTGAGTTCACTGGAGTTGGAGTCTTTGCAATTAGTGCCAAGGGATCATGATTCTTTGCCAATCTTTCTTTCCTAACTTCATTGACTTCAGCTTGGTTTTGTTTCAGAAAATCGTTGAGTTGATCAAAGTTCACCTGATGTAAGTCCTTTGTTTGGTTGACAATAGTGACATATCGTCCCCATTCTTCTAGAAGATTGTTGAGAAATTTGATGTTACTCACGATAGTTCTGGGTGCCAACTTGTTTCTGATAAGCTCATTCATCAAAGTGCAAAAACTTCCATAGTAGGATTCAATAGATTCTCCTGGAGTTGATGTAAACTTCTCCCATTCAGTTAGCAGCTTGTTCTCCATGTCTTGTTGACCAATTTTTGTTCCATAACATAGCCGTCTAACACGTTCCCACATATCGTAAGCAGTTTCACAGCTATCTACAACAGCAAAGATGTCTCTTGGTAGTCCCAGTTGGACGATGTGTATTTCCATGTCATCTGCTTCGACCTGCTTCTTATCCTCTTCATTGTATTCGGATTCATGTTGAGCACGAAAGTATGGTGGAACGGGAGGTGTTGCATCAGGACGTCCAGGGTCTTGGACTTGTCGAGGCTTGAAGGGTCCATTCGTAATGGATTGAATCATGAGTTTTCCATTAGGTTTGGTCTTGATGTAGCGGAGCATACGATTTGTCCATTGAAGATATCCACCTTTTTTCGACATAGGAGGACGGTTTTCGGCACCAGTTGCATGAATGTCTTGTTGAGTAGCCATTGATGAAGGTATTTGATGATAAAGTTAATGTAGGATCGATTCAACGATAAAGGAGTTGTGTTTGATGAAGATTAAGCTTGGTTGTTTTAGTGAAAATTTGGTCTAAAAACTTAAAAACCTCAATAACTTCTGTTCGGAGCGTTTTTAGGACTTGAAGATTGACCCGACGGTCTATTCTCCTCATTCTCACGGTCGTTTTGATGGGTAGAGCGCTGAAAACGGAATTACGGTTCAAAAGTTATAGCCGTTTGAAGTTTTGCTTAAGATTTTACTCGTAAACTTGTTCTTAGGCGTAGGATTGAGTGCTTATGCGTAGAAATTGGCTTATGCGTAGACTGCTTATGCGTAACTCTCCTTAGGCGTAAGATGATGCTTATGCGTAGACCTAGACTTATGCGT
This sequence comes from Chrysanthemum makinoi, assembly GCA_910596185.1. NCBI lineage: Eukaryota > Viridiplantae > Streptophyta > Magnoliopsida > Asterales > Asteraceae > Chrysanthemum > Chrysanthemum makinoi. Next base: position 44,947,630 of record OU343221.1, read on the forward strand.
AAACTTAAGGTTAAACGTAAGCTTATGCGTAAACGTTATACTTAGAAGTAGAGTACCTTACGCGTAAGATTTAACTTATGCGTAGAGTGCTTACTCGTAAGCTTTCTGCTTAGGCGTAAGATTAGGTTTAAAACCAAAATCCTTCACACTCATCCAAGCGTGAAAGATATCCACAAGTCAAAGTGTTCCACAAACTTATCCAAGTGAGGGAAGCACTGAGTAACCGTTGAAGCACGAAGAATCTGCACCAAAAGCTTATGCGTAAAAACTCAATTCTTACGCCTAGGAAACTAGGGTTTTGACTTTTTCTTACGCGTAAAAAGAGGGTTTTGACCAAAAGTTGCTTACGCGTAAAAACTGCCCAGAAATGCAAAAACACGAATTTTTCACCCAAAAACACGTTTCCAAATGATTTCTTTTGCACGAACTTCTTCCAAAACACTTAAAGATCAATAAAGTCTACAACTTTAAGCTTAAAAACACGTAAAAATCAAAACTTTAAGACAAAAAACCCACGTTTATAGTAAAAAACGCAACTTTATGTGTAAAGTTCTAACAAAAAATGTAACACAACACTCCTAAACCATTGTTAGGCGATTGATACCAATTGTAGGACCTCGTTTTTACATCAACCTTACGCGTATACCAACCTTAAACACAAGATGAACACACGTGAAACAAACACACTTTATGCGTAAAAGATGAAGAAGAAAAGATTAAGAAGTTGGTAACTTAAGATGTTATGCGTATGAAACAAGAGAGAAAGATGAAACAAGATGTTGTTATACTTGAAAGAAAAACACACACAAAACACACTCAAGCACACCCCTCAAATGACCATTCGAGGGGTATTTATACTACAAGTACTAAACGCCCTATGGGCTTGGGCTTGGGCCTCGTGGACTTGGATTGGATTACAAATGATAAAAGGCTAGCTTAACTAAACGTCTAACCATTTAGCTTAGCCCAATCCACGAGCCCGTTGACTATTCTAGTACGATATCTAACACACGTTATAAAGTTCCTAAACGTGAATGACCATCACTTCTAATAAAATTGTTACGGCTAACACTTTACTTGCTTTCATTACTTACATTACTTATTGCTTTATACTTTCTATCCATCCATACGAATTCACATAAGATCGAATCTAAAGTTTTTGAAACTAATTTAAAATCCGCAAAACTATTCAACCCCCCCCCCCTTCTAGTTTTCCACAGAATATCCATGAAAAATCGTCCATATGGATGAATGGGAATTTGTTTATATAGCTCACAAGCCAACTTAAGGCTTGGGCCTTTTGCTTGATCGACAAGCAATAAAACCAAACACCCCATCCACCCGATTCGTTTAGAGTACTAGACCTACGGCACCTCTAAACCGACCCATTTAACAATTTGGACAAGCCCATAGATCGTGTATAGTGATCGGGTAAGCATGCATGTATATCGGGTATACGTATTCAAATATTAAACGTTCGACACGTACTCTCGTGTTTAACGTGTGTGCCCCCATAGGTACACACACTTCTAGTCGTTTACATGCGTTTACAACTCCCACAAACCAACCGCTCCCACTTGGGAGTTGGAGTGTCGAATGGCACACAAAACTAACGACGTAAACGCCTAGCAACGCTCTCACTCGCTTTTTAACTAAAAGTATCTGAGATATAGTTTCATAAAATCTTCTCAGTAGCATGGTTATTCATGTCTTGCTTTTAATCATCCTTTGTTATAGATACCGTTAAACCATGGATATGGATCCTAACTCATTCCATATAGTTTAACCATTTAGAATCTCGTTATAGAATTTAATTAGATATACCAAATGTAATCAAGTATTATCTTTCATTACTTTTTGGGTTCGGCCGAACAATTATCTTATTAATTCTGGAGAGGCGCCATGGTATCTTTCTGCACAAATCAAGTGGAGTAACAAATCCTTTATTGACTATAAGTGTTATGGATGCTGCTTCACATCATTCCAAAATATAGCCTTTATAACTACCTTATTCAGATAGCGTTTTGCGTATACTTACAAAAATGATATCAACACATAACAGAACTTGCTTGCATATCAAGTCTAAGAATGACCTTAACAAACCATTTTTAATATTTTACTTATGACAAGGATCCAAAAGTAAATGTTTGAAAGTTGTGGTATCCAATATGCATCCTTTTTGAATACACATGTGTTTGGCGGGAACATTCCACATTCTCGTTAGAATGTAACCAACACTCACATTTGCCTTACATAACAATATTCTCATATTCTTAACCGACAATGGACATATTTAGAACAATAAAATTATTCAAGGATTAAACATGCAAATATAGGATAACAATTATTATATGAATGAATAAAAAATACCAAGTATCTTTATTCATCATAAAGTAAAAATTGTCTTTCAATCTCAATTATCCAAATACTAAAACAGATATTCATGAGACTAATTTAGTAAGTTGAAGCCTAATGTTTCCAACATTCTCAACCTTTCTTTAAAAGAAAAACTAAATAGTCATTTGAGTAAACTTTCCGAATACTTGTTTCAAATTTCACATATAGTGAGGGATTTGAAATATAAGATGAGTGTCTTATCTCATATGCCCATACTATTGCAAGAGTTATAGAATGGAGATGTCGCCCTACCTTGCATGAGGTATTAGAAATCAACGACATACTGATAGTCATCTTTACAGTTTCTAAAAGTGTAAAGTATTCTCATTCCTTAATGTGTAATGCAACAATGCTCTCTGTTGAGCATAACTAGTTAGCAGATTTATCATAAAAGATAAAATCCTACTTCAACTAGTATAAATAATCCTCTAGCATCTTTGTACTTATACAACACTTATGCTTTATAATTCATAAACATTTGTAATAACAATAATCTAAATACTCTCAATTAGATATGTTGTTGTCAGCTCATCTTTTTCTTGTACAAAAGCAACAACTAGTCCTATACACAATATAATATATACATGATAAATCCTTAGTTAAAAACATAAGGTTTCCATCCATGTAATAAATTATTCCAAGTGAAATATACCATTTAAGATTTGCTTGAATAATATATTGCATTTGTGTTGAACTTAATTTCCGGCATTTGTTTATTCCAGATAAATATTTATTTCAAGGTTGTTAGTTTTATTCTCTAAATTCCAAGTGAAGTTTCATTCCAAGCTTAAGGATCAATATCTAGCTTAATTGGAATGATATTTTCGACATCTAAATTTTAAGGAAAAAACGCATCAGCTCTTAGATGCATGATCCGATCCAAACTTAGATTGCTTAAATTTGTATACTACATAATGATTATATAAATTCATAACCCTTTTGATTACACACCGTCATCGCAATGGTAATCATAAAGAAAAAGTTATAAAAAAATTTAATTTCCATATTCCACATACAAGGAATCATGTATGACAATTAATTATCTTTATATAATTAATGCGTGTATATATAAGAAAATTTAATCACAATCAATTGCTTAAGTATGATTAAAAACTTCTAATTAAATGCCATGCATTAATATGTATAAAATTTTGTCCTTGTGAGTCTTTCTTCAAAAGAAACTCATTCCAACCTCATAGATTAACTGTTAGGCGAAATAACAATCAAGCTCAAAACTTGATTTGCCTTTTAAGGACTGCATCTTGTCATTCATAGTTTAAAAACATTTATCAGATTCAAGATGTAATAATGTATTTTAGTAGTTAGCTGATTTACAATAATTTTTAACTTATATCCCTCAGCATTGATATTAAAAATATCACTCAAGTGATGAGGCGTCCTTACGGATTTATGAATGAGAGTAACGTTATACTTTGGTCGAAATTCACATGTTTAACCTCAGTATGACATTAATACGTGGATTTTAGAAGGTTAAGTATTTTGTTCTCAAAAACTTTGAGATTTGTATATGCTCCCACTTACTTTTGTAAGTAGAGACAATTCCCTAAATACTAAGTATTTAAGCAACAATAAATTATTTTTTATTGGGAACCACAAAATACATTTCAAGTTCTCATCTCTAGATTTGTTAATAAATTGCTTCATAAGATTTTAACAAATTCCGAACTTAAATCAAGACATAATGGAATTCCTTCCAACAACTCTAATTAGGGTTTATAGAAAAACTCTAATTTAGTATCACTCTTTAACCAAAAATCTAAGCAACATTTTTGTGTTTCATCGAGCTAGGAAGAACACCAAAACTACAATATTCAAGCTAGGAAGTGTAGAATAATCAAAAATCCAAAAGGATTTAGGATTCAATTGGTTTGAGTGGAAAAATCTAAAATCCCTAAGAGATTAGGGTTTTCAGTTATGGGTTGTCTTTAATACCTTCTTGGTTTGAACTATATTGAGTGTATCCATGACACACGCAATTTTCTAACCTTGATATATTTTAGATGTAGAGCAATTAAAGCTATCATGAACCAAACAATAGGAATAAGGTTTGATTCAACACAGTAGACATGCCATAATGAAGTGGTATTCTATGAGTATTAGAATTGTGAAACTATATCAGAATTCCATAAATAACTTTATTCTCTTTGGACCAAATACTTGTCAATTGGGTCGAGCCAAATTGCATATTAAGTATTTACGAACCAAGTGCATGCTATAATGTATATTCATTGAATAATACAAGATCCTTATGTTCACGTGCTCACAATAAGATAGAACTGTTCAAGAATTATATGTTCATGTGTTTACAAGAAAACAGAACATGTCAATAATACATTGTAAGTCTTTGATTAATTCAAAGGCTTTACGTTTATGTGTTAACTAGAAGACATAACAATTTTACTATAAATACTTTATGTTATAAGTCATTGATTAATTCAAGGACTTTATAATTATGTCTTAACATGTAAGTATAATTATACTAACAAAAGTAATCATGAACGCAAACTATTGAGTTCTATAGTAATTTCAAGTTAATTTTATACTTCAGAATTATGATCATTATCATATAACCATAATTATGTTGACTAAAACATGTAGTCAAATGTTGAAGTATCTTTACACTATTTCATGACATTTGAAACTAGTAGGGCAACAAACATCTTGCGTGTTCAAATCCTAGTAGAATCATTATTAGAATGTAGTAGGGCAATAAACATCTCACATGTTTAAGTCCTAGTAGAATTCTTGTTAACATGTAGCAGGGCAATAAACATCTCGCATGTTTAAGTCCTAGTAGAATTATTAGTTTTCTTACCTTGCGGTTAAGAGATACCAATAATATTGTTGTTCCTTGCACACACTTTGAGATTTCTCCCACTTGTGTAAGACACAACATCATATCATTAAAACAAACAACGCGTGATTGATTGTGTAAACAATATGATAATGTCATAGATATCATAAGTAGTTTTAGAACCATAACCTTTAATAAGGAATTGTGAATTATTATTCTATAGATAACGCTTCAGAGAGTAACAGCAGAAAGGTAACGTGTTATCTTATAAAATAAATTGCAATTTTCCTTTAAGCAATGGTCGTTCATATTCGGAAAGTAATGAATTATTTCAAAGCAAGTTTGAAATGAGATGGGTGACTAACAAGGAAATAAATCCCGTAGTTCCCACTGAAATTGACAACATTACAGGAATGTAATTTCAGTATTAAAATGCAATTGCTCCCATTGGATTTGTCAACATTGTAAGTGTTACATTTTCAGTAAAAAGTATACAGCTATTTTATACACTTTCCCATTCTCTTCGAATGCCTACGAGTAGCAATGTACTTAGGTATTGAACAAAGTATATAAAGTCCTACTTATTTTAGACAATGGACTAGCCAATCTTACATTCAACTAACTTGAATCTTTAGCATGCAATTCCTCCTTTATCGTCTACATTGCCCCAAAGGTATTTAGCCTTTAGGAATAATAAGAGTCCGAGAAAATTACCTAACGAATGTTCTAGTAATTTCTTTACTCATGCGGTTTAAACTCATACATCGTGACAAGTGCAAGATGTCATTTATTTTCGTAGCTATAAACAAAATGTTTTCTAGTTACACAAAATATTCTGTCTTTCAATTATTTCTAGACCACAAAAAGATAATGAAAGATCATCAGTGAGTTTAATAGTTTGTAATCCTATCTTAGTTTGTCAACTAAGGAGAAAAGATAGGAATAAGTCTCACTCTTCTTACTAGGAAAAGAGACTAAGTTTGTCTTTAAAGAAAAACAACTTTGTTTACGAATTATGTTGCAATCAACACAATTTATTCAGAACATAGAAAGTTCAATTATAGTATTTTTGATAATTACATTCTTAAAAGAATTAACTACCCAATTAATTACTAATGAAGACTAAGATTCATCATGCACTCCCACTTATTTACCAGAGGTCTGACCAGTGCGTAATTAAGTAGGATATAGCTCACAAGCCAACTTAAGTCTTGGGCCTTTTGCTTGATCGACAAGCAATAAAACCAAACACCTCATCCACCCGATTCATTTAGAGTACTGGGCCCAAGGCACCTCTAAGCAGACCCATTTAAAAATTTGGACAAGCCCATGGATCTTGTATAGTGATCGGGTAAGCATGCATGTATATCGGGTATACGTATTCAAATATTAAACGTTCGACACATACTCTCGTGTTTAACGTGTGTGCCCCCATAGGCTCATACACTTCCAGTTGTTTACGTGCGCTTACAACTCCCACAAACCAACATTTTTAAGCTTCAAATGTTATAAATAATAATATTCAAATTATGTTTGCATATGTATTTTGATGAGTAGCTGGACACTTGTGCTATGTTGCGAGTTGCATAAGACAACTTCTTTTCCTTGATAATGAAGTACTGAATATATTTTTTTAGCGTTCACTTTAGATAATTATTCACACAACAAAATTGATACCAGAGAATATTTCTAAATATTTCAAAATACTTGCATGACTAAAATCAGGTCTCATTTTGTCATTATTTATCTTTTATCAAACTTAAATCTAAAGAGGTACTGAAACTTTTTGAAATAGGTACTAATCATCTGGTTAAAAACTAAAGGTCTTAAGTTTTTACATAAGAGTACTAGCTTATAGATCAAAAGAAACTCACCGATATGTTGGCCGATATGAGAAACAGCAATATGCTTAAAAACATTATGCCGATCCGGCCTTCCAAAATGAGATTTGACATGAGTACCCGAAACAACATCAACATCATTCTTAGCATGATTTAACGACAAAAGAATAGTGATCAAAGCAACCCGAGCATCATCTTTTTCAACACTTGTGCAAAAATTATGCATCTCAATCACATTATCGTGACCCGCTTCAACAAACTCATCTAATACATCTTTAAACCTGTCAAACGAGCCTTGTTCTCTCGTGACCCAATAAAAGTACGCTCGCGTTGTCTTAAAGTTATAATCATTTTTCTTTGATAGTCGTGATGCTGGTGGTAATGAGGTGATGTCGCCGCTTTCTAAGGCTTCTCCTTCCTTTTGTTTGGCTTTCATGTTATTGACCATGTCTTTGATGATACTGACCATAGGGGTTGCTCCAATCCCTGATCCAACAAGTAAAACTGTGTCGTATTTTTTGTAGTCTTGTCTTTGGTGCTCCATATGGCCAATCAATTTTGACTTTTTAGAGTCCACTTTTGCCATTTGCAGGCAGTTGAGATACCTGGCAACTCATAGTAATGTAATTTCCGAAAACACATTATGGTGGCTACGAAATGTGAGTGACGTACTTTAGTGGAACCAAAACGGGCAAACCTGTTTGGTTGGCACACAAAGAGCTTTCTGTTTTTGTTATTAATTTTAATGCATCAGTGATGATTATATTTACTATATTGTTGCAACAATCATCTAATTTTTGAATAACAAATGATTTGAAATGTTTATGTCATAGATTAATCATAAATTAATTAGGTCTTAGTAAATGGATCAAAATATTCACTTTCGGTTCTCAACACTTTTAGACCAAGAAAGAAACTAACCTCAGAGAAGACTCTTTTTAGCTGATTAATTGGTCCAGTCACCGACCATTCGGATATGCACACTTAGGTAATCATCTCCAGGTGCAGACGTTATTGAAAACGGGTTCCTGAACTACATCTATTAAGTTATGGTGTGCTTTATACAACATAGACGTTGTGAAATAAATGTTTTGTACATAGGATACTTACTATTTGAATGGAGAAACCGCCTTGCACTTAACAAACATGTATTGTCCACTTTTGTATTTAAAGCCTAGAAGCTTTAACATTTGAAGCTCCAACATTTTTGCGGGGTAAACACCATGACGCGCCGCCTTTAAACGCAAAGTAACATTGTTCAAAACCACACAAGATACTCTTACAAACCATGATTTATTGACAATTCAAGGGGTGCTTAGCTTAGCGAATCCGTAAAGTCTATCAAATTATTAACAAGTTATGAGTTTATCAAGAGGTGGCGATCAACAGCGTTCCAAAATGTTATAAACAAGTTGCGTTAGATTGTTTCGCTAAATGATCCCCATCACACGTAGTTACACGGGGATCATCTTCGCTTTACTTTCGTTGTAGAGTTTAAGTTCAAGAAACAATCAGATGTGGTTGTTAATCCCACCTTATGGTCTCTCTGAAACTACATGAACAAGTCACTTTTCTCCATCAACCGGCCCCGAAACACTTCTTATTGAACGATATTAAGCTATCGTCGTGTATTTGGATTTCTAGTAGGAAGAGAAACATCTCAATTATTTGAATAGATTGGTTTAATAACCCTTGTAACAATGTGTCATATTCCATGTAATTTGTGTTGGCTGTCAATGTGCATAATGGATAAGACCAAATGAGTTGTCATTTGGTTGTTGATTAGCTAGAGTTTAGGATGATTTATATTTACCTTAATTAGATTAGTCTTATTCAATATTTATATTGTATCGTGTACACATGATCATTATCAAATAAACACAATATCCTCTCTACTTTGTATCTCGTTATTATCATCTTACATGGTATCAGAGAACCAGGTTTATCGATCCTTTAAACCCTAAACCTAAACTCTTACACCGCTTTGATAAGACCAAATCTTCGTCATTAATTTGCATGTGTTGTATTTTGTGATATGTACTAATCAATTGTAATCTTTGTAATCCCCTAATTTATGGAATTATCCATAAATAATGTCTTGTATACCCTTTATATGGGACGTACGATTTTGTGATAGGAATACAAACAAATTTTCACCATATCTGTATATTACCCTTCATTGCATTTACTTTCATGGTTTCAGAGCACCAGGTTTATCGATCCTTTAAACCCTAAACTTAAACTCTTCCGCCTCCGGCCGCCAGCTACACGCCGGAGATTCGGAGGGCTCTCTTTAAACCTTAAACTCTGTAAGCGCTATAATAAACCCCACCCATAGTTTGATGTTTATTTGTGAAGTGTATCTTTATGTTTTCTAGGGAAAAACACGCCCCGTTTGTTCAGAAGGTTCTTTGGAGGTTGAAGTTTTAGAACCAACTTTCGTTTTCTCATCTTTTCTTTCATTCGTTTTAGTTGTAGGGGATACTTTGGGTTATCCCGTTTTTTTTTTCTTGTGTTGGTGATTTGTGCTAAGGTCACAAATCCACACATTATTATTATGTTTTTCGTGCTTTAAGTCACGAGCCTGTGTGTTGGTGATTTGTGCTAAGGTCACAAATCCACACACTATTATGTTAATGTTTTGTTCTTTTTTTTTCTTTTCTAGTTTTACTACTCAGTATGCAGATATCTTTACTAAAGGATTGCCTACAGTTTTGTTTGAAGAATTTCGCTTTAGTTTGAGTGTTTGATGTCCTCCCGCTCAAACTGCGGGAGAGTGTTAGCTGTCAATGTGCATAGTGGATAAGACCAAATGAGTTGGCATTTAGTTGTTGATTAGCTAAAGTTTAGGATGATTTATATTTACCTTAATTAGATTAGTCTTATTCAATAGTTATATTGTATCGTGTACACATGATTATTATCAAATAAACACAATATCCTCTCTACTTTGTATCTCTTTATTATCATCTTACATGGTATCAGAGCACCAGGTTTATCGATCCTTTAAACCCTAAACCTAAACTCTTCCGCCACTTTGATAAGACCAAATCTTCCTCATTAATTTGCATGAGTTGTATTGTGATATGTACTAATCAATTGTAATCTTTGTAATCCCTGTAATTTATGTAATTATCCATAAATAATGTCTTGTATAACCTTTATATGGGACGTATGATTTTGTGATAGGAATACAAACAAATATTCACCATCTCTTTATATTTCCTTTCATTGCATTTACTTTCATGGTTTCAGAGCACCAGGTTTATCGATCCTTTAAACCCTAAACCTAAACTCTTCCGCCTCCGGCCGCCGGCTACGAAGGTTTGGAGTGCTCCCTTTAAACCTTAAACTCTGTAAGCGCTATAATAAACCCCACCCATAGTTTGATGTTTATTTGTGAGGTGGATCTTTATGTTTTCTAGGTAAAAACACGCCCCGTTTGTTCGGAAGGTTCATTGGGGGTTGAAGTTTTAGAACCAACTTTCGTTTTCTCATCTTTTCTTTCATTCGTTTTAGTTGTAGGGGATACTTTGGGTTATCCCGTTTTCTTTTCTTTTTCTTGTGTTGGTGATTTGTGCTAAGGTCACAAATCTACACATTATTATTACGAGTTGGTTCTTTAGTTCTCTTGTGAATCTACTTGTCACTTGTATGAACATATTATGTATGTTAGCTTTTAGTTGTGATGTATCAAAGTTGCATCTTGCGTATTGTGGGACATTAACGTAGGAAAATGCTTTAAAAAGACTGCGTATTAAGACAAAATACTTTGAAAAACGTGTGTATCATAAAAGTTTAAATGAATATTTGAGAAAGAAGATGAAGATTCCTGGGTGCATGGTGTGTACTGTGTACATTCAAATATTGTTTGTTTAAAACATTATCGTCATATAAATATTTAAAAACTGGTGTGATACAACAAACAATATAAAAACGCAGGTATTGGGCGCGTGATGCCGGATTTTTTTTTGAAACAAAACCAGATGCCGGATTTTTGCATTTAATTCAAGTGATAGGTCACTGTAATTTTGAGTCTCAAGGTGTCAAAGCTGCCTCAAGCTGTCAACCAACAGAAAAATAGGGTTTTTTTGGTTTTTTTATTATTATTTATTTTTGTAATAGAATTGATTTTTTACAAATGTATTACTACAAGGTTTATAAACTCGCGATTCGCTGCGGGCTATTTGCCAACAAAGGTATTAGATTTCATTTAAATCATAAGACACTAATAAAACTAAACCAAAATTGTATTATTGCATATTATGTAGTAAATTACAACATTAAAACTATATTAAAAAAAACTAAAAATGGAATGAATAAAGGGAACAAAATGGACTAATTCCTCATATATCCAGTTAACCACAATCGAGAAGCTCTCAACATTAGGAACATATACCTTTTACAACACATAAAATTAACACACATTATTCGCAACTAGTAACTTGCAGGTCTACATGAACTAAGAAATATGTGGTGTAATAAAAGTCTCTATATCATACCTGCAAAAGCCAAATAAAATGCATAGGTCAGACATAATGATACATGTCTCTACATCATTCATGGATCAAGTATTGACAGTCGTCATGTATTTCAGAGGGCGGAACCTATTTAAATCTAACTAATGGATTTTTGCAACATACAATAACCTATTACACTCCTCTAATAAACTTAGCCAAACACCCCTTTACTTTACCTAAGGAAAAAGGGCATTTACATGAAAAGTACAGTCGTAATCTACTCACCGTTATTCAGAATTGTAAATGACACCAAAAATGTTGCACCATCTTAAATTACATGACATGAAGCCTTACTATCATAATATTAAAGGGATATATTTACATATATTCCATCCTCATAATGAATCCATCATATTTATGCAAAATAAAAAGGGTGTATACCCTTTAATGCAATAATGCAAAGTCTAGAGAAGTTTATATTTTGATTATAAGCTGCCATGTTCATAACTTCATATTGTTACGAATCGTAACCAATAACGAAAGGAGCTATGTAAAAGTTGCCACAACCCCCCAGTAAAAAAAATCAAAAACAATATGGCAGGAACATACCTTTGTCTCATTTAACACGTCCCATGATAACATTCCAGGTTTCTTTGTTGTCAAGTATGCCAATTATTTCTCTCTTCCAAATGCCTTATTGAACATTGCCTGTTTAAAAGATGATATACAAATCAGCTACATGAAAAAGAAGAGTACTACTAAAAGAGTAAAAGTAAACATATTTGGAGTCAAATAATCCAGTAATATTGCTCGACAAATCGATAGTTCCCATAGAAATGCTTATAGTTATATCTCAAAAGGAGTACTTGGTTCGGAAAGTTAAACCAGTTCCACCATCAAAGATATTATGCGTTTGCATTCTATCATTACCTGCTTCTACTTATCAAACTGTTTTCAATAAGCATGTTTGGGACTACATAGTTGTAGTCGTATCTATCCTAATTAAGAACACTTGAAAATGATCTACTTTTCGAAGAACAATTTAAAATAAAAATAAGATAACCAATGGAGTGCTTATTTTAAAGCTTAATAAGAAATTACCAGAATGATTCTTATTACATAAGTAATTTAATAATAATTGGCAATTGTAGCTATGCATTTGAGATCTTACAGCATGCTTTGTAATAAAAGTAACTGTGGCGGTTCTAAATTCTTTTGTGCAGCCTTTTGAAACCATCCATTCAATTTTTATTCAAACCAAAGACATACAAACTCTGGCTAAAGAGCAAGAACCCGTAATCCCTTCAAACACCCAAAAAAAACTCCAAAGTCAGTTGTTTTGCAGCAGTCCCAAATGCCCCTAAAAAACACTAAGAAACCTCTAAAGTTAGATGTTTGTAGTATGCCCAATTAAATTCACTACCCATTATGTCATCTTCTGGTTAACAAAAGGCGTAACCACCTGTACGCTAACAGTAACCACCGGTTTTGACCAACTAAAAAATTATCCTAACATTTACTTCTACCATATGAACACATAAGTTAAGAGGAAAATTACATATGACGGTCAATAAATGTTACTGAAAATAAAGTATTGAATCACCTCGAGTGACTGAAGGTGCACGCCAATCATTTTCCTGTAGAGTGATCGAAACTGCTGCTCTTTGTCTACGCGACCTAAAAAATGAAAATCAATAATGAAATTAGTATATGGTATTCAGGAATTTGAATAAACGGGAAATGAAGCGGCCAATCAAATTACGTTGGCTGACCAAGCGCCTTCGTCTATTATTTTCATGTAATATTTTGGGGCCCGCTTCCCCTAGCGATGTTGCTTCTAAAATGACAACAATTTTTAAATTAGCAAACGGTACAGGAGTATAGCTAATCCTTAATACCGAAACAATAACCGTAACTAATCAAGCCATGTTGATAAACAAATCCACACACCTAAGAATACCACAGGTCTTACCGACACCAAAGTCACAGTTATTTCCAATGTAAAATTAACCTTTTTGACCTAATGCAGGATACAAATGCTAAAACGTTCCCGGTTTTACAAATTGTAAACCTATATTTCTACTAAACCATACGAATGAAAAACATGAGTATAACTAATCAACTAATGTTAACCCTAAGCAACCAAGGTATATTTGTACTAAAGTACACTTATTCTTAATCCTCAAACGATAAGCATAACCAATGAAGTTATATTCTACTAAAGTATAAGAATGAAAAACTTGAGTGCAACTAATAGCTATCCTGAAAGAATAACCGACAGCTAATCTTGAATCCTCGAACAATAACCATAACTAATTAAGTACTATCTCCAAAAAACTTCACACATCGAACAAAGAATTTCGATTAATACAACAATTCGTCTAATTAGTAGTAAGTACCAAACCTTAACCGTAGTAACCCTAATTAAGGCGATTGAACAACAAAAACTTCAACCAAACAAAACCCTAACAATCATAACACCCCTATTGATTCATCTAATTATCAGAAACCACGAAACCCCAACCCAGCTAAACCTATTACAAAGTAATCTAATGTAATCTATAACAGATAACATAAATCATAACCCTATGAGAGATAGAGAGATATCGAGAGAAAGGAAACACATATGTACACATCTGGAATCGAAAACTTACAACATATGGCATTCAAGAAAACAGGTGTGGTGCATTGAAGACCCCAAAATGAATTATGAAGAGATAAACAACCCCAAAAAGTGTGGGAGGAGGGGAAAACAGATGGCACGCATTCAGCAGCCCAGAAAATAAATCAGCCGGAAGCACAAGGTGGGTTAACCATGAGGTGGAGAGCACTGTACATTCTACTGTTCATTAGGCGGGATCGGGTGGACATCAACCAACGACGATGATATAAGCAATATCGGACGGATATAAGTGTTGGATCTAAAGTGGGTGGTGGGTCGGGGCAGTTTGTAAATGTACTTTAAGGGAAATGTTGTTCGTGCTTTAAGTCACGAGCCTGTGTGTTGTTGATTTATGCTAAGGTCAGAAATCCACACACTATTATGTTAATGTTTTCTTTCTTTTTTTTTTCTAGTTTTACTACTCAGTATGCAGATATCTTTACTAAAGGATTGCCTACAGTATTGTTTGAAGAATTTCGCTTTAGTTTGAGTGTTCGGTGTCCTCCTACTCAAACTGCGGGAGAGTGTTAGCTGTCAATGTGCATAGTGGATAAGACCAAATGAGTTGGCATTTGGTTGTTGATTAGCTAGAGTTTAGGATGATTTATATTTACCTTAATTAGATTAGTCTTATTCAATATTTATATTGTATCGTGTACACATGATCATTATCAAATAAACACAATATCCTCTCTACTTTGTATCTCGTTATTAACATCTTACATGGTATCAGAGCACCAGGTTTATCGATCCTTTAAACCCTAAACCTAAACTCTTCCGCCACTTTGATAAGACCAAATCTTCCTCATTAATTTTTCTAAGTTGTATTTTGTGATATGTACTAATCAATTGTAATCTTTGTAATCCCGTAATTTATGGAATTATCCATAAATAATGTCTTGTATACCCTTTATATGGGACGTATGATTTTATGATAGGAATACAAACAAATATTCACCATCTCTGTATATTACCCTTCATTGCATTTACTTTCATGGTTTCAGAGCACCAGGTTTATCGATCCTTTAAACCCTAAACCTAAACTCTTCCGCCTCCGGCCGCCGGCTACACGCCAGAGGTTCGGAGGGCTCCCTTTAAACCTTAAACTCTGTAAGCGCTATAATAAACCCCACCCATAGTTTGATGTTTATTTATGAGGTGGATCTTTATGTTTTCTGGGGAAAAACACGCCCCATTTGTTTGGAAGGTTCTTTGGGGGTTGAAGTTTTAGAACCAACTTTCGTTTTCTCATCTTTCTTTCATTCGTTTTAGTTGTAGGGGATACTTTGGGTTATCCCGTTTTCTTTTCTTTTTCTTGTGTTGGTGATTTGTGCTAAGGTCACAAATCCACACATTATTATTATGTTGTTCATGCTTTAAGTCACGAGCCTGTGTGTTGGTGATTTGTGCTAAGGTCACAAATCCACACACTATTATGTTAATGTGTTGGGATATGAAAGTGCTGATGATTGACAAAGTACTGAAGATTGATAAAGTACTGTAAACTACAAGTACTGAAAAAAGTCAAAGAGTCAAAATAATGCTAAAGATAAAGTCAAAGTCTTGTGATTGAAGTAAAATGCAAGAACAAAGAAGCTGTTATATTAGTTTATAGAAAGTCTTGTAATTCTAGAATATTCTTTATTAGATTACTTGTCGTACAATGATACAAATTGTAAATCGTTTAGGGTTATCCTTGAGCCTATAAAAGGACCCTAGATTGATATTAGTATGCGTGACATTATTAGAGTTTTAGAGAAAAGTTCGATATTTAGAGTTGTTGAAGTCACATAATAAAGCGAGTTAGAGTTATTAATACAACCGTTTAAAGTTTAAGTTATTCTTCTTAGCTTTGTTAAGTAAATTCAGCATACTTAATAGAGTTTGCTCAGTGTTTCTTTGTTAATAACTTAGGATTTATCCGAGGTTATTAAACCTTAACAAGCTATTTAAGTTAGTTTGGTTAGAGTATATCGATCCAACAAGTGGTATCAGAGCTTGTGTGGAAACTTTGACTAGGAAGAAACCCTACTACAACAAAATCTAAAGACATCGGCGATCTGTTCCACCACCTTCCATCACCTCAATGAGGATTACTGTCATCAAGAAAGGCGAATATGATCTATGGTGTATGAAGATGAGCGATACATTGCCATTCTGAGACCATGCTCTATGGAATGTAATTGTTAATGGTAATGAAGTTCGAACTCATTGATGTTCTGGACAACCCAACACCTAAGCGGTCTTACCGGCGGCAACCTTAAGGAATCAAGAGAAGGCACTCAACATTCTCTTGTCTGCCATTCAAGATGGTCATCTTCTCAAATTTCATGATGCTAAAAGATGCTAGCGACTATGAAACGCTCTCAAGAACCGGTGGAGGGAATGAAGCTTCTAGAAGATGCAGTGAATCTGCGGCAACAGGTTGAAAACTTTCACGGTTGGTGAAAAGAGAGTCTTGATGCTGTATATGATAGGTTTCAAAATCTCCTCAACATGTTGGAGTTATACAAGGCAAAAGTATCAGTTGAGGATGCTAAATTGAAGTTTCTAAGGAGTTTGCCATCTACATGGCATGTGATTGCTACAATGATCAGAGGACAACCGGGATTGGATGTCATGGATTTTGATGATCTCTACAATCATCTAAAGGTGTATGAGCATGAGATGAATGGTCAAACCAGTTCAAATCACATTATTGCTTTTCTTTCATCCGAAAAGAAGGGCGTTACTTCAACAAAAGTCTTGCTTCTCTCAAGTATTGTTGCTCAAAGTCTGCTGCTTACCCCCCCACATACTCAGCAAGCCCCACCCACTACTACTTTGCACTCAGATGAAGTTGTATGCTCATTCTTTGCACAACAAGCTAGTTTACCTGTCACTTATGAAGAAGATCTAGCCTGATTGAAGAAGATGCACTTGTAGAAATTGATATCAGGTGGCAAGTTGCTATGATCACTGCAAGGATCAAGAAGTACATGAAGAAAACGAGAAAAGCATTGACTTCAAACCAAAAGCAGTAACTTTTGACAAATTCAAAATTGAATGCTTCAATTGTCAAAAGACTGGACACTTTGCAAGGGAGTGTAGGTTTGCTAAATATCAAGCAAGCAGGACATCGAGAAACCAAAGTTTGAGCTCAAAGAAATTCCAATTCTTGGATTTGGTTGCTCAAGAGAAGTTATCGAGTTGACAGTGAAGAATTTGATTATGAACCGTGACTTCTTGTATGGTAGCGATGGAAGAAGTAGGCTGAAGAGTCGATGGAAGAATTAGACGGACCTTGCTTTTGATGAGGAATCTGAACATCTTTGATTTGGAATCAGATTGTCTAGGAGAATTTGATTGGAGCATGGAAAGTGAAGATGATCTTGTTCAACTTGCAATGGTGGCTACTTCACCAAGTTCATCTCCTATCTCTGAGGTATGCTCAAATTGTCATGATTTTTATAAAAATTACTTGGATTATGTGATTGAAAGAGATAATTGTGTTAGGGCTAGGTGCAGGTGGTGGTTATCAAATAACCTTAAAATCAATGGAAGCCAAAATCTTAACACATGAAAATAATGAAGTAGCTTGGGCTAAAAAATATGCACAACAGGTTTATCGGTTAAAACTAAGTGAATGGAAATTAAAGCGTAAAATTTCGAAAAGAAGCCCGTGAGGAAAGAGATGATTTGTTAGCTAAGTTTTCGATTGGGGTGAGTGCAGTGCATCATGTTACCTATGTTCAAAAGCAGAGCTTACATTAAAAGCCGGCTTAGGTTTTGGAGTGGACTTTGATAACATAGAAGAGAATCAAGCTGATGATGACCTAGAGGATGTAACCAATAGTGATGATGAACTCATTAATTATGTAGACACATCTAGTAATGAGGATTCAATTAGTGAACCACCTCACAGTATAAGAAAGATAATGGTTATTATGCAGTTCCCCATCCATGGAAGTCATCAACCACTTAGGCCTGATGTTTCTCGTTTTGGAGTAGACAGTCTAGAGTTTAGGAAAAAGATAATTAGTCAATCTAGGTCTGAAAACCCCAAAGAAACTGTTGAAACTAATGTTCAAAGTCAGCGGTACCTTCAACTCAAAGTCTTGCTCCACAAGCGTACCTTAGGAAAACCTTTCCATAACGGTATTGCTAAACCTTTTTGGGATAACTTTGGTCAAAACAGGTTTAATCATTCACCTATAAGGCAAAATAGTTTTGGTCATAGACATAGAAGAAGTCACTTTGGAAGCATGGGTCAAAAGCGTGTTTTGTGTGTTTTAGTCCTAATCATTTAATCAAGGATTGTGAACATCACTCAGAATATCTAAGAAAATTCCCAAAGAACAGGGTACTGACAAGAAACCTAGAGAGCACCCGATGCGGAATAATTCAAATAGGGTCAATCACGAAATTTCTCACCGGATCATAGATACCCACCGAGAAGACCTTTTCAAAACCTTGATTATCTGCGGTACTTTCCAAAGTACTGCATTAATGAACAGTACTTTCTCAAATGCTTTCGACTAAAACAAGGTGATCACACTCTTTGGTATAGGAACCCTAGGAGATCTCATTACTATCAACCTAGAAGGTATTACAATTCACATAGGGGATCTAGATCACAAGAACCAAGTGTTAAAACAGAATGGGTTAAGAGGAGAAAATCGCGCTAAGGGACAAACAGGTACTTTCAACAAAAAGTGAATCGATGTTTTGTGATACAAGAAAAAGAGAATGAACTTGTAAAGAGAGTTGTGTTGAAAAACCAGCAAGTTTTGAAAATCCACATGCTAAAAATCAAAAGATAATTAGGATCATGTTTTGAAAAACAGTGGAAATTACATACTCAAAGAATTTGAGTTTGTAACTCCACAAGGGGAACACAAGTCATTAATGGCTTGGGTTCCTAAAGATCACTAACTCCTTTGTTTTGTGCGGAGCAAACCAGAAGAGGAGCTTAAAGATCATCGATTGTGGATAGTGGTTGCTCGGGAAGTATGACAGAGACAAAGAGATCTGTTTGATTTTAGATCTATTAGTGGAGTAAGAGTTGCATTTGGGAATGATCCCAACGGAGGAAGGATTACTGCAAAGGAACTATCAAGCGGTATAGATTTTGAGAATGTTAGATATGTGAAGAGCTCAAGTTCAACTTATTATCGGTTTCTCAAATGTGTGATAAAAGCATCTGTGTTATTCACGACACGAATGTCTTATCTCTCTCCGAATTCAAGTTGTTGATGATAACTTGGTAGTTCTTAGAGTACCAAGAACAAATGATGTATATAGTTTAGACATGAAGAGTCTACATTCTTATGGGAGAGCCACATGTTTAGTGGCTAAAGCAACATCTGAAGAGGCACATCAATGGCATAGAAGATTGGGCCATGTTAATTTCAAGAATATCAACAAAGTGGTCAAAGGCAATTTAGTTAGAGGTTTACCTTCAAAGACTTACAAGAATGATCACTCATGTTTGGCATGTAAGAAGGTGGTAACACAAAGCTTCATGCAAGCAGGAGAGGACTATTAGAGAACCTTTGGTACATTACATATGGATTTGTTTGGACTGTTTACGTGCAAAGTTTAAACAAGAAAAGTCTTGCTTGGTTGTTACTGAGATGATTGCGATGGATTCAGTTGGGTATTTTTCTTGGGATTTAAAGATGATACTTTTGATGCTATTCGAACACTCATAATAGCACTTGAAAACCAATTGAGACTCAAGGTTAGAGGTATTAGATGTGACAATGGAATTGAATTCAAGAACAAGCTTATGGATGAATTTTGTGCAAACAAAGGAATCAAGAGGAGTTCAGTATGCTAGAACACACCATGAGAATGGTGTTAGAGAGGAAGAATAGGACTTTGATTGAAGCGGCCGAACAATGCTAGAAGATTCTCATCTACCTATTCAATTCTGGGCTAAAGGTATGAAAATCGCTTGCTATGTATATGAGTATCTGTTACTAAGCCATAGATGAAGACACCTTATGAGTTGCTGATGGGAAACAAACCCAACATTCGTTTTATGAAGCCTTTTGGATGCCCTCTTACTATTTTGAATACAATTGATAATCACGAAAGTTTGATGGCAAGTCGGAAAGAAGGATTTATTGGGTTATTGTACCAACAATAAGGGATTTAGAGTGTGCAATAGAGTCACTAAGAAGGTTCAAGATTGTCTTCATGTTGATTTTTTAGAAGATCAAGTTAATGAGGTAAAGGTCTGATTGGATGTTTGATCTTGAAGTTTTAACTCCCTCTATGAACTATGTACTTGTTAGAGAAGAAAATCAACACGTGTATGATGGAAGACTTACAATATGTTCATGGAGTTCATCTTAGACACGATCTTTATCGATGAAGATCCTATTAGTCCAAAAAAAATCGATGCTTCAAAACAAAATCTTGATGAACCAAAATCCTCATTGTCTACCGGATCAATCTATTCAAGAAGAACTTAATCAGTTGCTTCTTCAAGATGTTTTAGCACATTCTTACCTGCAGATGAACAACGAGCTTATGAAGAGGCAAAGAAGAAGAACAAGTCTTGAATACTCTTACGATTACTTTGGAAGATACTTTTGAACAATCTTCTTTTATTCAGTACTTTAGATGATTTAGATGATCCTACCATGCACGGATTAGAAGTGATGATGAATTTGAAGATGAAGGAATTTTCTCGATTCCAATGAAGCTGATTTTACTAATTTAAATGATACTTATGGAGTTCCACAGTCTCCAAGTTTAAGAATTCATAAGAATCATCCTATTGATCAAATCATTGGTCCTTCTACTACGGAGTGACTAGAACGAGCTAAGACTTTTCAACACCTCACAATGCTTTACTTAGCTTTGTGTATACACAACAAGGTGAATCATAAGGACCATCAAACATGCCTATTTACTTGTTTTATCTCTCGAGAGAACAAAGAATATTGCTCAAGCTAGTGGGTTGAAGCTATGCTTGAAGAACTTCTTCATTTAAACTTCAAGAAGTCTTGGTATTATGTGATCTTCCAGATGGGAAGAGAGTTATTGGAACAGATGGGTTTTAGTCGAAAGATAATGTTATCAAGAATAGCAAGGTTAGTAGCACAAGGCTACAAGCAGGAAGAAGGAGTAGACTATGATGAAGTTTGCTCTGTAGCAAGGATAGAAGCTATTAGAATATTTCTTGCTTTTGCTTCATATGGGATTTGGGTTTACAGAGATGGATGTCAAAAGTGCCTTTTTCTATGGCAAGATTATAGAGGAAGTTTATGTCAAACAACCTCCTGGTTTTGAAGATCCTAAACATCCAAACAAAGTCTACAAGGTAGTTAAGGCTCTTTATGGCCTTCATCGGCACTAGAGCTTGGTATGCGACTCTCTACATTTTATTGCAACATGGATACTGAGAAGGGAGCTATTGACAAAACTTTGTTTATCAAGAGAGACAAGAAGGATATCATGTTAGTTCAAGTCTATGTTGATGATATCATCTTTGGGGCTACCAAGCAGTCCATGGTTAGGAGTTTGAGCGGTGATGAAGAATTTCAAATGAGTTCAATGGGAGAGTTAACATTCTTTTGGGACTTCAAGTTAAACAGTCAAAGGAAGGAATTTTCATAAGTCAAGACAAGTATGTTACGACATACTTAAGAGTTCAATTTTGATGATATGACTGACACTACACCTATTAAATCTATCAACTCATTGGGCAAAGATGAAGATGGACAACTTGTTGAAGTCAAGTTATACAGATCAATGATTGGCTCTCTTATGTATCTTCTGCATCAAGGCGATATCATGTTTGCGGTTTGTTTATGTGCAGATATCAAGTCACCAAAATCTCTCACATGAATGCCGTGAAGAGAATACTACGTTATTTGAAACAACATCCTAAGTTGGGGTTGTGGTATCCAAAAGAGTCACCTTTTCACTTAGAAGCTTTTCGGATAGTGATTATGCGGTGATAACTATGATAGAAGATCAACAAGTGGTGGATGCCAATATCTTGGAAGAAGATTAGTCTCATGGCAATGTAAGAAACAAACAATTGCAGCAACATCCTCTCTCTGAAGGTGAATGGCTGTACAACTGCGTGGACAAGTTTTGTGGATTCAGAATCAACTCTTGGACTATGGGTTCAATTTCAAGAATACTCCTATCAATATTGATAATGAGTGTACCATTTGTATTGTGAAGAATCCGGTTTATCATTCCAAGACCAAGCACATACAGATTAGGCATCACTTTATCAGAGATTGCTATGAGCACAGACTCATTAATGTGGTTAAGGTTCACACGGATGATAATGTAGCTTATTTACTCACCAAAGGCTTTGATGTTTCAAGATTTAATCACTTGGTGGTGAGCATTGGCATGATTAACTATTGAGCTACATTTAAGGGGAGGACTATTTAGTATTAGTATAGTCTTGTGCATTGCTTGAGGGAAGGATATTTATACTTAGCAGGAATTTGGAAAAATCTTGTTTTTTATGAAAGTCTTGCTTGGAAAGTCTTGCTTTGAAAGTCTGCATACGTGGAAATCTTGTTTGTCTTATTAAAGTCTTGTTCCAACGGTAATATTGAGGGGTAATTAATTCTAGGTAACTTTGTTATTATGGGTGTGATTTTTAAATCTCACCTATAAATAACTACTCTCCGTTTTCCCTCTCATATTGATACTTTAGAATCTTTTCCATATTTCTCTCATCATCTCTATATTATTCGATTATATCTCTTATTGTGCTCACATATTCAACAATGGCGAATCGTCCTACAGTTTCAAAGCACAATATGGTGGCTAATTTAGATAGGCTGAGCGAATGTACTTTTCATGATATCATTGATTATCTTCTTGGGTTAGCCAGTTATGCTCTTTTAGTAGAGCCGGATATAATTGAGCCATGGATTCAAGAATTTTGGGCTACTGCTATGGAAAATATGGAGAATGATGAATTTTATCTTAGAGCTATAGTTCTTTGGAAGGCTGTGAAGATGAAGCCTCCATTAGGGAAGACTTATTGTTTAATGATGAAGATGGGGCTATTCGGTTTGATAAGCAGTTGATTTGGGATACTTTTGGACATATTGGTTATGAAGGGTCTTTAAATGAACAAACATTTAGGAAACAACTCTTTTGTCCTCAATGGAAGTTTTTAGTACATGTGTTGCTTCATTGTATTAGTGCAAAAAACTTTCATGGAACAATTTGGATCAAATATAGCATCTGCTATTGTGGGCTTGGCTACGGATCGTGTTTTTAATTTTTCAAGGCTCATTCTTGATGGTATGCTTTCCCACATCACTCATGGATCAAAATGGATGATGTATCCAAGGTTTGTTCAAGTATTCCTCAATAAACAACTTCGAATATTCCTAAGCCAACAAATCTTTTACCTGTTTTGGTTCAACAAGCCAAAATATTCACCTTTATGGCTAGGAAGAGTGATCAATTCACTGGAAGGGATACTCCTTAACTGCTTCTATGATGGAAGTTGTTCAGTGTTAAGACGATCTTTGAAGAAGATGAAGCTAGTGAATCTTGCATCTCAACGTGGCACATCTCGAGAAGGTACTTGCATCTCAAGGTGCTTGCTTCTCAATCTTGAAGTTCAAGAAGATGTTGCGTTTCACCTTCTCCGTCTCCACAAAGATCATTCACCTTCTCAATGGAGGAACATTCACCAATTCAAGGAGATGATTCACATACTATACCCCTGAAGAAATGACATTGGATAATTATGTTTTGACAAGGGAGTTAGTTAAGTTGAAAAAAAAGATGCGAGGCTCAAGCTAAGCAGGTAAAGAAATTGAAATTCAAGTTTAGAAGGCTAAAGAATTTTGTTTGGCCTTTGGTTCAACATCATCGTATATGGGTCAAATCAAGAAGAAGGAGCAAAGCAGTCTAAGAAAACCAAGCAAGGTTCACCAATAATCTTAAATCGGTTAGGAGGAATTTAGAAGAAATTTGAAAGAAGATGTTGTGAAGGAGAATGAACTGAAATCTTGAAGAACATGAAAAAAGCGAAGACATATTCAAGCGAGGAACAAGTTATTGATGTTCCAGTTCAAAGTATTGAAGATCAAGGCGAAAATCAAAGTCTTGCTTTTCAACAACAAGGATCCTAGAGGCAAGAATTGTTAACTCCAAGGTTGTTGGACTTTGAAGAGGAAGGCGGTCCTTCAAGCTGTACATGAAGAAGTTGTTGGTCCCTCAACTTTTATACAAGAAGAGGAAGCTACACTCAAACCCATCCATACTGCAAGTGATGATGAAACTATTGCTGTAATGTTGCAAAGTTTATCACAACCAAGAGGTGGTGTTAATATTCGAGAGTGCAAGAAGAGGAACAACAAAGAACTTCTCAACTTGCAATTGATCCTAAGTATAAAGGGAAAGGTGTTTTGGTAGAAGTAAAGAAGAAGAAACTAACTTTAGCAGATAAGAGCACAAGAAGCTTTGAATGAACAAGCGGCTAGAAAGCTTCAAGAGGAATTAAATGCTAAAGATAAGAAGCTGAAGGCTGAAGAAGCTGGAGTAGAAAGACTAAAGTTGCAATGTTGAAGGCTGATGAACCATTAGAGTCACCTATTCCTGTTAGATTTCTACCAAGAAGGCCAAATAAAGCTAAAGACAGAAATGCTATGATGGCTTATCTTAAAAGTCAAGGGTATAAGGATTACAAAGGTTTAATTATTTTGAGATGAAACGATTGTATGATCTTTGCTAGGAAGCTTATAAGAAAAGTGTTGAAAGCATCAAAGATTTTAGAGAAGAAGCTACTTGGAAAGAAGAAGAAAGTTTAAAAGAAAAAGAAAAAGATGTTTAGGTTCTCAAAGAAAGAAAAGAGTTAAGATCGAGACTAGGGATGAAGTAAGAAATTATCTCAGAGTAGTAGATTTTGAATATTCAAAAGAAGATGTTGACATGAAGATGAACAGATCTCAGATTAGTGCTTTTGAAGTTGTGGAATCCAAAGAAGGGAGTTATCTGATGTTTCATAAAGAAGATGAAAGTTTGAGTATGATTATGGGATTTATTGCACATCATAGATAGAGTGGATCTTTTCTATTTATATCATGTGGTGCGACTTACCGAACATAATCCATTAGAAGGAATTGGTTTAGTTCTACTTGGAGATCTCACAAGCTGTATGGGAAAGCGAAGAGAGCAACGATGATATTTGGAAGAATCAAGAGAATGGGGAAATTGTTTGTTGGAGATTCTTTGAAGAATCTGAGTTCATGTTTTAAGCTGGAAAATGGTACAATGATACACATGTTTGCAAATAGAAGATATCCTCTAACATGATCTTATGAGGAGGGTGCTAGAGCATGGAATGGAAGTTGAAGAGGATAATGAAATTGCTTGCATGGTCATCAATCTGTTTATCAAGCTGGACTACTATTCTTTGATGAGGATGAATGGCTGGTATGAATCTTATTTGAATAAATTATTTTGATAAATCGAGTACTTTATTCAAAGTCTGCTGATCAAAGATACTTTCATCAAAGTAATGCTTGCTTACTTAACAGTTAAGTGATTTTTGAAAGAAACCTTTTGTTAAGTAACAAATCTTTTGAGACAAAGGTTGAATAAAATTAATGGTTTTTGAGATGGTAACATCAATAGGTTATCAATCCACCATGGTTACAAAAGGATTGGCTAATCCATGAGCAAACGACTCTGGTAAAGATATGACAAATCCGTTTTTAGTTAACAACTTGCTAATAAGTTGTATGGTAATCAACTCACCATATCGGTTAATGTGAAGAGTTGGCTAGCCCACAAGAAAATGGCTTGTGGTAAAAAGGTTGTGAAAAACCATTATATGGTAATTAGTTCACCATGATGAAAGAACTAACTAGTCGGAAGGTGCGACTTTTGGTAAAACAACTCAAATTGTTGATAGGCGGTGATTTGCTAAAAAAATCATATGGTTATCAATGTACCATGGTCTTACACACCAAAACATTCGGCTACTCGAGAGTTAATGGCTTTGGTAAAGAGATCTAAATCCATTAAATTTTCAATGATTCACCTCTCACGGAGTTAACACACACGAAGTGATGAGAATAGATTGCAACTTAAGCTGAATTAATGTACAAATTGTCATATGTTCTGTGTTCTTTGAAAAGATGGAGTTTCTGGATCTTAGCTGTAAAGAATAATTCTAAAGATACTTTGACAGCAGAAACTACTGAGAGATATAATTCAAAGACATAGAAACAATCTGTCAGCCAAGATGAAGATGTTAAAGATAAATTCACAAAGGAACTTGAAGTCAAGCTAGTAGAATTCAAGTTGGGGGAGGATTGTTGGGATATGAAAGTGTTGAAGATTGACAAAATCGAGATTGATAAAATACTGTAAACTACAAGTCTTGGAAAAAGTCAAAAGTCAAAGTCTTGCTAAAGATAAAGTCAATACTGTGATTGAAGTCAAATCTTTGCAAGAACAAAGAATTGTTTTATTCGTTTATAGAAAGTCTTGTAATTCTAGAATATTCTTTATTAGATTACTTGTCGTACAATGATACAAATTGTAAATCGTTTAGGGTTATCCTTGAGCCTATAAAAGGACCCTAGATTGATATTAGATGTACGTGACATTATTAGAGTTTTAGAGAAAAGTTCGATATTTAGAGTTGTTGATATCATAATAAGCGAGTTAGAGTTATTAATATAATCGTTTTAAGTTTAAGTTATTCTTCTTAGCTTTGTTAAGTAAATTCCGCATACTTAATAGAGTTTGTTCAGTGTTTATTTGTTAATAACTTAGGATTTATCCGAGGTTATTAAACCTTAACAAGCTATTTAAGTTAGTTTAGTTAGAGTATATCGATCCAACATAATGTTTTGTTCTTTTTTTTCTTTCTAGTTTTACTACTCAGTATGCAGATATCTTTACTAAAAGATTGCCTACAGTTTTAATTGAAGAATTTCGCTTTAGTTTAAGTGTTCGGTGTCCTCCCGCTCAAACTGCGGGAGAGTGTTAGCTGTCAATGTGCATAGTGGATTAGACCAAATGAGTTGACATTTGGTTCTTGATTAGCTAGATTTTAGGATGATTTATATTTACCTTAATTAGATTAGTCTTATTCAATATTTATATTGTATCCTATACATATGATCATTATCAAATAAACACAATATCATCTCTACTTTGTATCTCGTTATTATCATCTTACAATTTGTTCTCTCCAGTGTCTCGCTAGCTTTTTAAATAATCGTCGCCGTTAAAAAAAGTCCGTAACTTAATTAAGTTGATAGACTATCATAAGATGTTAAAAACCTTGTATCAAAATAAATGCAAGTCTCTCATACAGTAGAAAACAAATAAATGTAGTACTAAAAATAAACTAAGCCAAATACAACCTTGTGTTTGACCGTTAATATTTCATGGTGTCATAATTTTCGGTTGAGCATACTCGGTGGCACCAAAACATCTTTCTCCGGTGATCGTTACCTCGCCGGAAAACCTAACCACCATTACCGGAAATACGATTCTATTCAGTTTTGACAATTGCATGCATGCATATGATTTAAGGTCAGATTTATTTATTCTCTTTCTTCTAATTTTTCATTAATTTTGTATTATGTTGATCTATCCTTAAATATTGCTGTTATGATCATCACATTTACGATTTTACTTAGGTAAAATATAAGGTTTTAAATGTTATAGCATTATTTGTTGTAAATGCAGGTTGTTTTTTTGTTGTTATAAGGATAAGAAAATTTTGTTGATATAACGAAATAAGGTATCAATGTGGTCGGGTTTAAATAGTGTGGATGGATGAACATGAATCAGATCGAGTATCCGAGAACTCTAAACATGGTAATGATGGAACGAGTCGTCATGGTAAGTCGAAATCATCGTGGGGATTATCTAGTGCGGTCCATGCTGTGCATGGTGTGGGATTATGGCGAGAAAAGTGGTTAACAATAGATTAACCGACTCCTTATGGCATGGGCATTCAAGAAAGAGTACACATGAGAAAGATCATCATTCTCGTGAGACCGACGCTTATCATCATGCTTCTAAGACACCGTTGAATGTAATACATGATCACATTCCAAAGTTGCCTTTATCAAGTAAAGATACGCACGAGAGAAAAGATCATTATGAGACCGACACTTATTATCATGGTTCTAAGCCAACGTTGAATGTAGCAGATGAACAAAGTGCAAAGCCGCATGAATTAAGTAGAGATACACATGAGAGGGATACAAGTCCTACCAATAGAAGAACTATTATTGATCAGTCAGAGAATTGGAAACATCGAGATGAATCACATGTTAACACAACAAGTTCTAATGTTATTGATCGGTCAGAGGATAAGAAACCTAAAGATGGCTTGCACGCTAAGCGACTTAATGAGACTCGACGGCCTAGTACATCAGGTTCTAATGTTGTTGATCATTCAGGAAGTTCAAAAAATTTACCTAGTTCACATGTTAGACCAATTGGTCAACACAAATGGCCTAAGCAACAAGTTCTAGTGTTGTTGACCAAAAACCTGCAGATGGGTCGAATGCTAGATTAGTTAATCAGCATCGGTGGCCTAGCACAAGCCTGTTTTAAGTAAAAGTATTAATCATCCTGATGAAGCTAATAAAGCACCTAGCATTAACAGAACCTCATTACACAATTTTGCTAGTAAGCCTTTACCAGAATCATCAAGAGATAAAATAAAATCGTCATCTGTTGTTGATAACAAGTCAATCGAATCCCAACCATCTTCACCAAGTAAGTCATATAGTTTAGCCTCAAGAGGTGTTAGTCCATCTCATGCAAGAGCCTTAACTCCTCCTCCTTCTATAGAGGCTAACCATTCCCTCGCTGTCCCACCTGCTCCTCGAGGGGTCAGTCTTACCCCAAAACTAAAGGATTGATCCTCCCACAACTTCCAGGGAGGTGGGTCCTTGCCCTAAAAAAGTCAGTCTTCCCTCATCACAAAAGGGGTCAGTCACTCGCCTACAACTAGAGGAGTCAGCCCTCCCCCTGCCACCAGAGTAGTTGATCCTACACCTACCGTCAGAGGGTCTAGTCCAGTGCCTCCTACAAGAGAGGTTAGTCCTACTCCCACTTATGCCAATTTGAGTTCAACAGAAAGTTGTCCTTTTCCCAACAAAGATGTTGACCATACACCCGCGAGAGAGGTAAGTCCTAGCCCTTCCGACAGAACGGTTAGCCCTACCCATACTAGAGGAGTTAGCGCTACTCTCGGTAGAGGGTTTGGTTCTCGTGCCAGAGATGTGAGTCCCCCGCCAGCAAAGTCATCTGCTCGAAGACACTTCTTCAATTCACATATACTTTCTATTTTCACTCAAATCACACACAGTAAAAAGGACGAGCATGTGACGAATCAGAAAGACGCTGCTCAACATCTAGAGCTACTTTACAATATACAAGTGCAATGGCAATTTGTTAATGCGAGTGCAGAAGCTGCATTGGGTCTGCAAAAAGCAACTGCTGAGGTTTGGATACTTATCACTATGAAATATCTTTTACTTCCAAAACTATTCGTGTAATTGATAGCATTATGATGTATGAAACATTTTGAGAATCCAGGATTTGATATAACTATTTGTAATGCAGAAATCATTATCTGACATGTGGAAAACTACTTTACAACTCGAGGATTCTATAGCTTCAAAGAAAATTGATATCAACTTGTTGATACTGCAACTAAAGCTCTATGCAGTTTTATACCGACAAGTAATACATATTTACTACATTGCTACAATTTTAAAGTTTAAATTGTTCTTGGATTTGATAAGGTTTACACATAGATCATACTTGTTAATATATATCATAGTGGCATCTTATAACTCAGATGGCCTATATCGATGAATGGGCTGCAATTCAAAGGGCAAATCTGCTTTATCTGTAACAACTAATGATCTACATGCAAGAAGTCTTTCGGTTCCTATTATTGGAGGGGTAAAGGTATGTCATTTCCATAGAAAGTTTATTAAATCACTTATTAAGTCGAGTATAATTCAATTTATATTTCTTAGGCAGATTTTAACGCTTTGAAATTGATGATGTTCTCAACCATTCAAGTACTTCAGGCAACCATATCGTCTATACAGTCTACACTATCAAAGGTACCATCTGGTCCAGAAATAGCATGTACTGAAACGAATCGTCTCGTGTCAGCTAGTATTTTTGTCCATTTTCTATAGAAAAGGAATGTGTTAATCATGATATTAAAACCTTTTGATCAGAAGAGTAGTATAAATCTTTGAATAAAACCATTTGACCCATTTTACTACACTTGTATATTACCCTTTTGAGATAAAAGACAACCCAAAATCGTTCTAAAGTATATCTTTATGCATAGGTTGAGTTATATGTCTCATCATCTGTTTGAAAGATGTGAAATTCTAGCTCAAAATGATCAATTTGCTTATACCATCTTTGGTTTGTTACAGTTGGACAAAACACATTTCTTGGCTTCTGAACTTGCAAATGTAGCCTTACATGAAAGACTCTTGATGAATGTGAAATATTTTGTCTTCTTGGCTCCTTTACAGGTACGAGAATTCATAACTGTGAATCCAGATATTAAATTATGTCAAATAGGTCAACTGACTTACTGACTGTAGCTGCTGTTTGGCACATCTGATGGATGCATAACTCTGGTTCTAAATTAATATCACAAACTATAGTCTAATATTGCCACAAATAAAAAGTGTCAAGAGTATCAATAAACACTTACTAATGGGTACATTGAGTTGTTTTTTGCTTGTTTGTTTGTTTGTTTTTTCCTTAAACCGGTAAAATTTAAAAATAAGCTTTGAAGGTAATGGGTCAAACGCTTGACAGTCACACGTATAACTCACTATAAATCAAATTTGAAAAGTGTTTCTTGTCTACCGGACCCGTCGACCTTTAAGTTATCTTGTTTATCAAATGATGCATTTAATGTTGATAACTAGAACATCCAATTACTTGGTTACATGATACCATTGACTCTTTTTTTGCTCATTAACATCCAAAAAAGTGTTAGATACCATTTTTTTTTAAGTCTTTCCTTTTGCATTCATCTTATACTCACTTGCTAGTTCTCCCATCCTGATCACGTCTTCTGTAACTAATAACATCATTGTCTTAGAATTGCTAATGTCAGATTTAATATCTTGTTTCTCTGCAGATAGAGGAATGCAGCCTTAGAAGCTATATCATACAGTCAAACCGAACTAGCATGAGTGAATAACTAGTTACTTTCATTGGTCAATGATTCCTCCTTGTCTTTCGGCATGTTTGGTACACAAAATTACCCTTGCACCCTAACTAATTCTATTTACCATTGGGTCTTTTTACGCAGGTCATTTGAGTAAGTTATGATGGTCAGCTTTAATCTTAAGGTGGCGTGACTGTTTGAAGTTTAAACTATGATTGATTGGTGGGATTTATGTTGTCGTCCATATTTCAATAGGCATCGAAGCATGTGAAGATGATGAAAACTTGGATGCATATGTCCTTTTGTAAAATTTGAAATATAGTGGTTAATGTGATTTTCAATAGTTAAGGTTTGAGTTGGCCAACTTCACGTTGGATCAGTTTTGTAGTATGTTGTAGCTTGCGCAGTAGGGTGATGTCACGCTATACTGTTATATTTTGATCAACCAGTACTAGTTTTTTCTTTCTTGCATATATTTTTTTTATCCTTTTAGTTTTCTACTTAACACTATCATTTCTTTAAGAGTAAACTGCAAAAAATGTCCCAGAGTATATCTAAAAATGCAAGTTTAGCCACCGAAAAGATAAATCTGCAAGTTATGCCACTACTGTGGATGTTTGCCTGCAAACTGTGTCCCTCGGCCTAACGATCGTCAAAAATTCTCGTTAGTTACTGTTTCAAGTGAGGGTATTTTCATCATTTCAATGTTCACAGGGACATAATTTGCAACCAAACCTTGACTTGTATATCAACTTTCACACATTCTTCTCAAACTCATTTAGATCAAAATTAACACACTTACACACACTTAAGAACATGTTCTTGCGTGTTTGCATTTCTATCCGGATTCGAGTTTCTTATACAGATTTATATACAATATGATTTGTGAAAAATACATTAGCATGTATAGAAGGACTTGAGTAATAAAAAATCACACTTTTGTTATTAATTGATGAGTATATTACAATGCAAAAACAAATCTTACATGATTCAAACAAATTACACAAGAACCCAATATGTTACAACATTTCTCTGAATTTAAGATTATTCAACTAATTTCCGGAAAACTATTTGGTATTCCAGCTGTACAATATCTTCTAGGTGCTCCTATTCCTTCACAAACGATTATTTACAAGGCTGCACAAAAGTTCAAAAACCTTCCATAAGATTGTGAAACACACTTTGTACATTAGTAGTCAATGAGTTGTTATAAACTTCTTCTCACTCTCCATTTAGGACAAGTCGTTACTAAATTTCCGTGTCATTCTTATACTTAAGGTAATACTCGGATTTAGTGGATGGTAAGGAGAAACCAATAAGAAATTTAAAAGAGACATACATGAGGGCTTTCTTGAGACTCATATTAGCCAGCAACACACAAAATGTCCTCTTTTAGTACATAAACCCAAAAAGCAAGTCGTGGAAAAGTGTTTCCGCACTGTGTGTTCATCAAATTACATCCCAACCTGTAAAAATGTTTTGAATGGAAAATAAACAACAAGAAAAAAAAGAACAGAAACAAACACAATAAATGAACAAAAACATACTGTATGTATTTATGCGATTTAGAGTGGCCTTTTCAGAATATACATAACAAATCACATATTCAGTCAGTTGTATGTGCGCTTCCGTTTGTTAGCTAATCTTGTTCAATTGTTTGGACTGATATTTTCAAACCGTTGGTCCTAAACTGAGAGCAAGGGGTGTGGAGATTTCGTTTCTCGCCGTTTCCGACGTGGAGGGCTCGCCACTTTTCGTTGGCCCTCGCCACCACACCAAGCTGGGCCGCCGTTCGCCACTGAAACGACGAGGAACAAGACAAATGATTTTCTGTTAATGTGTTTCTTTTGTGTTTGTGTTTGTGTTTTTAAGTGGGTTTGAGTTAGTTGTGATTGGGGGTATTTTTAAGTGAGTGTGTTGGAGCCCTTGCTCTGATTACTCAACATTAAAATAATTAAAATATTAAATCACTATATCCTAGACACTGAAACAGATTGTCTACCACTTAAAACCCGATAATCATCTAATCATATTCAAAACAAAACACACTTTATCATAAAACAATATATTTCAATATAAGAACATGCAATAATCATTTTCCAAATAAATACAATTGAAATTCTAGATATGTGATTCAAAAATCTCTTTAGTAACAAATTCATCAACCTCCCTAATTAAACATACTTATATGCATAAAAAAATATTTTTCCAATAATTTTTACTTGGGTTAATGATCTAGAAAATATACAAACTTGTCACTTTTACTATTGTGACAATATAAACTTTTTTTTCTATTAAAACAAAAAACTTCTAATGACTATTATTGTAACAAAAAATGCCACGTGGCAAAGTTAATTATCCCTTAACCCTTATTTTTATATATATGATTAATGCATTTTTGGTTACAATAATAGTTATTAAGAAGTTTTTTTGTTTTAATAGGAAAAAAAAGTTTATTGTCAATACAATAGTAAAAGTGGCGTTTCATATTTTCCCACCATTAACCCTTTTTACTTTAGACGCTCAAATTCATATTCTTGTTCGGGCTCTCACTAAGTGCCATCATGGATTGCAATTTTTTTTCATTAATAAAACATGTAACATTTTACTAATCTTTTTCGCATATGTTAACTGGTTAAGCCCAAAACATCAAAATTCCTCAACCTCCCATAAAAATACACATAAATGAAAAAAACACAGAATTACAATAATCATTACTTTAAATGCTTGTACTCATATTCGTCATTATTCAGGTTAGTACCATCAATTGCAGCCTTTACTAATCTTTTTTAGCACATAAAGTCAAACAATTAATCCAAATTCAAAACTAGAAATCCAAGTACATTAAAGTTAACCCAATTCATACATACCCAATAGGGTGAGCATCGGTCCAAAATCGACCCGACCCGATCCGAACCGAACCGACAAAACGAAATCAAATTCATAAAAACCTAAACTGAAACGGAATCGGCGGGTCGGTTCGGTTCGGTTTAGGTGTATTTAGGTATGTTTTTGTCGGTTTTGGGCAAACCGACAACCGAAAACCGAAAACATGTAAAAAACATGAACCGATACCGAACCGACGGGCTGTCGGGTCGGCTCGGTTTTTGTCGGTTCGGTCGGTTTTGTCGGTCGGTTCGATTCGGGCGCTTTGATGCTCATACCCTATAACCCAAAACATAAATTTCACTTTACAAATAAATCATACAAAACATATACTAAAACCTAAATTCAACAAACCCTAATCAAAAACCCCACAAAAAATTAACCTTAAACATATAAAAAAAAAAAAAAATGCATATATATCCCTCCAAAAATAAATAATTGCATATATAATCTTGATACAAGTTTTTGATACACATGATACAAATAATTTTTAT